>OY970805.1:23971308-25171308 GCA_963853775.1 Xanthia togata | reverse complement strand
TCACGACTGAGGGACCACCTATAATCGATTGTATCTTTTGAGTGGCTACTTTTACAAACTAGAGGCTGAATTTACAATTGTTCGAGAACTTTTACTAAAAGCTGATGCATTCAAAAGCTCAAAATTCAAATGTGGTCCCTCAATGGAAACGCGAGTTATATTAACATTTTTTTATTTCACTTTTATAAAATCAATTTAATGTAGTAAAAGTTCGAGAAATTGAAGTACGCACACACATTCGCACATCATTTAAGAACATTACTGCTATTAAATATATTTACCCAAGGTTTGGGTATTTACCCGGGTAAATTTCCGATATTTACCCAAATGGGTTTTTACCTGGGTATTTTCCCTTTGGGTATTTACCCGACGCCCATCTCTAGTCTTGAGACGCGTCGGTAAATATATGAAGTTTAAATAATATAAGAATTTTCTGAAGTTCTGTGTATTGAGTGTGATTACCCTTATCGTGACGAAGAATGCGAATGTCCTTTAAAAATCTTAACGTAAAAATGTAATGCTTCCAAGTGTTAACAATGTCCCTGGGAACCGGAGTATCCCAGTCAATTTTACTTAAACATAATTTTTGTAAAAAAAATATTGAAATTATGATTGCAGGAGAAAAAAGACCCAGTGGGTCGTAGATTTGCGATATAACTGATAACATTACCCGTTTAGTTAAATTCGAGTCATTATCATTGTCATCAATATTCGTAACAAAATGTAGCTAAAGACGACGAAGGTATGGGGTATAAAGCACACAATCGTGTTTTCAATGAAGATCAGGAGCGAGAATTATCAAAATATTTGATTCGATGTGCTGATATATACTTCGGACTATCTAAGAAAGAGGTGAGAAAATTAGCTTACGAACTTACCATTAAGTATAATTTATCACGACCTCGAACATGCGAAGACAACGGAATGGCTGGTGAGGAATGGTTTCGGATGTTTATGAGAAGAAACCCTGAACTGTCCGTACGCGCCGCACAAGCTACAAGCTTGTCAAGGGCGACAAGCTTTAATAAAAGTAACGTAGACGTCTTCTATAATAATCTGTCCATTGTCATGGACCGTTATAAATTTGAGCCCCAAGATATATATAACACAGATGAAACCGGCATAACCACCGTGCAAAAGCCTGACAGAGTTATAGCTAGACGTGGTGCTCGTCAAGTTTGTTCAGTAACCTCAGGTGAAAGGGGTACTTTAGTGACAGTAACCTTTGCAGTAAACGCCATTGGAAATGTTTTCCCACCATTTTTTGTATTCCCGCGAGTGCGATTCCAAGACCATTTTCTTAGGGATGGGCCAATAGGGTCTAGTGGAACCGCAAATCCCTCAGGTTGGATGCAAGATGAATCATTCCTGCATTTTCTAAAACACTTTCAAAAGCATTCTAAGGTTTCTCTGTCACACAAAGTTTTACTCGTACTAGATAACCATTCCTCACACGTACACATAAACACACTGGACTATTGCAAGAACAATGGAATTGTGTTATTGTCTTTTCCTCCTCATTGCTCTCACAAGCTCCAGCCGCTCGATCGATCCGCATATGGCCCATTAAAGAAGGCTGTAAATTCGACGTGTGATGCGTGGATGAGAAGCCATCCAGGAAAACCCATGTCCATATACGACATACCGGGGATTGAAGCGTCTGCTATGCCCCTCGCTATGACACCTTCCAACATTCAAGCCGGCTTTCGCAAAACAGGAATTTACCCATATAACCGGAATCTGTTTACTGAGATCGATTTTGCTCCTGCATTCGTAACAGATAGACCTAATCCGGACAATACAACTGAGAGAACAGATAGACCTAATTCAGAAAATACTATTGAGTCTGCAGTTGTTCCTATTGTTAATGAAAATCCAACCGAAGATGAAACACCACCACTATCGCCTTCTCTTATAACTGAGGAATTACAGTTGTCTCTCCAGACAACAGTTGAACAACAAGCTCTCCTTGACTCACCAGTTCCAATAATCCAGCAAGTAAACGTTCATGAACCAGAAGAAACGATAAATACACCACCTAGTCTTAGCAGCATCGGTATTTATCAAGAAATTTCACCAAGACCGTCTACAAGTGCACAAGCTACTAATGATTGTATCGTTTTTACTCCGGAGGCAGTAAGGCCATTACCAAAAGCACCCCCAAGAAAATGTACTAAAGGGCGAAAAACTAGAAAATCAACTATTTATACTGATACACCGGAGAAAGAAGAGATAAGAAAAGAGCATGATGAAAAATTAAAACGGACCAAAGCGAAGCAAGTTAAGAAAAGATTAGACGGAAGAAAAGGTAGTGGAAAAATTTTCAAAAGGAAAAAAAAAAATACTAAGCAGGATTTGTCATCGGAAGAATTTGAAGAGGAAGAATACTTCTGTATCGTTTGCTTAGCACCCTATTCAGAGAGCAGATCCGGAGAAAAGTGGATACAATGTACTTCGTGTAAACAGTGGGCTCACGAAGAATTTATTTATTTATTTATAAAGGTACACCAACAGCTTCTGTATACAAAATATAAAATAACAGTAGTTAACGGTTATGTGCTTATACAGTTGCCAATAACAGGTGAACCAACATTCTCAAATACAGTGATAACCTAAGGTAAAAACGAAAAGAATAGGTTTTTTTTTTAATAAAAATTATTTTTTTTATAAAAAAAGAATGCACAGAAGGTGGTCTTAGCTACGTTTGCCACAATTGCGACTCTGAATACTCTGATTAATCTCTAAGCTCTGTTTTCTTTAAGTTATTTCTCAATGTTTATTTGATTTAAGAAGTGTTTTCCTTAGTTTATTTTGAATGATCATTTGATTTAAAAAAAAGTTTTAATTTAGTTTATTCAAAATGTTAATTTTATTATTAATTTTTATTTGATTTTAGAAATTCTTTATTTATTTATTTATAATTTATTTCTCAGTACATGGTACATTAAGATCTTAATATTAATAAAAGTTCACATATAAGTACTACCGTTACCGGTGTAGAAATATTAAAATTAAAGTACAATTAAAATTAAAATCCCCATTAATTATAAATTAGTTCTGAAATGAAATAGGTAATTTTTTATACAATGCCAATTACAATTACAATTTTTTTCTTATATTATTTCTGAATTATATGTCAAAATATACCAATTATATAATGTCAAATGTCAATCAATAGTACACAAAAACACACAAAATATTTATAATGTCAAAATTTATAATTAAAAAATTCGTTAACTGAATAGAAACAGTTTTCTAAAAGCCAGGCAAATATTGTTTTCCTGAATTTATTAATGGGCAACACTCTAATGGCTGGGGGTAAATTGTAAAATATTTTGATCGCCATGCAATTGCAATTCCTGCTATACAAATGTAGTCTCTGTCTAGGTGCAAGTAATTTATTTGGGCTTCTCTCATTAACTCTTTTGGAAATGCTTTCATACAATGGGAACATGTGCGAATACCTTTTTATAAATACACAAATTTCAAAAATGTAAAGACAAGGAAGTGGAAGAATTTTTAGTGCTTTATATAATGGCTTACAATGCTCCAAATATTCTGCCCCATAAACAGCTCTGACACATTTTTTTTGTGCAATGAATGCTCTGGTCACGTCTACCGAATTACCCCATATAACGAGGCCGTAACGTAGCACTGACGAAACATAGCCATGATATGCCTTAAGGGCTGTTTCTTTGCTGGCTATTCGTCTCAGTTTTCTTAGAGCAAACACAAATTTGTCAAGTCGAGTGCAGACTTTTGTTACATGTTCTTTCCAATTTAAATTTTCGTCAATCACTATTCCCAAGAATAAGGTCGATGGTACTGGTTCCAAAACTGAATGATTAAGTTGTATTTGAGGTGGTTTTACTAACGAATTATATGTTTGGAATGATACTAGCCTTGTTTTTTCAATGTTTACACGTAAATTATTGGATTCCAACCATTTCATTGCACTAAGTAATTCATTGTTAGTATCAGTTTCTAGGGCATTTCTATTTGAAGTTCTTATCGTCAAAGTAGTGTCATCAGCAAATAGTGTACAATTATGTTTTAGGCTCTTGCAAAGGTCATTTATATATATTATAAATAATGGAGGCCCTAATACGCTTCCCTGAGGAACACCACAACTATTTATTTTTAACTCTGAACTATAAGTTTTTCTTGTGTTATTGTCCATTTTTGAAACTACTGTCCTTTGCTGGCGACTCGATAAATAACTTTTAAGCCAGTCATGTGCCAAGCCTCTTATGCCGTATTTCTCCATTTTGCAAAGTAAGCGAGTATGTGGAACAAAATCAAATGCTTTGCTCATATCTAAGAATACTGATAATACCGACATTTTGTTATTGAGAGCTTCAGATATCAGTTTGACCAAAGTAAAACAAGCAAGTGAAGTCGAACTATTCTTCCTAAAACCAAACTGGTAAGTATGTTGTTTTTATTTAAGAAGTTGATTATTTTTCCGTACATTGCCTTCTCAAAAATCTTTGCTATGATAGGTATCAATGTAATGGGTCTATAATTTGACATATCCGTGCGGTTACCTTTTTTGTATAGCGGTTTAACTATAGATTGTTTTAATCTAGTAGGAAATGTTCCTGTCTCAAACGACAGATTAATTATATAACTTAGCGGTGATGCTACGCCTTTACTGCTTAATTTTATTATTTTTGTGGTAATTTCATCATATCCAGTAGCGTTAGTGTCATTTAAAGAGTTGATAATTTTTATAATGTCTTGTTCATTTACTGGAGTCAAAAAGATACTGTCAGTGTTAGTGGTAATATCAATGTTATTGACTTTATTATAATTGCTGAGGTTAAAGTTATGGGTCATTTCTATAAAATAGGTATTGAATTGATTACATATGTCATTAGGGTCATTAATTATCTTATCATTTATTATTAATTCTTTGATTTCATTTTTATGATTATCGTCGTTATTTATATTATTTTTTATAATAGACCATGTCGCTTTGCATTTATTTTTAGAATTATGTATATGTTTTTTGTTATTTATTAATTGTGAATTTGATATACATCTTTTTAAAATTTTAGAATAGGTCAGGTACCTTTTTTCATGATATTTTTTGCTTAGGGCATCATGTTGGTAATTATAATATAAGGTTCTCTTTTTTATGCATGATATTTTTATTCCTTTACTAATCCATTTATTTTTTATTGGTTTATTATATCTTTTTATTGTTATTTCAGGGAAACATAGTTTGTGAAACAAAATGTATATATAGGTCATGAAATATATTAAATGCTTTGTTGCAGTCTGTTTCATCATATATTTCACTAAAACTTAAAGCTGATATACAATCAAGGAATTTTTTTATATTATTTTTGCTGTAAGTAATCCCTTTTGACCTCATAAAAAAAGTTGGTCGTCTTCGGCGTACTATTAGTTAAAGGAAGAAAGAACGTTAATGACTGCCCAGTATCATGATCTGAAAGAGCTAGGTTATGTAGACTACTTTTAGTGTCTTGGGTCAAGATATTACTGGCTATCTGATCTATGCAGCTTTTTTTCCGAGTGGGCATTTTAACATGAGTCAATAAGTTGAAATTATTTAAAATAGATATTAATTCTCTTGTTGGTTTAGTGTCTCTTAAGATATCAATATTCCAGTCTCCGCATATTACAATACGATTCCTACTTTTATGAGTTAATTTGTGTAACAATACTTCCATTTTCTTTAAAAATATACCTGTGTCGGAATCGGGTATTCTATAAACACATACTAGTATTAAGTTATGACTTGGAACTTCTATACCGCAGCATTCGAAACTATAATCGCAAGAGATTTCATTTGTTACTTGTAATTGGCTAAAATTTAACTCTTCTCTTACTAATATGCACGTCCCTCCTCGTTTTTTATTGGATCTAGAGTAATTCGCAGCTAACTTATAGTTTGTAAGTTTAAGGTTACATTCATGACCGGATTGTATAAAAGTTTCGCTAAGACATATAAAGTCTATAACACCCGTGTCTTTCGTCAACTCAGTAACTGTTATTTCAAAGAAATCTAATTTATTCAATATTCCAGCTATATTTTGGTGGAACAATGTAAATTTTTGTTTATTATTACTGACATTGTTTTGGGGTGGGACGAAAAAACTTATTTTGTACATGAGGTGTACCTACTCGTCTGAGATATTAGTGAATTTTCCTGGTCGTAGTCTAATGGTAATTTTTAATGTCAATAAGTATGCGACTAAAAATACTTCCAAATATACACTTTATACCTAGTTTATTAAGTTTGCCTGTTTTATAAGAGAACATTTCCAACGAGAGGTCACGATTCGTATCAAAGAAATATGCATATTTATAGTTTTGTATGTCCATGTAAAGTAAATTATTAAACAATTCTACTCTATAATTATGAATAAGGGCTCCCCTTACGTATGACGGCGAGCATATAATCACATTTGTATGAGTTACTTGTTCCACGTATTCTCTAATTAGTCTAACAAGTTCGATGGAGTCTTGATTATCTTTAAAATCCTTTTCTCCGATCATTACTAAACAATAGTCGTCCATATTAAAATCTTGAACCTTCTTCGTAATATTTGCGAGTATTTCCTTCATTCTACTATTAGGTGACACATAATGGCAATACTCAAACTGATCGCTGAAGGTTTCTTCTATAATTTTCAGAGGCTGATAGTAGTTGCAGTTACTAAGGACACATAGTTTTCTTTTTCTCTGCTTTTCTTTTATTATGCAATTTCCTTGTTCGTTCTCCCTTTGTCTAATGTCATTGGGTGTTATCATAACCGCTTTCGGGTCAGATGTAATTGAAGGTTCTGTTTGTGTTTGTTTGTTGTTAATGAGGGAGTTGACTTTTTGTGTTTTTTAATGGGGCTATGTGTAAGTTCTTTAAGAAGGTTGTTTTTGCTTTGCAAATCAATATTCAATTGCTTAAGGTCATTGTTCTGCAAAGACAGTGCCTCAATTTCCTGATGTGCACTGTTTAATTCTAGCACAAGCTTGTCAATTCTTTCCTTTAACTTATTTATTTGTTGTTGTTGTGCATCATCCTCGCTTGATAAATCGGGTAGACTGTTTACTGTATCTTCGAATGTTTCATTTTGTGATTTGTTGACGGTATTTGAATCTGACTTAGTACGCGTACGACGCATGGTAATATTTTAGAAGAAATTCATTTTTGGATTTATTTGGTATCGTGTTATCTCTGTCCAAGCAAACTCGATAGAATAATGACAAAGACAATTTATGTATTCACAAAAAGTTAACGCCGGCGTCGGTGAGATTCGAACCAGCGTCCAAGTATGTAGCAGTCTGTACGCCAGCTTATAGGGTCATTTGGCATCTACCGTAACCTGTTAAAATTATGTAAGTATCCGTTTCTACTGATAAGGAACATAAAAAAAAGTTCGTTAAGATGACTCGTAAGATTGACATATTCAAAATTTAGAGTTTTTTTTTTCACTATTGTTTTAAGTTTTATGGTTAAAAATGTATTATTTCACTTCTTATTTAATGTATCCACTGTATTATTGACCTTAAATGAGTTTTTAGATCATTTAAACACTGAATTAGCGTAGTTTTGACAGGGTTCATTGTTCAATTGAATAAAAAGCACTTTTTATTTTATTTATGAGAGTTTTTTTATGAGATAACACTTTCACTTATTATTTACAATGTCTTTTATAATATTTACATGAATACACTATGAAATAACTTTATTTAATATTTTTATCACGATTAGTAACGGAGCACAATGTTCACTTAATTGTTTACTACTCGTTAAAGGCTGATGAAACCTTGAAGACTGATTAATGTTGTTATGTGGTGCCATAATTAGTTTTAATGATAAATAAAACATGCTTCCTTCATGCACGTCACACCGAACTGTGGCACACTTAGACTTATTACAGACTTACATAAAAAACTAACTGACTATTCTATGAATGACTATTGTGTTATTTTAATTGGAGAAGAAGACTTTTTACATACTAAAAATTATGTTAACATCATCATTAAACTAAGGGAAACATTGATGACAGTTCAGAATACGAATATAATCTTATGTGCTCCTACTTTTAAATTAAGTGACTACTCGACAATGTTTAATTGGCGTATAGAGACGTTTAATAATTTATTACATCTAGACTTACAAACATATAACTATGCAACTGCATTTGATTCTAATTTAAATCTTTTATATGACTTTACTACACTCGAGAGCAATGAATCCGGGTCACTTAAAGAATCCTAAAAATCTCGGAAACTAAAAATGCTAGGTTAATGCAATAAATTGTATTTAATAGACAATGTAATACTCCTTAAATGAAGGTATTAAAACTTCTTAGTTATTGTAAAGTTATATCATAAAAAAATCAAATTTGAAAAAGGGCCATTTTCGAAGATGGAACTACGAAATTACAGCATTTGGTTTTGCTTTTGTTTGTAATCTGTCATTTATGTGGGTACATAAACCATGTTGATAGTGCTCTATATTCATTATTCAAGCTGAAATTATGTCGCTTACGCCTGAAGAATGCACCAGAATACTTACAATGCTGGAAACCGGCCGGAGTCAGCGCGATACAGCCAGGACTGTCGATGTGTCGCTGTCAACAGTACAAAGAGTTCTCCGACGTTACGAAGAAACTGGTTCTAACCTACGCAGACCAGGAACGGGCAGAACCAGGTGTACCACAGCACGAGAAGACCGATACTTGGTGAACACCATGCTTCGAAATCGCTTTCTTACAGGAACTGAACTCACAAATCAGTTTCGACGCCTCGGAGGAAGTAACCCAAGTGCATGGACAGTAAGACGTCGGCTTGCTGAATCTAACTTAAAACCCCTTAGACCTGCAAACGGCCCTAAACTGGAGCGTGGGCATCGTATTTCAAGACTAAGATATGCCCAGAGCCACGTAAATTGGAGTATTGAAGATTGGTCAAAAGTTATGTTCTCCGACGAATCAAAATTTATGCTCTACAAGCACGATGGAAGACACAGAGTGTATCGAAGACCAGGGGAAAGATTCAAGCAAGCATGCATCGAAGAAAAAGTAGCCTACGGTGGTGGGTCTGTACTTGTGTGGGCCGGAATTTCTTCTGAAAGTCGCACAGAGCTGGTGATCATAGAAAACGGCTCTTTAACTAGCGAAAGATATGTGGAAGAAATCCTCAATGATCACGTTGGTCCATTTATGGTCAATTTAGGTGAGGATGCTATATTTATGCATGACATTGCCCGACCTCATACAGGTAGGATTGTGAATGACTACCTTCAAGAGATGAACATTACTCGTATGGAGTGGCCAGCGCGCAGCCCGGATATCAACCCGATCGAGCATGCTTGGGACGAGCTAGGCAGATGCGTAAAACAACGAAACCCTCCCCCAATCACGCTTCGTGAGCTCAAAATTGCTCTCACAGAGGAATGGGAGAATATTCCCCAAAATCGTATAAGGAACTTGGTGCACAGCATGCCAAACCGCGTAAACGCAGTAATGGAAGCACGAGGAGGCAATACGAAGTATTAAAATTCAAGAAAATCGTAATAAAGTTCAAAAATTTCATGTTTCCTATTTTTGTTTTAAGGAGAGATCAGCAGTTTTTTTCTTTATGTAATTTTGTGTTAATAAAATGTATGGTGACTCATATTTTTTTTACTTTCATTTAAGGAGTATTACATTGTCTATTAAATACAATTTATTGCATTAACCTATCATTTTTAGTTTCCGAGATTTTTAACATTCTTTAAGTGACCCGGATTCATTGCTCTCGAGTGTATGTTCTCTAAATTCAATAGAAAAATTAATGACTACGGTATGAGTAATATATTTAACAATTTATTGTTAACGATAACAGAGATATCTTTGACCCAATGTGAATCTTCTGCAGATGAAAATTTTTGTGAACAAGAAAACTTTTTTCGTGTATAAAAATATTAATATTCTGCATCAAAATATAAATGGTCTCTTAACAAATCTCATATGTTTACTGTCGCACTTAATGAACTGTTCAATTCAGAAAAAATAATTGATGTCCTGTGTTTTTCAGAGCACAATATGATATTATCTGATGTTAACTTGTTACATATTCCTAATTTTAAACTTGCTACACATTTCACTCGGAAATCCCGACATGGAGGTACATGTATAATGATACGAAACGGAATTAAGTATAGAGCTTTGGAGGCTGTGGAAAAATACTGTGTTTCTAATATAATTGAATGTTGCGCAGTAGAACTCACTGACCACAACATCATAGTGATGTGTGTCTATAGGAGTCCACATAGTAGAGACATAAAAAGTAAACTTGATATATTTTTCAATAACCTGAATATTCTCTTAAAGTCTTTTTCACTACACACTAACAAAAAACTTATTCTATGCGGTGATTTCAATATTGATCTTTTAAAAAAGACCACATGTTTAGATCAATTCAAATATCTTATTACGGGTTACAATCTCAAATTTGAAATAAAGGTTCCAACAAGATTAAGCAGTGGGACTTGTATAGATAACATAATTCACAATGTACGAGGATCAAAAGGAGAAGTTTTAGAGCTGGCGTTATCTGATCATACGGCACAACTGTTGCGATGTCCAGTTAGACGCACATGCATCTTAAATTACTGGTATACAACTAAACGAGATTATTCAAAAGAAAATATTCAGAAATTCATAGACAACATCAAAGCTATCACTTTTGCTGACGTATACGAGGAAACGGAACCCGCTAAGGCATTCAAATTATTCTATGACCTGTTTAAGTTGATATATGAATTATGCTTTCCAAATATAAAAATACGGATATCGACTAAAGAAAAAGCAAAATGGATAAGTCGTGGCATTAGGATTTGCAGTAAGAGAAAAAGAGAATTGCTGTGGAAATACCGGTTACTACCAAATAAGCAAAACAAAACAGAACTTAAAAGGCTTTCAAATCGGCTGAAGAAAGTAATAAACCTCACACAGAGAGCCCATAATCGTTATATACATTCAGCTCAGAATCTATGTAAAGCAACATGGAAAGTAATAAATAAAAATAATAATAAACAAAATTTTCCAGGCGAAACCATAACAAAAATCAAATCAAATAGCAAAATCTTATCTAATCCACTTGAAATAGCACAAGCTTTTAACGATTACTTTGTAGATCAAGTGAAACCAGTTACTAATTTAAACATGAATAAACATAAGATAAGAAGTAGCATTTCTTCCATGTTTATGTCGCCTACAATACCACAAGATATTCACCAAATTATTATGTCACTAAAGAATACGTCTAGCACTGGGTATGACGATATAAGTACAAATATTGTTAAACGGGTATCCAGAATAATTGCTCCTGTGCTGAGTCATCTAATCAATATGTGTATATACCATGGTTACTTTCCAGAAGAATTAAAACTAACAATTATAAAACCTCTCTTCAAGAAAGATAACAGAGAAGATATGTCCTGCTACAGACCTTTGGCGTTAGTACCGATTTTTTCAAAAATATTCGAAAAAGCAATATATTATCAACTTACTTCATACTTTGAGAAAAATTGCCTTTTCGTTGATAATCAGAAAGGTTTTAGGAAAAACAGATCTATTGACATGGCCATCTACGTTTTTTTACATATGGTTACCAGTAGAGTGGATAAGAGGCTACCAACTCTAGCACTTTATATGGACATGTCAAAAGCTTTTGATCGCGTGGACCATAAAATACTAATACATAAACTCAATGCATACGGAATAAGAGGAAATATATCAAATCTAATAGAATCTTATCTGAGTGATAGGCAACAAATAACGTCCATTAGTAGAATCGCTAAAAAAAACGAAATAACGTATAAATCCAGTCATAGAGTGGTAAATTATGGAGTGCCACAAGGAAGTGTACTCGGACCGCCCCTATTTATTGTTTATATTAATGACTTTCCGACAGCATCATCATATCCTATGACAATGTTTGCGGATGACAGCACTTTACTTTTTAATATTGACGACGTAAGTACATTGGAGGCTGAGATTAATTCTACTTTACTATCAGTTGTGAATTGGCTGCAGAATAATAATTTGATTCTAAATCTTGATAAAACAATATTAATGAAATTTCAACAAAGAATAAATTATAATCTGGACTTAAATATTAAATACAATGGCAAAACTATTAATGAATCGAAAGTGACTAAATTCCTTGGACTAAACATAGAAAATACTTTAAAATGGAACTCCCATATTGACAAAATATGCAGTAAGCTAAAACAATATTCCTATGCTTTGCACATGTTAAGTAAAACGGCCAATAGAGCAACAGTTTTAACGGCGTATCATGGTCTAGTAGCTTCAACATTGAGATACGGAATCATATTTTGGGGCAATGCTACGGGTAAAGATATGGTATTTAAGTGCCAAAAAAGGTGCATAAGAGCTATATATAATTTGCAGACAACAGACAGCTGCAAACCGTTTTTTAAAAATACGAAAATATTAATATTGCCGTCGTTGTATATCTACGAAACATCTATGTTCGTTAAAAATAATTTAAATAAATTTGCTCGAGTAACTAGTCAGCGCCGTTGTGATCGGTTACAAACAGTCGGATCTAGTACTGCACTATACAGAAACAGTATTTTTGTAATGGCTCCAAAGGTCTATAATAAATTACCAAAATGTATAAGGAGTGAAGATAATGTTCGCAAATTCAAAAGTAAATTGCATTCATTTCTAATAGATAAGACGTATTACTCTATCGAAGAATTTTTAAATGATAAAATATGACATTGCCATCAGCCCCTTATTATAATTTATTTTTTATTTATTTAATTGACATTATTTATAATATTATACAATTTGACATTAATAGCCTTTGTAGCAACCCGAATACAATCTCGGCCAGTCAGAGCGTCCCGTGGTCGCATGCCGTCTCGATATATTGTGTAAAATATATCTGTCTCTTTCCCTCGCCACCGAACCGCAGCGAGGGAAGGTGCGAAGGAAGGCACTTGCTTGGCGACGCGCGCGCCACCGTCCGCGAGTCCAGTCCGCCGCCCGCACGCTTACTGTGTCGACGCGTCTTTTAAACTACCGCGCAAGCCGCCACGTGCCTGCCTCGTGCCGCCATTGTTACGCGAATTAGTTTTTAGGGATTTCGTTCCTACTTTTGTTTTACAACCTGTTTACCTTCCAAATATACTCTTCTACCGAAAAGGTGGTTTCAATGAGACAACCTAACCTCATACCTTTTATATTATTTACTGTTGACATGCATGAAAAATAAATTATAATTGATTCATTAATGATTAATAATACTTTCAATTTTCATTATTTACTTGAACCTGACTTTGTATTGTATAGATCCAGATTTATTAGTAAAAAAACAATATTTGTACACCAATTTAATTGGTAGGACATAGAGATCAACTAAGATGTATGAATAAGACCTTTATTTCAGTACCTGTGTTCACAAATAAAGATGATTTGATTTGATTTGATTTGATTTAGTATTTATTGTATTATTTGTATGTGTTTCAACTGACCCCAATCGCTGTTTCAACCACCCCTGGCATGGGGACGGTTGCAACAAATTCGTTTTGTTTTTTTTATTTCATATATTTCTAAAAATAATAACCCGGGAACTATAATGATCCAGCCATATCGTAGCCAAAACTTCACATTTGAGTTTCATGTATCATAATCGTCACTCGGTTTATAAACAACAAAATTATAAACGATAAAAGCTAAATTGTTTCAACCGTACCCAGTCTACCCTACCTACGCGTAATTTTGTAGTCGTACTAGATTCCCTAATGACTCCGTGGTGTGGAAGATAATAGTTGGGTTGACCACAAGTAGCTAACTTCGACATGTGACCTAAGTCATTATATTCTCGCATAAAGTTAGTGTACATACCTACGTTTAAATTCTGGTAAACGTTCAAGTTTACGTTCTAATGATAAAAATCGTTTCTTCGCTAACGTATAAGAATCACCGAGTGCGTCTGGTGCCTCTCTTAGCGGTATACGAACCGAAAATCTACCCCTGTCTTCGTTTTCTTGTTTAGTCGTATTATTAAATAATTCCTCACATAAATACGTTCAGCATCTGTAAGAATTACACATGGTGATGAAGGAATATTCTCGATTTCCCAGAATAACCGGAGTTGCTTATCAATTTCATCACACAAGCGACCTGACTGAAGTGACAATGAACGTGAGTAGGTTTTGGGGTCCTAGCAAACACAGGACCAGACAATAACCATCCTAATTTAGAATTCTGTAAGAATGGTCCACTAGGTAAACGTATTTTATCGGTTTCTAAAAGATCCCAAAATCTATCTGCACCTATCAGTAAATCAATACCTGAACTGATGTTAAACATAGGATCTGCTAATTCCAAGAAATCCGGAATACGTATTTGACCAGCTTCTATGTTTATCGTAGGCAAACTGGACGTTATGCATGGCAAGACAATACATTTATATACATCGAAGCTTGGTATAATAATCGTTTACTTTTGATCGAATTGATAAATCGCATGAATGGTACGACTGTGCGTCAGATTATCCCACACCCGATATTCGAACTGTGGACTGTATATAAGACACATTTATTCGTTTAGACAATTTCTCCGTAACAAAACAGTTTTGACTTCCACTATCCAAAAGCGCACGAGCTGTAAGATAAAAATTATTATTATCCTCCACTAATGCTGCCACACTTCCACTAATGCCGTAGAAAGTAAAATCACTAGTTGTTTTACTGCATACAAGTACAACAGTGATAATCGAATTTATAGGTAAAGAATGCAGCGCACAGCGCAGTCGTCGTCGTAGTGTGTGTAACGTTCGTCTCTCCGCGCGACTCGGTATGCACGTTACTAACGCTTTGATTATTAGAAGTTTCTAAGTGTAACAAACTATTATGTTTGCGCTGGCATTGCTTGCACGGTCCGAAAATACAGTCTTTTAAAGTATGACCCGCTCTCAGACAATTCCAACACAACTTCTTATCAGTAACAACTTTCATTCTATCCTTTATAGACATGTTAAGGGCCTATGCACACCACGTTTTTTAAACGCGCCGTTGACGCGCGTTTTGGGAACGCGCGTCTTGGCGCGTTTTTATCCTGCAGAGCAGTTTGTTGTCGTTTGTATATTTGTTGACTTGCGTGCGTATCGCGTCTGTATCGCTACAAACGCGCGTCTACGGCGCGTTTAAAAAACGTGGTGTGCATAGGCCCTAAGGAATGTTATGCACGTGTATAACACATGACCTTGATCGCACAAAACACAATTAACAATAACATACGGAACTGAAACAAAACCTCTCACCATGGGCCTCATAAGAAAGCTCAACGTCACTCAGCGCGCTATGGAAAGGGCTATGCTCGGTGTTTCTTTGCGAGATCGAATCAGGAATGAGGAGATCCGCAAACGAACTAAAGTCGCTGACATAGCCCAACGGATTAGCAAGCTGAAGTGGCAGTGGGCGGGGCACATAGCGCGCAGAACTGACGGCCGATGGGGCAGAAAGGTTCTGGAATGGAGGCCACGTACCGGCAAGCGCAGCGTAGGACGTCCGCCTACAAGGTGGACAAACGACCTAATAAAGGTCGCAGGAAGCCGCTGGATGCAGGTCGCTTCCAACCGGCTGATTTGGAAATCATTGGCGGAGGCCTATGTTCAGCAGTGGACGTCCTATAGCTGAAATGATGATAATGATTATGCTAATTTTATAACCATCTGAATAATTAAAAAGTTGCTCCCTTATGATAAAGATATTCTATATTGACATTTTTTATTTCATTTATTATTGTATACGAAATTGTGACTAAATACTACCATTTGTTTATGTGCCGTCTTAATTTATTGACATACTAGCTGTGCCCGCGACTTCGTTCGCGTGGATGTCGGAAAACAATAATGTGTCACTTAGAGAAGGTGTACCTTCATTTAAAAAGGGAGAATCTTTCGACCAGGCCTGGTGATTTTTCCTTGTAACTAAGATGCTGCCAAAAACTTGTATAATTATTTATGAAAATGCTTCTCTATATACAATATTAGACGTGGAACCACCTGGAGCGTACACAAAAAGGTTGCTAGGGTTGCTCACACGCGAAAGAGCTACATAAAGTTGGCCGTGGGAAAAGCAACCAACACTAAGATCTACCCCCGCAACGGATAATGTCTGGCCCTGAGCTTTGTTAATGGTCATGGCGTAACATAGGCTGACGGGGAATTGCACACGTTTGAAACTAAAGGGGAAATTATTGGGAATGAGGGGAATTCTGGGAATAAAAACAACATCACCGGCGCCGCAACCTGTTAAGATTTCGGCTTCGATGACGTTGTGTTGGAGATTGGTGACTCTGAGCCGAGTGCCGTTGCAAAGTTTGGGAGGACTTAAATTTCTGAGAAGAATTATTGGCACTCCGACTTTTAAACAAATTTTGTGTGCTGGAAGACCGGGTGTGTTAAGGGATTCTAAGAACTCTACTGGATAGTGTGTGGCATCTTCCTCTTCGGTAACCGTGTTTATTGAAGTATATTGTTTACTTTCCCCAGAAACATGTGCCAATATTTGTGAATTTATTGCTGCCGCTTCGTCGTTGCGGGGAGTCAAAATAGCTCGCTGGCACAGCCAAGCAGCAGCGTGGTTACCGATATCAGTGGGATTCCCATACACAGAAGAAATGAGTTCCAGCTGTGAAGCAACGGAACAACATAGGTTCTCCACCAAAATTACTTTGCCATCTTGTGTAGGATATGTGCCGTCACCAATTTTCAAAAGTAAATTTGAGAACTCTTGTGCGTTTGGGTTCCCACCCAGATGTGCTCGCATATTTAAACTCAAATGAGTTGATATGACATTGCACCATAGAATCGAACTCTTTAGACAGGCACTAATTTCATCGGCTCTGGTACCTCGCGGTATTATCGGGAGTGTCTGCCTAAAATCACCACAGAAAAGTACCGTAATGCCTCCCATCGGCCGGTCATTTTGCCTAATGTCGCGCAAAGTTCGGTCTACTGCTTCAACAGCCTTGCGGTTTGCCATCGTGCACTCGTCCCAAATTATTATGTCACAATCGCGTAAAACCCTAGCTTTGTCGCTATTGCGTGACACATTGCAAACCGGGCTTTCTGTTCGTTCCAAGTCGATGGGAATTTTGAACATTGTGTGTGCGGTTTTTCCTCTGGGCAACAATGTGGCTGCTATTCCTGAGGAGGCAACAGCGAGAGCAATCTTATTTTGGCTCCTTATTCGTGCCAAAATAACTTTGGTTAGAAAAGTTTTGCCTGTTCCACCGGGCGCGTCTAAAAACAGGATTTCTCCTAATTTATTATCCACACTCAGCATACTCGATCAAATATTTGACGCTGTTCCGTTGTCAAAATTGAGCAGCCGTTTTGCAGGGTTTCTGCTAATTCCACGGGATTGTAATTTATCTCCGAGGCGTACTCCCTGTTTATACGTTCCCCATCGACTGTCGGTGTGGGCAAGCCGTATTGAGTGAGCGGGTTCCCTCCTATACTTGTAACTATATCTTGAATGGCCAACAACGATCTATTATGACAATTTTCAACTACTCGGTCAGGAATTTCACCATCACTGTTTTGACGTACATGTCTCAAAAAATCTTCAGAAAATTTTTCTCGATATTTTTGCCACAACTGCCCAGCATCCGTTAATCCACAAAAGGTCAATAAGATGGCAAACAAATGACGCAAGCGATATGGACTATCGCTGACGCTTGCCTCGGCTAAAGCTTCATCCCAATGCTGATCTCCATCTAATAAATGACGTGCGCGGCAAGCAGCGTGGTATGTGGGATATTCAATATCATCCACCTTACGGAGCTCAGTGAAAGAAGTAGGTCCTCGCACGACGTGCAAAAGAAGGCGTAAATAGTAACACTCTGAATTATTCGGGTGCACAGTGTACACTCGTCCAATCACGTGTTCCTTGAAAACTCCAGGCTCGCCTTCCACAGCAGTTCCACGTCTTCTACGGTTAAAAACACCTTGCTGCTTGTTGTACGTGTAATAAGATGGGACCTCATTATATAGAAGGGATTTCGCGTAATTATCTGTTTGGCAGAGGCGAAAGAATGCCATCAAGGTGGTTTGTCTTGGATTGTCTAACCTTGCTGTGACATTTTCAGACTGAAAATACACTCTTTGCCCGCCCTCAAGGTGTACATCGAGATGAATGACCGGCGGATGTCTCTCATGAATCGGGAAACTTAAAATACGCCAAACTGCCTCCGAGGAGCTTATGTACCGGCCAGATTGATACCTCGTGACTTCATCATATTCATTGCGATTTCTCAGCGCGATCATTGCTTGGTCACTACCTTTATTAACATATTTGCAAATATATTTTATCGACTCTACGCTATTGCATATTTCAACATTAATGTGAGCTTGAAATGTTTTAGATAATACTGGCGAATACGGCACCACCCATCTATTATCCAAAACAATTTCTTGCCCACGGAACCTGGTAGAAGCTGTGAAACCACCTTGCGAGACTGATCTGCGCCGATACAACGGATACCCATTTTCCCCCGACATAGTCTGTGCTAAAAGTGCTCTAGGGTATTTTTTTGAGCACTTACCATCTTGCATGCACGGTGATTCCCTATTTAAAACACCACATGGCCCGTGAACCATGTGTGTCTTAATTATGTCATGCAAAATTGGATCTTCATTTTGGTCTGGAAATTCAGCACTTATGACACTGTCAATAGCATCGGAACGAATTTTGTTTTCCAGCCACAGGAGAATGTGGGCGTGGGGCAAACCACGCTTTTGCCACTCGACGCTGTACATAAAACATAGAGCTGAACCGAATAGTTTCTCTTTTGTAAGGAGATTGATCAAAACTTTGAGCTTCAAATGAAAGACCCTTGCAATTATGTCATGCCTATCGTATGACGCCTGTCCTGTAAGAAGTTCCTGACAAATTTCGGTCCACTTTGGATTTGTTGTAAACGTTACGAAAAGGTCCGGTCGGCCGTACTTACGGACGTAGCAAAAAGCATCTTGCGTTCTTTCGTGCATATATCGTGGACCGCCTGTAAAACTGGATGGCAAGATGACCAATCGCCCCAAGTTTTCGACGTTAGTATCCGTTTGCATCGCGTCCCGCAAATGAACGTATTCTTCAGCGCGTAAACGACGTTGGTTAGTGCGAATGTAAACTAAACGTTCCGTTTCTATTTTTGCATACATGTCTACAATAAATTGGCTGAACAAACCACGAAATCGTTGCAAATAGACGAAGCGATTGCGCCTTATTTGTAAAAGGTATGAATAATATTGCTGAGCCGATATCTTTTTATTAAAATTGGCTACCCTGGTAGTAGGGTTAACTTGGTAGAGCCCGAAATTGTACCCATCTTCACCATGACAATATATTAACGGATATTGCAGGGCGTCGTATGCTCGGTGTGTTTCATAAATTCGTTGAAGGCGATCGTCGCGAGTGCGCAACACGATGTCACGCCTCTCACACTCTTGGTCGACTAAAACAACTGCAACTTCATCTGTGACAGGTGCATTGTGTCTCCCGCGGTGTTCACCAACAGGACGTCTATCTGCGTTGATGATTATTTTAAAATCATTGCTGCCAGGCGGAATGGACTCCAATGCAGTTTTAAAATTATGCACATACTGATTTGCTTGATGCAGCATGTTCTGTAGTCCTGATATAAGGTCACTATTAAGCTGGGGAAAATGACGATTTCTGACACTGAGCTGTTCAGTGTAATCAGACACAAAATAAACTTGGAGAAATTTGGGCTCATTTTCTGCCAGTAACGATCCGATGAGATGGTAAACTTGGCCTTGCACTTTGAAGGTTGGCATGAACGGTCCCTCCGTTATTTGTTTTGCCCCAAAAGATGTCATCTGGAATGCGCTGTTATATGAACGGATATTATCTAAAAAATGTTTAGATTGGCGGTGATCGCCATTTAGAAGGATTTTAATAAAGTTTGGAGGATCTTGAAAATTTGTAATGACAACTTTTCCACTTGAACAGCACATTCCATTTGTCTCTTTATTCCATTTCAGAGCATCACAAAAATTGCAAATTTCGGTCATACCACCAACAGAGGCGAAATCAGCGTAGTCAATTCTAGGTGAATAAGTAAAACCTGCTTTTTCCTTATTGACCCAAGTTGTAATAACATTTGTGAAATCATATTCCAGAGACTCGTCAGCGTCCTCAGTTGTAATTCTGTTCAGATTGTACCGAGCTCGGTCAGCCTCTAAGCGAGATTGACGCTGTTGTGCTGTTTCTGCTTGTCGCAAGTCGTCTATTCTTTCCCTTTCGGACGCTAAATACCTTTCATCATTCAACCGAGCGCGTACATAGCTATCTCTGGCTGACACTAATCCTCGTTCTCTCTCTGAGAGAGATTCAGATTCGCGTGACAGTGCGTGGCGCTCTCGGTCAACCGATAACCGCGCTTCGCGATCCTCGATGGTCTCTTGAGAACGCAAAGTCGCTGTCCGAGTACTTTGTGTACTCAGGCGTGAATCCCTTTCCGTAAAAGTCTCGGACTCGCGTGACAGTGCGTGGCGCTCTCGGTCAGCCGATAACCGCGCTTCACGATCCTCAATGCTTTCTTGAGAGCGTAAAGTTGCTGTCCGAATACTTTGTGTACTCAGGCGTGACTCCCTTTCCGAAAAAGTCTCGGACTCCCGTGACAGTGCGTGACGCTCTCGGTCTAACGATAACCGCGCTTCGCGGTCCACAATGCTCTCTTGAGAGCGTAAAGTCGCTGTCCGGAGACTTTGTGTACTAAGGCGTGACTCCCTTTCCGTAAAAGTCTCGGACTCACGTGACAGTGCGTGGCGCTGTCGGTCAGACGATAACCGCGCTTCGCGTTCCACAATGCTCTCTTGAGAGCGTAAAGTCGCCTCAGACTCGAGTGATAGTGCACGGCGCTCACGCTGAGCCGATAACCGCGCTTCGCGATCCTCTGTGCTCTCCCGTGACCGAGAAGCCGCCGTAAGAGCACGCTGTATTCTTATTCTAGACTCACGCTGGAAAGGCGTTTCAGATGCGCGAATTCTAACTTGCCGTGCTCGGACAGCATTTAACCTCGCTTCACGATCCTCTTCGGATTCTTGAGATATAATTAGTCTCATTTTTTTAGCTTTTCGACTACATTGCGAAAGGTTAGATTTTTTTCTAGAAGGCATTTTCAAGAAAATATCTAAAACCAACCAACCAAAAGTTCGAGCGAATTACGAAGTAAAGTAACGACTCGTTTTTTGACCCAACGAACGAAACGAAACCAATTCGAACGAATTACGAAGTAAAGTAACGACTCGTTTCTTGACTTCGTAATTTGACCCAACGAACGAAACGAAACAACCAAAAGAACAATTTCAACGAATAAACGATCAAACCACAACAAACTTTTTCCGACAATTAAGAGACCAAGAACAAAGAAACCCAATTCTTCAAGGAGAAAGTACTATAAATGGGCTAAGGTCATTCTTCTACGGAGAATCTTAACACCGCGATTCAAAAAATTACGTTAAATGAACAACGCCATCTATCGAGCACGAAGTAATACTGTCAAAATATATTGGAAAACGTTCGAACACTCAATAAGCTAACTAAACTATGTAGAAAAGTCCAAAAGTACAAAATATTTTTGTTTTTAAGAAATTAACATTTATCACTATTGTTTCATATCATATCATATCTTAAATAATTAAGTTGTATCATGATTTGAAAGATAGGGAGCGCCACCTATCGCACTACTACTAAAAACATCGCTTTTGGAAAACTTGAATTAATCTAAGTTTAAATTGGGTCATTGGGAGTTTTATTTTATTCACAATGTAACGTGTTAAGTTACCGCGCGAAGTATGCGAAAATAATTATCCTAAAACAACATTACGAACTCACAAATCTACTTGAATTTACGTTAGTATTATTTTGCGTCAATAGATGTCGTTACGTGTATGTACATTACGTAATGACAATTTCTTCTTGAACACTCATCATATATCTTCATATATATCATCATATCTCACTCATCATATATCATCATATATCATCATATATCTTTTGATATTTTGAAGCGATTGCGATGAAACAAAAATTAAATGAAACTTCAAGTTACAAACAATATTTGAGTGTAAAAGTTAACCATATTGATTTTGTACTTTTTACGTGATACTGGAAAAAACAAACCTCACAGACAAACAGACAAACAGACAAAAATTCCAAAAATGATAGAAATGGTATCTGTTAGTTATTATTGAACACTCCAAGTACTTTTTTTTTTTTTTTTTTTAATGTACAGAAACGCTTCGACTACAGATTTATTATATGTATAGAATAGATATAGATTATTGGAATATTAACTATTAGTGTTTGGCATGAAATTGTGACATCTACTTACCTATTGATTTTATTTTATATGTTTTGTTTATATTTTGTTAATGTGACATTCAACTACCTAAGTTATTTGTATGCCTTCTGGCGGGACATACGAGGGCGGGATGATAAGTAACTAGCCTAATAAGAAAACACTTAAATTTCCGTGATAAAATTAATTTTATTTTTCGACATAGTCTCCGTGAACCTGTACGCACTTATTCCATCTTCGTTCTAAAGCAGTAATGCCTTCCATAAAATGATTTCTTTCGAGGCCTGCAAAATACTCCTTTAAAGCGGCTATGACTTCATCATTTGTGGCAAATTTCTGTCCGCCCAAAAAAGTTTTGAGCTTAGGGAATAAGTGGAAGTGATGGCGCTAGATCAGGCGAATAAGGTGGGTGGGGCAGCAAATTATACTTCAATTCGTTGATTTTTGCCATAGCTTTAACACATGTGTGAACGAACCCTAGCGTTGTCTTGGTGGAAGATGTTTTTTTTTCGCCAAACCTGGTCGTTTTTGCTGAATACATTGATGAAGCTTATCTAGAAGATTAGCGTAGTATTCTCCATTAATTGTTTGACCTTTAGGAAGGTAATCTATCATCAAGATCCCATCTGCATCCCAAAAGACGGAAGCCATCACTTTTCCAGCAGACTTTACAGCCATGGCTTTTTTTGGAGCCGGGCATCCCGATTGAGTCCACTGTTTTGATTGAATTTTTGATTCTGGCGAGTAATGATGAACCCATGTTTCATCTGTTGTTACAAACGACGTAAAAAATCGGCCTTATTACGCTGACAACGGTCCAGACATTCTTTTGAGTTTTGCACCCGAATCCTTTTTTGATCGTGCGTAAGCAATCGCGGCACCCAACGTGCGATAACTTTTTCATATTTAATTCCTCACTTAGGATATGATCCTACCCGTTCTTTTGAGATACCTGTAGTGTCAGCTATTTCAGATAACTTCAATCGTCGATCTGCTAAAACCATATAGGATACGCCCATCAGAACATTTCACATAAACCTTCTTCATACAAGAAAAAACTAGCGCCATCTGTGACAACTCATACGAACTACGTGAATGCCGCTTTGCATAGGTCCACGACGTAACCTTGTACACACGGCTACATTTATTTAATCCTACACAATGCGAAACTGGAAATTATAGCTAGATATGTAGCCGTGTGTACGTGCGAACATGATTTTTTAATCATATTTTATCGGAAATAAGTTAAGGCGAAAGCGTCAGAGTAGCCCGCGAAATTAAAATTTATTTACGTTTTTTGCAATTTGCATGTCAGTAACAGGTTGTATGTTGATCTATGATTCGCGGTCGTAACAAATATGGCTACCTTAGCGCTTCCCCCTTAAATTCCATTGGGATCATAGCGAGGTTGCGAATTACATACCTAGAAATTAAACCTATTAATCTCTGTCATAAAAATGAGCAGAGCATACTCTTGTGTTTTTATGAGGCTCTTCGTTTTGAAATAAGGCTCTTCGTTGTTTCCTAATAATGCGACTCCAAATCTCTTTACGCGTTGAATCATTTGGAAATCTGTAATTTAAAATTATTTGAATCCTAATTCGCCATCGCATAATTGTATATTTATAAATCTCCTCCTATCCATTTTTACCAGAAGCAAGCTTCCGGTAAAAAATGGCGCAAGCTGAGCGAAGCTACTACCGTCATTGATGACGGTAGTAGCTTTGCTCAGTTTGCGTAAATAAATGAAAACACCATTTCAAAATATTTTATGAATTCGATTTTCATATCATTTCTAAACTTCCTCTTAAATTTTTGTACTCTTTTTGTTTCACTCTTATGTTGAATATAAAACATATTATATACGTAAAAAAAAACAAAATTGCTTACTAAGTTCCTAAGACAAAAATAAAACACAAATAAAAAATTACGTCCGTACAAGGTTTACTTCACGCGCTGCCGACAGCGCGCGACATGGCCGCCATTGTGTATTTCGGTAGTAAAATTATCACTTTAAAAATATGTTTATTTAATCATCTAATTGAAACAAAAGTAATGTAAGATTACCTACTTTCCGATGATACGATATCCCATGTTCCTTTTTAACCTTATTATCATAATTTTTGCTGCCTTTTACTACGCAACTGGGCATTTTAATGATAATACTGTGCCGACTAACTCATCCGCGTGCGGACCGCGTTCGACTGAGTCGCGCTGGCCCTAAACTAATATTTTAGGGCCAGCGCGCTGGTGCCATTTCGTCGCGCGTTTAGCCTGGTCCTTACTATATTTATGTCTACGCATATCATGTACTTTCACGACCATTTCCGGAGTCGTGACGCTTTTTGGACGTCCGGGGCGGGCTTCATCTTGGACACATGTACGACCGCGTTTAAACTCAGCCACCCAGTTTTTTACTGTGGCATAAGAAGGAGCACATTCACCCAAAACATTCTTTAACTCGTCATAGATATCTTTCCCCTTCATGCCCTTCATATGAAGAAACTTTATCACCGCTCTTTGTTCAATTTTATCCATTTTAAAAACAGTTGACGAAATATATTTTCTAATGACAAAAAATCAATAAAATTTTCACGCCACCAAATTCAAATTTAGAACACAGGTGGCTAGAGATACGAATTTAAAAATGACTTATTATATATTTTTAATTTTAACTTTTTAAATAGCAGAGGCTAGTTACTTATCATCCCGCCCTCGTAGTATGGACCAACGTTTTTTTACATACATCTGTATAATTTTTACCCTATGTGCAGAAAATTAATAAATGAATTTGAATTTGTGCTGGTGATTCCTGTTTTACCGACGGAATACTGTATAACGCTTTGACGTGATTATTTACTAACAATACTAACAACTTATCATTGTGATAGCGGTTTTCTAATAACTCCCAGGCGTGAATGTAATTGGCAGGACTGAACTCTAAAGCACTTATCACCTGTAACGCACTTCCACTCAGAGCTCACCGTAAATAATGAAATTTTTGTATTTCATCTAAATCGGAACGGTTATGGATCATAGTGATGTATGAATGTTTGAATTCCAGCCAGTGGTCATATGAACCTTCAAAGGCAGGGAGTTTTATATCAGGTAATTTAACATTGACAGGTTGTCGGAAACCGTCCCGAGCTGATGCAACAGGCACCCCGTTGTTAGCCTCCGCGTTGTGAATAAGACAATTTGCACTGACCATACCCGTAAAATATAATGATTCCAACGCTTCAACATAATTTCTGAATTAGCGATTAAATCCGATTCCGATAAAAGTAAT
Organism: Xanthia togata; assembly: GCA_963853775.1. Lineage (NCBI taxonomy): Eukaryota > Metazoa > Arthropoda > Insecta > Lepidoptera > Noctuidae > Xanthia > Xanthia togata. The sequence goes on along the minus strand of OY970805.1, from coordinate 25,145,628 downwards.
TCTATTTCACTTTCAATGCTATTAAATTTAGAAAATGTCTCGATGGCGCTCTGAACTCGCAACTTTAGTTCAGCTACCTACTTGTAAGGCAGTCAAGGTAACCCCCACAAACGAGTCTACAATTTTTTTTTAAATTGGGTTAATCGGCCCTTTACGCCACCCCTACGTTTCTTAAACTCAGAAAGAATTTCCTCTACTGGCTTAACAGGCATTTTGGCGGGCTACGAATGTAAGTGTTTAGGTATGTGGGTAGGTACTCACGTACAAGCATCAACGGAGCCTCGCGTCAGGGGGTTAGGGAAAGGATGGGAACAAAGACCTGACCGTTACGTTTCTGATATCTTCGTTTTTCTTCTCTCGTAATAATAGCTGCTAGTCCAACTATGGCGTCGCCGTGCGTGTCGGCGTCGTTATTCCTTTTTCCGTAGTATCGAATCCAGCATCCGGCTCGAAGGACCAAATTATGTGCTGGATCAGGTTTGTTCCACAGAAATTAAGCGACTTGTTGAGAAATAGTTTTATAGTGTATCAAAATTCGTTTTAGTTAACATTTTGCTTGCAGTCGGCGGTTCGTAAAAAAGGGAAGGTAACAGTACAAAATTTTGAACGGAGGCGCAAGTGAATGAGACCGAATGTCTGTCGACCGAAGGGACGACTGGATTCGAAGTTGATGAAGGTTTTCTTCACTTCAACTCTAGATGGCGTGCGCCGCATTCGATTCTATATTGTTGCGTCTTAGATTAATGAAGATGGCATGGACAATACTTATCGTATCAAATAAGTAAGTGAAACAAAAGCATATATTTGTATAAAACCATGTAATTATTATCATTAAAATTTTTAAAGTAAAAATGACTCGTATATTATTTGATCGAAATCGTAGAGTAGGTACACAACAAACGTCCGTGTTACGTCACATGTTCCTGCGGCACCGAGTGTGTCGCAGTGAGCTGCGTCGCGCGCGCCGAGCGCACTGCTCACACGCGACGGGACCAAACAATACTTACATGTGATATGTATAAGACATACAAAGGAATATTAATCGAAACTTGTAGGTGCGGAGGGGCCGCGAGGACAAGCACTCGGTAAGCTCGTGGGGAGACCACATTTCGGACAGTATAAAATTATTTCCTATTAACAACTTGTATTACATGTTGAACTTTCCCTTAATACTAACTATAATGTACGCTTACTATTGTATGAACAATAATTATATCATATCATATATCGTGCAAACGATTTGATCCATTACAAGCTTATGAGGAAATAAAGTGCGCGTACGCGGGGTACGCGCCCTCTATACAACAATTATATGGCTATTCACATAATAATAAATACTTCGCTTACAATTAAAACATTACCCTTCGCATACATTTCGTGTATAGTTAATTAATTACATGATCCATTTCAATACCGCGAGTGACGAATATAACTATAGTAAACAATGCGTAGTGGACGAAGAGAAAACCAGGACAACACACGGACACGGTCGAAACGAACGCCGGGTAATGGACAACGACTGCTCCCGAACAACCAGACAGCGGTATAAAACACGACTAGATCACTAGAAATATTTGTGCAAGAACTAACCGAGGAACGTCGGCGCTCGTCAAACTCACAAATGATCCATCGCTAACCTATAACGGACTAGAATAAACATCAGACTTGCGGAAATCATAAAGAGATCGTGCCGGCGCGGGGTCGCGGCCGGCGTACAAAACTATAAAACGGGCCTCCGTCCAGCCCGGCCGCCTAGAAGTCGCTGGCGGGCGGCCTTCACTATAACGGGTCGTCGCGCGACGTCGACGCCACGGGCGCGGGGCCCGGCGCGGCCGGCACCGCGCGGTACGCGGCGCGCGGCGAGCCCGGCGCCGAGCGCGCGCCCCACGCCCGCGCGGCCGCTCGGCGCCGCAGCCAGCCGCGCGCGCCGCCCAGCGCCATGCCCAGCGCCGCGCACGCGCCGCCCAGCCCCAGCCCCTGCAACGTGCTCGGCGGTTAGTGCGCGCTCGCCTGCGGGCCGACGTCGCGGGCACACACGACAGACACTCACGGCGGCAGAACACAGGAGGTGCGCCAGGTGCGCGGGCGCCCAGCGGTACTCGGGCGCGGCCAGCACGGCGTGCAGCGTGAGCGCGCCGCCCGCCGACAGCGACGCGGCGCTCCAGGCGCTCGTCCACGCCCCCTGCGAACACGGCGCAGAGCATGAGCCCCGGTGCGCGCGCCGCACTCGGGCGAGCGGTGCGCCCCTTACCAGCTTGTTCCAGTCGAGCGGCAGCAGCGCGGCCAGGCGCGTGACGTGCAGCACCAGCAGCGCCGAGTGCAGCAGCAGCGAGGACAGCGCCGCCAGCAGCAGCAGGCGCACGCGCGGCGCCAGCGGCACGCGGCCCACGCGCAGCCCCACGCCCGCCCACACGCACGCGCACGCGCCCACCGAGCACAGCTGCGCCAGGACCGACTCATCGTAATGGATCTAACGTGTCGTACACGAGACTGGCAGACGCGGGCCGCTCGAGAGCGCTAGGATAGCCCACGAAATTCAAATTTTCTTAAGTTTTTTACATTTTGCAGATCAGTACCCTAATTACGTAATACACGATCAATCGGAATTTGAATCGATTTGAAACAAATTGCTAATGCATTGCTTCTTATGTTCGATAAAAAAATTGCTCAACAACGTAAATATCGGGTAGTGTTCTAACCAATTTTGTTGTGTAACCGTCGCGTCGCTAATGTATTCTAAGTAGAAATAAGTTTTTTCTCATTTAAGTGAATGTAATTCTTTTTGAGAATAAAGTTCTTAAACCATAAACCATAAATAACGCAATGAATGTTGTTGAACTGTCAAAATGAAACAAATTTGTAGTAATCGTTTACGAAAATGTATTGCGTAATTAGATAGCAGTATCAGATTGAATGGTAATAAAAATATTATTCGTGACCGCAATACATATTTATTTACCTAATAATCAATACAACTCTCTAAGTTGTAAAACCTAACTAAACACTAACTAAAAAAAAAGGAAAGCATTCTAAGGAGACTGTCTTAAACTTTTTAAAACAATACGATCCGAATTTAGACTGAAAAAAAAGTAGGAACAGTCGGCAAGAATATGGACAATTTACAAAAAAAAACTTTTTTTGTTGCCAATCGATCCTGTTTCTCAATATCGAAAAAATTCAATGGGACCAACCTAGTGTAGAGAAAATTCGGGTCAGGTTTTAGTGTCCCATTGCACAAGGGTAAAGATGAAGTATCCCTACACAAATATCAAAACCGTATCGCTAATGGTTCACAGACCACTTCCCATACAGTCTCCTTTATTTTAGATCTTAACAATAGTTTCCTCTTTTATTAACGTATGTTAAACTTTATCATATATTATTAAACTTCTCTTCGAAGATGTAACTGCTTGAGCACAATTTTTTAACTAGATTTATAATAATAATAAAATGTTTTGTAATCTGTCTATTGTAAACAGCCCAAACTCTAAACGTCAACGAATATAAAACGTTGCTAAAATAAGAATACAACTGTGGCGTAGCATGACAACTAAAGTGACAGATTTTACGTTTAGTCGGTTACTTGACAGCTGTCGTCACGTGCTTTTTTTTTTTCTCTCCTACCTAAACTTATGAATTATAGGTATTGGATTACTTTTTCATGAAATCGTGACATTTGAGATCAATTTTAACTTATAAATGTAAATAGAAATGTAGTCGCGAATCATATTAAATAATATATAATCGAAAAACCTAAGAAAATTTGAATTTCGCGGTGTAGGTACGGGTCGCAGTAGTGAACTCCTTACACCGATTTGTCGTGAAGGTTTTAACTAAAGTAACTTCAGTCAGTTAGTATAGAGGAACACGTTCCACTAAGATGCACTAAGTCGTTGAGTTTATTTAACAGTAAGTTACAGTACTAGAGTGGAAGGCAATTATTTCTCTCAGTTGTTGATAGCTACACAGTTATAAGTTCACTATATTTAAATTCGTTAGTCATGTTATTTTATTACGCTAAATTATATGACGCGCATCGTTGGCCTGAAGTAGGTTACAGTCCAGAGTAAGCAGAAAAATGTACGGCGATGAGACCGCACACGGGGGCTAACTTAGCGCATCCATCTTAGGGCCTATGCACACCACGTTTTTTAAACGCGCCGTCGACGCGCGTTTGTAGCGATACAGACGCGATACGCACGCAAGTCAACAAATATACAAACGACAACAAACTGCTCTGCAGGATAAAAACGCGCCGGCGACGAGCGTTCCCAAAACGCGCGTCGACGGCGCGTTTAAAAAACGTGGTGTGCATAGGCCCTTAAATGTACGGCAATGAGACCGTCCACGCGGGCTACCTTAGCGCATCCATCGTAAATGTACGGCGATGAGACCGTACACGCAGGCTACCTTAGCGCATCTGTACGAGCAAACCCGTACATTTTGTATTGTTTAGTTATAATGCTGACGCTTACACTCACGATGTGGTGCATCGCGTTCCATTTGTCAATTAATAACTTCAGTTCCAATAACTCCGTGTAACAGTAATCATCGTGTTACTTAAGCAAATTCCCTAACCTGGGTCGCGGCGCGGTACTCATAATATATTAACATTAGCCAACAAGGTGTAAGGTAATCTCCGTACAGCATCCATCTTAAATTTACAAGTGGATGGCGGTTACTAGGTGTTCATTCAATCTAATCATAGCTTATGAAATTTAATGAGAAACTGTAGGTATGTTTGTTAATCAATAATCACACTTCAATGGCTGGACAGATTTAGATGAAATTCGGCACACGGGATAAGCATGACCGGATAGAATATACTTTTTACCAAATTCCCGGTATATTTTTTCGAAATGATGTTGTTTTGCGACCGCCCCGCGCAGGCGAAGCTGCGGGCAAAAGCGAGTGATTAATAGTTCAAGCAAAACATTTTGAGTATGGATTAGGAGTGCAGGGATTGTATTTTATAAAGGAGGTCGGACAAAAGTCCCAGCGACCAATAACGATGGACATGTTTCAAGGGAATTTACATGAATACTGCAACTTCACCCAGATTATTGTAAGAATGATGTTAGACCAAATTCGAAAATCAAATTGCACCATTTCAGAAGAACTTGCTTTATGTATTTCGGCTCGTCATGAGCCGAGTACAGACTGACCGCGGTCGGTCTGCACGCGGCTACAGACCGGCGCCAGTTACCACGAGCAGCAGCGTGGCGGCGCCGCGCGGCGTGAGCAGGTGGCGCAGGCGGCAGTACAGCGGCGCGAGCGGGCGCGGGCGCGGCGGCGGCGCGCGCCGGTACTGCGCGTGCGAGTCCCAGCTGCGCTCCGTGAGCTCCGTGCCGGCCGGCGAGCGCCCGCCCGCGCCCGCACCGCACCCGCTGCCCGCTATCTCGAAGTCCTGATCCCACACCCGTAGTACATGTTTAGTATTGCACGACACAGACAAGAACCACTGAGTAGAAGCGGAACACTGACAAGAGTTAGGCTATATTTTGTCCACATTTGAGTTATCCCACGCATCACATATTTCTTTTTGTTTTAACCACAACGGGGAAGCTCATGGCCTGTATCTTATCTGATGGTAGCTGATGATCAGGGCAAAGGTGGAAGCGAGCTTCACCCGGAATCCTCAACCACAGAGGAACTGGCTATCTTACCTCTAACTGCCCAAAACACAACAATGCTGTTAACATTGTTCATAGGGCAAAAGCCTTAGATAAGATGGTAGCTAGCCAGGCAGATCCAAACTGAGCAGAAAATTTTGACACCACTGGGAAGCAAACCAAGTATTAACTTAGGCTGGATTTTTGACATGGGAATTCAGGGCAAAAACCTAAAATAAAATAAATAGAAATGAGCAGAACAAAAATACTAAGTACTTTAGTTTTAATAAAAAACTACACCAAAGCAAACCATAATGCTAAAACTGAATACAGAGTTAAAAGCGATTAAGTTATTATTATACTTAATCAAAAAAGGCCTGATTTAAAGGCTACTACACAGTGCCGGCGCCGGCCTGTGCTTCGTGGCACTCCCTTGTGCGAGAAGCCGAGCCTTAAAAATTCAAATATGAATTAAATCCAAAAAATATGAAATTTGTTTTTTTTAAGTCATGTTTTTTGTCAACCCTGATTTTAAGGAAGAAGAGCCATGCAGGTATTGAAAGGTGACCATAAGTATTTTATGTATAACCTCAAGAAACTGATGCAATGCTCCAAACCAACAAAAATTAATGAAAAACATCGTTTTGCTTTTGCTTAGCCGCAGTTGTATGCAGTTGAGTTGTTGCATGTTTTTGATCAAGCTGAAACAATATTTTCCACCAGTATACAGGGCACTGGAGGAAAATATAGTAAACAGTCACCAATCAGATTTTTTACCACAAAAAAATATAAGTTCATTTTGGTATAATATTATAAATGAGAAGAAACGTCTTCCCATAGGTTCCATAGGTTGGGTATCTTTCCAACCAAGACATTCACATTTCAGATTACAGCTAACGTATCTGTAACTATTTTTTAATTAATAAATTTAATGAAACTATGCATGAAATGCTCAATTAAACTGTTATTTTTGCAAGATATTGAAGGTAACTTCTTTAGTTTCAGGTATTAATAATAGTATATTTCTCTAAGAATAGTTCAATAGTTGTGCAGGCTCGTAGCTGACAGGCAACACATCTACTGTTTACCAGTCTCCGTTTTATTTTAAACTAAGAATTTGGTCAACATTTTTGTGCAATAATATTTTAATAAACAATAAAAAAACATACAAACTTGCTAAGTGAGATTTAACAACAAAAGATGTATAAATAATATGCTCTTACTCCAGGGCAAACTAAAGTGCGAATCGTAGGTTCTATGCAATGCAAGAATAGAATAGGTAGAGGGTTAATACAGTGTGGAACCGTATCATCAGGTAGGCGAGGGTCACCTGTCGCAGTGCTAGTACCTGCACGTCTTCCCCGCGGCAGCTCGTCGGCTCCAGCTCCCTAATCTCGTCCAGCAGCAGCTCCACTTCGTCCGTCGAGTACAGTTCGCTCACTGACACGTAGCGCGCCGGCGCCGCTTGCATATCACCCGCCGAGTCGCCTACCGCCGAGCGCCTTCGCCCCGGCACTTCCTGTAACCACTAATCACGCTCACGTTATCCGCTCGGCTCATCTAGCTTCTAGACGCACAACGCATTGTCACAAACCTTTTCCGCACGTTGACATTGAGGCTCCGTCCCCTTGTATGTGACCACATAATCCGAAGGCGTGATACAGTTTAGTACAAAAACGTTGACCTAATAAACAAAATCCAATGATGCTCTGTGGCCCGCCATGTTTGTTATCATATTTTTTTCTTTCCGTCAAGTCAAGCTTTGTCTATCATATTTCGTTCGGAATCGCTTAAATAAAAATTATGCACAATTTTTTGTATAGAATTCTTAAAAATTGATTCTAAATTATTAATTATTTTAAATTATAAACAAACGCTGAACGTGTGGCGCCGGACGTAAAGAATAGCACCATCCTATTTCTTCCAGGTTTTGTAAAAAGCGACTAGGGAGGCTAGGGAGCTACTAGAGAATGGGCATCAGCGTTCTCTATAAATTATAAATAACACCATAATGCGATAGCCAACCCACCTGCCAAGCGTGGCATTATGGCAAACCACCCACACAAAATGGGCCTAAACTGCTAATTATAAATGTAGGGTGCTAAAATTTTCCGGCTCGCTACGCTCGCTCTAGCACCATAAATTGTTTCTGTGAAAGTCGACAAAGTAACTATTATTTATGTAGATAAGAATGGTCAAAAGAAAACCCTATCCGGGGTGGGGTGCTACAATTATCGAGCTAAACATTTTCCAGCTCGCTTCGGTCGCTCTACATAGGATGCTGAAGTGACCGAAGCGAGCTGGAAAATGTTTGCACTCTGGATACATAAAAAATTCCGTTGAACATTTTTATAGAAATAGGAATAGCTTTATCGACCTGTTCAGAATACCTAGTTTGAGAACATAGGATGCAAAAGATTGAGCGAAGTGAGAGCGATAATTGTAGCACCCCACCCCGTATAGATAAAGTTTTCTTTTGACCATTCTTATCTACATAAATAAGAGTTATATCTACATAAGTATCCGTATAAAATGCTCCAACTTTGCCTCATTCGAGAAAATATCTCCTATTTCTGTACGAATAGTCAAAAGAAAACCTAACCTTTTCGAGGTAGAATGGTGAAATTTTGAACTCGCTTCGCTCGCTCTAATACTCTACATTCTTCTGTTTTCTGCATACCTGGGCGGGGGCCCCCATTTAGTTTGACGCCCCGGACCACCGATAAGCTTAGTCCGCCACTGAATAGCGCGTCATTCCACGGTCTGGCGATAGCGCCGACTTTTATTCATACGTAACTAGCACTTTGCCAGCGACTTCGTCCGCATGTATTCGTATTTTCCAAGACGCTATCTAATTACGCAACACATTTTCGTAAACGATTACGACAAATTTGTTTCATTTTGACAGTTCAACAACATTCATTGCGTTCATTACTTTGTGGAGCAGATATTTTTTCTAACTTACGAAGCAGTGGATTAGCAATTTGTTTCAAAACGATTCAAATTCCGATTGATCGTATATTATGTAATTAGGGTACAGGCACTCTAAAGACAATTTCCACGCAAGCTCTGCCCCCATGGGTTTGGGCATTGTGAACAGACAGCTGTGCTGCTGGGGAGTTTGTTTGTTGCGCCACTTCTTCTTCCCAGCAAAAGCACTAGGAAGTGGTGAAGGGTGGACGTTTTGGGGGACTGTCGTAATTTTGACGTTCGAAAAGTGCTCATTCTCAGCCTGGTTTGAATAAATGACTTGAATTTGAATTTTGTTATTGTCAGGAGAAGGTTTTAGGTAGGGTATGTAGAGTAGGATAGGGTAGGTGGGGTAGGAAGGGTAGGTACGTGCGCCGTGGATAAGTACTTAGTGTTACCCGTGTGAAGCCGGGGCGGGCAGCTAGTACTATTATATAGAATATTTTTTTTCTACTGAACAAACAGCTGTGCTGCTGCTGCTGGGGAGTTTGTTGCGCCACTTCTTCCCAGCTAAAGCACTAGGAAGTGGTGAAGGGCGGGCGTTTTGGGGAACTGACTTATGTAATTTTGACGTTCGAAAAGTGCTGATTCTCAGCCTAGTTTGAATAAATGACTTTTGAATTTGAATTTTGTTATTGTCAGGAGAAGGTTTTAGGTAGGGTAGGTAGGGTAGGAAGGATAGGGTAGGTAGGGTAGGGTAGGTAGGTGCGCCGTAGATAAGTACTTAGTGCTACCCGTGTGAAGCCGGGGCGGGCAGCTAGTACTATTATATAGAAATTTTTTTCTTCTACTGAACAAACAGCTGTGCTGCTGCTGCTGGGGAGTTTGTTGCGCCACTCCTTCCCAGCTAAAGCACTAGGAAGTGGTGAAGGGCGGGCGTTTTGGGGAACTGACTTATGTAATTTTGACGTTCGAAAAGTGCTGATTCTTTCTTTTGTTATTGTAGAACAAGTTAGGTAAGTAGGTATATTTTTTATACAAAAATCATTTAAGTACACCCGTTGGTGGATTAAAGGTTGGAAATCGGGTTTGAACCCAATCACACCCAAAACACGAAGAATAAACTCGCATCGGGTCTAAAAAAAATCACGTGGTAGGGTAAACAAGTACGTGGATTCGCGATTGGCAAATTCGATTTAAGTTGTGTCAACATTATTTTTAATTTTAGAGATTTTTTTTGCAGAATAGCTAGATTTCTCGAATTAAATAGAATTTAATGATAGTTTAGTTCGATGTAAGTACAAGAGAATCGGCACCACTGTACAAAATCTTAGTCAGGGCGTCATAAACAGGATTACTGGTAATTCGACGTATATCCGTCAGGGGCTGATAAAGGGGGCCAAATGCAACAAATTGAACCCCCCATATGTATGGCCGAAATTCAATAGTATTCGAGATATTTGAATTTTAAGGGTTTTTCGATATTTACCCAAAATTTGACATTTAATTCCAAATAAAAAAAAAACTACACATATGAATGGGTACCATTAAAAATCATGTTGCAGCTAGCACTTCAATTAAGCTATGGACATAGTTAAAACTACTTAATTTAACAAAATAATTAAAATAATGAACGATATAAGAATAACATCTTACCAATATTTTTATTTTACGCTTCAAAAATGTTGCCTCCTCACAAAAATTTCTATGACATTAATCGTAAAAATAACTAGAAAAACTTGCCTATTCTGTAAGCTTTCCAAAAAGGTATAAAAATCAATTTTAAAATACATAATTCGTGGCATGGCATGTGTTTGAACCGGCGCGGGGAGAGAAATAATGTGTGTTTTAGTTTATGATCCTTGCTAAAACAACCGATTTTACTGGCGGAATTCTTCGTGATGGGGCGGGGTGTGAGGGTGGGGGAGCACACGGCGTCTGCTGTGCTCGCGTCGCCTTCCCTAGTAAGTTTCGACTCTACGCCGCGCAAGCACGTGTGTTGTTATCTTGCTATTAACCAATCTCTCATCGCGTTAATTTGTTATCGATCATTATTGTTAATTCTTGTTTCTCTTGTTATTATTTTTGTTATCATTGTTATTTCGGATACCATGGCTTCGTATGCTAATAACGAATACGCAGACATTATGTTTTGTTATGGTTTTGCCGATGGAAACGCGGCTGCGGCTCGGCGAGAATACCAACGCCGCTTTCCCGATCGTCGACTTCCCCACGTTACTGTTTTCGGGAGCACCTATCGACGATTGTCTGAAACTGGCAGTGTTCAGAGAGCACAATTCAACGCTGGCAGACCTCGACGGTATACGGCTGACGAAGAGGACACCATTCTTCAGTGTTTTATTGATGACCCAAACATCTCAACGAACATTGTTGCAAGACAGCTCGGTATGTCCCAGTGGAAAGTGTGGTCGGTGGTACATCTATCAGGTAGACACCCGTACCATTATCAACCTGTCCAAACATTGCACGAGGGAGATCCTGCCAGGCGACTCGAATTTTCTCGGTTTATGTTAAACGCTGACGCTGACCAGGAACATTTCCTAAGAAATATTTTGTGGACTGACGAGTCAAAGTTTGACCGGGATGGTATAACGAATTACCATAACTTACATTTTTGGGCACCTAAAGCAGGCAGGAATCCAAAAAAACTAAAAGAAACTGCGTCGCAAATGAGATTTTCCCTGAACGTATGGATGGGTGTCGTTGATAATTATTTGGTGGGCCCTCATTTCTTGCCCCAAAATTTGAACGGCGAAAATTACGAGGAGTTTTTGAGAAACAACCTAAACGATTTGTTGGCGGATGTTCCCGAAGAAATAAAAAACAACCTCATGTTTCAACATGATGGGTGCCCAGCACATTACCGGATTACTGTCCGACAGTGGCTAGATGAGAGATTTCCAAACCGATGGATTGGGAGGGGAGGGCCAATTCCGTGGCCAGCACGAAGCCCTGATATCACACCACTTGATTTTTACGTCTGGGGTCATATGAAGGAATTAGTTTATGTGACCCCAATAAATTCAGTCGAAGAACTTCGACAGCGAATAATAAACGCGGCGCAACAGATGAGAACAACGTTTTCATCAAGAGTGACGAAAACCGAAGTTAGGAAAAGAATTCGAACTTGCATTCGTAATAGAGGGGCTCATTTTGAACAAGATGTGTAAAATTTTTAATAAAATTTGACGTACATTTTTGAATGCATTTTATTTCATACAAATACAAATTCTCTCCCCGCGCCGTTTCAAACACATGCCATGCCACGAATTATGTATTTTAAAATTGACTTTTATACCTTTTTGGAAAGCTTACAGAATAGGCAAGTTTTTTTAGTTATTTTTACGATTAATGTCATAGAAATTTTTGTGAGGAGGCAACATTTTTGAAGCGTAAAATAAAAATATTGGTAAGATATTATTCTTATATCGTTAATTATTTTGTTAAATTAAGTAGTTTTAACTATGTCCATAGCTTAATTGAAGTGCTAGCTACAACATGATTTTTAATGGTACCCATTCAAATGTGTAGTTTTTTTTTTATTTGGAATTAAATGTCAAATTTTGGGTAAATATCGAAAAACCCTTAAAATTCAAATATCTCGAATACTATTGAATTTCGGCCATACATATGGGGGGTTCAATTTGTTGCATTTGGCCCCCTTTATCAGCCCCTGACGGATATACGTCGAATTACCAGTAATCCTGTTTAATAAAAAAAACTAGGAATGCACTGTATCGATCACAGAGTACTTTATTGGTATCGATCATGACTTCATGAGCGAGTTCATACTCCGACTGTCAATTGGCCGGTTTTCGGTTGGCTGTGACCACAACCATTTTGGAGGGCTGGATCCGCGCCTGGCCGCTAACGGCACTAAATCAAAGAGTATAGTAATATTACACTAAATACACAGCCGTGATAGAGTGCCGTCATTTTGCGACATACTAGTACCCACATTATTTTTATAAAAACGCAGGGGGTAACATAGTACGGTACGACGGGGTACCACTGCATTTTATTTATAATAAGTACCTAGCAATATTTTTTTTGGATACAATAGACTACGTTTAGACGTTTATTTTTGAGGAGCGAGTAATGTTCGACATATTGTGTATTTTCGATACATGATTTCATCTTTAGCCGGCTAAACTTAAGTGTAGCCGTAACGCCTTGGCTAAAAATGAAGAAGCAAATGAAAATGGCTGAAAGGTAGGTCAGGTTAAGTTAGAACTGTGACCACACAACGCACGAGGGTCCGTATAGACACAAGAGAATGGAAAACACCACACTCCCAAAACATTACTTCATTGTGCCTCGGACCCTGGCACTCGCCGGCCGCTGCCGCGGCATCGCTCGCTCGGCTCGTGCGTTGTGTGGTCACAGTTCTAACCTAACCTACCTTTCAGTCATTTTCATACGCTTTTTGATTTTTTCTCAAAAACTAAACGTTTACGCAGTGTGACCTTTTGTCTCAAATTTTCAACTACCTCTTGAACAGGCAAATGTCACATTATAGTATTGTAATTCTGCATTACTGTGTTTTTTCTGTAATTGATCAATTCATGTGGACATACTTTTTTCATTGATTCTATGTTACGTGTATCACGCTTCCACAACTGTATGAAATTTTGATTTTCATACTCTGGAATATGTAGGTGACACTAAATCCTTTACTGACGTGAATTCAGCCCAGAGTATAATAATTCAGCCATTTTAGTGACTTCAGTCATTTTAGTGACTTCAGTCATTGCAGTGACTTTTGTTCTATTTATCAAAAACAAATACGATCAATCAATATCATCGCGAGGCACACATTCCTGCTGGTATCATGTAACGCAGTTTTTACACTTTTTATTTTGTATTCTTTCCTTTTATCTTTTTCTCTTTCTACTTGTGTGCCTTTGCTTGTTGTGCCAAATAATAGTTATTTGTGCAACAAGAGAGCAAAGTTGTTTTTTGCTGCGAGTGTTGATTTTGAATCCCGAGTAAGCGAAGGATTCTATAATTGAATCACGAGAGTAGCGAGTGATTCTAGGTTAGAATCCTGAGCGCGGCGAGGGATTCAAAGACACGAGATGCAAATAACTTTGCTCTCGTGTAACACATACAACTTTTCACCTCAGCAGCGAGAACATACAACAAGTAAAAATAACATTTTCATCCCACCATCTCGGAAAGAGTATTTTTAATCTTCAGTATCTGAGTGGAAAAGCCGTTTTTATTCTCTAGAGGATAAAGTAAATTGAATTTAGAACATCGTGTGCACTAAGTTTGTGAATTAAAAAAAACATTAAACCTATTTACTGCTACCTCTATGGTGCCGAATATATCATACAACTTTTTTTTAATTTGTTAAAAACTCAGACTCGGAACCTTCTTGGTGTTCTTTTTTCAATTTGCTTTGTACGCGGTTCTTTACGCGGCATTTTTTCACGTCATTGTTAAACCTTAGGTATATTAAAAACAAGAAACTTGAAAACAAGTGAAAAAACTAAAATGAGTGATTCTAGCGACGAGGAAGTTTGCTTGACGCCAACAGAATTGACTGAAACTGTTAATAATGCGCAAACGTTTTTTTTTTTGCATTTAGTCATTTCCTCGCTGAGGTGGAATGAAAAGTTACGTGTTGCACTCGAGTGCAAAGATTTTTCACCTCGTGCTCTTTTGATTCCCTCGCTAACGCTCAGGATTCTAATTTTGAATCACTCGCTGCGCTCGTGATTCAATTTTAGAATCCTTCGCTTGCTCGGTCATCAAAATTGAACACGCGGTTAAAAAGCAACTTTGCACTCTTGTATAACAAATAACTATTCCGATCCGTGAGGGTGTTGTTAGGTATCGTACTGTGAGCATATTTATGTGGAAATTTTCAGGAAAAATGAAATCCGAATCCCCAGTTTTTTTTCAATAGCAAATAAGTAAAAAAAAAAAAAAGTGTGATCGGGGTACCCCTGTCAGGCACGAAGTTCCTTCTCACGTATGATTTAATTTAAAACATAAACAAAATTGTTACAGCCACCATCTTGGATTTACATTTTGACCTCACTATCGACTTAAGCACCCTCAAAAACTATGAATACGATACCCATGACGAAAAGTTTGAATATTTTCGCAGCCACCATCTTGAATTTATATTTTGATCTGATTATCGGCTTTAGCCCCCTCGAAAACTATGAAAACGACACCCATGACGAAAAATGATAAAAAAATCGCAGCCGCCATCTTGGATTTTTGTTTTGACTTCACTATCGGCTTTAGCAACCTTGAAAACCATAGAAACGACACCCATGAAAAAAAAAAAAAAATTTTCGCAGCCGCCATCTTGGATTATTATTTTGACTTCACCATCGGCTTTAGCAACCTTGAAAACCATAGAAACGATACCCATGACGAAAAATGTGAAAATTTTCGCAGCCGCCATCTTGAATTTTTATTTTGACTTCACCATCGGCTTTAGCAGCCTTGAAAACCATAGAAACGATACCTACCCATGACGAAAAATGTGAAAATTTTTGCAACCGCCATCTTGGATAATCATTTTGACCAAATTCACACTTTCTATCTCTCTCCGTCTTTCTTTCTCTTTGAATTAGAAAAAGACAGTCGCAGCACCTTTTCGCGTGACGATCTCTGCCAGTGCACTCTTACCGCAAGCCACTTTAAGAACTTCGTTCTAAAAAAAATAATAAAACAGATTTTAAATAAAACCATCGATTTGCAATTTAAAGGTTTTATATGTATCCGGACGTTTTATTGTTTGTTTCTTTTTTGGGCCTACTAGTTATGGAATTTTGAAATCGAGCTTCGAATCGACTTGATTCTATCTCTCGCTTTTTTCGTATCGAAGTGAAAGTGACAAAACTAAGTGAAATTCAAATCTTTAGAATTTTGTGAGTGACCACAGCTGACATTTAAAAAAAAAATTAAAAAATTACTTTGTCTCACGCTCGCAGCAAAATTGAATTTTGCACACTGTTTTTTGACAGCAAAACCTGCTTGTTTGAGGTGCTGAGGTGAAAATGTATTTTCTTTCTTCTTTCTTTCAATACAACCAGGGACTGAAAGCGGTTACGGTTAAAGGTTAAGATACCTCAAAAATATACCGGTGTCGGTTTAAAATACAGGTTGAGCTATACCGATACCTTTAAAAATAAAGGTTGGGCTAAACCGTTATTTAACCTTTACACGATTTCGGTATCAAAAACATGCGAGACGGCGCGGCGTCGAACACTTTAGAACTTGTGTACCTATTTTGTAACAATCGGCAAGTGAACGACAGACAGAGTAGCGAGGCGGTGTGTCAAAGAAAACCCCTATTTATTAAGGTTTAGGTACTGCTACCGAAACATTTATAAAGGTTATAGTACTTCTACCGAAATATACCGGTATGCATATCCAACCTCAAAATTCCGCTACTGAGAAAATTAACGGTATCGAAATATTTCGGCAACCTTTATTTAACGGAATGACGTCATACTGAAATTTAAAGGTACATTAATTTTTCGGTAATTCAGTCCCTGAATACAACGGACACCAAACTAACCTCAACAATCAAACAAAATAACAAGTGACAATGACATTGATAATGCAAGAGACACAAAAAACAATGAAATTGCACTTGCACTTTATCCGATAGGGAAAAAGTTAGCCGGATAAAGTGCCGCTAACGGCACTCTATACACTTCCTAAAAAAAATACATACTTACGAACACAGAACCTCATCCTTTTTGGAAGTTGGTTAATAAAAACCATGACTAATTTCGAAAAATACTTTTAATTCAAAGAAAGTGTTGACTTGATTCATTATCTTTATCACAGAAACAATCAAAATATACTATACTTAATACTAAGTAATGAAAAAATAAGAGTGGAGTGTCACCCATCCAATGCTTTGGTCTAAGATTTCATACACAACTGTTGGCATAACATTCGAGAATACAAATGAACGACCATTTCTGACTACAGCTATCGGACGAGTAGCTCACTATGCAGCTAATTGCTAAATGTTTCATACGAAACGTAGTCACTGTCGTTGTCACACATGTCCATAATACATAAACACAGAATATTAATAATATATGCTTTTTGAGCAGCTTTAACATTAACAGTAGAAAGATACAAAACAATTTAGGACAATAAATGATCGAAAATTAAATCTAGATGTCAAAAAATCACATTGGCACGCCAGCCTATGAAAAATATAAGTCGAGAGTTTTAAGAAAAAACATAACACTTACCAATATAATAATAATGAACGCTACCTTTTTAATGACCGAAGTATTCTTACATCCAAAGTCAAACTTTCCTTATATCAACCTTTCTTAAAACTAACGTATAAAAAATAGAATAAAATGCTTTTAGCAGCGGCTGTCAAGATCTATTAAATTCGGAGGTAAGAGTTGTTTTATGCTGATTGCAAGGCACTGGGCTAGAAGAACCGTACGAGTGAGACTAGGCACCGAAGCCGGGCGGCGCTCTTATGGGCCCCATGGCGGAGGGGGGCCCCAGCGCGCGGCCCAGCGTGCCCGCCATGTACCAGTGCGCCGCGTCCGGGTTGACGCGCGCCAGCTGGCGGTACGTGTCGCACTGGGCCAAGCTCAGCGTCACCGCGCCGGGCGCGGGGCCGGGCGCGGGGCCGGGCGCGGGGTAGGGCCCGAACCAGCGCCCGCTCGGCAGCGCGCCCGGCGGCGGCGGCAGGCCCGGCGCCAGCGGGAACAGCGCCGGCGCCGGCAGCAGCCCGGCGCCCGCGTGAGGGTGAAAGGGTTGTCGGGGAGTAAATACCTGGCTTTCAGGGACAACCGGTCGAGGGTGAAAGATTTTTCGGGGAGTAAAGACCTCTGCTTCAGGGTTAATGGCAGATCCTGGGTTGACGGAAGGCTGTACCCTTACGGCGGGCTTCCGGGGGTCCGGCGGAGTCGTTTGCTTGACTACCCGCGGGGGCGGCGGAGCGGGGGAGAGACACGGGGGGGGTGGCGGCTCCTCTCGGGTGGGACGAGGAGCTACAGGACACGCGCCGGGCCACAGCAGCGGGATGCGCGTGGCGAGCTCGCCGAGCTCAGGGCCGGGCGATTCAGGCGGCTCGGCCACGTAGAGCTCGTGCAGCGTGTCGTCGGGGCCGGGCGAGGCGGGCGGCTCGGCCACGTAGAGCTCGTGCAGCGTGTCGTCGGGGCCGGGCGAGGCGGGCGGCTCGGCCACGTAGAGCTCGTGCAGCGTGTCGTCGGGGCCGGGCGAGGCGGGCGGCTCGGCCACGTAGAGCTCGTGCAGCGTGTCTCCGGGGCCGGGCGAGGCGGGCGGCTCGGCCACGTAGAGCTCATGCAGCGTGTCGTCGGGGCCGGGCAAGGCGGGCGGCTCGGACCCGCGCGGGCCGCTCCCGGCCCCGGGCGGCTCGGCCCCGGGCGGCTCGGCCCCGGGCGGCGCGGGCAGGCAGGCGGGCACGTGCCGGCGGTAGGCGTCCACGTAGTCGAGCGCGATGCCGTCGCGCAGGTAGGCGTGTATCTCGGCCATGTTGGGCGTGTCGCCGCCCTCGAGCGCCTCGAACCTCGGGTACAGGTAGCACTCCGCCGTCTGCAACGAGCGAGGTGGCGGTGAGCGACTGTGACTGTGCGCGAATCTCGAGGACGCGTCCGACGCTCGTGTTGTACCGATTTTACCGAACCCTTCCCCGAGGTTCGAGCGCAGCGCTTTTTACACTAAGCTTTTTCTACTACTAGCATGATATAAATGA
Organism: Xanthia togata; assembly: GCA_963853775.1. Lineage (NCBI taxonomy): Eukaryota > Metazoa > Arthropoda > Insecta > Lepidoptera > Noctuidae > Xanthia > Xanthia togata. Next base: position 25,127,358 of record OY970805.1, on the reverse strand, counting down.
GTTGTTTATCGTCATCGTCGGCGGCCCTGTTCCCGCCGCCGCCGAGTGTAGGCCTCCTCCCTGTTGCGCCATGCGTCCCTCGTATTATTCGGGCTGTAAAATGACCCATCACGAAGCCGTTATTTTTGGTGTGAAATGTCGCTGTTTACGGTAGTGCGCAATGTAACGCACGCAGTACAACGTGCTTATGGGTGCATTCAACGATACAGGGATCGTAGGAGTATTTACAGTTACGTTATAACATTCAATATCTCCGTAACCAGAACGTGCCCGGGTACGGTCCAGTAAAAAATCATCATAATAACGGGAAGAACAAATGACTGTCGGCTTCGTTATTAGTTATTTATGATACTAGTGCGGTAAGGTGGTTTTTACAAACGCTTACCATAGTCACGAGTTTGTAAATACCAATTTCCGTGCGTGTGTCATACAACGTTTTTAACACATTTGCGAGAAAACAGTACAATAGGTAATGAAACAAAGTTTAGTTTAGTTTAAAAAATATCAGTCAGAAAGTCGCAACAATAACAATCTTTGACGTTTCTAATATGAAAATGGCGCCATTTCCAAATGCCGCTACGTGCGCGTGGTGAAAATTATAATCGCAGAAAGTCGAATCGAAAAGCATCTTTCGTCTCATTTTCTCTTTAATACTAAAGTGAGATAAACTTATTGAGCAAAAGCGCTTCCAAGGAGGTTCGATCATTCAGCTTATTTATTCTCGTAATTTGAAACTCCTTGGTGGAATTCTTATATTTTTTTTAATGGTAATTAAAAAAAAAACCGTAAAGGATACGCACGGCGCTATACAACGAAGGGGGCAGTAAAACATGTACTTAGGTGAGAGTACCTATTTTACCGCCCGTTCCGTTGTATGGTGCGTAATTTTTAACTTTCGAACAATGTATACAGGCTTCGTAAATGCATTTTTTGAGCAAATGTGTTGAAAAGGTATTTATAGACCCGATAAATTTATATTTCAAAAATCATGCGCCAGCAATATTCGTGTTTCCGATTAGTATGAATAGGCTACCTATGTACGGTAGGTGCACCTAATCCCGCACTTCATCTGTGAAACATTTATTTAATTTGCCGAATTATTGTTGCAGGCCAAAATATGTTGTAACTTTAATATTATTATCGGGCATTCGTATTTTCGAAGATATACCATGATTTCCCAGACGCATAAATTTAACTTGTAGTCAACCGCGCGACTTCATTTCGTACCAGTAAGTGCAGCGTTCGTAACATAGTAAGTGCAGCGTTCGTAACACAGTAAGTGCAGCGTTCGTAACACAGTAAGTGCAGCGTTCGTAACACAGTAAGTGCAGCGTTCGTAACACAGTAAGTGCAGCGTTCGTATAACAAGTGTAGCGTGCGATTGGCCGTTTATTTAAATATTAATAAAACGTACCTATCCCGACAAATATAATCTAGAAAACATGTTAATGATACCTATGATTTAAAAATGAGTATTATTATTATCTTTACTGCGGCCGCAGATCTCATTGTGATCAACAAATGACCTACGAATACATAGCTGTTAACTGAATCTAAAAAAAAACAATTCATTTAGGAAACAATTTATAGCATCTCCCTTAATTGAATTATCATTATGAAGGCAATCTTAAGGGTTCCGTACTAAGGGAGTTTAACGGGACCCTTATTACTAGGCCTACGCCCGCGCCCTCTATCGGTCTGTCTCTGCCTGCCTGTCATTCAATAGATAAATCCATTCATAGATGGAATATTGCTTTGCCAACATACTTAGTTATCCTAAGAAACATCAGCCGACTTTGCTGACTCCTGGTAGTTTTATACAACTGACTTTGTGTTTCACAAATATAATTGAAATTTAATGTATTCTCTGTACTCTATTGTACAGAACTCTTTGCAATCACCAATGTTATAAAAAAAAACGTGTTTGCAGATTATTAAGGTACATTTATGAAATCAAACGATGATTATATCCTGAAGTATCGTATTGAATATTTATAGTAACATTGAGTTGTTTTGTCGTGTAAACACTATCTTTGAACATATAGTTGATTTTGTTTTTTATCGGTTTAACAAGTTTTGAATTTTGTGTTTATGTAAAAGCATAACAATACATATTTTTAATTGTCAGTAAATATATTTATGTATTGAATAGTATAAGCTATGCTACATTTTGACAGTCGTTACGGGTCGTCAGAAGCTCGAAAATCTGACAACCAGTCTTACCAAGGGGTATCGTATTACCCAGTTACTGGGTTGCGGAGGTCAGATAGGCAGTCGCTCCATGTAAAATTCTGGTATTCAGCTGCATCCGGTTAGACTGGAAGCCGACCCCAATATAGTTGGGAAAAGTCTAGGTAGATTGATTGATGCTATGCTACATTTTGAACCAATAAATGATTTTTATTAATGAATAAATATACCACTGCTGCCGCTGCCAATTAACACATGTTTTATTATTTTCAAAGCTGCACCGTAACATATGGCTTTGCCTTACGTGGACGAGAGGCAACGAAGAAAGAAATGCGACGATCAGGGGGCCAACCACCACCTCTTGAAGCAGTATTATTTTGATGTTACTTCAGTGCGAGAAAGAAGTGGAGCTATATAGCACGTCTAGCTCGATCTCTTTCCCACGCTCAAGTAAGATTAAAATAATACTGCTAAAAGAGGTGGCGGTAGGGCCCCTGAGCAGTTTGTAACTTAATCCCTATATTTGTCATTTAAAGCTAGTCGACGGCGTAGAATGGGATCAGTGATTGGTGAGCGATGCTCCGGCGCCGACGTCTGTGCTAACGGCTCGTGTGGGACGGGCTCGTGCAGGCGCTCGTGCGGGCGCTCGTGCAGGCGCTCGTGCGGGCGCTCGTGCAGGCGCTCGTGCAGGTCGGCGTGGCGGCGCAGGCGCTCGCTGCGCGGCGCGGCGTCGGCGTCCCACGTGCGCAGGCGGCGCGGGCCCGAGCCCACCAGCTCCGACGCCGACGCGCTCACGTCGCTGAGGCTGGCGCACTCACTCACCCGCAGCGCGCAGTCGGCGCGCGCGTCCGCGTGGCCGGCGCGGATCAGCGCGGCGCTCAGGCACACGTCCTCCGCGCCGCGCGTGTCGATCAGCAGCGTCTCCAGCACGTCGTTCTGCGCGAGGGAGGGAATATCAGACGGCGCCATGCGAGGTCACGTCGCGCGGTCGCAGAGATAAAATAAACATTTCCGCCGGGAACGACGGACGGATCGGTGAAGGACACGTCCAGAGAAGGGAACCGACGCCGAGGCGAAGGCTAACATGCGAACGGGAAAGTAGTATACCCAGAATAAACAAGGACGGGTCACCTCGGTGTCCACGGCGACGACGTTGGCCACGAGGCGCGCGTCGTGCACGCGGCGCAGGAAGTGCGCGGCGGCGGCGTGCGGCCAGCGCCGGCCCCCCGCGGAGGGCCGCACGCCCGCCAGGCGCGCGCGCGCCGCCTGCGCCGGCAGCGCGGCCCACGCGCGGCGCAGGGCCCGCAGCGAGCCCACGCCCACCGTCTCCACCGTGCCGTAGTCCACGTGCCGCACCTGCAGCGTCGAGGGTGTATTCGTGCAGGGCGCCCGGTCGGCGCAGGCAGTTTTCATACTTTAAACTGAACCGGTGCCGACTAATCGGATAGGAACTCGACGGCGCTTATCGGCGACGGTTCGCGCTTATTTGGCAAAATGTATTTCATAATTCAGATTAATTTATTTCACTCACACAAAATTCTTAAATATACAACCTAGCATGTTATGCAAACTGCCTGCGCCGACCGGCGCTTGTCGGCGCCGAGCGCGCAGGCATACCGGCGCCGGTACCGGCACGTGAATACACCAGTAGCTACTTTATTACTTACTCCATATAAACTAATATTATAAAGAGGAAAGATTGTTTGTTTATTTCTTTGTATTTAATAGGCTCCGAAACTACTGGACCTATTTGAAAAAATATTTTACTGTTAGAAAGCTTACTTTTCAGGGAGTAACATAGGCTACTTTTTATCGCGGAAAAAATAAGGGTCCCGCGGGAAAGACCACGGGAGCGAAGCCGCGGGCAAACTGCTAGTAATAGGTCTTTACCTATGTAATTCTATAACCAGCATTTTCAGATTTAATTATCTGTGGATTAGCGCGCAATTCGAAATTCAAATGAATTTTATTCGAAAGAAGTGTTAATTTTTTTTTTGTTTTTGTGACATTGTGGTAGTTTTTGGCGCCATGGATAAACTGAAAATTCGTACAATTCGCTAAGGGCACCCCCTGTGGGGTACGAACCTCGGCTCTAGGGCGGCTCGGGTGGGTCGCAATATGGGACTGCTGGATCATAACTGGATAATTATTATTAACTGGGCAATTTAAAGCTTAATACTCAGCTTCGGCGCGGGGTCGCGCTTCATTAAGCAAGGTTTGGGGGGAGTATTAAACAGGGGTCGCGGTCGCGGGGCACCTCGGCGGTGAGGTCCCCGCGGCCGTCTGTTTGTGTACTGTGCTGGTGGCCCTACTGCTCTCCTGGAGGAGGTTCGTTGGTAATCTGGGTCTGTGAGGACATGCCTCGGACGGCGGACTATACTGATTCGACTGGCGGCCGCGACAACCAGAGGGTTGCGATGTTTGGCGGCGGTATCAAAGAGTCTTGGACGCGCGTTTTAGAAATTGATGGATAGGTAGTAGGGATTTTGAGGTCGAGATTAGGGATGAAAATTGCCGAATGTTTCCGAAACTTACTAGGAAAGTTTCCAATATTGCCGGCAATATTCGTCAATATTGCCGGAAAGTTGCCAAAATTGCCAGATTACATAGGTTTTTTCAAATGCCATTTTTAATGTTTATGGGCTGATGAGGTTTTATGTAATGGTGTAATTATACGTATTACTAGTAAGCCTGTATGGTTTATTGTTAATTATACTTAATTTATAATTATCAATGCTAATATGTGAAGATAAAGTTAAAATAAGACACTGGTAACTTCGCGATAGCTGAACCCATAGTTTTTTGAGAATTTCACTTATAAATTTTATAAACAAATACAGAGGGTATTGATACCGAATTAAATAAATTTAAATCATACAACTGTGTAGTGTTCATTTGTAATTTTTTTGGACTTTACTTTAAGTAAATTCATCTGTATAAGAAAATTAATGCAAAAACTAAAATTTTCGGCTTTATAATGTAGGTAAGGATAAAAACTAGCACCCTGCAAACCGCAATTTTACCCTATTATTCAATTATATAAAATAAAATACGTTTTCTATTTACACGTTTCTTGCCAATGTTGCCGGCAAGTTTGGAAACATTCCCGGCAGTTTTGGCAACTTTCGCAATATTGACGGCAATTTTCATGCCTAGTCGAGATGGAGGATCTCGTTTCTAACGTACCAGGGGGATCCCGTAGCCTTTCGAAGGAAACGGTTTTGGAGGGCCTGCATCCTATGGATTTAGTAGGGGGACTGCGTGTGCGAAGACAGCGCAGGCATAGGTCATGACTGGGCGAATGCACGCTGTGTAGGTGCGCAATTTGCACTTTAGTGACAAATGGCTACGTGCATTCAGAACGGAGTGGTGATAGTTTTCCTTTTAATTTTGATATTGTATATACTACTGCCGTTAATTTTTTGCTATACAACCTTCTTGCTCTACACCCTTCTTGCGTCGAATATTCGACATACTAACTCCTTGTGCAAATGACTCCTCGAGATTTGATTGGTCGAGAAGGAGTTACATTAGAGGCATTAGAATAATTACTGTTTTGTGTTATTTGCTGTCATTAGTAAATTGGCGCTATTTTATATACTGTGTGAAAAACACTTCGGCCCCGATTACCTACTATTTTTATATAACTAGATACTAATATAGAGATGGTAATCGGGAAAAAGAAGTTAATTAAATAAAGAAGAAAATTATAAATAAAATATTTGTTGTTAATTTAAATATACCTACATAAAAATTTACATATTTGTCGATATGAAATTATCAAATATATTCTTCGACTTAATAGGAGTTCAGAGACTATTTTAACCTTTTCACCGCAGCGTACACAGAACGCGATGCCTCGCCTAGCGCCAAGCTATAAATGTAAGTATAACGAAATATATAGTCAACGGTAGTGATGAGGGTAGCGTCATATCGATGAATGAGAATTATACACGATAAGTTATGTTTTATTTATAATTTTACGAATATAAATAAAATCTGATTAAATATTTCCAAATTTGTTTTATTTCACAGTATCAATATTAAGAAAAAACAATATAAATTATAAGTATCAAAGAAACAAATACATAACTCAATTAGAGCCTTAAGAAATGAGGTACATCTGCTTCACGACGTCATTCTTTGACTTCATTTCAAGTCCTTGGCGTTCAGAGCACGATAAATTCAATTCTGACTAGGGCTGTGGTCTATGATCTTTTTTCTATGTTTGTCTACTCCCGTGTTTTATTAAACTACTTAAGTCAACATTTTTTACCGTTAGGTATCTAAGCGGCAGAACATTTCATTGTAACTGTTTATTGTGTATTTCGCCGTTTTTCGAAATGGAAAGTAAGTAGGTATGGATTTAAGTTATAACACACTTGTAGCAGTATACTTATCACAGCACTGTTTAAACTTTGTCTCTATTCTTTTCTTTTCTTTACTCACGTAACGGTAGCGTTTACCTACCCCTCAGGCCGGGCATTCTAATGCTACAGTCCCACGACCCGTTTTCTCACATTCCACACCTTGTAGAATGCTTAAAAGCTCATCCGTATCCAGTTCTTCGTTCATGTCAATAACTTACTTATTAATAATGAAGCAATCAAAAGTGCAACAAATAGTGCTGCAGACTGCACTATGCCAAAGTGACCTTGACAGCAATACGTTTATGACGTCACAGAACGTCTTCTATAAGAGTCCGTGGCGCCCGGGGCACTAAAAACCATAGACTTATAGCTGACAACCAATTGTTTTGTAGAGATGGGAATATAATTATCTAATGACAACTATTTAATTCCGGTTCGGAACCTATCTGACGGTCGAAATTCGTCTATTTCCCTTTGTTATAAAGTTGTTATCAAAGTTCATATTTTACTTACCTCAAAGTGTTTTCGATAATAATATTTCTAAATAATTCAACGGGTGAAATCAAACAGTGTTACCTTTCGCGGGGTTTCGCGTCACATCACTGGCCGACTATATATAAAGTCCTTGGCGTTCTGGGGATATTAAAAATGTTCGGAGTTTTTGTTTTTGCCAATTTTAAGACAATTAAGGGCTTCTTTTGTGTGCAAAAATACAAAAAACAGGCTATTAGACAGTGCTTTAAAATAATAAAATGAAAAAAAACCTGTTAAATACAGTAAATTTAATTTTATAACATAGTTAAAATGAAGAGCTTCTAATGAAGTCGTGGCGCTGGTGGCACGAATATCTGGAACTTCTATTGATGTCCGTGGCGGTGAAAAGGTTAAGCGAGTGACAGAATCCTGAGTGCAGAGGGGGATTAGAGAAACACTCTTCTTTCTTTGAATCCAGACCTGAGCGAAGGATTGTAGAGTAGAATCCCGAGCGTAGAGATATGTCAACTTAATTATGATATAGGTTCAAAAATATTCTACAGCGTAATATGTAATAAGCTAAGTATTTGAATTGTCCCAAAAAGCTTTTATTGCTCTACATACACTTATATATAAATAAATAATAATATTTTTTTCAAATCAAGATTAAAATTTTTTATTGGTAAACTTTTTTATATATATTATTAGATAAATATTCCATCATCAATTTTAAATTTCATTCTCTGTAACTGAAATCCTGTTTTAGCACTCCAGGTACTGCACTAATAATTGCACAACACATGTCATGTGTGAGTAGTATGTACCGACTATAAACCTATGAGGGCGACACTGAAAGTTTTTAGGACAGGCCACTTGTAAACGATATAATAAAAAAATAAGTTCAAATTTTGAAAATGGAACTGCCAAACTGCCAATATTAGTTTGTACAGTCACGAGCTTTAATTTGGGACCCACCTAAGGTTGAATATCGTGTAGCAAACTTTCGCCATTTAGAGCTATTATGTTAACGCTGTCACTGCACAAACAATAAACGTCATAATGTTTACCATCGACAACTTTACGTTTCTAGGGGCTAACGTCAACTGGAGCGAGGGCAAACGATCATTACCGATTTCCGAGTAATAATTACTTTTTGGTCCTGTGGTCCCATAAGAAAAAAGAAACAAATAAAAAAGAACAAAATTATATTGTCAATATATGATAGCTAGTCAACTAACCCGCTTATTCTTCAAACCTATATTAGTTAAAAAGTTTTGTCTCTTTCTCAAACATAAATATCAAAGTGACGGACCAAAACAACCTATTTAAAATAAAATAGGTTTAAAGGCCGTTTATGATTATGGGGGCTTAGAAGATTTCAGCTAAAATATTGATTAATAAAATCTTTAGAAAAACAAAGTTATTTATTCTTTATAATTATTTATTAAGACATTTATGACACAAACCTCAATCTTAACACAATTATATAGAAAGCATGGCTAGCGGTGCACAAAATAAACACTTATCACCGAAGGCTACGACTAAATTAATTTAAATCTCTCCAGTAATTTTTTTATCATAAATATTCAAAACCGCGTATATCCACCTTCATTGTCAATCACAGCCTGGAGCCGGTTACGCATGGATCCAATCAATTTGTCACATATGTCAGTACCCCTTAAACTTTCCCAGACTGTGAGGCAGTGATCCATAAGTGCTTCTCTAGTTCTTTCGTTTCTATTTGACCATTTTTGAACCATTAAGCCCCATAAATTTTCTATAGGATTTAAATCGGCACACTTTGCAGGCCACGGAATACGATTTAAATTTGCTCTATTATTGTCGAACCAAGTTCTAACGATTCTTGCCGTATGAATTGTTGCGTTATCTTGAACAAAGTTTATTGGAGCAACATCTTCTTGTGGATAATATAGTTGCAATGTTGGAAGGACACTCTCGTCTAATAAATCGACATAATCTTGAGCAGTGGCCCTGGGTGGTAAATTTATTAGTTCTCCAATGCCGGCTGAACTAATCCAGCCAGACATGTTAACTGTAATGCGACCAGACGCGTTGTTAGCTATGACGTGGTCTTCCGTGTATCGCGTCCTGTCAATTCGCCACAAATGTAGTCTGCCCGTTTGGGAAGATTGAAAAGTCTTCTCATCGATGAAAGCCGTCGTCGTCCAATCAAAATTTAGATACTGACGTGCGAAAATAAGTCGAGCAGCTTTATGGGCATCCGTCAACGCAATTTTTTTTGCAGGCCGCCTGTGGTGCAGTCCCATAGCTTTAAGATGCCTTCTAACTGTTGAAGGGTGGACTTCAAACGCTTCCGCAAAATGCCTCGTTGGCGTAAATCCATTCATCAGGTATTGCCTTTGCATCAAGCGGCTCTGCTCTTGTGTTATAACTTGCGGGTAATGGTTGTTTCGTCGTAAGTCAATAATATTTTCCTCGTTCCCGTGGCGTCGAACCCAGCGGCGAACTGTGTTTCTTGTCACATTTATTCGTCGCGATATCTCGTGAATGCCTACTCCTTGTTCGTGCAAATCAATAATTTGGAGCCTTATTTGGTCACGATTAGCCGCAAGCATTTTATTAATTGGTAAATTATATTTTGTGAAAATATCACATTAAACTATTTTCTTAAATGACACTGACACGACACATGTTCGTAATTAGAAAATCGTAATGATAGCTTTTTGCAACGAGGTTATCATTTCATAGGTCGATTAGATAAGACATTTTATGTCTTAACTTGACATTCAACATTTCAACCTTAAAGCAAAGTTTCAAAGTTTCGACCTTATTGCATTATGATTGTTCTAACAACATTTAACGGAAATTGGTCCCAAATTAAAGCTCGTGACTGTACGTATTTTATTCATTTGTCATTTGTTTACGATTTGGCGGCTAATTGAAAGTTTTCTGTGTTACGTCAGCATGAATTTAACGTCAGAAAATTTTCTTTCAATGATTTCCGAAGTGAAAACTTATTTAGCGGCGTTGTGCACTTTTTTATGGGTAAAAAATGTTAAACTCGCGTCAGGACTCGTGACCTGATCGAAAATTTGTAAGACGGAGGGAGAGTAGACCGAATTATTCCCTAACCATTCCAAAATATTAAAAATACACAACGTTAATATTCCAGTTTTCATTTCTGCCGGCACTCCTGGAGTGCAACCCGTTTTTATTTATGACTTTCGATGTCATTTAAGTCAGCAAGAAAGTTATGATAGACTTCGATTGGCCTTTCGTGATGAAACCCCATCTCGTGCCACTGTTTACAACTGGTTTAATAAGTTTAAACGTGGTCGCACTAATCTCACCGATGATCTTCGTGAGGGACGGGGCCTTCTACGGCGACGACTGAAGATAACATCAGTATTGTGCGGCGTATGAGAGACTGACAAAAGAGTGACTTATCAGCAGATTCGGACAAGCTTAGGCATCGGTATGAGTCAAGTCCACAAAATCCTCCATGAACATTTAGCGGTTAGGAAGCTTTGTGCCCGGTGGATACCTCATAATTTGACAGAGGCCCAAAAGCTCCGTCGAGTTGATTGGCGTCGTGAAATGGTTCAAAGATTTAACGGAGGTGACTCCAATGCTGTGTTCGACATACTTATGGGTTCCGAAAGCGGGATTTATTGTTATGATCCTGAAATTAAGAGACAGTCTGCTGTCTGGGTGTTTCCTTCCGAGGAGTTGCCAACTAAAGTGAAGAGAGGTCGAAGCGTGGGAAAAAATATGGTGGCCTCGTTCTTCGGAAGGACAGGTCATTACGCAACAATTGTTTTAGAGATCGAAAAACAGTTTCTGCAGAGTGGTACACTAACAATTGTTTGCCACTTGTCTTGGAAAAAGTTCGGGAGAAACGACCTCGCAGTAGGATCCTTCTTCACCACGACAACACCTCGTCGCACACCGCCAAGAAAACAATCGACTACTTGGCGACGTCAGACGGAATTACTGGGTCACCCGCCCCGACCTCGCATCTTGCGATTTTTATTTATTAGAAAAACTTCGGGGAAAACGTTTTATGGACGCCGAGGAAGCAGGCATTGGCTGCGTTTCAAAATGCCGTCGTAGAGGCAAGTGGGCCACAGAAACAGTAGGTAACCACTGAGAAAAGCAAAGTGCTTTTCTCAGTGGTTACCTACTGTTTCTGTGTCCCACTTGCCTCTTCCATCGGATGCAGCGATGTGTTGATGAAAATGGACACAATTTTGAAAAGATAATATAATAAAACTAATAACTTGCTAGTTTGTTCAGTTTTTGATTTTCTAAGAACTTTCAGTGTGACCCTCGTACAACGACCGTACCACTTACTGGGTACGTTTTTCCTTGACTGGAATGTGCCCTGGCGGCTGAGAGTATGTCAAGCTCACTCTAATGTCTCGCTGGTGTGGCGCGTGTTGGATCGTTAAGTTCCCTTCAAAATGGTGGAACTGAATGGTGATGATCCCTACGTCATGTTCGTGAACGAGCGCTGTCAGTAGGGATTGGTCATCCTTAGCTTCCACGGCTTAACCCATTATTATTATTTATTGCAAGAATACCTTAACGGTGTCGCTGTCGACGATCTTGACGATGACAGAGCGGTGCCAGTCGTTCTCGTAGAGCGTGGCGCAGTAGTGGCCCACGCGCACCGCGCCGCGGGCCAGCGCGCGGCCGCGGCCCTCGCCGTTGTAGTACAGCCTGCAACAGTACGGAGGCTGGCTACTTACATCGGCTCCACTTAGCCGATCAAGCCTCGTATTCATGGTAAATAAAGTTTAGAAATAGTTGCTAATCATGATCACCCAACATCAAAATACATATGTTGTTGCGCGCAGTGTTGTTGTGCAGGGGGCTAGGTTGTGTGGTGTGGAAGCAAAAGAGATGTTGTTTTGTACTTATCACACCCTGTTCTTATCATAAAGTTTACGACCTTGTGTTAAAGCTGTTGCATTCGTAACTGTAACATTAACATGTGACTGTTTCGAATGCACCCGGATCGTTCGGTGTGCACCCGGATCGTTCGGTGTGCACCCGGATCGTTCGGTGTGCACCCGGATCGTTCGGTGTGCACCCGGATCGTTCGGTGTGCACCCGGATCGTTCGGTGTGCACCCGGATCGTTCGGTGTGCCCCCGGATCGTTCGGTGTCCAGAAATGCACTGAAGTTACGGAAGTTATTGATACAATATTATTGCTAAGTGTCGCATTGGCAAGTGTTCGTTTGCGTTCGACCAAACAGTTGTACAACCTGTATTTACCAGCCCCAATCTGCCCCAGCGCCATGTTTCCCGCAGCACAAACACAAGGTTAATGTAACAAGTACACATTGACATATCTTGTTCAGGTGGAAGCAAACGTAAGCATTTCCTAGATTGTGCCAATCGCAACTGAAGACAAGTGTGGTGTGCGCTCACGTCATCTCGTCCATGATCTCCTCCATGGCCACGTTGTAGCGCTCCCCGAGCCGGATGAGCCAGAAGTGCGACGGCGAGTACACCTCGCCCACCATGACCTCCAGCATGGCGCCGGGCCGGCAGTCGGCCAGCGACAGCGCCGGGATGCTCTCCAGGAAGCGCACGCAGTCCGCGGGGAACACGTCCGGGTCCTGCGCGACCATGAACATGCCGATTCCAGATAGCTAGCCTCATAATATGTGTAAAGGTAATTTTAATATCCTTTATACATGTTATAGTAAATAATTTTATTTCCATCAAATCGAGTTAGTGATTAGTAGTTGCATATCATTATTCATTTGATGAGATTTCATAGCGGATAAATTAAATTTATTGAAATTAAGTTTATGTAATCTGTTTAAATGTACTAAATCGCAAAATGGGTTGGTACCATCTAACGGCCAACTCTAGCACCGCGCGCTCATTGGTCAAATCAAACAGTCAAGTTACACGCTATCGTCCCTTTTAGCGAAATCACTCCCAGAGACTGCAGGACAGCGGGACGAAAGATGTTACGCGTCATAGATTGTTAGTCAAAAACATTTTATTTTACCACTTTGTCGGCATGATTAATATGTATAACCATGCCAAATTACAGTTTTCTAGTACTCCGTCTGAGCTAAGCCGGGGACAGACGGACAGACAGATGCACCTGGCGAAACTATAAGGGTTGCTTATCGACTACGGCAACGGATGTATCTATAGGTACTAAGTAGCAAAGTAGCTAGTAAGCTAGTAAGTAAGTCGGTGTAACTCACGAACTGGATGCCGGGCAGCGCGTCGTCAGGGTCGGGCGAGGCCGCGCGCGCGGCGGGGCCGGGGCGCGCGGCGGGGCCGGGGCGCGCGGCGGGGCCGGGGCGCGCGGCGGGGCCGGGGCGCGCGGCGGGGCCGGGGCGCGCGGCGGGGCCGGGGCGCGCGGCGGGGCCGGGGCGCGCGGCGGGGCCGGCGGCCGGGCGCGGCGCGGGCGGGCCCCCGCGCCGCTCCGTCAGCAGCCAGTCGCCCGTGTCCACGGGCCGCGAGATCTGCACTCGCGCCTCCAGCACGTACACCAGGCTGACGATGCTCGTGTAGCCGAAGCGCGTGAAGTTCAACTCGCGGTGGTAGCGCTCTCTGTGCACACCACACCACCGTCACTAGTGCTACCCGAGCCTGACACCGCGCTGGCCTGCCTGCTCGCTTATACTGACTCGTGCTACTGGATCCCTTATCACGATTGAATTCGATTCGACTCACCAGAATGATTTTTACTCGACGAGTTAATTTATTATCAACATGCACAAACCAATCAGATAAAGGTTGTGCTACGAGAACTTGAACTAGTTGAACCTGATTAGTTTTCTGTTCATTACTACTAAAGAATACTGAACAAATAAAGTATATGGTGGTGTACACTATTCGCACAAGACAGCAACCAACATTGAGTTTCTCAGCAACTAAATTCTAAACTATAAAGGTCGCAGGAAGCCGCTGGATGCAGGTCGCTTCCAACCGTCCAATTTGGAAATCATTGGGAGAGGCCTATGTTCTACAGTGGAACTATGGCTGAAATGATGATGATGATGATGAAATTCTAAACAGCTTGACCCTGTCCCGTTTTTATGTCCTGTACTCATTGTACTGTCTTCAACACTCAGTTTGATTTGAGCATGGTAGCAAATATTTATATGAATTATAGCAGCTGCCCGCGTCGACCCTAATTCTTTATCTAAACTGCTACTACGCTTTGCTCTCTTGTAACATCAGCTATCTGCGAGTGAAACTCCCGTCTAAATCCGTCCATCCGTTTCGGAGATTAGCAAGAACAAACGGACAGATAAAAAAAATGCATTGTTCATATGCATTTCGTAAAAAGCTGTTATTTTAACATTACAAACAGACACATTTTATTTATTTGTATCGGTTTAAGAATTCTAACCTAGCCTGCATACATAACAGGTTTGGTTCAGCCAGACACAGGCAATGAATGCTCGTATGAGCTCAGGGGGCTGTCTGAACAACTCACCTATAAAGCCTTATGAGATCAGTGCACCACACTCCCCCCGGAGCTGCAGTGATCAGCTCCATTATCTCAGACTTTAGCTCCTCAAACTGACGAGCCTTTGTACTGCTGGTACCTGAAGAGAGAAGCATTACTTCTTAAGTATTAATTTCTTCTACTACAGGACTTTATTGCCATTCAATCAAGTTAATTCAATGGTTACAGTGACACGCGAACTTAGTCTCCGTGACCTTATTCCGATTAATATTTAAAATGTCTAATTTTATTTTTCGAAACGTTCAACGATTTGATGAAGAAAGTTTCAGCGTTGACAGCAGAAATTGCGCTATTGAGAACAGAAACAGAAACAGCGGTAATCGAGTCATGAAACCAGAAAACCGAAGATCAGCAGCGGACGATCGATTTTTTTTTTCGTTACTATCAGGGAACAAACGAGGGTACACGCAGATTTGTCCGCTAAAACTGAGAAGATTTAAGTTCATGTTGTGTCAATGGATAATTCGAAGAGCGAGATGGGTAAACCAGTCGGGATACCTCCTACGCAGCGTGCGAGTGAGATAAACGTTGCTAAGGAACCGCACGACAAAGTGAAGGAACGTGAGCGCCGAGCGGCCGAGCAAGCCAAGAATAAGGCTGCGTCCATACTACAGAAAACCATTGAGAGTTTATCGTAAGCCGCTGAGACAGTATTGACTAATGCGATATCAGAAAGAGAAAACACCTACATTGCATCGCTTCTTCAGAGGAAGATTTATTTGCATGTGTGGTCAGTACATCCAGACGCAACTGAGAAGGCGATAGATGAACATTGAACATGTGAAAATCTGAGGATCTGCAGATATTAAAGTTGAAAAAATATTTCCCAAAAATACAGGTCTATCCCTTTTTGATAAGGTATATAACGTGGAAAATTAGCCAAATGGATGTAGTTTCCAAACTCCCGCAAACCAGCAAAAGGCAATCAAAGCCGGCATCAAATAAGTGGAATTACGAACGAAAACAAATACGTTTTATAATTTTTTGTTGGCATCGACGTATGCTCTCTTTGTAATTACGGTGTCAGGTCTCAATAATGAGATTCATGACGGAGAACAAATTCTAACTGAATTCAACATATACAGATAGTGCTATCCACGACGATGCGCCCCACTCCGCGATTACTGTACTCAGTACTGTAAGCTGTACTTTAGTACGGAGCGGAGCAGAGTGGGGCGCGTCGTCGTGGATTGCATTATCTAAAACGGTGTGATCGAGCGGACAGATGAAAACAAAGACGAGTATTTTTGGCGGTTTTTCCGCGTTTCGTTAATCGCGTTTCTGCTGCCAATGTGTACAAGCCCTTATTTAAGATTGTGTGCGCGTCGGTACACAGACAAAATATTTTTTTGTTCTTCTGATGAGTTGTTTACATTCCGCCAAAATGTGATGCTACTGAATTTATGCATTTATTTCATCTAATTTAGAATGTTTGTGCTAAACATGACCTTTTGTATATGTGATTTATATGCTATCTACAATGGTGGAAATTCAACTGTGACTTTTGGCAAATAAAAATTATATTTTATCTGCCAAAATTTTGTTGTTGTTGTTAATAATGTTAATAATCATACCTTTAAGTACCTTAAATTTGGTACTGTCAACTCAAACTCAAAGCATTTATTTCAATTAAACCATTTACAGGCACTTTTGAATTGTCAAGGGGTCGGTCAGTCAAAAATAGGAAGCTAGTTGCCCATTCCAAAGCGTAGTAGGTACCTATGGAGAAGAACGGGCAAGAAACTCCACGGACACTCTTTTAAATAAAAAAAATTGATATAAAATATTGGTTACATCATTCATTTTGAAATTATGCATGTGAGAACAATGTAATAAGACGTGCACGTTCGTAAAAGCGTCCGTAATAAAAAGAAGAAAAAAGAATTATTCAAAAACTTAAAATAAATTAAAATAAGCCATGGCAGCTAAGAGATGACCAGTCCCAACTGACGGCGCCCGTTCACGAACATGACGCATGGATCAGCACCATTCAGCACAACCATTTTGAAGGGAGCTAAATGATCCAACACATGCGCCACCATCAGCGAGACATTTGAGTGAGCATGACATACTCACAGCCGCCAGGGCACATTCAAGTCAATGAAATACTACATATTACCCGGTAAATGGTAGCTCTTTAGTACATAGTACTCACACCTGTGCTATGCAATTATATAATACAAAGGAAATTGAGTTTATACAATACAAAAATGGTACGTTTGAGTTAGTGACTTAAGGGGTACAACTTTATTCTCTGAGGAACGTATAGTTAATGTTAAAACGTATAGTTAATGTTGAAACCAGAGGGGAGCCAGAGGCTTTCTCAGATTGAAAGTGTTTCGTCACTCAATAGAAACAGGTGGAATTTTAATTAAGCTTAGGAGTTCTTGCTTAACATTCAGAAGTCTGATGCAGCTTTAAATTTTATTACATCAACCATTTTTAATTCAGTTATTTTTTTTTTTAGAAAACAATCAACAAAATTTATCAACTATAAATAACTTTTACTATGGGAAATTCTATATTTTAGACTAATGGTTCTATTTTACATTTAACACTTATTTAATCAAAATAATTACTATGTATCTATAAATAATTATTGGATGGACATAAAATTAGCTTTAAATTACTTTTATAAAATAATCAATGAAATCCTTGTGAGTTGTGTATCTAAAAATAATGTTAAAGTAAATAGGCAACAATGGGTCTAGGTTTAGTTATCCAGAATGGTACACATCTGATTTGTTATCAGATATCATACATTAGTGGTGTTATCACAAATTAAATAAAGCAACGGGCTCCCAGTGATTATGAAATATTTTCTTGTTTTCGAACTCGTGTCAAATTAAAGATAGCTTTAATTAACCCATGAAGTCTAAAACAGTCTTCAGAATAACCTACTAGTGAATACCTTGTATTGACACTTGGTGTGCAGGGTGAAGCGGCCGGCGCTGGAGCCGGGAGCCGCAGAGCGCGCTTTAATCTCCCTAACATGTACATATTATATTGAATAATGAATTCAGTATATGTAGTTAGGGTGATCTAAACCTATAAATAAAATAAAAAGGAACTCACTTGATGATGTATGTCTGCCTGAATCGTCATCCTGGAACAGAGAAAGACCTCCATCTTTCTCAGAAACAGCCTCATCAAAATTAAGTAAACTATTATACTGAGGAAGGCGTTTCATAAGGAAATTCTTGACATCATTACTAGTGACTGTTGTGTTCCTGTGGTGGTCAACATTCTTGATATCATTACTAGTGTCTGTTGTGTTCCTGTGGTGGTCAACATTCTTGACATCATTACTAGTGACTGTTGTGTTCCTGTGGTGATCAACATTCTCCTTGTTCTTTCTGGTGCTTTTGGTGACGATGTCTGGAGCTTTCACCTCTGCCTTTTTTGGGTCTTCAATGACAGGTGGTTTGTGTTTGACAAATGAATTGTAAATGAAATCTTGTTTAGGTGGGTGCACTTTAGCTTCTTGTATACTTCTCCTTTTTGTTTTACTGTTAGTGTACAAAGAATTTAATATTTAACATTTAAACATGCAACACAAATTTTTGACATGCATTAAAAAAATAAATGTATAAGTTAAAAGTTGGAAGGCCTCCACAAGCTGGACCGATGACCTTGTGAAGGCCACAGGAATCCACTGGATGTCAGAAGCACAGAACCGGGTGCTTGGGAGACCTATGTCCAGCAGTGGATGTCTTTTGGGTGAAATGATGATGATGATAAGTTAAAATTTTTCAAGGTTGTCTTTTATATGCTTACACTTTAGCAGTAGAAGGTACTTTTGATCTCTGTACAAAATTATCAATGTGCTTTGATGACTCTGGCACAATTACAGTAAGTATAGGATTTGATGGTGGGCCGGATAACTGAAAACAAACAAATAATTTACTTGAGCATCACACAGAAACAACTGCACACCAACACAAGCTCACATTTTAATGCTATAAGTTGAATTGGTGTTAGGTTATTAATTACAGAGTGCAACGGTCAAAAGTAAGTAACAAATGTGTGCATGTCTTAAAAGACTAACATAAAAGGTGTGGGGACAAATACAGTTCTCGCAAAACTTTATGAGCCCACTGAACGTAGGCCCGAGTACTAAACCGCGCAGGACACAGATGAGTGCAAAATCATTTATGGTAAGCTGTGAAACATTTTTTACTTACTGCGCAGCCACTCGCGTGCAACTTCCGAGAGCTCAAAAAGTTTTGCGCATACTGTACCAGAAAACTTTTATTTTTCACACTTTATTGTGCACCACATAAAATAAAAAGGAGATTGGTTGTACTTGAAATGGCATAGCCAGTCATGGTTATAGTTTGTCCGTTAGCCTACAACAGATTGGGTTTTATATAATTATTGAGATTTTGGTCGGTGGGTCGTCTAAGGGGCGGATTATAAATAAGGTGACACAATGGGCGGTCTTATCACACAACGGCAGTACTCACCAGGAAGCTGTCGCTGCACCGCTCCCTGAGGAAGTTGACGAAGTCCCTGTATCCCATCCTGGCCAACGGAATATGTGTACCCAACAGCTTCGAGTAGTCGCGCATCAACATGCGCGAATCCATCTGCGTCGGGCTCGACACCACCAGGGAGCGCAGCCTCATTTTCACCTCTTTTATTAATTCTTCTTCCATCTTTGCTAACACTAACGAAACAAAGTATTCACTCACTACACACCAAATGACACAAACCACTTACTCAGTCTTTAGTTTGTCGTTAGATAAATAGAACATATTGATTGATAGCAGCCATAAACCCTATTGTATCGACCCTAGCGAGAGATCAACGATATTATTATCTTTATAGCATAATATTATAGTAATAATATTGCAATTTTAGATCAATGCTGAAATAGCAGAGTATTGAGGTTCTCGAAGCGAATTCATAACGTCGTTCAATATAAAAAAGTACTCTGTGATCACAGAAGGCTTTCTTAACTACCACAGAGCATATAAATAATAACCGCAGAGTACATTTTGTAAAGTTCACTCTTGTAACTTTTCCAATCACAGACTACTTAGAGATACTACGTATTTTCCAATCCAACTGCCCCATAGACCTTTGTATCTCAATGAACTGCCCACCTGCCACAGAACTTGTATACTGTTGTATACTCTAGTATCTCTATGTAGTCTGTCTTGTACTCTTGTACTCTACGCATTGACATATAAAACATGGACTTGGCATACCTACAAGAAAAACGTGCTATAAAGTCCATTTCACGAAAGAAGTCCCGCGGCAATAAGTGGAACTAATTACCTATTATTATATGTAGGTATAGTTAGCAACATTCCGACAACAACCCTCCTACCTCATACAGCTTTCTCTACCTACGATTGTGGATTTTATTAACCAGTGCATGAGATGTCGAGATAAATAAATATTTATGAATCGTCTCTTACGACAAGTGGCGCCGCCTCTGCGGGACTTCTTTCGTGAAATGGAGTTTACCTACACTTTACTGAGAGGATAAAATGGCGTCTACTAGGGTAGCCCTTATCGATATTTCTATGTTATAATATCGATAAAAGATTGTGAGAATGTTTTCATAATGTCACTACAATATTTACGGGTAAAAATATGAATTTATCTAACTGATGCCTTTCATTTGTTTGTTTAATTTAATTGCTTCGTCATTATTTCGCGGCTAAACAGTAGAACTTATTTTGATGTTTCCCATTATAATAGGTTGAAACCGGACAGATATTTTATACTTACAGCTTTTTATCGAACTAGTATTCTGTAACTGATTTCAGTCCATTGTATACCATGCAACAAGTTCATCTCATTGCCGATATATCTATGTACATATATACACAGTATACATATAGCTCATAGGAAGTGTGCCATGACGATGACACGAGTTTCACGCTTTTTATTCACCCAAAAAGTACACATATATACACAGTATACATATAGCTCTTGGAAAACGTCCGGTGAAGATGACGGGACTTCCATTATTTTTGCTCACCCAAAAAGTGCTCAACGCGCCTAAAGAAGTTTTCACTTCAAAAAATCTATCCAACAGTTGCCCGCCAGACACGACACCCGTCGGTCGGAGGGTCCTCCCTTTTCTATAGAGGATGAATGAATTTTACACCCTGTTCCTCATACCTCTAAAAGGTGGCTCCGTCAATGGCCCGCAGATGGTAATTTTTAAATGAAATATTGTAATTTATATTATTATTATTTTATCTTTGTGTATCTCATTTTAATCAACATACAGATTTGAATTTCACGGATAACCAGTGAAAAAGAAATTTTGAAAATTGGCGGAGCCACCATAATTAATATCTTTGATGCTAAGTTTCTAACAAGCCAATGATTGTGGGTTTTAATTAAAAGTCAACACTAATTATAATAAAGTTATATTAAAGAAATCAATCTCATTCAGTTCTGAACAATACAATTTTGTTCAGGTAATTTCTATGTGTTATGCTTTCAGTAGATTTCTTCCCATAATATTTGTATCTCAAATTCATATTTAACCCTTTTACATTGTGAGTTTGTCTGATTTTGATCATTCTCATTTAAAATGCCAGATATTGCCACATATTTGTTCAAATCGCAGGCTGTCAACAAGCAAAAAAAAATTAGTATTTTTATTGTTTCTTGATTTTATTAATAGAATTTTCAATTGATCTTAAGTCTTAAGACCACACTCAAACACATTCTTTACATCACTCTTTGCTACCAAACAAACAAATATTGCAAATGAGGACATCACCATCATTTTCAACACCAGCCACTACAGAATCATGTTGGACAAATTTATAACATGTTACTTACCAATAAGGTTCGTGAAGGTAAAGTATCGTCACATAATGTTACTTTATTGAGTATCCGGTTGAAACATTATTCTTCAAAGTGAAAAGAACAAAAATATGTGGCCTTCTTTAAACTTTCCACACCAATAGTTTTTCTTTTTTCGTTTATTAGCAGGCAACCTTGAAAGTAAAACATAAAACCAAAAAAAAAAAAACATAAAATAGCATTATCGATAAATAAAATGTCTAAATGCACTACTCTATCCCTTCAATAACAAGAAAATGATTTCGTGAAGTAAAACTGTTGAAAATAATGGCAAAAGGGACAATATGAATGCTTTACTGTTGAAGCTCTTCAACGAATGCAGAATCTTTTGTTTATCGTCTAAATCTAAAGATATTTCAGCTGAAATGTATGTACGTACTGGTGCAAAGTTATTTTCGGGTGATGTCCGCTTCTTTTGATGCCACATCCGATTATATTGCAATTGGGCATCTTGCTATTGATGATTTCCACCATAGAGCCGAGTTTAAACGCAATAACACAGCAAATAACTCCAAAATTCACAAATTTTAACCACAAAACAAGATCATTTGACAGGTTAGGCAAATTTATTAGTTTAAAAGAGTTAACAGTATTTTTTTGATTTTGGCGTCGATATGCCTCGTATTTGTATAACTGTTTTTTCTATAGTCAAACATTTCAAGTCCATGTTTTATAAGTCAATGACTCTACGCCTCTTCTACCGATTATAGAGTACAGACATTTTTTTTTTTTACTACATTTCTCAGCAAAACGCGGGCTGGCGCTTTTGCGAGCAAGGTTCGGTAGGGAGTATTATTTACTCGGGCGGGTCGCGATCGCGGAGGACCTCGGCGGCGAGGTCGGAATGCGGGTCGGTGTCTGTGTTTTTTGTGCACTGTACTTGTGGCCCTATTGCTCTCCTGGAGGAGGGTTATGGGGTCGTCTGGGTCGGTAAGGATTTGCCTTGGGCGGAGTACAGACAGACATTGACTTATAAAATGTTTTTTATGTTAATGAGTACAGACGCCAGCAGGTGAACCTACCCAAAACTGTAAAATTTTCCCAATCAAAGATAAAGATAATTTTATTTGTCTAAACATGCGTATACATGCAAATTAGGCATGCAGGATGTCACAAAAGTTTCGTACGTACATGTTTCACCCGTAAGGCGTACAAATTTATAAAACTCAACTTGAACCTTACACTTTTCATAAATTTGTAAATCAATTAAAGAAAGTTGACAAATTGTAGTAGGTTGATGTGCTGGCGTCTGTACTTTATAAAACCCAATGCATTTTGATTTTACAGCTTATATTTTATGCTGTGCTGCCATCATTGCCTTAAAAAATCATATGTTCTAAAAGCCAATGGCTGCCATAGCCTACTATATTATTATGTTACTTACTCTAAGTATAATTACACTTTTTTTTTTTTTTTTTGGCTTCGCACGGTTTGTGCATACCTATATCCAATGTCAAGTTAAATTTCGGAGCAACAAAGGTAGGGAAACGAAAATAATATTAAATTAAAACGGGATTTAGGATAGGACGGATATATAGGATCAGTATATTTATAATGAATAGTGAGCAAATTACAATGACTAAAATTTACAACTTAATATTATTTAACAGGTCCACAGCATCTGCTTGTTACCTGCTTCTTCTAGAGAACACATATCCTGATTTAGAGAAAATCCTCTCGTAGTATGGCTAAATACTTTAGCGCTATTGTATTTTTAATGGCGCCAAGTGTTTATTGCTGGACCACCAAATCTCGGCTTCTTCGCTTTGTGGATCTGTCTCCACATACATTCGTAAAATATTAACTGCAGAAGCAGTTGAATTATTATTGGGTCTTCTTTGTTTTAAAAAGTCCAACAGTCCAGTACCCTAATTACGTAATGCAAAATCAATCCGAATCTGAATCGTTTTGAAACAGATTGCTAATCCATTGCTCCGTAAGTTCGAAAAAAAAAACTGCAGAGCAACGTAAATAACGCAATGAATGTTGTTGAACTGTCAAAATGAAACAGATTTGTCTTTATCGTTTACGAAAATATGTTGCGTAGTTAGAAAGATGGTTTTTTCTGTTCTGTGCTACTACCTGGCTGCTCCGAAGTCGATGGAATAGAGCTATAGGCGGAATCTTTTAAGATATGGGATAATTCTTTTCTTACTAACTCTTTCGCTGACAGCATGTTATCCGGATGACGAAATCCTGTTCTTAATTCTGGATGTAAATATGTAGATATTTGGGACACAGTTCTTGTCTCATATGCCAGGAGTCTACTACTTATGTTTCACCTCACTGATGAGTGAAACATCTTGCCTATATCTGTTGTTACGGAAATTTCGATAATGTTCAGTTTTTTCAAAAAGTCTCTAGCCTCTAACATGTCTGACTCAGATACTTACATGTTTTGTGATTGTATTCGGTTTTTCAATAAATACCGGAGATTATCGGTTTTGTCAAAAACCGATTTTTTAGGGTTTTTATGAATATGGTTACATCACTACACTGTGTGCTGCTGTCACACTGTGACACACACTGTCACAGCTGTCTGTCTTGTTTTGGTGGGTGGTCGGATTGTTCAATATTCGAATTACGTAAGTTTATTTTGGAAATACACAACGAACGAGATGTCGTTCCTACTAAAGCGGGCCGTTGGAGCTGGATGCAGCTTAGGGCGTAACATTCTAAACAATGTGAAGACTCCCGTTGTCCTGCGTGTGGCTACAAAAGCCGACCACTCTGCTACTCAAACGGAGACTCGACCAACGGTAGCTAAAGTGGATCAGCTTCAGAAGACTCATTTGGTTGATTTTGGAAAATATATTGCCGAATGTTTGCCTAAATACGTACAAAAAGTGCAACTGACGGCGGGTAACGAACTGGAAGTTCTTATCCCTCCTGAAGGAGTTATTCCAGTGCTGCAGTTTTTGAAGGATAACCACAGCGCACAGTTCACGAACCTCGTGGATATCGCTGGCATGGACGTACCTAACCGACTCAACAGGTTCGAGATCATATACAACTTGCTTTCACTGCGTTACAATGCTAGAATCAGAGTCAAGACATACACTGATGAGTTGACCCCTGTAGACTCTGCCAATGACGTGTTTAAGGCTGCAAATTGGTACGAAAGAGAAATATGGGATATGTATGGTGTCTTCTTTGCCAACCATCCTGATTTGAGAAGAATTTTGACTGATTATGGTTTTGAGGGTCATCCCTTCAGAAAGGACTTCCCTCTCAGTGGCTACGTGGAGGTGCGCTATGATGATGAACAGAAGCGTGTAGTGGTAGAACCCTTAGAGCTGGCTCAAGAGTTTCGGCGCTTTGAGCTTAGTGCTCCATGGGAACAGTTTCCGAACTTCCGCAGTAACCCCGCTTCAGAGGAAGTTGTGAACCCGGCCGAAGACAAACCAAAACAATAAAACAATTTGATATATTCTCAACAAATAGGTCATTTATGTAATTGATGTAAATAAAAAGTTACAAAAGCTTGATTTGTTGAATTAGATTAGCAAATATTGTACTTTAAATCATAAGCTTTCATCAGGATTGTAGTTCCAGTACCAAGTAATTTGGGAAAATCATCTTTATGTACTCTATTACACACAATAGTTTCAATTTGTAAAGATGTTTCTAGGCAAGTACACATTATAACCAGACAGCTCACAAGTTTAATTTATTATGAATACAACACGACACTCATCACTCCAACAGTGCACTGACAGTTAATCTGAATGTAGAATGATAATTAATCTTTGTTTGCACAAACCTTTTAGAAATATATAATGGCAGTGGTAAAAATGTAAACAAGAATTGATTTATACTTTTATTCGGGCAGAGTTTTCCCTTACAATTATTATTATAAAGTGAGTACACAGTTTTTTTTTTTTTTTTTTTACTATGGCATCTCGCAGGTATACCACTAAGGTATTTACTGCTCAACCGAACAATCCTGTGGCTGCCTTAAGTTACTACACTCAAAGCCTCCAGCCAGGAGCAAAACTATTCTAAATTAAAATTACGCGAACGCTCGCTAAGGGCACCCCCTGTGGGGTACGAACCTCGGCTTAGGGCGTCGCTGAGGAGAGGACAGCAAGACGGGACAGGCTGGATCAAGGATATATCATTATTATTAATCGGGGAATTTAAAGCTACGCGCTCAGCTGCGGCGCGGGCTGGCGCTTCATCAGACAAGGGTCGGGGGGGAGTATTATTTACTCGGGAGGGTCGCGATCGCGGAGGACCTCGGCGGCGAGGTCGGTACGACGGGTGTCGGGTGTTTTTGTGCACTGTACTGGTGGCCCTACTGCTCTCCTGGAGGACAGTGGTGGGATCATCTGGATCGGAGAAGAGTACACAGAATCATCGCTCCGGGCTTTTATAATAGTGGCTGGCTGGCGGCTACTTCACCCCCCCCCCCGTCTCGGAATTTGGCGGGGCAAGGCTCATGGGGAAGTGACGTAGCGGCTAGGCGTGGCGGGCTTGACAGCCGGCTGAAAACGGCTGGCTAGCGACATCTAGCGTTACAAGTAGTAAATGTATTTTTTTTTGTATTTGTGATTTGTTGAATCCAAGCAGGGAAGAGAAAGATAATTTTATGGCCTCAATCGGCTGTTGAATTGTTTCGGCTAGGTAGGATACAGGTGTTGAGGGAGAGATGTAAACTAACACTGGTTTTTTCCAGAGACCTCTTCAATGAATAAATCAATTGTAGTAGCAAACTGATTGGTAATGCCTTATGACAGCACTTATCCCTTAGCCATCTTACACATGTATGAGCTGCTACTAGTTTTACTGTTTTGTTACAGCCAATTTGATTTTCAAAATGAGTATTAAGTAATGCATTTTAGGTGAAAGATTCTTTATTCCGCCTCAGTATTGTCAATAGATAAATATAAATTGATTGGTGAGAAGTGAGTCGCGTCGCAGCTAGCGGCGGTATCTGTATCTCTTGAAGTGGAACCACAGCTGGAAGATGTTGTTGTGGAAGTGGCAGCGGAAGCCGCGCTTGTAGGAGTACTCCCACTCGCGGTTCACGATCTTGAACGCGATGTCCTCGTAGGGCGGGCCCGCGTGGAAGCGCAACACGGCGAAGTCGGGGTTCTCGGGACACGCTTTCTGAAAACGACATGCGACAAACTTATCAATCACTTTCTTCAGGTGATGATATTAGAATCCAAGTGTAATAATGCGATTGAGTTTTCCTTTCGACAATCAATCAAAGTCCGCCTTTGTACTTTTTATAAGTGTGAAAAGTTTAAATAAATCAATCCACGTTGTAAGTTGAAACGAGATACACTCTTTTTTTCCTGAAAATATAAATATAAATATGATATAATATCAACTTGAATTCAGAATTTAACATAATTAACATTCAATAACAGTAATAAACTATTATGGTTATGTAATCTAGTTTGATTATTGAGTAAACATTTATAATAAGATTAATTGGTTGCAATAGATTTTGAACTTGTCTAGTACAACATTGAGTTTGTTTAGCCAAATCTGATATCTTCTCAAATCTGACTTCAATTCAGTGAAGTATAAAGAGGTGCGTTCATGGCGGTCCTCATAAGTTTGGCTTTCACACACATAAACACAATCGTATAGTAAGTAAGCACAGTACTGACCAGGGAGAACTCGGGCGTGGCGTTCTTGTCGATGAGGTCCGGGTAGAAGATGTTGAACTTGTAGCCCTGCACGATCTTGGGCGGCGGGTTGTCCATGTCGTAGTGCGTCTGGTTGTACTTGTTCCACTCGAAGCCCGTGTGCACTCTGTGACCAAAGGACGGATGTAGCTCGTTTATTTGTAGATATGCTTATTCAGTTAGTCAGTGAAACTTCACAGAAACTCGGTATCAATATCTATTTACTAATTTACATACAGTAGTGTTATATTTCTGTGTGAGAGACGATGGGGCTAGAAAGGGTGGCTACCGAGATGACGACTAATAGAGAAGTATGCGAGAAATGTTACAGAGAATGATGATGTACTATGTGTAGACTGTAGCGCGGGCTCGCGCGCGAGCTGTGCCGGGCGAAGCTCACCTGTTGAAGTAGCGCGGCTTCCTGGGGCGGTACTTGTCGGCCCACAGGCACGGCTGCTCGGGCAGCGCGTGCTCCACGCTGAACTGCGCCTCGTCGGGCGCCGTGCCCATGGCGCGCCGCGCCTCGCGCTCCAGCGCGTCCGCGCCCGGCGGGGGCTCCATCTGATGTGCCGCACGAAAATATTATGCCAAAAAAGAAGTCACACCACATATATTACACTTATACTAGAAACTTTTTATATAACTAAAGAATTAAAGCATCCTCACATATTACTAGCTTTTGCCCGCGGCTTCACTCGCGTGGATGTCGGAAAATGTCCCACGGCAACGTACTAACGGGATTTTAAGTACCCTGTGTGTTAACCCAAGTTATAATCTATTCTGAAAACTACATTTGCGGCATCAACTTAACCTAATGTACATACTATAGAGTAGGGAACGTCGCGGCGGTGTCTGACCCTGGCAGAGCCACCATCATGGATTTAACTTTGATAACACAAAAATTTTGTCGCTAATTAGTCGCCAAATATCAGAATTGGTCGGTCACTGGTTCAAAAGATACAAGGGTTTATAGATGGCCGATCTGGAGAAAGCCTACCCCAGCAGAGCCACATTTATATCTCGAAAACTAGGGCACCTAGCGAAGATCTGTTTTCTCCCATATTTAGTCGCTAATTAGTCGTAATAATTTCGAAATTTAATGTCCGATTCGAATAAATTAGTACGAAGTATTTTACTGCTACATACAATACCCTTGTAGATTTTGATGAATGAATACTACGATACGAATGAATATCTATGAATGTAACCAACTTTTGTTTCTACCGGGCGGCGATCTTATAAAATTTTAGTGACGCGTTGTGTTCCATAATTAAAATTATAAAAAGACTACATAATTTGGCGGGATACTAACTCAGTAAGCTGTACCGAAATTCAAAATCTCGGTTTTATTGAATAATATTTGATTAAAAATGAGTTCTAGTGATTCTGAAATGTTGACCCCAGATTCGGTTAAATTAAGACGAGGCAAATACAGTAATCCAAAATCTTTTGCCAGAAATTTCAAAGGAAAGATACTTAAAAACATACAATGATTTTATGAAATGGCGAGCAAACAAGAAAATAAAATCATTTTCCGAAAGTGTGTTTCTAACATACTTCAATGGACTATCTAGCAAAATACAGCCTTCTACGCTATGGAGCAGGTATTCAATGCTCAAGAGTACACTAAGTGTATAAAACACAATGTAGATTTGAAAAAAATCCATAATCTAACCTCGTTTTTGAAAAGACAGTCGGACAGACGGGTTCAAGAGCAAAAAAGCTAAGGTTTTCACCTCTTACGAAGTGGAAACATTTTTAAATGAAGCTCCTGACGAGATAGGCAATGAAGGTAAGCTATAAACATTTATCTAGGTAGGGAGGTCTTTTACTCTAAAAATGAACGTCGTTCCTGACGTCTTTACTCTGAAATGTATTATAGATAGGTTTGCATAAAAAGAGACGATGACATTGACCAGATTGCGTATATTGATAGTAATGACGTTGGAATGGCGTGCATTTTTTTGTTTACGGATGAGAGAATCTTTACAATTGAGCAACATTTTAACAAACAAAATGACCGTATATATGCTCAAAGCTTTAAGGAAGCTTCCCAATTAGTCGACAGAGTGCAACGTGGGCATTATCCGACTTCAGTGATGGTTTGGTGGGGTGTTAGCTATGAAGGAGTGACAGAGCCATATTTTTGTGAAAAAGGTATCATAACATCGGCACAAGTTTATCAAGATACCATTCTTGAGAAGGTAGTTAAGCCCCATGGTCCTTCCAACAAGACTCGGCGCCGGGTCATAAAGCTCGGTCCATGCAGTCTTGGTAGGAAGTGAACGTTTCGGACTTCATCGAAGAATGAAGACTGGCCGTCGTCTAGTCCCGATCTTAATCCGCTGGATTATGATTTATGGTCAATTTTAGAGTACGGCTTGCTCTAAACGTCATGATAATTTGGAGTCCCTAAAACAATCCATACGATTGGCAGTGAAGAATTTTCCCACGGAAAGAGTGCGTGCTCTATTGATAACTGGCCTCAACGTTTAGAGGACTGTATTGCAGCCAATGGAGACCACTTCGAATAAGCTTTTTATATTTTAAATTGTTTTATATTTATGTATTAAACTAACACACTGTAAAAGTAATAAATATTATTTGAAAAAAAAAAAAAAAAAAAAAACGTGACAATATTTATGGCAAGACTCGGTATATTCAATTAAAGTAAATAATACGAGTATACAATTTTTTACTTTCCTTATATTCGAAATGAAAAGTAGAGTGTTTAACACGGGTGAAAGTCATCAATTCCCACTCGGACTATAGCCGTCTAAATACCTCGTGTGGGAATTGATTCCTTTCGACCCTTGTATAACAATCTACTATTGTTATTGTGGGGTCTTTTGTAGTGAATTTCCTGAAGTTTTTAGTATTTATGGTCTGATCCTGTATTGCAATAATAAATCCCTCGGTTTCCGGAAATAAGTTACCGATTTTAAGCCATTAATTGGACGCTATTGTATCTATATGAGATTGTTCTAGATCATGAGGGTGCCGTCCATGCAACACTTTTTTTTCCAGTCTTTTAACTTTTCAAACTCAAACTCAAATCATTTATTTCTAATAAACCAATTTACAGGCACTTTTGAATTGTCAAAGAGTCGGTCAGTCAGAAAGATGAAGCTAGTTGCACATTCCAAAGCGTAGTAGGTTCCTATGGAGAAGAACGGGCAAGAAACTCCATGGACACTCTTTTAAATCAGAATATTGTTACAAAATATTGGTTACATCATCAGTTGAAATTATACATGTGAGAACAATTTAGAAACAAAACAAACAATGTTTCTTTATGCGGGTCGTCATTGCTAGTGTCTTGTGTTCTCTGTCTGTGTATCTGTTCGTGTAGGTTAAGTGGGGTATAGCTGAAATCGTTCATAATTACAGCTTTATGAATGTTGCTTGTGCGTGATTTTGAATAAAAGAATGTTCTTAGTCTGGCTATCTGTTGCTGCCAAAGATGATGGACGTCTATAAGACCTCTCCCTCCGAATTGCCGTTTGATGGTCAGTCTTTCTATTGCAGATTTAGGGTGTAGGTTATTGTATTAAGTGAGTGTGGTGCGAGTTGTTCTCTGTATTTTCTGGATGTCAGTTTTTGACCACTTAATCACTCCAAACGAGTATGTTAATATAGGAATCGCATAGGTGTTCAGTGCCTTTATTAAACGTTTTCCGGAGAGTTGAGTTTTACATACTGCGATCACTCTTCTTTTGTATTAGTTGTTTAAGGTGTGTTTTATTGCTGTATGGTCTATTCCTTTGAGTTGCTTGTACCCTAAATATTTATATAAATCCGTTTGTTCCATAGCGGTGATTGTGTCTGTATTACTAACGGGATAGTCACCCGGTTTTATTTTGCCTCTTATTATATGAACTGTTTTGCATTTATCTAATCCGAATTGCATGTTATGTCTTTACTAAAGTTTGTCGTGATATCTATTAATTTTTGTCTATCTATAGTCTTATGTCATCCATATATATAAGATGTGAGATTACTGTTTCTTCTCTGGTGTCGTGAAGTTGGGACAGAGGATTCAGAGCGAGACTAAACCACAAGGGACTTAGAGAATCTCCCTGATAAATACCCTTTTTTATGGATATTTGTTAAGTAGTGATCGTGTTGTGTCGATAATTTTACTGGAGTGTAGTTTTCCAACGGGACATGATGTTCTGTAAGAAGTCTATTATTTTTGAGTTTACTTTATAGATCTGTAATATTTGAGGTCGCAGGAAGCTGCTGGATGCAGGTCGCTTCCAATCGGCCAAATTGGAAATCATTGGGGG
The DNA here is from genome assembly GCA_963853775.1 of Xanthia togata. Classification (NCBI taxonomy): domain Eukaryota; kingdom Metazoa; phylum Arthropoda; class Insecta; order Lepidoptera; family Noctuidae; genus Xanthia; species Xanthia togata. The sequence continues at coordinate 25,096,063 of OY970805.1, read as the reverse complement.
AGGCCTATGTTCAGCAGTGGACGTCTCATGGCTGAAATGATGATGATGATGATGATGAATATTTGAATGAGCCAGGAGTGTGGAACACTATCGAATGCTTTTTTATAATCTATGTATGTGCAGTGTAAGTTTCTTTTTTTTGTGGTGGCATGTTTGTGGATTATTGAATCTATGAGAAGTTATTGTAGTGGTAGTTATTATTGTGTTATTTTCGCGTTTATGTTTTTTTCTCTTTGCTTGCGTCATGTTGTACCGCAAATAAACGTATTTTCTTTCTTTCTAAGTTGCTCTTTACATCCCACGTGGCCCCTTCTGCATCCCTTTTGTTCTCTGCTATTATGTAATATTTTCTGTGTGTTTATTGATTTTCGTAGTGACTGCTGTCGTTAGTATCTTGTAGTATTGATTTTTTGGCAACATATACGTTATTCCTGTAGCAATAAATTCGGGAATGTTTTGTTTCCCTAAGATGATTTCAGTTAAATTTTTAGCGAATACTTTGTGTAATGACTCTAATTTTTTATACCATAAGTATGAATTTTATCAATACCTGGGGACTTCCAATTGTGTAGTCTCGCTGTAATACTACCTATGTCAGACTCGGTTAATTTATTATTTCTTCTAGTGAGCTCCATTTAGTTTCTTCGTCTGTTATCCAATCAGATTGTTCGTTATGTGGCACTTGCTCTTCCCATATGCCAGACCAAAATGTTTCTAGTTGTTCGCTAAATCCGCTAGAGGGCGCTAGCACGTAAACACTACTTTCGATTGTGCTCCTGCTAAAATATTTAAAAATATAGTTTATTAACACTACGAACTGTGAAATGTGCATCAAAGTGAAACTCAACACCTAAACTGACTTGGACAGTGTTATCGGCAGTCATTGTGTACGTATAACTAAAATGAACAGTGAGTAAACTTTACCCAAACCGTGACATCCATTATGCTAAAATGGATTTTTGTAAGTTGATTATGAACATTCAGTGAATCCCTGACTCAATATTGTGGACTACAAATTATTAAAAACTGGGAAATACTTTTCTAAATTACTCTTACATTGTGACTTTCTAATCTCCTGCGGAAAGATTCGTTTTTTATTTGAAACTGTGTGAGGACAACGCCATCTTGTGTCATATCGTAACACTGACTTATATTGTTGCCATCATTCAAAATAGTGTGGCCAAGATAATATAAGATTAAATCGAATTCAGAGACATCTATTGGCATAATATACACATATCATATAAAATCGCAGAAGGAACCCCAATTTCAACCACATTAGTATATTAGCACTTGGTCTGGTGGCGTGACGACCTATCTCGAGGTATAAGTGACTTGAAAGGTCGGGTTCGAATCTCACTAGTGGAAATAATTTTTGAACGTTGTTTATCGTTCTCAAGATGAATTTCTTGGAAAATATAACGTTCCGGCGCGCACGTACGCTGTCGGAACCAAACAACGATCTAAGTAGCAACAATATAATATCACAAACTTTGAACTCCACGACTAATAGTTTGCCTGATATTTCCGAAGACGAAGATGTTCATCAAATAAAAATATTAAAAGATGAGATTGCTAGCCTAGCGTCTCAACTAAAGAGTGCGCATGAGGAAATTGAACTGCTGTCGATAGAAAACAGTAATTTAAAAAAAAACAACGAGGATTACAAAAAGAAGAATGATATTTACAAAAAATTTGTCAACAGTCCAGGGAGAAATAAAAATAAAATTACGCCATCAAAAAAGTCCAAGAAAAATCTAAAATCTAAAGAAACCCAGACTATTGACATCGTAGGAAAAGACCACTCTCTAACTTCGATTGTCAATAAAACTATAATAGATCTAAGTAAACATAATATAAAAACAAGACATGCGCCGACTTTAGTAGATAAGAATAACATACAAAACAGCAGCATACAGTCCTCGTGCAACGAACAAGTACGAGACGATTATCCAACTAGTATTACAACATCGAATATTAATTTATCTAGCACTCGGAATAAAATGTGTATCATAAGCAGTAATAAACATAATAAAATACTGACTTTATCGGAAGACACTTTCCCTAATTATTCAGTATGCCATTACCTTACACCAAACTGTGGTCTTGAAAAACTAGTCGAAAATATTGAGCAGAAACTCATTAATTACACATTCAACGACTATTGTGTTTTATTGATAGGAGAAGAAGACTTTCTTAGGACAAACAATTACTGTGATATTATTGTCAGTATAAGGGAAACTCTTGGAAAGGTTCAACATACAAACATTATATTATGCCTGCCAACATATAAATGCAACGGATACTCAATAATGTTTAACGGACGAATCGAAACTTTTAATAACATGCTTTATATTGATAATCTAAGTCATAAGTACGCTTGGCTGCTGGACTCAAACTTAATGTTAACCTATGATAACAATATGTTCTCTGGACGTACTGGAAGATTGAACAACCACGGGTTACTAAATATCTACGACAACTTAAAACTTTTAATGGATAGCATTTCTCTTCATAACACCGATGCTTGTACATATTATTCAGAGAACTTATCTAATGAATATGAGTCTACTGCGCTCGGCACTCAGTTTTTTCTGTGAAAAATATATCATAGTTCTACATCAAAATATTGCAAGATTACTGAACAAATCAGATGAACTTTGTATTAATTTGGAAAAACTCAGTGATAATGGTAAATCTGTCGACGCTATATGCATATCAGAACACTTCATGATGTCGGGACATGAGAGTAACTTGAGTATACCCAACTACATTCTGGCTACATCTTATAGTCGGGTCAATAGTAAAAGAGGAAGAACGTGCATATTGCTGAAAAAAGAACAAAGATTCAGGACATTGTCAGAAGTAAAAAAGTTTTGTATTCCATGTATTTTTGAATGTTGTGCAGTTGAACTGCTAGACCATAACGTTGTTATTATCTGTGTCTACAGAATACCTAAACAAAATAATGTGTATATGTTGAAAGGTTGGAAAAGTTTTTGATTTATATAGCTAAACTAAATTGTAAATTTCTAATCGCTGGTGACTTTAATATAGACATTCTAAAAAATAATAATGTAACTCTAGATTTTGAATGTATACTATTGAACTATAATTTAAAATTAGCACTACGTAAACCGACGAGATTTGCTAATCAAACCTGTATCGACAATTTTGCACATAATTTTAATAAGGTATGTAAAACTGATATTTTAGAATTAGGCCTATCAGATCATACAGCTCAAATAATACAAATTCCTGTAAAAAAAAAACCAACCATTACACATTGGCGTTTATTGAAACGTGATTACAGTGCTTATAATATTCAAAAATTTCAAGAGTGTATTAAAACTTTATCTTTCTCTGACATATACAAGACTGATGACACAAATGTAGCTTACAAATACTTTATAGATGAATTCAAACTCTTTTATGACCTTTGTTTTCCAAAAACTTTAGTGACAATTAAAGTTATTGACAAGCCAAAATGGGTGTCACGAGGAATTAAGGTCTGTAGTAAGAAGAAAAAGGATTTGCTATGGAAAGTCAGATTAAAACCTACAAGAGATAATGTGAGTAAATACAAAAACTACTGCAAACTGTTTAAAAAAATCATAGCATTAACAAAACGTGCACAAAACAACCATAATATTAAAACATCAAGCAATACATGCAAAACGGCGTGGAAAATTATAAATAAAACTAGAATCAACATCCCAAAAGAACATATCGATACCATCGAAATTAATAATAATGAAATCATTACTGATCCTACTCAGATAGCAAACGCATTTAATAATTATTTTGTAGACAAAGTCAAGCCCATTCCAAACGCTGGAAAAAATGAAACTGCATTCATAAATAATCGATTAAACTCAATGTTTCTTGCACCCAGTACACCCCAACAAATCTCTAATATAATTAAGAACCTCAAAAACACAAACAGTGTAGGACACGATGAAATTTCTACCAAAGTTATAAAAGCGGTACATGATAATATCAGTCAACATCTTAGCCATATTATCAATCTGGCAATATTAACAGGAAACTTTCCAAGTGATCTAAAACTATCGATAATAAAACTCTTATTCAAGAAAGCTAACAAACAGTTGATGGAAAACTACAGGCCCGTTGCACTTATAAGTATATTTTCAAAAATCATTGAAAAATGTATTTACGGTGAAATAAATAGCTACCTTGAAATAAATAAAATTTTGTGCACTGAACAAAAAGGCTTTCGTCGTAATAAAACTATAAATATGGCCATTTATGATTTTATTCAAAACGTGATAGGCCACAACGATAAAAAATCTCCAGTTTGTGCAATCTTCTGCGATATGACGCAAGCATTTGATTACGTTGACCACTCAGTTCTAATTAATAAACTCCACGCCTACGGAATTAGAGGAAATGTCTTAAATTTATTACAATCTTACTTAACTGACCGAGAACAGATAACAGAAATAACTAAATTGAATCTTAAAACAAAAAATCAAGAAACATACACGTCAAAGAAGCGATATGTATCATATGGTGTTCCCCAGGGTAGTGTACTGGGGCCACTCTTATTTATCATATATATAAATGACCTTCCAAATGCTACGACTCAGCCTATGACACTATTTGCTGACGACAGTACTGTTACAATAGCATGTAAGGATAAAGAACATTATAATTTTGACATAAATAATTCACTGACATCTGTAATTTCATGGTTAGATAATAATAATTTGAAAATTAACTTGACTAAAACAAATATAATGCATTTTGGACAACGATCGCAAAATTCTCTAAACGTCAAATTAACTTATAAAAATTGTATAATTGAAGAAGTTACTTCTGCTCGTTTCCTTGGCTTAATTATCGATAATAAATTAAATTGGAAAGATCATATTGACGCTCTTTGTAAAAAAATTAGTATTTTATCATATTCCTTATATAAACTATCTTCAACCATAAGCACAGATGCGCTACTCACGGCATATTATGGCCTAGTGGATTCAGTCTTGAGATATGGCATTATTTTTTGGGGCAACTCAACAAATAAGGACATGGCATTTAAAATGCAAAAACGATGCATACGTGGTATGTTTAGTATTCGAAGTGATGAAAGCTGTAAGCCACTATTTATTAAGCATAAAATTATGACACTACCATCTCTTTACATACTCGAATTGGCTCTATTTGTAAGAAGCAACTCTCATCTGTTTCCCCTGCTATCCGATATTGTACAACGAAATCGCCGTGATAATAGCAAGCTTTGTGTTCGTCCTGCCAAGACAGCTTTGATGTATAAAAGTGTAGTATGTCGAGCCTCCATAGTTTATAATAAAGTCCCTAAACATATCAAACTGCTGAGTTCAAACCAATTTAAGAGAGCACTAATAAAACTACTGGCTGAAAAAGCCTATTATAATGTTAACGATTTTCTGACCGACTTATCTTTGTGAATGTTTGATTATTATTTTGTTTGATTATTATTATTTTAATTGTATTATTTGTTTTGAATTTATATTTTATTTTATAATTTGTAATAATTTTTTCATCACATTTTTATATTATTAATTATTTCATTTTATTTCACTGATTTGTACACCAAATGGTAAAACATGTTGAAACTGATTAAACTTTATCACCTTTAGTAAATATCTCTGCAAGGTAATTACTAATGTACACATGTTTATGCAAATAAATTATCTTTATCTTTATCTTTTATCTTTATCTTTGTTCCGCTGTTGGTAGTTCAATGTTGTTTTCGGCTGTCGATGTTTCGGTATCAGTTTGCGGTTTTTGTAATTTTCTGTAAAAGTTCTTTTCATTCGTAGCGTCAAGGAGTTATCATTTTTACGTTATTGTGCTTTCTTTTATCTTCTAAACCTGTGTATTTTTAGGGCTAATTTCTGTTTCAATGTATCCAAAAACTCTTCTGGTTTTCTATTGTCATTTGTATGTATAGTGTGGGTAGTCTTGTTTTTAAAAATTGCTTCTACTCTCTGAACTACTTTATTTGATCTATTGTTGGTAATGTAATGAGTTAGTCTACTACAGTCTGCTCTAAGTTTTTCTATATCTTTTTCAAGTCTTATCTTATATTCGTTGGTTATGCTCAATTTCGTTTTGCTTTAATGCTATAGTGGCGGTGCTTCAATATTTTCTGATTCTTCTAATAATTGTGTACGTACTTCGTTCTTTAACTGATCTATTATTTCTTTAGATAGGAGCTTATTTCTTACTATTGTTCGTCTTTGATCTGAAATTCTCTGTTCTATAACTCTGGGTATTGACGTGTGAAAAGTTCATGCAATTGTTGTCTGTAGGTGGTCATGTCGGTCTCTAATTTAGTTATGTATATGTCGTGGCCAGATCTTAGAATTGATCATTTCATGAAATGGCCAGCTAACATTGGCCATATCGTAAAAACGTCAACGTATAATGATATGTCAGTCGATGTTTGGCCATATCATTAATGTAGGGTATCCATGGTGTAAGGTGTGGTAAAAATAGCCAAGTAACTGCAACCAACTTGGAAGTAGCGTTCGCCGCTGGCTGCGCTCGCTCGCCCGCGCGCGTTTGGTCACAGTTCTAACCTAACCCATTTGGTCAGGGTGTCACTTAAGCAGCGTATTTTATTTTATTTTTGAAAACTAATTTTAAGTGCTAGGCGAGCGCTACTTCCAAGTTGATCGCTTTCCATAATATCATATTTGGAAACCCAATAAAAGTCCATCGACTTATTTTGCGTGATCACCCTACTTTGTTTGATTTGTTGTATGCCGCCGCCATGATGCACAAGAAAACCAGAGCGTCATCAACGCCTCTACCGGTGGATAATCTAACTATTTTACGATGTGATCACTAACGTTTGGCCACATCATGAAGTAGCCGTGCGTTTAACTGTTCATATCGTTAAACGTTGAGTATTCAATGATCTGGCCAGGCCACTTCATGATGTGACCAGTGGTCGATGTTCATTTCATGAATTGATGATTTTTTTACGATCTGGCCACGACATATAGATAAGTTCGCATGATAAATAGGTTAACTTCTTTGCTCCATCTCATGCGAACTCTTGCTTTCCCAGGCTTGGTGGACGCAGGTAAGGAGGTAAATACCTCCCGCGCAACATTCAAGGTTCGGAGTGGGTGTAACTGGGTGTTCCGGAGTGGGTGTAACTGTATTAAAACTAGAAATGGGAGGTGACAATGGTATGAGTGAGGCTGGTATTGATGGTGATGATGTTCTTGAAGGTGCGTACGACACTGTGCCGGGAGCATACGGCTCCACAGGCGCGTCGTGCCCGCGGCCCGGCGCCCGCTCCCGGGCAGCGCTCCTAACGTTTTCTTTTTGAACGGGTCTCCATTTTTAATGGGTTTCCAGAGTCACGTTAGCCACGCCAGTAATTTCTCATTCGTGTGTCCGTCCCCACGTGATTAGATGGTCAGTCAGGACGTGTGGCTGTTTAGGGGGCATATTATTATTATAGTATAGATAAAACAAAGTCCCCGCCGCGTCTGTTTGTCTGTCTGGACGCGATAAACTCAAAAATTGCCGAACGGATTTTAAACGGTTTTCACCAATGCACGAAGTGATTCATAAGGAAGGTTTGCGTGCATAATTCATTAAGGTTTTGTGTAAATTATCTGAAATATGACGATTATTGTCGAAATATAACGATTATTATTGAGAAAAATCATGCCGACTGGGACCTTTTCTGGCGTGCGCTGCGCCGTTAAACCGTGAGAGATAAATAAAATTTGTTTTACAGAATTATACATATTAAAAAATTCAACATAAAAGTTCGCGATGCCACGATGATCTACAATAACCATTTTCATCTTTCAGAATTTGATAAAAATTTCATTGTTATTTCTGAAGCTATTTTGACCGGTATTATATTTATCCTTATCCAATAAAATATGTTATTTAAATTGGGCATTTAATTTAGATTAAAATATGCCTTGACATCATATCATTAAAATGAATACTTTAAAAGATATCACAGATTCAAAATTACGCGTAACAAAATAATTATGGATGGCAACGCGAGCGCAGTGCTACAGGAGTCAATGACCTTTTCCTGTATTATGTAGTTATGCGATCGTTGCTTCTCCCTGTAGTACGTTTACACGGGATATTTTCCGACATCTACGCGGGCAAAAGCTAGTATAATATTATAAAACAAAGTCCCCCGCCGCGTCTGTCTGTCTGCACGCGATAAATTCAAAAACTACCGAACGGATTTCACAAATGGACGGAGCGTTTCACGATCATACCTTGCCGGGCGGGCGGCGCAGGCCGGCGCGCAGGTAGGCGAGGCGCTGCGCGTCCAGCGCCGCCTCCGTCAGCAGCGTGGCCGGCTCCAGCGCGCGCGGCGACACGCGGCCCGGCGAGTAGCGCCCCGCGCGGTACAGCGCCACGCTGGCCGCGCACGCGTCCGCGTCCGCGTCCGAGTCCGCGCCCTCCGCGCCCTCCGCGCCCTCCGCGCCCTCCGCGCTCGCCGCGCTCGCAGGCCGCTCCGCCTCGGGACTCTGCGATCTGAGGATGAAACAGCTATTAGCTTTGTTTTTAAAATCGTGAGTTTGGACGGAAACGTTAGTTACAAAAATTTATACTAATTATGCTGGGTGGATGTTTGAGATGGGATAATAAGGGCAGCTACCTTAACCGTTGTAGCTACAGGAAAATGGCCTTAGGACTATCCTTAACTTTTCGAGACATTTTAATCTAAATTCACAGATTTTGAAAAAAAAAATGTACAGTCAAGAAACTGGGCAGTTTTCACAAAAACTTTTTTTTTAAACGAAAATCGCACGGTGCGTTCATTGGCAGTCCCTTCTCCAAACGCAACATTGATATTGCGAGCTGTTTCTGCCGCGTTAGTTTCACGTCGGAACTCGTATTCAAAAATAACGAATAAATTCGAATTTTCGAAGTATCCATCTTTCTTGCCTAAGCTGAATAAAAAAACAACTAAAAGTCGATAATTTTTTTTAAAGAAGAACTTCATATGTACCATGTGAAAAAAGTTTCACTCAAATATCTCAAGCCATGAAGGTTCTATGTCAATTCGAAGTACCTATTACAGTAAAACGGCAATTTCATACTTTAACCCCTATTATAAACCAAATTTATTGACATTACTTTCTTTCTTCAATGTGTGACACAAATTCATTAACAGTGTAAAATAGTAGATTGTTTGCCAAGGGAGCAAACAACTATTTTTAAGGCGAGAGTGTTTTTTTTAATCCAGAGTGGAGCGAAGGATTCTAAAGTAGAATCCTGAACGCAGCGAGGGATTCAAAGTACGTCACTCGAGCTTAAAATAGTGTTGCTCCCGAGGTGAACACTCTTACTTTTCATCACCCTCTATGAGAAAAAAAAACGTGTACGGTCCTACCCTCATTTCTCACGTATGATTTAAAACCAAAACAAAATTATCGCAGCCGCCATCTTGGATTTACATTTTGAACTCTTTATCGACTTTAGCAGCTTTAAAAACTCCTGCCTTCACGTCTGCACCCTCAAAAACTATGATAACGACACCCATGACGAAAAATTTGAAATTTTTTTCAGCCGCCATCTTGGACTTACATTTTGACCTCACTATCGGCTTAAGAACCCTCGAAAACTATGAAAACGACACCCATGACGGAAAAATTTAAAATTATCGTAGCCGCCATCTTGGATTTACGTTTTGACCTCACTATTGGCTTTAGAACCTACGAAAACTATGAAAATGACATCCATGACAAAAATTTGAAAATTTTCACAGCCGCCATCTTGGTTTTACATTTTGACCTCACTATCGGCTTTAGAACCCTCGAAAACTATGAAAACGACACGCATGACGAAAAATTTGAAAATTTTCACAGCCGCCATCTTGGATTTTTATTGTGACCTCACTATCGGCTTTGGCGCCCTCGAAAACTATGAAAACGACACCAATGACGAAAAATTGGAAAATTTTCGTCATGTGTCGTTGCCGCCATCTTGGATTTTCATTTTGACCAGGCTTGTCAAAGTGTGAATATTAATTCACACTTTCTCTCTCTTTCTTGCCAGCCTGTTACTTGTTCATACAATGTTCGTGATTGATCTCCTTGGTGATTGGAACTTTTGTTAACAATATCCACATTCCAAATTCAAATCTACTTTGCTCCCTAGGGATCAAAGTGCTATTTTGGTCCCTGTTTACGAAGAACAAACTAGGTCTTTTTGAATAGATGTGATGAAAACATTGTTTTTCACCTCAGCACCTCAAACAAGCAGGTTTTGCTGTCAAAAAACAGTGAGCAAAATTCGATTTTGCTGCGAGCGTGAGACAAAGTAACTTTTTAATTATTTTTTTTTAATGCCGTGAACAGTGTTGGGTCTACTCACAAAATTCTAAAGATTTAAACTTCAATTAGTTTTGTCACTTTCACTTCGATACGAAAAAAGCGAGAGATAGAAATAAGTCGATTCGAACTTCGATTTCAAAATTCCTCTAGTAGGCCCAAAAATGAAACAAACAATAAAACGTTCGGATTCACGGATGAGGTTTTATTTAAATTCTGTTTTTTTTTTGGACCGAAGTTCTATATGCGGTTTGCGATAAGAGGTGCATTGGCAGAAATCGTCACGGGAAAAGGCGGTTGCGACTGTCTACTTCTGATTCAAAGAGAAAGAAAGACGGAGTGAGATAGTAAATGTGAATTTGGTTAAAATGCAAATCCAAGATGGCGTATGCGAAAATTTTCACATTTTTCATAATGGGTGTCGTTTTCATAGTTTTCTATGGTGCTAAAGCCGATCGTGAGGTGAAAATGTAAATCCAAGATGGCGGCTGCGAAAAATTTCAAATTTTTCTTCATTGGTATCGTTTCTATGGTTTTCAAGGTTGCTAAAGCCAATAGTGAAGTCAAAATGTAAATTCAAGATGGCGTCTGCTAAAATTTTCAAATTTTTCTTTATGGGTATCGTTTCTATGGTTTTCACGGTTGCTTAAGCTGATAGTGAAGTCAAAATAAAAATCCAAGATGGCGGCTGCGAAGATTTTCACATTTTCGTCATGGGTGTCGTTTTCATAGTTTTCGAGGGTACTAAAGCCGATAGTGAGGTCAAAATGTAAATCCAAGATGGTGGCTTCAAAATACGAGGTGATGAAGATTATGTAAAAAATAACCTTGTCCGATCCGAAAAAAGGCATGTGGTACTACAGTAAAATTACAATTTTTTTTTTTAATTATTATTTATACTAAAAAAGTTATTGGTATTTAAAATTCACATTTTTAGTTCCAAAATTACCCCAAATCCATAAAAAAAAATGCAAAACTCGTACTACGACGACCGCCGCACGGTGGATCGAAAATGGGCTGTAGAAGACATAGGATCTCGATTTCTTAAATGTTATTTTTTTTGCTGGAAATGACTTCTGCTGATCATTACTGTTCTATAAAATGTCATATGAAGTAAATGTGTGCACAAATGGAAGAGTTATAATTTTTATAAGAAAAAAATGTATGGAGCTAGTATGAAAAATCGAATTATCTCCTAAACGGCATGTTTAACCGTACCATCCTTGGAGGTGGTCATAGTGCTAATTATTTATAATTTTTTGGTTGCGGATTTGACGAAAAATTTCATGCCGTTTTTTTTTAAAAAATCGTCAAAATATTTTTATTTGTTTTTTCATATAAAACTATTCATTTTAGTGTTTATGTTGAAGAACACGGACTTTTAACTACACGTAACATAAAATAGCATCACTCCTATATTTCCGAAGGAGTTGGCAGAGGTTTATAGTACACCCACACGTAGACAACTATGTTTGAGCTAGATATTTATCAACACATCATGAGTTTTAAAACCTTTCATACAACCAAATTACCAATTGTTTACTCTTCTAATGAGTCCGAAAAGAAGTGATTAAGTAACTACACTGATTAGGTCTTCTAATGAGTCTTTATAGGTGATTTAATGATTTTCAATATCTCACGACAATGCCAACTATGGATTACATTCAACTTTTCTTGATAAGTAAGCTAATTTGTTAATTAGCAGTGCTATGAGTTCTAAGAATAGTTAGTGACAATTATAAATTTTCATTAGCTAATGAGAAGATAACGAATGAGGGTAGTTACCTAATTATTGGCGTTTTGCAATAAAAGGGCTAAAGTTTTGTTTTATAATTTAGTTTGTTCACAACTGTGTAACTGCTAACACTAAATCTGCGACTATAAAATCTTAGAATGGAAAGTTTAATCACGAATTTAGACTTGTTTGTTCTTCTACGAAGTGAGAGTACTTCATTTGATCATGAAGTATTGTTCAGTGCAGTTGTATCCCGCATAGGCGATTGCCTGTCTGACGAAGATCGTGTTGTTCTCAAAGAATTTTGTCGGAGATTTACGCGAGCCGCTTTACAAAGGTGGCAGAAATCCAACCGATTCCTTGATAATTTCAGGAGAAAGTACGAGAATTGGTTGGGAGCAAATATTGATTGGCCGAGTTTTGTGCAAACTTTAGTTAATCAAGAACCAAGTGTTGATGAGATACCAAGAGCGCCCTCAGTCTCTCCAGAACCGTTGACATCAACGTCCATTGGAACAATGACGAAAAGATCCCGTAAACCATTCGAAGATCTGGGAAGTAAACAAAAAAAGAGAAGATCTGATGAACACACAGGCGAAGATTCCAGTGAATTGGCATATGCAGCTGCAGCACGTTTAAAAGAAGAAGGGCATGGAGATATCGCCTCTGTCATCGAATACATGATGAAAAATCCTGAAGCAGCCGCTAAATTAAATGAAACGCTTAAGAAACCAGCGAAAACAATCATATTTACGTCAGAAAAGGCGCTTGGATTGCTTCTTTCGCTAAAACTCTCAAAGTGGCAATATATTACGTTGCGAGAGGCTGCCATTCGGGAAGGTGCTAAGGATATTTATCCATCTTACTATAAAGTGCAACAAACTAAGCTTGATTGCTACCCTCCGAAGCAATCAGTGACAGTTACTGATTCATCGGCTAGGATTACACTTCAAGCTTTACTTGATATCACAGTTACAAGAATCCTTCAAAGCCTTTCTAAGGAAGAGCATAACAAGCAGTTGAAGCTGATATCCAAGTGGGGATTTGATGGTGCTTCTAACCAAAGCCGATACAAGCAGAAAATGGAGGGTGAGGAAGATGACTCGAGCATTTTTATGACCTCCTTGGTGCCACTTAAACTGACAGATGGAGACAACATCTTATGGACGAACCCAAAACCATGCTCAGTTTTGTATTGTCGTCCAGTTCAGTTTACTTTTGTAAAGGAGAGTGAAGCAGTTGTCCTTGAGCTGAAAAAACAAATGGATGAAGAAATTGAGGCCCTTATCCCCACAGAGTGCAATAATAATAATAGGGTGACTCATGAACTAATGATGACGATGATCGACGCTAAAGTTTGCACTTACCTTTCTGAAGCTAGATCAAATGCATCGTGCTACCTGTGCTTAGCAAAGCCTACAGAAATGAACCGCTTAGATGCTGTAACATCAAAAATTGTGTGTTCTGACCTTTATGAATTAGGCTTGTCATCCCTACACGCCCGTATAAATTGTATGGAATGTCTGTTACACATTGCATACAGGCTCGACTTCAAACGGTGGGCAGCGAGAAGTGATGAGCACAAAGAAATGCTACAGACAAGGAAGAAAATAATTCAAAATAAATTCAAAGATGAACTCAATCTGTTGATTGATATAGTAAAACAAGGCTCGGGAACCACCAATGACGGGAATACTGCAAGAAAATTCTTTGAGTTTCCTAATAAAACCGCAGCTATAACCGGTTTGGATGAAGACCTCATCAAAAGATTTGCTGTAATTTTACAAGCAATTACATCTGGAGAGCAGGTCGATATAATAAAATTTAGAGATTATGCCCGCAAAACAGCAGAAAAGTACGTATTATTATACGACTGGTACTACATGTCGTCAACCGTTCATAAATTATTAATCCATGGGGCTGACATAATCGAGAAAAATAATATTGTGCCGATTGGGACTCTCTCGGAAGAAGCCTCAGAGTCTCGAAACAAAGATTTTAGGAGGTTTCGAGAACATCATTCGCGGAAAAGAAGCAGGCAGGATTCCAATCAAGACATTTTAAATATGCTTGTTGTTTCTTCGGATCCTTTGCTAAGTGCACAAAGGCCTAAGTTAGATGCCAAGAAAAAGCAGAGCTTTTTTGCTGAAACTCTCGACTTAATTCAATTTCAGGAAACTGAGTTCGAGTTTTTGGACATATCCAATCTGGATGCTGACTCAGAATTGGAGTCTGACAACGAGAGTGATAAGGAAAATTTGTAAAAAAATTATACATTTGTAAATTTGTATTTGAGTCTGTTTGGGTTTTTTTTTGTAATATTTAATGATATTTTGTCTTTTTTTTTATTTTTTTACTTTATTTTACAAATGCTTAGTATTAATTCCTTCAATTAAATTATTTTGTGTATAATATAACTTTATATGTTACTTAAATAAGAGTTTGGTAATCTTTTTTTATTTAAATTAATAAAAATGTGTCAAAAAACAGCAATTTTTTTATTTAATTTTTCTTGTTTTGTGTGTTCTTAATATTTGGGTTAATAACATATCGAACTTTTTAACTTGGACACTAAAAGGGATCGTTTTACATGTAAAAATAAATAAAAATATTTTGACGATTTTTTTTAAAAAAACGGCATTAAATTTTTCGTCAAATCCGCAACCAAAAAATTATAAATAATTAGCACTATGACCACCTCCAAGGATGGTACGGTTAAACATGCCGTTTAGGAGATAATTCGATTTTTCATACTAGCTCCATACATTTTTTTCTTATAAAAATTATAACTCTTCCATTTGTGCACACATTTACTTCATATGACATTTTATAGAACAGTAATGATCAGCAGAAGTCATTTCCAGCAAAAAAAATAACATTTAAGAAATCGAGATCCTATGTCTTCTACAGCCCATTTTCGATCCACCGTGCGCCGCCCGCACCAAACGTAAAATTTGGTAAAATTCACCATTGAAAAAAAAATTGGGGATTCTTTTTTCCTGAAAATTTCCACATAAATACGCTCACTGTACGATAACAATAACACCCTCACGGATCGGACAGGTTTTTTTTTACATGTTGTATGTTCTCGCTGCTGAGGTGAAAAGTTGTATGTGTTACACGAGAGCAAAGTTATTTGCATCTCGTGTCTTTGAATCCCTCGTAGCGCTCAGGATTCTAACCTAGAATCACTCGCTACGCTCGTGATTTAATTATAGAATCCTTCGCTTACTCGGGATTCAAAATCAACACTCGCAGCAAAAAACAACTTTGCTCTCTTGTTGCACAAATAACTATTATTTTATTTTATTTGGGAAAACAGACAATCGTACATTGTATAATACATTTAGATCTACAGTATGCTATATTTAAATGTACAATCCACTACGTTTCCACATGTTACTAGCTTAATAGTAATAATAATACAGATATGGTAAAATTACTTAAAATAAATATTTGACAGCAATACAATTATTTCGTAAACTTAATATAAATATAAAAACCAAATAGATGGTGGATACTTAAATAATGCTTAAATAATTAAAAAAATTGAGCAAGGCGCTTATTAAGTAGTTTTTTAAATTTAAGTTTCGATAGGGCAAACACATCGATATCATTAAAATTATTATTATAAGCCTGAACCAATTTCTGGAGCGGCGCTCTCTCCCCCGCATTTGTACGACAGGGAGTTGTAGCAAACAGTGGATAAGAGCGTGTCTCACGTCTCATTACTGTTCTAGGTACGATATAGCAAATTTTACTAATTAAGTCAGAGCAATCAAACCTATTATGTACAAGTCCATGGAGCATCATTCCTTGAAGCAACAAGCGCCTAGAGCGTAATGTTAATAGGTTAAACTTACTCAACGCGTTATTATATGGTAAGTGTACGGTGCGACATTTGTACTGTAATGTACTGAGGAACTTACGCTGAACTCTCTCAATTGCAATCTCATATTTACTATAATATGGATCCCAGATCATACAAGCATATTCAACCTGTGGGCGAACTAAGGAATTAAATAAATACAGATAAGTGGCTGGTCGTTTAAAGTCTGACGTGGATCTCATAACAAAGTTATACATTTGAAATGCTTTAGCAGTAATTTTATCTATATGTAGATTTAAGTGAAGTTTGCAATCAAGAAGAACGCCCAAGTCACAGATATAGGTTTCCTTAACTAAAGTCTTATTACAAAGTGAATAATCGTAGGCTATTACATTTTTATTTTTAGTAAAATTTATGTATTTACACTTAGGGATGCTTAGTTTTAATTTATTTTCATCACAAAAAGCAGATAATCTATTCAAGTCGTCCTGCAAAAGGCTGCTATCAACAGGGTTTTTTTATTGTTCTATATACCTTAAGATCATCAGCGTATAATAAGAAATTACAATTTTGAAAGCATTTACAAATATCGTTAATATATATAACAAATATTAAGCCACTGAATCAGTTTTCTTTTCAACATAAGCAAAGGTAGTTCTTTAAAGGCGTTTGGTAATTTATTGTATGCCTTAATAGCCATTATAAACATTTCTTTTATATAAATCGAGCTTGCATTGTGGCAAGCAGAGCCTATGTTTATCTCTAGAGGCAGCATTCCTTTTGGTTACATCTCTATACTTAGTAAAATTATCAGAATGTTGTCTACTAATAGGCACAATTCTTTAATATACATGCATGCTAACGGTAAATTATTGTACTTTTTAAACAGTGGCTTACAGCTATCCATTTACCCAGCTCCACAGAATGCACGGACACATTTTTTTTGTATCATAAACGCTTTATTGACATCTACCGAATTACCCCACAACAAGAGCCCGTATGAGAGTACGGAGGAAACGTATCCGTGATATGCACAAAGAGCCGCTTCAGTTGAGATTGAGACCTTAATCTTCTTAGTGCATAGATAAATCTGTCCAGTTTGTCACAAACATAGTCGACATGCTTTTTCCAGTCTCAATTTTGATCCAATTGTATGCACAGAAATGCAGCACTTACTACTTGTTCTACAGAAGTGTTATTATATTTAATATTCAGTATTAGTGGGTTTCTCCTGTATGTTTGAAATTACATCATTTTCGTTTTCTCCATATTAATTTGTAGGCTACTGGAGTTCAACCAGTGTATTATATTTTGATGACTTCATTTATCTCATACTCATAGGTGTCGACTCTTTCACACTTCACGACAAGGGTCGTGTCATTCGTTATTGTGCACGAGTGTTGGCGATTGAAATAAAGTAGCGAACTTGCCTTTTCGTGTTGTCCCAAAAGTCTGCGTGAAGTGCCATGCCACTACTTTACTTAAAACACAAATGGATTCCCATCCTATTTTTATTTATGTTTATCGTGCTCGGCCTCTGGTCAAGCTAGATCAATTGTTTTAAGTAAAATCTTGAAAATTTGATATACTTGAGACAGGCTCAATACACTTGTCATGCGAAGCCATTTTTTTTTTTACTCAACAATATGTTATCGATTGTGTCGACGTATTTCGTCAATCTCTTGGTCTATAAATGTGAGGTAGGAAAAGCAGGAGTTCATGTAGGTATTTGTTATTGTTTTAAATATAATTCCTATGCAATCAGAGTATTAATGTGATAAAAGGCGAATAATGCAATAATTTTCCGCGTCCATTTGTGTAACAAATTTTCATAGCAGTTCTAAAACATTTTAGTTAGTTAAACATTGAAAATGTACTTCCGTGTGAAATGATTAATTCTCTGGGTTTTCTTTTTTAGATGAGTCACATCCAGGTACTGCACAAGTAACCATTATCAATTACGTCTACTAAACCCAAATATTCTCTTTAAAATCTCAGTTTTTTTTTTTTAAATAAGCGAGGTTTTTTCGTTCACGACCGAAGTCGGCCGATACAGGCCGATACGTGCATGGTTTCGTCTATCTGTCTCGCTCTAACCTATGCTTAGACTATACACTTTCTCTTTTGCATTGCCAATCTCACGCTAGTTCTAAATACAGCATGACCAGTTTAAGTTTGCAGTTCACGGAGGCACTGCTTGTCAAGGAAAAATGCAACAGCATGACAAATTCGGTACATCAATTTTTAGTTCTGTGTTTCGTCGCCTGCACAGACAAGTTGGGCGCGCTGTAATACGTATCTATTTCAATTAGGCACTTTTATGGCAATTAAATGTCAAAATTTTCAAGAAAATAGAATTGAGTCTAGTTGCCCCCCTTCCAAAAGGTACGTTCGTGTGGAGGAAAATGGGCAAGAACCCATAGTTACTATTTTAAAACGTTTTAAAATGTTCAGTTTACATTAATTATATGTGAAGACGCTGTAACGAAAATAAAGTTACTATAAAAAAACAACTACACACAGAACAATATACTACATTAGGTACAAACAATTAAGAATGAAGTAGAGATGCCGCGAATACTCGCTATTATTCGGTAATCGGCATTACTCGATTTTTTTTTGTTATTCGTTGAATACCGAATAATAGTGTCTGTTATTCGGCGAATAGTTGTCTAAATAAAAATATACTTTTAACGAATAGAGAAACAATAATTAAACTTTTATTAATATTTAAAAACAAAACCCTTATTATTATTATAATTAATATAAAAAGTTAGCCAAAAATCAGTCATGTTGCAGTTAATTAGTTTGGCTTTTTAATCTTAGAGTATAACACCTTAGAGAAGCCTTGTGCGCAATATTCCGAACAAAAAAGTCGTCACTTTTGGCGGAGGCTCGCCCGGAAAGAGAAGTCCGTACCATCATTTTTTTTATCGATATCGTTTTTCATTCGGAATTTTGCTTGAACCCAGAAATAAAACAGATGATGCATAGAAGTTTCATGATTGGCAACGATACGGGGGGCCTTCTGCCGGCCCTGCTTATAACGAGATGTGCCAGAGTAGAAGGGAGTTTAAGTCAAGGCTTTAATGGTGCCAAGACCATCAGCACCAGATTAAAATGCATATCCTTGCTTCACATCATTCTAAAAAAGACTTCCGTAACTTCTGCAAAGATACTAATAAAATGACACTTCGGCCTGGCCTCCCAGTGGGCGTCAATGGTGTGAGTGACCAAAGGGTGTTGCGGATCTCTTTCGAGAACATTTTCAAGTGAATCCCCCCTGGGGGCGCCTTTACTGGGAGTGCTTTATGTTGAGGTTGAAGGAGATTAACTTTCCCAAAGTACTTATAAAGTCATATGGGTTGGAGTGTGGGGTGAGGGGGGGGGGGTGGGTTTTGAGCTCCCCCGAACTTTTTAACCTATATGTGAACGCTTTGATTGTTGCTTTCAGCAGTCATCATGTCGGCTGTCATATTGATGGAGTTTGCCTAAATAATCTTAGCAATGCGGACGACATGGTGCTGCTGAGCGCATCGGTTTGTGGCATGAGAACATTGTTGCGGATTTGTGAGACGTATGCAGAAGAACATGGTCTTAAATATAATGTGACGAAAAGTCAGTTCATGGTTTTTGGGGCCGGCTCTAAATGTCCTATAGCAGTCCTCCCATCAAACTGTATGGGATTCCAGAGTGGACCATTCCAAATACTTGGGGCATGTAGTAACAGCCGGTCTCAAAGATGATGCTGAATATAATAAAATACATTTTTTTTAACTATATAAAATCATTTATTAATTTAAGACCATGCAATGTACCATATTCGGACAAATAAATGAATTTGAATTTAAAAATATAAGAAATAGTGTTCCGCCGGTGTCGGGAGCAGGGTCTAAGCTACGGGTGGTTAGGGCTGTAGAGACAGGAACCTCCTCACAATACGAGCCGTATCGAGAAGTACTGCCTTCTGAATCAGGCCCTTGATCCAACCGCCTCACGAGAGCCTCGAGAGATGTTGGTCGAGGCTTTCGGCCATCAGGCCATTGGCCGTTACGACAATCGGCACAATGATAGCCGAGCACAAATTCCACATATCGACCACCTCGTGTGCGGAATAGTAACATCAACTATCATTACGCGGCGCGCTAATCGGTCTATCACCACTATATCAGGCTTATTGGCAACAATAGTCCAGTCAGTAATGATAGACCGATCCCAGTACAACGTAACATGGTCATTTTCGAGAACTGGGTCGGGCACATACTTGTAGTACGGTACCTCAGAATCCACAAGTTTATATTTCAAAGCAAGTTGCTGGTGAATAATCCGTTAGCCAGACGAGAACAACCAGAGATAATATGTTTGATGGACTCACCAGGACGGTGGCATGCCCGACACACGTCAACCGTCCCGTCCCTCATAATATGTCTCCGGTAGTTATTCGTCAAGGTAACTTCGTCCATAATTGCACAGACGAAACCTTCAGTTTCCCCGAAAAGGTCACCAAAACGTAGCCAGGATACGGACGCTAGCAAATCTACACCGGGCTCATGAAGAGCCCGGTAGAAGCGCCCGTGAAGCTCCTTGCTTTGCCATACTTCCTTGCGGTCATCTGTAGTAAGTACCACAGGTTTGCGCCAGTTCTCTTTAGCCATGGAGAGCGGGGTGAGCCCCTTGCCCACTGCAACCACATCACGGTGCATACCCATTTCGGCTTTTAAAAAATATTCCCTGAGGCTGCACACCTCGCGGTTATGGAGGGTCTTCGCATTTAAAAAGCCTCGACCCCCGCATTTCCGCGGGATGTACAGTCTCATCACCGAAGAACGTGGGTGATGCATCCGGTTTGCGCTCAGGAGTGTACGGACCCTCCTGTCCAGGGCGTCGAGTTCGGTCTGAGTCCATTTGAGTATGCCGAAAGAGTACATCAAAACCGGCATGACCCAACCGTTGCAGGCGCGCACCTTGTTTCCGCCCCAAAGAAGACTAATTAATACCTTCTTCAGGCGACTAAAGAAGCGCTCCTTCAACGATTGCTTCATGTCAGCAACGTTGATGCCTAACGCTTCCGACATACCCAAATACTTATAGCTTTCGTTTGAGGAGAGGGATCTAAGGTGTATGGAGTCCGTGAGTTAAGTTCTCTCGGACTCCATAATCTCCCCTCGCTTTACATGCATGACTGCACTTTTGTCCTCACCATATCCCATCCTGATGGCGCTACTGAATGTTTCAGTTGCCTTCAGTAGCTCCATCAGTCTCAATTTGTTGGGGGCAAAGAGTTTCAAGTCATCCAAGTAGAGGAGGTGAGATATGACCTGACCACCTCTCCTCAATCTATAGCCCAGTCCTGAATCCTCCAACAGTGTGCTTAGAGGATTCAGGGCTAAGCAGAACCAAAGTGGACTCAAACTATCGCCCTGAAATATTCCCCGTTTAATCCATACAGGTCATCATTCCCCTGGATCTGTCGACATCCTGGATAGCGAAGGACCGTCCTCCATTGCACCATAGACGACTTCAGGAAGGAGCCCAGAGTTGCATCTATCTTGTACAACTCCAGCACCCTCATAAGCCATGTATGTCGCACCGAGTCGTAGGCCTTTTTATAGTCTATCCAGCATGTCAACAGATCCTTGCGGGATCGACGAACCTGTTGGCTTATGGCCATGTCGATGAGGAGGAGCTCCTTAGTACCGCGCCACCCGTTCCTACATCCATTTTGAGAGGCAGACATAATTGAATTATTGCCAATGTGTGTGTTCATTTTCGCTCTCAAAATGGATATAAGAAGTTTATAGACCGTTGTCAAACATGTGATCGGTCTATAATTCTTGGGTTCCGCGGGACTACCTGACTTATGGAGCAGGTGGGTAACGCCTATTGTAAGAAACTGCGGTAGCGACCCAGACTCTAGGGATGACTGGAATTGAGATGCCAGGCGAGTGTGTGAACTAATCAGCCATTTCAACCAAAAGTTGTGCAGTCCGTCCGGTCCCGGTGATTTCCAATTCGGTAACGGACGGACTGCTCTGGCCATGTCTGATGACGTGATTAGTATAGCTTTCATTTCTGGAATAGTTTCACACACTCGCCTGACATCCTGCATCCAGTCAGAATTATTATTGTGTCATTAAAATTTCTCGGGACCCGCAGTGTCCCGGACCTTTGGAAGGCGTACGAGGGACCGAAGCCAACTCGCAAAAGGCTCGTTAGACGTGTCTAATGAAACGAGGCACTAACCGACGATTATCCCTGTACGCACTAATCTAGTGCACCCAAGGACAACCCCCGGTTAGCGCAGGACTATTGCAAGATATGGAAACAATGATGACTAATTCGTATTTTGAATTTACCAGCATACATTGTGACAAAAAATCGAGAGATTCGATTCTAAACCTAGATTTTGATACCTAATTACCGTTTAATGCCGAGAATTATGGTAAAATGGTATATTACATTTGAAAGCCCTAAAATCATCCTTTAAATTTAACCATAAATCTTTGAGTCACTGCATGTTTCATACCGATACTAGGTTCCTTGGTCACTTGGTCAATGTCCTTTGGCGAATACATTTTTGAGGGACCCTTTTTTTGTAATGTAGGTACTCAATTCTCATATCTGTATATTTGGTCATTACGACTTTAGCTAGTTCTACCTCATGACTATTCAAGACATCGGTACTCGTATCATGATCTTGTGAGAATAATGTTTTCCCAACAAGATTCCGCAGAGCCCTTGTTACGACATAGGTGGTGATATATTTAATACTTATAAAAAACCGGCCAAGTGCGAGTCGTACTCCCGCACGAAGGGTTCCGTACCATTATTTATAAAAACGGCAAAAAAACCATGACTGTTGTATGGGAGCCCCACTTAAATATTTATTTTATTCTGTTTTTAGTATTTGTTGTTATAGCGGCAACAGAAATACATCATCTGTGAAAATTTCAACTGTCTAACTAACTATCACGGTTCATGAGATACAGCCTGGTGACAGACGGAAGCCGAGTCTTAGTAATAGGGTCCCGTTTCACCCTTTGGGTACGGAACCCTAAAAAACAAGTACTTTCGGTGGAACCACGTCAGGAACAAAGCTCTTTCTCACGTATGATTTAAAACAAAAATTCGCATCCACCGCCTTGAATTTATATTTTGACCTCACTATCGACTTTAGCACCCTCGAAAATTATGAAAACGACACACATGACAACAAAAAAAAACGGCTGCCTTTGGATTTACATTTTGACCTCACTATCGGCTTTAGCACCCTTGAAAACTATGAAAACGACACCCAATTCGAACATAAAAAAAAAAAAAAACATTTTGACAAAATTCACACTTTCTCTTTCTTTCTATCGAATTAGAAGAAGACAGTCGTAAGTCTGAACGCATTTTCGCGTGACGATTTCTGCCAGTTTAATTCTACCACAAGCCGCGTTTAAAGAACTTCGTTCCAAAAACCATTTTCTTTAAACAACAAAAAATACTAATTCGTCTTATGGAATTATCGACATGTCAATTTTGGTTTCATACATGATCCCAACCCCACGTTAGTCTCGCTATCACTTTTGCTAGAAGACATAATCGCTTGTCAAGTGCATGTCAATTTAGCCGATTTGACTCACATTTTCGTAATGCAAAAAGAAATGAACCTTAACAACATAAAAACGAGGTGTAGCGAGACACGTCATGGTCACAAAAGCAATGTGCGGAAAAATACTCGATTCATGTATGAAAAGTCAAAATAAAACTTTTTGTTATATTCCTTTTTCATGTCGAGTAATAATGGCGATTAATCGGTTTTCGACTATTCGCTATAACAACTATTCGAGGCATCTCTAGAATGAAGCAATGATAGAATTAACCTTTATAATACTGGTGTCTCATATTGGAGACAGATAACAATAAAATTCTATTGTGTCTGCTAATTGCGCGCGCGACAGATTAATTATGTTATAGATACACGGAGCTCATATTTTTATTAATACTGTATGGATTTATTATAAATTTTCGTATGAAGTGTGTACCTGTGCGCGTCCGTGGCCGCAGGCTGCTCGTCCTGCTCCTGCTTCTGCGGCTGCCCGCCCTGCTCCTGCTCCTGCTCGCCCTGCTCCTGCTTCTGCGGCTGTCCGCCCTGCTCCTGCTTCTGCGGCTGCCCGCCCTGCTCCTGCTTCTGTGGCTGCCCGCCCTGCTCCGGCTTCTGTGGCTGCCCGCCCTGCTCCGGCTTCTGTGGCTGCCCGCCCTGCTCCGGCTTCTGCGGCTGTCCGCCCTGCTCCTGTTTCAGTGGCTGCACGCCCTGCTCCTGCTTCAGCAGCTGCAGCTTGCGGCGCAGGTTGCTCTGGTGCCGGTCGCGCAGCCGCGCGCGCGACATGTGCGCTGCGAACGTGACACGAGGATATCAGCGAACGTGACCGAATGCGGCAACCACAATGGTTACCGAATGCGTTTCTATTAAAAAACCTTTAACAACAAATGAAACCGACTGTAGTGGTATGTAACCCACACATGCACACAACCTGCGAACTCAAGTAACCGATGTCGCCGTCTGTGAGTTCAGAGACGGTTCAAATTCAGCAATCTAATACGACACACACGTCACACGCGGCCGGTTACTGACCGCGTATCGCGTCACTAGCGTCATTTTATTTTAATCTAATCTTAATTATTGTTTATGAACCGTGTTTAGTTAAAGAAACTTCATCATTAAATTAACTGTGTAATATTGAATGAATATTTAATTTCATCGACTGATTCGTTGGTCTAGTGGTCGCCAGTGCTACTGCTGAGCATGGGGTCCTGGTTCGATTCCCGGGTCGGGCAAAGTGTTATTGGTTTTTTCTACCTGGAATTTCTCAGTAGCAGCCTGGAGTCTGGATTTGTGCCCGGTTGATGGCAATATTTCATTTCATTTATTCATAACAATTTTTAAATTGTGTCGAATATTAAAGATTTTACAATTTAAAAAAAAACACAGAAATTACATGCCAGTTAATTACTATGAGGGAGATAATAATAAATAAATGTCATTTAAATATCCAGATTACAATGTCACAAATAATTAAATATAGCTATGTCAGATTTTCAAAGTCAATTATTTACTTATATGTCATGAATGTAATTAATCATAAAAAAATATGCCAATAGTAGCAGCAATAATAATCCTGATAAATTTTTAGTATAATATGTATGTTTACAATTTAAATGTCATTAATTGAATAATAGCAGCCTTCCAGTAGGTAACGCTTCAATTTAGTTTTGAAGTCCCGTTTGTAGAGATAATGTTATATCACCGGGGAGTTGATCGAAGATTTTCACTGACATGTGACCGGTACCGTGTGCGACTCAAAATTCAAATTCAAAATATTTTACTTCACATAAACCTACATGGGCACTTATGATACGTCAGAAGCTAGGTGCACGGTTCCAATTGGTCGTTTCCTATGGAGAAAAGCCGGCAAGAAACTCCACGGTTACTCTTTTAAAAATAATTGGTTTTTACAATATTTTCAAATAACAGTGTTATTAGGTATGGGAGGACAGTGTAGGTCTTTCAACAAGTACCAGGTACTTAACAAAATAATGATGGTCAACAAAAAACAGTCCACTAAGCCTACAGCGTTCTCACATTCACAAAATAGAAAAAAATCTATATTTAGATGAATACATTATTAAAAATAAAAACGAAATGACTATAGGAATATTTGTGCTTTTAAAATCTTTTCTTCTCGTACTCTCTCTAAGCTTTCTTTCCTCTTCAGTCTCAAAGTGATGTATATATTTAGAATAATGTATTAGGAGCACCAATACGTATAAGGTACAGTGAGAATATTCAAATCCACAAAGTGTCTCTTCCAAGATTCTTGCTGACGGATGCAAACCATGGTGCAAATGGCCCTTTTTGGAACACAAATGCTCTCTGTATATTGCAATCGTATCTGCCTCCCCAGCATAAGATGCTGTATCGTAACCTTGACTCAATTAACGCCTAATAGACTTTTTTAAATGTGTAATGTCAACATCATTTCGCAGGCTTCTCAGTACATAACATGCCGAGCTGATGGAGCTATTTAAGCTTCCAAGTTCTGGTTTACAATTTAAATAACAATCAACATGTACTGCTAAAAACTTTACTGGCTCCACCATACTGACATGGACTCCATCTTAAGCACAATTAAGGTGGCTTTTATTTTTGGGAGTCGTGCGAAATAATATTAAGTTTGTTTCACTATCGTTCACTTTGAGTCCGTTGATAGAGAACCAATTGTGAAACACCTCTAAAGTTTTATTTACGCGCAAGTTAAGGGATTGAATTTTGTCTGCTGAAATAAAGAAAAAAAAGAAAGAAGAAAGAAAAGAAGATAGCATTAGTATCGTCTGCAATTACCACTAACTTTGAATGTCCCCCTAAAATATTTTCTACATAGTCTATTACATTGTTAATAAATATAATAAAGAGAATAGCCCCGCCCCCTATCAAGCTCTTTGAATCTTTGAAAGGGTCATCCCAGACCGCCTCGTCGGGCGGCTCGTGCGGGTGAGGCCGGGTGTGGCGGAGAGCCAGTTTGGTCACCGCAGGGGGCGCTCCATGGTGAGCGCCATGCGCGTGCGGGGGGGGGGGGGGGGGCTAGGGTCGTCGTGGCGGTGTTTCTCGACATCGCTAACATGGTGTCCGGTGATACCGGAGTGCATCAGGGAGGCACTCCGGTATCACCGGATGCCGACCTACCTGTGTCATGTGGTCGAGGCCTATCTGACGGACGCGGCCGTCATCTACCCCGGTCACCAGGGAGAATGGAACCGGCGAGAGATGTCGTGCGGTCTCCCACAGGGATCGGTCCTGGGGCCACATCTGTGGGACATCGGATACGACTGGGTACTGCGCGCCGACCTCCCCAATGGCGTCAGCGTCGTTTGTTACGCTGACGACACGTTGGTCTTGGCGCAGGGGAGGTCGCACCAGGCGGCGGTCGAACTAGCGACACACGGAGTTGCGAAAATCGTGGCCAGAATCCGGCAGTTGGGACTCGAGGTGGCCCTGCACAAATCCGAGGCCATGTGTTTTTATGGTCCTCGGAACGCGCCACCGTCGGGTTCCCAAATAACGGTAGGAGGGGTTCACATCGGCGTCGAGTCCTCGACAGTCGGTGGAACTTCGTGGAGCACTTCTGACGTTTGTCTCCCAGACTGGAGCGGGCCGGGGCTGCCTTGAAGCGGCTCCTGCCCAATCTAGGGGGTCCAAACGCCTCCTACCGGAGGCTATACGCGGGGGCCGTGCGGTCCATGGCCCTTTACGGGGCACCGGTGTAGGCGCGTTCGTTGAGGCGGCGGCCAGCCCGCCGGTTGAACGCGTCCCAGAGGGTCATTGCCACCCGGCTGGTCCGGGGATACCGCACGGTCTCCGGTGAGGCGGCGAGCCTCCTTGCCGGATTGCCGCCATGGGATCTGGAGGCAAAAGTCCTCGCGGATATTAGGGAGTGGCGCGAGGAGGCGAAACGCCGGGGCTGCGAGAAATCGCGGCACAGCGGACAGAGCTCCGACTGGATCTCATGGCGTCATGGAGAGTGCGATTGTCGCAACCCAGTGCTGGGCACGCCACTATTGCGGCGATAAGTCCCCTCTTTGAGGAGGCGCGAGGTGGCGGGGAGCTCTCGCGGCCGGCCCTGGGCCAGGCCATGGTGCGGAGCGAGAGGGCATGGGAGGCCGTCACCTTCTGCGAAGCAGTAATGCTCGCGAAGGAGGAGGCGGAACGCGTACAACCCTATACTACAATGCAGACGCGCAACGCGGGCGATCACCGCTTGACTGGAGTGCACCGCTCGTTGCCCGCCGCCGCGTCCATTTGATTATACGCATAAGGTCCTGCCGCTCCCGCGCCGCCGCCGCCGCCACCCCGCTGCCCGCAAAATTCGAGACAGAGGCCTAAGATTATGACACGCCCTCCAAGTCATTTGATGATTTCCCACCAAAAAAAAAAACCCTGTACCGTTGAATGCGCCCATAAGCACGTTGTACTGCGTGCGTTACATTGCGCACTACCGTAAACAGCGAAATTTCACACCAAAAATAAAAGTTGTTTCCCGGTAATCATTTTTGTCAATATAACTTAGTTTGATGTACAGAATGCGTAAATGACGGCTATGTAACGGATCTCTTTACACCCTGTGCTTTACCTTTGAGCTGGCTGAGCAGGCTCTCCCAGTAGCCCACGTCCACGCCGTCGTGGCGGCCGCTGATCTTTTGCTCGATCTGCGTCTGCAGCGCCTCCAGCTGCGCGCCCGTCTTGCCTTTGAATATCTACACCAACAAACACACACACATTTCATTATTATAAGAGAAGTGGTGTCATACAGGGCAGCAGTAAGGGTGCCACCACACCACGGTTGATCGACGTGGAACGTTACCTCAACAAATACCACGATTCGTCGGTCGACCGCAGACTGGTTGCCTAAGTTTGTGTTGGATGTGTCTAACTGTGCGGCAAGTAGCGGATGTAGAATGTGTAACGCAGAGTAAATTAAAAAAAAAGTCAAGAGCGTGTCGGACCACGAACAATGAAGTGTTCCGTAGCTGGGTTGCATTTATCCCAAGGACAAACTTAACATTGTAGTTGAAAAAAATCTTCTCCCAGGTATGGGAGAAGATGTTTTTCCTTATTATTTATTGTTTTAGTTATCATGAACAGTTTATAAAAAAAACCTTAACTTAAGAACTATGCCCCGCAAAACCGTTTTCACGGTTTGTCTGTGGGAACAGAACAGAAAAAAAAACCAATACACTACAACATACATTACAACTTATATAACTACCTACTTAATTACTTATTTGCTCTCCATCAACAATCTGCAAACTAATTTCCTAAAAACATCGCTCACAAACTCCTGAAAAAGAACTGCTTAAGTCATTTGGCAAATTTACCTTTTTTCTCCTGGCTTCTTATATCAGTAGGCAATTGGTTGAGAAGGTATGGCACTCTTTTATCAAGCGTTCGATCGCCAAAATAATTCCTTATTCTAGGTACATCAAATTTACCTGCTGATACCATCCTAGTTGCGTGGTTATGGGTAACTAGCGAGTGACGCTCCCAACTGCCATGACTGTTAACCAGAAGTAGGTATTTATGTTTTAAGCTGATTGGAAGAATTTTACTAATTTTAAATAACTTATTATAATCATCTTTACATTTATTTTTAGTTTTCTTACTTACTTATAATTTTAAAAATCTAATTTGTTGTGCTTCTAATTTTTTAAAGTTACTTTTAAATGTGAGACCATAGCAGTCGAGGGCGTAACTTAATATTGGGTCAACTAATTGTAGATAAAGGCACTTAAGGGTATTACTTGGTACTTTAAAGCTTAGATGGTAGAATTTACCAAGTAATATCCTAAGTTTATTACACAGGTACTCAATGTGGTTTGCCCATGAAAAATTCTCGTCAACCTTTACCCCGAGATATGTTACACATTCTTCGCGTACAATTGGTTTACAATTACAGTTAACATAATTTTTATGAATGCACGTAAACTCATGTGTGTACAACGGAGGTGGTTCGCCAGGGAGCAGTAAATATGGCGAGCGTATCAAAACTAGCTTAGTTTTATCCGCGTTTAGGATTATTCCGTTATCGTGTGACCATTCAACAACTCGGTCTACGTCGTGTTGCACGAGTCGACAGGTTTCGGCGAGGTCGGCGCCGGCGCGCAGCACGCACAGGTCGTCCGCGAACATGTGCGCTGGGCAGCTGCATTAGGTAGCATACAGGCCCGCAGCACGCACAGGTCATCCGCGAACATGTGCGCTGGGCAGCTGCATTAGGTAGCATACAGGCCCGCAGCACGCACAGGTCATCCGCGAACATGTGCGCTGGGCAGCTGCATTAGGTAGCATACAGGCCCGCAGCACGCACAGGTCATCCGCGAACATGTGCGCTGGGCAGCTGCATTAGGTAGCATACAGGCCCGCAGCACGCACAGGTCATCCGCGAACATGTGCGCTGGGCAGCTGCATTAGGTAGCATACAGGCCCGCAGCACGCACAGGTCATCCGCGAACATGTGCGCTGGGCAGCTGCATTAGGTAGCATACAGGCCCGCAGCACGCACAGGTCATCCGCGAACATGTGCGCTGGGCAGCTGCATTAGGTAGCATACAGGCCCGCAGCACGCACAGGTCATCCGCGAACATGTGCGCTGGGCAGCTGCATTAGGTAGCATACAGGCCCGCAGCACGCACAGGTCATCCGCGAACATGTGCGCTGGGCAGCTGCATTAGGTAGCATACAGGCCCGCAGCACGCACAGGTCATCCGCGAACATGTGCGCTGGGCAGCTGCATTAGGTAGCATACAGGCCCGCAGCACGCACAGGTCATCCGCGAACATGTGCGCTGGGCAGCTGCATTAGGTAGCATACAGGCCCGCAGCACGCACAGGTCATCCGCGAACATGTGCGCTGGGCAGCTGCATTAGGTAGCATACAGGCCCGCAGCACGCACAGGTCATCCGCGAACATGTGCGCTGGGCAGCTGCATTAGGTAGCATACAGGCCCGCAGCACGCACAGGTCATCCGCGAACATGTGCGCTGGGCAGCTGCATTAGGTAGCATACAGGCCCGCAGCACGCACAGGTCATCCGCGAACATGTGCGCTGGGCAGCTGCATTAGGTAGCATACAGGCCCGCAGCACGCACAGGTCATCCGCGAACATGTGCGCTGGGCAGCTGCATTAGGTAGCATACAGGCCCGCAGCACGCACAGGTCATCCGCGAACATGTGCGCTGGGCAGCTGCATTAGGTAGCATACAGGCCCGCAGCACGCACAGGTCATCCGCGAACATGTGCGCTGGGCAGCTGCATTAGGTAGCATACAGGCCCGCAGCACGCACAGGTCATCCGCGAACATGTGCGCTGGGCAGCTGCATTAGGTAGCATACAGGCCCGCAGCACGCACAGGTCATCCGCGAACATGTGCGCTGGGCAGCTGCATTAGGTAGCATACAGGCCCGCAGCACGCACAGGTCATCCGCGAACATGTGCGCTGGGCAGCTGCATTAGGTAGCATACAGGCCCGCAGCACGCACAGGTCATCCGCGAACATGTGCGCTGGGCAGCTGCATTAGGTAGCATACAGGCCCGCAGCACGCACAGGTCATCCGCGAACATGTGCGCTGGGCAGCTGCATTAGGTAGCATACAGGCCCGCAGCACGCACAGGTCATCCGCGAACATGTGCGCTGGGCAGCTGCATTAGGTAGCATACAGGCCCGCAGCACGCACAGGTCATCCGCGAACATGTGCGCTGGGCAGCTGCATTAGGTAGCATACAGGCCCGCAGCACGCACAGGTCATCCGCGAACATGTGCGCTGGGCAGCTGCATTAGGTAGCATACAGGCCCGCAGCACGCACAGGTCATCCGCGAACATGTGCGCTGGGCAGCTGCATTAGGTAGCATACAGGCCCGCAGCACGCACAGGTCATCCGCGAACATGTGCGCTGGGCAGCTGCATTAGGTAGCATACAGGCCCGCAGCACGCACAGGTCATCCGCGAACATGTGCGCTGGGCAGCTGCATTAGGTAGCATACAGGCCCGCAGCACGCACAGGTCATCCGCGAACATGTGCGCTGGGCAGCTGCATTAGGTAGCATACAGGCCCGCAGCACGCACAGGTCATCCGCGAACATGTGCGCTGGGCAGCTGCATTAGGTAGCATACAGGCCCGCAGCACGCACAGGTCATCCGCGAACATGTGCGCTGGGCAGCTGCATTAGGTAGCATACAGGCCCGCAGCACGCACAGGTCATCCGCGAACATGTGCGCTGGGCAGCTGCATTAGGTAGCATACAGGCCCGCAGCACGCACAGGTCATCCGCGAACATGTGCGCTGGGCAGCTGCATTAGGTAGCATACAGGCCCGCAGCACGCACAGGTCATCCGCGAACATGTGCGCTGGGCAGCTGCATTAGGTAGCATACAGGCCCGCAGCACGCACAGGTCATCCGCGAACATGTGCGCTGGGCAGCTGCATTAGGTAGCATACAGGCCCGCAGCACGCACAGGTCATCCGCGAACATGTGCGCTGGGCAGCTGCATTAGGTAGCATACAGGCCCGCAGCACGCACAGGTCATCCGCGAACATGTGCGCTGGGCAGCTGCATTAGGTAGCATACAGGCCCGCAGCACGCACAGGTCATCCGCGAACATGTGCGCTGGGCAGCTGCATTAGGTAGCATACAGGCCCGCAGCACGCACAGGTCATCCGCGAACATGTGCGCTGGGCAGCTGCATTAGGTAGCATACAGGCCCGCAGCACGCACAGGTCATCCGCGAACATGTGCGCTGGGCAGCTGCATTAGGTAGCATACAGGCCCGCAGCACGCACAGGTCATCCGCGAACATGTGCGCTGGGCAGCTGCATTAGGTAGCATACAGGCCCGCAGCACGCACAGGTCATCCGCGAACATGTGCGCTGGGCAGCTGCATTAGGTAGCATACAGGCCCGCAGCACGCACAGGTCATCCGCGAACATGTGCGCTGGGCAGCTGCATTAGGTAGCATACAGGCCCGCAGCACGCACAGGTCATCCGCGAACATGTGCGCTGGGCAGCTGCATTAGGTAGCATACAGGCCCGCAGCACGCACAGGTCATCCGCGAACATGTGCGCTGGGCAGCTGCATTAGGTAGCATACAGGCCCGCAGCACGCACAGGTCATCCGCGAACATGTGCGCTGGGCAGCTGCATTAGGTAGCATACAGGCCCGCAGCACGCACAGGTCATCCGCGAACATGTGCGCTGGGCAGCTGCATTAGGTAGCATACAGGCCCGCAGCACGCACAGGTCATCCGCGAACATGTGCGCTGGGCAGCTGCATTAGGTAGCATACAGGCCCGCAGCACGCACAGGTCATCCGCGAACATGTGCGCTGGGCAGCTGCATTAGGTAGCATACAGGCCCGCAGCACGCACAGGTCATCCGCGAACATGTGCGCTGGGCAGCTGCATTAGGTAGCATACAGGCCCGCAGCACGCACAGGTCATCCGCGAACATGTGCGCTGGGCAGCTGCATTAGGTAGCATACAGGCCCGCAGCACGCACAGGTCATCCGCGAACATGTGCGCTGGGCAGCTGCATTAGGTAGCATACAGGCCCGCAGCACGCACAGGTCATCCGCGAACATGTGCGCTGGGCAGCTGCATTAGGTAGCATACAGGCCCGCAGCACGCACAGGTCATCCGCGAACATGTGCGCTGGGCAGCTGCATTAGGTAGCATACAGGCCCGCAGCACGCACAGGTCATCCGCGAACATGTGCGCTGGGCAGCTGCATTAGGTAGCATACAGGCCCGCAGCACGCACAGGTCATCCGCGAACATGTGCGCTGGGCAGCTGCATTAGGTAGCATACAGGCCCGCAGCACGCACAGGTCATCCGCGAACATGTGCGCTGGGCAGCTGCATTAGGTAGCATACAGGCCCGCAGCACGCACAGGTCATCCGCGAACATGTGCGCTGGGCAGCTGCATTAGGTAGCATACAGGCCCGCAGCACGCACAGGTCATCCGCGAACATGTGCGCTGGGCAGCTGCATTAGGTAGCATACAGGCCCGCAGCACGCACAGGTCATCCGCGAACATGTGCGCTGGGCAGCTGCATTAGGTAGCATACAGGCCCGCAGCACGCACAGGTCATCCGCGAACATGTGCGCTGGGCAGCTGCATTAGGTAGCATACAGGCCCGCAGCACGCACAGGTCATCCGCGAACATGTGCGCTGGGCAGCTGCATTAGGTAGCATACAGGCCCGCAGCACGCACAGGTCATCCGCGAACATGTGCGCTGGGCAGCTGCATTAGGTAGCATACAGGCCCGCAGCACGCACAGGTCATCCGCGAACATGTGCGCTGGGCAGCTGCATTAGGTAGCATACAGGCCCGCAGCACGCACAGGTCATCCGCGAACATGTGCGCTGGGCAGCTGCATTAGGTAGCATACAGGCCCGCAGCACGCACAGGTCATCCGCGAACATGTGCGCTGGGCAGCTGCATTAGGTAGCATACAGGCCCGCAGCACGCACAGGTCATCCGCGAACATGTGCGCTGGGCAGCTGCATTAGGTAGCATACAGGCCCGCAGCACGCACAGGTCATCCGCGAACATGTGCGCTGGGCAGCTGCATTAGGTAGCATACAGGCCCGCAGCACGCACAGGTCATCCGCGAACATGTGCGCTGGGCAGCTGCATTAGGTAGCATACAGGCCCGCAGCACGCACAGGTCATCCGCGAACATGTGCGCTGGGCAGCTGCATTAGGTAGCATACAGGCCCGCAGCACGCACAGGTCATCCGCGAACATGTGCGCTGGGCAGCTGCATTAGGTAGCATACAGGCCCGCAGCACGCACAGGTCATCCGCGAACATGTGCGCTGGGCAGCTGCATTAGGTAGCATACAGGCCCGCAGCACGCACAGGTCATCCGCGAACATGTGCGCTGGGCAGCTGCATTAGGTAGCATACAGGCCCGCAGCACGCACAGGTCATCCGCGAACATGTGCGCTGGGCAGCTGCATTAGGTAGCATACAGGCCCGCAGCACGCACAGGTCATCCGCGAACATGTGCGCTGGGCAGCTGCATTAGGTAGCATACAGGCCCGCAGCACGCACAGGTCATCCGCGAACATGTGCGCTGGGCAGCTGCATTAGGTAGCATACAGGCCCGCAGCACGCACAGGTCATCCGCGAACATGTGCGCTGGGCAGCTGCATTAGGTAGCATACAGGCCCGCAGCACGCACAGGTCATCCGCGAACATGTGCGCTGGGCAGCTGCATTAGGTAGCATACAGGCCCGCAGCACGCACAGGTCATCCGCGAACATGTGCGCTGGGCAGCTGCATTAGGTAGCATACAGGCCCGCAGCACGCACAGGTCATCCGCGAACATGTGCGCTGGGCAGCTGCATTAGGTAGCATACAGGCCCGCAGCACGCACAGGTCATCCGCGAACATGTGCGCTGGGCAGCTGCATTAGGTAGCATACAGGCCCGCAGCACGCACAGGTCATCCGCGAACATGTGCGCTGGGCAGCTGCATTAGGTAGCATACAGGCCCGCAGCACGCACAGGTCATCCGCGAACATGTGCGCTGGGCAGCTGCATTAGGTAGCATACAGGCCCGCAGCACGCACAGGTCATCCGCGAACATGTGCGCTGGGCAGCTGCATTAGGTAGCATACAGGCCCGCAGCACGCACAGGTCATCCGCGAACATGTGCGCTGGGCAGCTGCATTAGGTAGCATACAGGCCCGCAGCACGCACAGGTCATCCGCGAACATGTGCGCTGGGCAGCTGCATTAGGTAGCATACAGGCCCGCAGCACGCACAGGTCATCCGCGAACATGTGCGCTGGGCAGCTGCATTAGGTAGCATACAGGCCCGCAGCACGCACAGGTCATCCGCGAACATGTGCGCTGGGCAGCTGCATTAGGTAGCATACAGGCCCGCAGCACGCACAGGTCATCCGCGAACATGTGCGCTGGGCAGCTGCATTAGGTAGCATACAGGCCCGCAGCACGCACAGGTCATCCGCGAACATGTGCGCTGGGCAGCTGCATTAGGTAGCATACAGGCCCGCAGCACGCACAGGTCATCCGCGAACATGTGCGCTGGGCAGCTGCATTAGGTAGCATACAGGCCCGCAGCACGCACAGGTCATCCGCGAACATGTGCGCTGGGCAGCTGCATTAGGTAGCATACAGGCCCGCAGCACGCACAGGTCATCCGCGAACATGTGCGCTGGGCAGCTGCATTAGGTAGCATACAGGCCCGCAGCACGCACAGGTCATCCGCGAACATGTGCGCTGGGCAGCTGCATTAGGTAGCATACAGGCCCGCAGCACGCACAGGTCATCCGCGAACATGTGCGCTGGGCAGCTGCATTAGGTAGCATACAGGCCCGCAGCACGCACAGGTCATCCGCGAACATGTGCGCTGGGCAGCTGCATTAGGTAGCATACAGGCCCGCAGCACGCACAGGTCATCCGCGAACATGTGCGCTGGGCAGCTGCATTAGGTAGCATACAGGCCCGCAGCACGCACAGGTCATCCGCGAACATGTGCGCTGGGCAGCTGCATTAGGTAGCATACAGGCCCGCAGCACGCACAGGTCATCCGCGAACATGTGCGCTGGGCAGCTGCATTAGGTAGCATACAGGCCCGCAGCACGCACAGGTCATCCGCGAACATGTGCGCTGGGCAGCTGCATTAGGTAGCATACAGGCCCGCAGCACGCACAGGTCATCCGCGAACATGTGCGCTGGGCAGCTGCATTAGGTAGCATACAGGCCCGCAGCACGCACAGGTCATCCGCGAACATGTGCGCTGGGCAGCTGCATTAGGTAGCATACAGGCCCGCAGCACGCACAGGTCATCCGCGAACATGTGCGCTGGGCAGCTGCATTAGGTAGCATACAGGCCCGCAGCACGCACAGGTCATCCGCGAACATGTGCGCTGGGCAGCTGCATTAGGTAGCATACAGGCCCGCAGCACGCACAGGTCATCCGCGAACATGTGCGCTGGGCAGCTGCATTAGGTAGCATACAGGCCCGCAGCACGCACAGGTCATCCGCGAACATGTGCGCTGGGCAGCTGCATTAGGTAGCATACAGGCCCGCAGCACGCACAGGTCATCCGCGAACATGTGCGCTGGGCAGCTGCATTAGGTAGCATACAGGCCCGCAGCACGCACAGGTCATCCGCGAACATGTGCGCTGGGCAGCTGCATTAGGTAGCATACAGGCCCGCAGCACGCACAGGTCATCCGCGAACATGTGCGCTGGGCAGCTGCATTAGGTAGCATACAGGCCCGCAGCACGCACAGGTCATCCGCGAACATGTGCGCTGGGCAGCTGCATTAGGTAGCATACAGGCCCGCAGCACGCACAGGTCATCCGCGAACATGTGCGCTGGGCAGCTGCATTAGGTAGCATACAGGCCCGCAGCACGCACAGGTCATCCGCGAACATGTGCGCTGGGCAGCTGCATTAGGTAGCATACAGGCCCGCAGCACGCACAGGTCATCCGCGAACATGTGCGCTGGGCAGCTGCATTAGGTAGCATACAGGCCCGCAGCACGCACAGGTCATCCGCGAACATGTGCGCTGGGCAGCTGCATTAGGTAGCATACAGGCCCGCAGCACGCACAGGTCATCCGCGAACATGTGCGCTGGGCAGCTGCATTAGGTAGCATACAGGCCCGCAGCACGCACAGGTCATCCGCGAACATGTGCGCTGGGCAGCTGCATTAGGTAGCATACAGGCCCGCAGCACGCACAGGTCATCCGCGAACATGTGCGCTGGGCAGCTGCATTAGGTAGCATACAGGCCCGCAGCACGCACAGGTCATCCGCGAACATGTGCGCTGGGCAGCTGCATTAGGTAGCATACAGGCCCGCAGCACGCACCTCACCTCCCTCGCGTCACTGTACGACTCGTCCACCTTTACGCGGTAATATCTCTTCGTGAGATAGTAACTCTAAACCAGTTGTTAAGTGGTTCCCCCACTCCAAACTCCCCCATTGCATTTAATAAAGTATTACTTTCTAATGTATCAAATGCTCTTTTAAAGTAAAAAAATACTACTACTACAAATTGTTTTTTATTTAAATTATTATTAATTTCTTCACTAAACTTAGATAACAAGGTGGTCGAACTTTTACTCTTTTGAAAGCCATGTTGGCAATTACTAATAATGCTATTTTTTTAAGATAATTTCCTAGTTGATTAACGATACATTTTTCTAATATTTTGTCTACACTTGATAATATAGCAATTGGCCTGTAAATAGTCATTTTCTTACGATCCCCTTTTTTAAAAATAGGACGCACTATAGCATCCTTTAGATTGCTCGGACATGTATATGTACTTACACATAAATTAATAAAATGTGCGAGCACGGGACTTACCATGTTTACCAAATATTTAAGATTAGACATCCGTATGAGATCGCTTCCGGGTGATTTATTGGTATCCATACCTGTTATAACTTTTTTAACATCCTGACTATTCACCGGTCGCCATCGCATACACACACTCTTCTCCTTAACATATGTGCTTCTATCTAACCATTTCGCATCACAATTGTGTTTTATATTTTCAATTTCGTTTGCAAATGTTGACGAGAACTTATCACAAATATCTTTCACACTGCCTTGCACCTTAATGTTATTTAATATTAAGCTATCTAAGGATTGTTTATTCTTCCCCATCATCACATGTATTCTTTCCCATAACTTTTTTATGTTATTGTTACATTCTATTATACTTTGCCTATCGTATTTATTTTTACATTTTTTTTTTTTTTGAAGGGTTAATGCTTTATGACATTTATTCCTATATTTAGTGTATTCTAAACGTTTAACCATATTCTTTGGCTCATTACTCCATATTACAAAAAGTCTGTTCCACAACTTGTTTTGTTTTTACATTCCAAGTTTATTCATTTGGAGTTTATTATTCGTTAATATAAAATTGCAAACTTCGAAAAAAACATTTACCAAAACAAGAAAAAAAAATTGTTTACAGGAAAGTAACTGTTTTGTACTTAACATTTTTTTTTTTTTTCATAAATGCTTAGGAAAGGCTGTAACGTGGGCTTTATTCAGTACTTGGTGTTGCTCCCTCTAGCTCTTCGAACTGGTTCCAGTCTCTTCTCTCTCTTCTTAGCATACTCCTAATCAAGTTATCGATAAAATATTGAGAGATTGCGTTCCATTCTTCCTGTAATGCGTTTTTAAGATCTCTCGAATTAGCAGGGGCAGGATTTCTTTTCTTAATTTGTCTTCCAATCTTATCCCATACATGCTCTGGTCTAAGTCTGGGGGTTTAAGTCGGGTGAGGGCGCTGACCACCCCATAACATTGATTTAAAACTTCTCGAAGGTATTCGACAACATGCATAAAAACAAATCTATCTCCTATAAAAGGGGCAAATGGCACTGCTATTTCTTCCTAAATCTCAGTTACATATCGCGCCGCTGTTAGTGACCCATTCTCCATGACGCGGAGTTCCGTGCGTGCCACTATACAAATACCTTCCCATACCATAACTGACCCTCCACCATATGCCTCTTTTCCAATGATGTTGCACTGAGCGTACTTCTCTCCTGGGTGTCTCCACACTTTAATCCTTCCATCTGGCTCCAGGCTAAATCTGGACTCATCTGAGAATAGAACTTGACTCCAAGCTTCGTCATTCCAATTTTCGTGAATGCGAGCAAAATTAACTCGAGCTAGTCGATGACATGTGGCAAAAACGAGGGCCTCTGGCAGGCAATTGTGAATTTATTCCTGCCGATTTCAGTCTTCTTCTCAGTTCTTGTGCTTACTGTAACCCCTCGAACTTCTTGGAGCTTCGTTCTTACCTCAGAAGAAGTTAAGGTCCGGTTTCCAAGCACGCTGGTAACAATGAGCCGGTAATCTCTGGCCACAGCTTTCCGTTTACGTCCCTGTCCTGCGAGTCTCGTATACTGTCCAGTCTGTCGATACCTCTCGACAACTCGGTGTACCACAGACTGTAATACTCGCAATGTTTGGGCCACATGTTTGTAGGTGTGCCCTGTTTTAATTAAAGTAACAGCCCTAGCAACTTGAGTGGCGTGTAGATTTGGCATTCTCAGTTTATGTGCAGTAACAATTCACACTTAACACGATAAACATGGCAGTCAAAGCGATTTTTTTAACAAAACCTAAATTTAAACTCAAATTCTAAAATTAAAAAAAAAACATTCCAATTTTTTTTTTTAAGCATTTGCTGTTTAACTAACGTGCGTACGGCCGCATCCGTACGCACGTTAGTTAAAAAAGGACAATTAAACCTTTTATTTTGCGTTCTTCTAAATTTGTCCACGAGTGTATATAAAAATACGAAATGAAAATGATAAGAATATAATATTTGAGATCCTCACAATATGCCCTTTCATTTGATATGTCACACAGTACAGATTGCATTTTTTTTTTCAATTTGTGACATATTCAAAATTTATTTATTTTCGTTCACGTCCGTGTTTGGGTCATAGAAATTGACATGTGTGCCAAATTTCAATTTATTCGGTCTATAAGATTCGGAGAAAATTGACTGTTACAGACGGACAGACACACAAATGATACTATAAGGGTTCTGTTTTTTCCTTTTGAGGTACGGTACTCTAAAAACATGTGCGGTCGCGCACGCACACACTCGAATTTAATAGAAAGAGAAAGTCGCATGGAGGACGGTTTCTACCAGTCAACTCCTACTGCAAGCCGCGTTAAAGAACTTCGTTCCAAAAAATTACCGACTGAGATGGATATCTAGCAGGTCTGGTATGAATCGCAGGAGGTTGCTAAATTTTATTAACTACTCTACACTTGCCATAATCTTATGTTCTATTTTAGAGGATTTGGTTTCCGCACTCAGTCCCTCAGGTGGACCATTGTGCGCGGGCCATGGCGGCCGGCGGTGGTTATTCCAACCAGCCCAGCTCCCTCCGGAAGTTTATTAGGTCTCCTGGTCTGTTTAGAACATCTGCAAAGGATCTGGGAGACCCGAGGATCTGGGTAACGCCTGTGCATTCAACGAGCACATGCGCAACGATTTTCTCAGCCTCCATGCATGCCCTGCACAGAACTTTTGTTTAGCGAACAGTGTCTCGCGATGGTCCCCGCCACCAGGCGCAGGCCGTTCCTGTCCAGGCGTACTAAGCACCTGGCTAACCTGCCGTCAAGGATGGCATAGCTTCCCTGGACTGCCTGCAGCCCGGTGTCGAGATCAACCAGCTCTCCATTTGTGTCTGGGTGAACTCCTGCCACGTGCGTAGCTGGTTGAAGTCGATGGGTACGATACATTCGGGTCCACAGACTGACGTGCTAGATGCTCTCCTAGCTAGTTCGTCAGCTGTGTCGTTACCTAGTGATCCGCTGTGTCCTTTTATCCCTTGTTGCCATCACTTCATATTATAAAACAAACTCCCCCGCCGCGTCGATCTGTCTGAACGCGATAAACTCAAAAACTCCCGAACGGATTTTCATGCGGTTTTTACCAACAGACGGAGTGATTCTGAGGACCGTCTAGGACAGTCTAGGTGTTTAATTCACTAAGGTAATTCATTAAGGTTTTATGTAAATTGGCTGAAATATTACTATGATTATTGAAGATGGCAGCTTCTTTAAGGTGTCTAGTGGATATGTTTTGCGAACAAATTTCGGGGGGTTTTACTCCACTGATTGACAGTGTACATCCAAAATTAAACATGATATCGTTTTGTCTTATTATTAATTTTGTCCGTGCGAAAGCAGAATAGTAAAATTAAAAGCCATTCAAAAATTATGAGCCAACAAAGATTCGTTTCATTGCTCATTTTAACGCAACTGGGCGTAAATAAGTAATAAAAGAAGTGTAAAATCTCCAAAACAAAGTCGGCACCGACACAACTCAATTACAGAAGAGTTTAATAAACCTTATTTGCAAAAGATTTGCCTTTAAGGGAAAGTATTTTATGTTCTTGGAAAGTGTGGTGTGTTAATAACAATGGTGTGACGTCCCGCCAGCTCGCTGTTACCTGTGTGACGTCATCGGCCACGGCCTGGTGCACGCCGTCACGGCGCGCGTCGGGCGCGGCCAGGCGGCGCAGCTTGTTGAGCTCATCCAGCACGATTGTCTGCACGTCCTCCCAGTACGCCTGGTTGGCGTTGTTCTCCAGTTCTTTGTACACCTGTAACAACAACATCATGTTCTTACCACACTTCTGTAGTGACATCTATCACGCTACGTTGGAACTACGCAAACAGCTAGCGAGGTACAAGTTGCAAATTTCAAACATAACTGACGTCACAGAGTCCTACATCGCGCAAGCAAGATATTCCCGAGACATAATACTCGTTTGATTGCAGAATCTTTCCATTCTAATGATCGAACTGAAAGACCTTGTTCCTCCACCTCCAAACATCCTGTACCTTGATATCCTCGAGCAGATCCTCGAGGTCCTGCGTCTGCAGCCCGTTGAGGTAGGTGTAGGGCTCGTGCATCTCCAGCGCGTCCACGCACTCCTCCGAGCTCACGTACCAAGCCAGCAGGTCTATGGGCTTGGCTGCAAATAATTAAATAATTATTTGTTTACTGTACTGTGCACTATCTCGGACATTTAAAAATGCTTTTTTTTACAACACCCAACCGACTCAGAAAAAAAACATTGTAAAGTTTTTTTTTCACTTTACCTATACACACAAATTCGTATTTATTTTTAGGCTCTATCTCACTTAATTACAAGAACATTAAACACATGAAAGCAAACCGTAATATATATTTTTTAAATTATCTATGATGATAATGCGCAGAACCGGTCGAAGTGGCGGTGGTTGGGGGAAGCCTATGTCCAGTGGACATTCTTTCGGCTGAAATGATGATGATGATACTTCAATATTGCAACCTCGAGATTTAAAATACGTTTTAGTCCGTGTATTGTACTGCACGGCCACACTGTTCAAAGATTTAAAAAAAACAGTGACATAATAGATAAGTTTTTGCAGAGCTATTTAATAGGTAAAAGTTAACGTGAAACATCTATGTATTTTAATTTTTTTCTTGGTGTATCTAATAATTTAATAAAATAAAATAAAAACCAATAATTCTTTGACAGTCTACGTCATACCTACGTCAACTGTCACCTTATTCGTGCTGCGTGTGTTGCATTGCCACGACCGCTTTTTTCTCTTTCTTCATTGTGAAAAAGCGTATTTATCATAGGAAAAAGGAAACACGAACATTATGAAGAATATCTTAGGCACAAGAAGCAACGTTAGTATTTTCGTAATACCCGTTTCGTGTTTTTATTGTTATAGTTATAACTTTTACAACTTTCTACCAAATCTTGCCATAAATATTGTCACGAAGATTTTTTTATTTTTTTATCGCAAATAATATTTATTACTTTTACAGTGTGTTAGTTTAATACATAAATATAAAACAATTTAAAATATAAAAAGCTTATTCGAAGTGGTCTCCATTGGCTGCAATACAGGCCTTTAAACGTCGAAGCCAGTTATCAATAGAAGCACGCACTCTTTCCATGGGAAAATTCTTCACTGCCAATCGTATGGATTGTTTTAGGGACTCCAAATTATCATGGTGTTTAGAGCAAGCCGTACTCTAAAACTGATCATAAATCATAATCCAGCGGATTAAGATCGGGACTAGACGACGGCCAGTCTTCAGCTCTGATGAAGTCCGAAACGTTCACTTCCAACCAAGACTGCGTGGACCGAGCTTTATGACCCGGCGCCGAGTCTTGTTGGAAGGACCATACTTGGTTATTGAAAAGCGTGTTGTTAAGGGGCTTAACTACCTTCTCAAGAATGGTATCTTGATACACTTGTGCCGATGTTTTGATACCTTTTTCACAAAAATATGGCTCTGTCACTCCTTCATAGCTAACACCCCACCAAACCATCACTGAAGTCGGATAATGCCCACGTTGCACTCTGTCGACTAATTGGGAAGCTTCCTTAGAGCTTTGAGCATAAATACGGTCATTTTGTTTGTTAAAATGTTGCTCAATTGTAAAGATTTTCACATCCGTACACAAAAAAAAACTGTGCGTATCCTCCCTTTGCGTATCGCTTCAGTAGTTGTTTCGATTTTACCACCCTATTCTTTTTTAAATTATCAGTTAAAAAATTACCAGTGCGTCTCGTATAGGCTGCAAGTCCTAAGTCATCTTTTAAAATACGCGACATGGTTGGGTCAGGACCAAATTTTTGGCGGATACAGATAGGTTGTGGTGTCCGACTCATAAGTGACAAAATATTGCGTACTTAACACGCCTTCAAATAATTTTGGATATTTTCTAATAATATCTTAATATGTTATAAACAGTCTCATTCATCAAATAACTAAACTAGAAGCTTAATTTCTTCAAAATAAAATATTTTACAAAGCTCGGTGTCTTTTACGCTATGTAAAATACGCATGTCCTTGCTTGACTACCTAAGAATATTTTGCCGCTGTTTTTTTTTTAACGTAAGCTAGCATTTATAGTTTAATATTATTAAAGCCTTAAAACACCAGTAATCGTTTTCATAAATAATACCATAATAACCATTGTTGTTTTATGTTTTACAAGTAATTTTACATACATCCCATAATTGTTTCCGTTGTAATACTCCTGTTGTGCGACACC
Source organism: Xanthia togata (assembly GCA_963853775.1). Taxonomy (NCBI): domain Eukaryota; kingdom Metazoa; phylum Arthropoda; class Insecta; order Lepidoptera; family Noctuidae; genus Xanthia; species Xanthia togata. The sequence continues at coordinate 25,051,966 of OY970805.1, read as the reverse complement.
ATAATTTCGAAACCAATAAACGTGTGGATGTTCCTTGATTATTTAGTACGGCTACATTGGCATCAAGCTGGCAACACAGATACAAACCGCTATGTTTTTTTATTGTCATTTGAGATTTTGTTTGTGTCGTCAGCGCGTGTCGTTAAGATTTCCTGACTTTAGGTGAGTATAATTTGTAATATTTTTACGATTTTCTAGAAATTGATATATATTTATAAATCCCCTTTAACTTTATTGTTAAAAGGGATGCAGTAGTGTTCGATTAATGGTTAAATTTGTGAATTGTTGCATTTTTAAGGTCAGGTCGTGAATAATTTTCATTCCGTTGTGCGATTTGTGACACGAAATTGTGCGACGTGTCACAAGGAAAATTTATAAAGCTGTGTTTACAATCATTCTAATCTCAATAGCTACCTATGTATTATATGATTCTTAAATATTTAGATTATTGTTTAAATATGTATAAAATAGTTAAAAACTTTCTACGCCAAAGCCTAAGAGGGTAATGTTTTAGTAGGTTTGTTTAATATGCCTGTCTCTATATTATCTGCTTTTATTCCTTTTTTTTGCGTGACCTTTTGTGATGTTAGCTTGTCAAAGTTAGCAGTTAGTGTTTTGTTTTTTTTTGTAAATCGTGTACCTTTTTCTTTTCAGATGCCTTTATCATCCGCAGAAAGATGTCGCGAGTACCGCGAAAAACTAAAAAAAGAAAATCAACAAAAATTTGAAGAAAAGAAAAAGAAAAACTTGGAAAGAACGAAAGCTAAAAAATATAAAATAGTCGTTATGAGCGAAAATGAAAAACAAGATGTGAGAAAACAATGGAGGGATGCTAAACGTAAAAAAGTTAACGAAAATAAACCAGTGGTAATTGAAGCTGAAAGAGTACGTCGTCGTCATTATTAAATGTGAGTAAAACAAATGATAAAAAACAGTTTTTGTTTTTGTACTGGGTTATTGGTAAAACACTAACAACCTTGCAGGGCTGCATTACTAACATCATATTATACAACAATTATTGTTTTATAAAATTTATAAATTCAACAAAAAAATCAACTGATCCAGAATGTTATAGATCAGCTGTTTTTTTTGTTGTTGAATTCTTAAAAGTCAAAGAATAAAAGATGTTAGCAAGTAATACAGGCCTGCAAGGTTGTTACTGTTTTACCAAACTGTTTTGGATTATATTTGAAAGTTTTGGTTATGTAATTTAATTTATTTGGATTGTATTATTTATTAAATATTTCTCGAAATAATAATGTTTTTTTTATTTATTCCACTTACCTACCTAAAATCTTACGACTATATACACACACCCTAATAATTCTATTGTGCTACATTTATATTCCAGTGTGACCCATTCCGTTGTGATTTCCGTTGTGCGATTACGTCAAAAATTTGGTCCTGACCCGGTTCTGGGTCTCATCTCCCGAGATAAAATCTTTTGCTTTCGGACAGGATTTCTTCGAATTCTTTCCCTTACTGCTTTGACCACCTTTTTCGTACGAACACTACGTGGACGGCCAGATCTTTTTCTGTCACAAACAGAGGTCTGATTGTATCTATTAATAGCCCGGTACAAAACATTTGACTAATACCAAGCGTATGGAGAGTTTTAAAAATTGCATTTGGCTCCATACCAACTTTGTGTAATGTAATCACCGCGATTCGGTTCTCTTTATCAACCCACTCCATTTTAATATCGCAAAATATTGTACAATTTATTGGCGCCAAAATTAGAAAACTCAATGAATAATCGTATAAAAATGACAGATTCCAAATTCAAATGTAACATCTTTCTTATTTTTAATTGTAACAGTATTTATGGCCAGACTAAGTATACTTGGTCCCCATTTGTTTATTTTATACAAAAATGATATCAGCAAATGCTTTCGCAATACCAAGTTTCTGCTATATTCCGCCGATCTCAAGGTATACAGAGTCATACGACAAACAAATGATTGCTTTCTGCTGCAACAAGATTTGGATCGACAATTCTGTATTGCCAGAAAGAGTTGCAACTAAGGTTACCCAAATGTAACTACTTAAATTTTACAAAAATAAAAATAAACTACGCATACACGTTGTGCAATGCCCCCCCTACTTGAAGTAGACTACATTCGTGATCTCGGCGTCCTTGATACGAAGCTTTGCTTGGACCTTCATATAGAAAATATACTGAATAAAGCGTATCAACTATACGTATTTGTCATGCGATCAAATGTCGATTTTAAAAAGCCTTCTTCCGATATTAGCTTTAGTCGCAAAAAAAAACATACCCACTTTACGTGTGCGGCAGGTACCCTAAAAAAAAAAATATCTTCATGATTTTTATATTTAAATATGATTCATCATTTCAGCCATGGGACGTCCACTGCTGAACATAGGCCTCCCCCAATGATTTCCAAATTGGCCGGTTGGAAAGCGAACTGCATCCAGCGGCTTCCTGCGACCTTTATAAAGGTCATCTGTCCACCTTGTGCGTGGACGTCCTACGCTGCGCTTGCCGGTACGTGGCCTCCATTCCAGAACCTTTCTGCCCCATCGGCCGTCAGATCTGCGCGCTATGTGCCCCGCCCACTGCCACTTCAGCTTGCTAATCCGTTGGGCTATGTCAGCGACTTTAGTTCGTTTGCGGATCTACTCATTTCTGATTCGATCTCGCAAAGAAACCCGAGTTTCCCAATCGTGAATACCCCGATAGGTGGATTGGGCGGGGTGGTACAATTTCGTGGCCTGCCCGTTCACCCGATTTAAACCCCAATAGATTTCTGAAGGCAAACAGTTCGAACATTTATAAACTTGGAAAATCTGATTTAATAAAAATTATAACTAAAGAAATCCAACAATTGAATTTTATTTCAAACGCACCTAAAACTAACATTTTTTTTTTTCTGAATTAAGAAGAAGCAATTAGTAAGTGGCATACCATTTTGGAATCCAGACTAAACGTGCCACCTTTTAAAGTTATTTGCCAAAATAGTGTAGTACATTTTTTTTTACACTACACCCGGTTAAAGTTGGGTGATGTAATAATTTTGAATTAGATGTTTCGCAAAAATCTAACATTTTATTTAAAACTGAGGCAGTTATGTTTTAATTTAAGATAAGATAATATTTATTTTGTAAAACATGAGTACAGTATGAAGGTCTTATAATTAATATGTGGTGGCTACATGTTTTGCCATTTATGGCGTACAAAATTAGTTGCACTAGACAAATAATACAAACAAAAAAAAAAAAAAAAAAATGTCAGAATTTAACTTTCATTCGAAATTACAATATTAAAATATAATTAAAATATAAATTCAATTCAGAATCACAATGTTAAAATTTAAATTCAATTTGAGTAAGACGTACAAAAAAAAAAATAGAACAAATTAATACGCACGATCAGAATTTTATACAAGCAAAATATCGATTAAAAATTCATCTACGCTGTAATAGCACTTCTCTAGTAATAACCCCTGAAGTGACTTTTTAAATTTGTTTAGAGGCATACATTTAATAGTATCTGGTATTTTATTATAAATATTTGGAGCAATACCAAAGAAACTCTTTTTCATTAAAGCAGTTTTACACTTGTTTTGACATAACAAATTCTCATATTGGGCACGAATTGAGGTTCTCTTAACAGCTGAAAATTTTTGAAATAGTTGTTGATTCGTTTTAACAAATAATGCAGTTTCCAATACGTACAAAGATGGAAAAGTTAGTATTTTTAATTTTTTAAAGTAAGGAACGCAACTATCCGTGGTTCTTAAACCACACATTGATCGTATACATCTTTTTTGCATCCTGAATATAAGCTCTCTATTAGTTGACTGTCCCCAAAAAACAACACCATATCTTAAAATAGAAGCGACCAATCCATGATAGGCTGTTAGTAGTGTGTCAGTATTTACTTTCTTTGATAATTGGAATAATAAATATGCAGATTTACTCAGACGCTTGCCGATTTCCTCTAAGTGAGGTTTCCAAGTTAGTTTATTATCTATGGTTATACCTAAGAATTTTGCATTTGTAACTTCTTCTACTATACAGTTATTGTAGGCAATGTTAACTGATGGATATAATGTTAAATGAATAACTTTTGTTTTATTTAAATTAATTACAAGATTATTTTTGTCAAGCCAATTTATAATGTCACTCAGAGAATCATTTATGTCATTTTGATAATTATTAGGATTAGTATATTCCACAATAGCCGTGCTGTCATCTGCAAATAGTACCATTTTATGATCTATAGTTTTTGGGAGATCATTTATGTATATTAAGAAAAGGGGTGGCCCCAGTACGCTACCTTGAGGTACACCATATTTTATTTGCCTTGGTTTAGATATGTATTTTATCTCCAATTTAGTAATAGGACAAATTCTAGTGATTTCAGTACATTGAGTTCGGTCACTCAAATATGATTCTAGGAGTTTCAAAATGTTTCCTCTTATACCATACCCATGTAATTTTTGCAGCAAAATCTTATGATCCACAAAATCGAACGCTTTTGTCATATCTGTTAGTATAGCACACACAGGATTACCTTTATCTACAGATGTCATTACACTAGATAGCAAGTCAAATAGAGCCATATTAATATTTGAATTCTTTCTGAAGCCTTTTTGTTCAGTGCAAAAAAGTTTGAATTTTTCGAAATAGGAATATATAGAATTATAAATGACCTTCTCAATAATTTTTGAGAATACTGATATTTTGGCAATAGGTCTATAATTTTGAACATCACTTCTATCTTTTTTTTTATAAAGCGGTTTAATGATGACTTTTTTTAGGCTATTTGGAAATAAACCATCAGAAATGCAACGATTAATTACATGCGATAGTAGAGGCGCTATAATTTCCTTTACGTATTTTATTACTTTAGTTGATATGCCATCAAATCCTACCGTATTTGTATTTTTGAGGCTGCAAATTATTTTGATTATATCAGAATCCGAAACAGGTCGCATAAATAGTGATTGCGAATTTGAATGTTCAATAACGTAATTATTTGTTAAAGTTCTTTTAGTTTTAATATTATTTTCAATTACCTCTATAAAGTAGTTGTTAAATTCATTTGCAATGTTCATGGGATCTGTAAGAGTTACATTATTTTTGTTTATTGACAGTATAGGTTCTTGTGGTAAGTTGAATTTGGACTTTTTAATGACTTGCCAAGCAGCTTTTGATTTATTTTTTGACGTATTAATGTAGTTATTATTTTGGGCTTTTTGAGTTAATTTTATTATTTTTCTATAAATTGAAGAGTATTGTTTAAACGCAAGTCTATTTTTTGTATTAGGATTGAATCTATATGCCCAAAGTAACTGCCTTTGCTTTTGACTACAGATTTTTATTCCACGAGATATCCACTTATTTTTTTTTTACTAGTATAAACAGTGAAAATTTTATTTGGAAAGCATAATTTGTACAATAATGAAAAATCATCCATAAAATGTTCATAGGATTCATTTGCATCTTTGGCTTTGTATACTTGTGAGAAAGATAAGCATTTTAGATGTTTTTTGAAGTTTTCTAACTGTTTTCTAATTTATAACTGTAATTTACAGAAGGGTTATTCATGGTTACATCACAGAAAAAAAGTGATTAAAAGTTAACATTTATAGTCACAGGACTTGAAAGATCATCTCAGGGTGTCACTTTTTGAAATTTATTTTTGAATCCATAAAATTTGAAAAGTAGGTACATGACCAAGTTTTTTTTTTTATTTTAACTGTTACGACTTGGCCTATTGCCCGTTTTCGGCTTGTCATTGATTTCTGGGACACGTTGTATACGCCGGGTTAGTCAGTTCAGTTTACTTAACGACGTAAAAGATAACCTAAAAGTGGCGAAGTTAATAACGATCGTAGGCGAAGCCACCTATTCATTAATGTGTGATCTGTGTTCTCCTGACTTTCCCGAGAACAAATCTTACGAGGCATTGGTGAAGTTCGTTACCGACCATTTGGAACCGCAGCGATCTGAGATCGCCGAGCGCCACGTGTTCCGGCTGCGGCGGCAACGGACCGGCGAACCCTTGATGGAATATTTACAGGCACTAAAACACCTCGCAACAACTTGTAATTTTGGCAAATGTAAAAAAAACTAAGAGATCAGTTTGTTTCGGGTTTGACAAATGACGCAATGCGTTCAAGAATATTTGCCAAAAGGAGAATAGAATATAAGGAGGCCGTGGAGTTAGCGGCAGCACGGTGCCGCCGACGACCTCAGGCGGCGAGGCAGGAGGACCTGCGCCACACGCGCGGCGCGCCAGCATGCTGGCGTGCGGCAAGGTGCATCGTGCCGACAGGTTACGTGAATTATAATTGTGATGAATGTAAACAAAGAGGTCATTTACGAGTGATGTGCAAATCAGTGAAAAGTAGTGGCAACCGGGCAGACAATCGACAAAATTATATGAGTGGCGAGGACGGTTCAGACGATATGTTTAAGATTGTTGTTGGAGGTAAGGCTAATAAACCGTACTTTATAAACGTCACCATAGATAACTTTGAGACCGAGTGAGAAATCGACACCGGTAGTCGTATTTCGGCAATCAATGAGGACATGTATACCCGCAAATTTTCGCATAAGATAATTAAGACTGATAATTTGATGTTACGTAGTTATGGTTCATGCATCGAATCGCTCAGTTTTATAGAAGTCCGAGTTAGGTTACGAGATGTAGAAGTAAGATTGGTTGCGTGCTCTGAAAGTATCACAAATCAATCTGTGGAAGATAACCGACGATGGATTCGTGAACCGCTTATGTGCTGAATATCCGGAAGTGTTTACGGATAAGTTGGGTACTTGTAAGCGAGCCACTCGACTACACCTAACGACGAACCTGTGTACGTGCGGGCGCGGCCAGTGCCGCTGGCGCTGCGCGCGAGCTGACGCGACTCGAGTCCAACGGCTCCATCTACGGCGTCGACTATTCCGACTACAGAACGCCTATTGTGGCGGTTGTTAAAAAAAATGAGGATATACGCATTTGTGGGGATTACAAAATTACAATTAATCCAAAACTCAAGCGTGATTATTAGCCCTTGCCCCGCATTGACGAGTTGTTCGCGAACTTAAGCGGAGGAGAAAAATTTACGAAAATAGATCTCACTCACGCTTATGAACAGTGTTTATTAACAGAGAAGTCACAGCTCTATACAGAAATTACAATTCACCTCGGGACTTATGCCTACCGTCGTACGCCGTACGGACTAGCGTGCATACCCGACAAGTTTCAGAAATTAATGGAGGAAGCCTTACGTGGTATTCCGGGTTGTGTTGTAATGTGGGGCTAATGATAAAGAACACATAAGTAATTTACGAGCTGTACTCGAAAGGTTGCGCGGGGAGGGTTTAACAGTTAAGCAAGTGTAGACAGCGTAAAATACTTAGGTTTTGTTATTGACAAAACGGCGTTACGGCCAGACACAGCTAAATTAGAAGCTATTTGCAGCGCACCCCGACCAGAGAATATTAACTCAACTGAAAAGGTTTTTGGGAATGTTAAATTATTACGGAAAATTCATTAGTAATTGGAGCACATTGTTGTATCCTTTACATAATTTACTTAAAAAAGATGTTTGCTGGAAATGGGATGCTAGTTGTGAGCAGGCGTTTAAAGAAGCTGAGCGAGTTCTCGTGTTAGCTCATTACGAGGAGGGTCGGCCGCTCGTGCTGGCGGTAGACAGTAGTTCGTATGGGCTGGGCGCGGTGTTGGCTCACCGCTATTCCGATGGCAGCGAGCGCCCGGTTAGTTGTGTGTCCCGCACACTTATCGCGGCTGAGCGGAATAGGGATGATGACTAAAAAAATGTTTTTTGTCCGTCATGAAGACTGAAAAAATAACTTACACGAATTTTTTAATTTTTTTACGTTATCAAAAGATTACGGAGATACATTGAGTTAAAATATGCCATGAAGTCACTTGTACCTATGTAGATTTTATACATACTTGTGACGTATCAACCCCCACTCTCCAACTTTAATGCGTTGTATCTAAGTCATCTTTTATTAATATGATAAAGCAAAAAATACGTGTCTAATATTTTTTTATTATCTGACTGACGGACTAAATAGAATTTCTTTTTTTTGACCCAGGCATCATCCCTATTACAGTCAACTCGGTAAGGAGGCACTCGCGATATTGTTTGATATAACAAAACACCATCAATACTTGTACGGTAGGAGTTTTATATTACGCACAGACCATCAGCCGTTGACGCACATTTTTGGTGCTTAGAGTGGCATTCCACAGACCGCTGCCAGCCGGCAGCGGTGGGCGGCGCGCTCGGCCGCATACGAATTTCGTGTAGAATTTGTCCGCTCGGCTGACAATGGGCCGGCCAATGCTTTATCAAGGCTACCGCTACGCTACCACCGGAGGGTCGCTTAAAAAAGGTGATGTCCCATTTGGTTGGCCGTTGACAGTGTCTGATACTGAGAAGCCGTATCTTGCAAGGAAACAGGATTTAGGTATAGAATTAGGTTGCCTCATCTATAAATACAGGATCGTTATTCCGAACGCATTACTAAACCAAATTTTAGATGAAATTCACGATGGGCACTTGGGCACTTAGAAATGAATAAAATGATGAATTTGTCAAGAAATTATGTGTATTGGCCCAGTCTAGATAGGAATATAGAGGAGTTAAGTCGCGCGTGCACGGCGTGCTGCGCCGTACACGACGCGCCGCCACACGCGCCACTGCACCCACGGGAGTTCCCGCTGCATCCGTGGCAGCGAGTACATGCAGACTTCGGGGAATGTGGAGGAAAACGGTATTTAATTATGGTGGATGCTAACTTGAAATGGATAGAAGCTATTGCTATGAGTAGGACGGACGCGCAGGCGACTATCACAGCAATGAGAATAGTTTTTGCCCGCTTCGGCTTACCGTCATTACTCGTCACTGACAACGGCCCACCTTTTTTCTCACAGGAATTAAAAACGTTTTGTAAAAAAAATTTATAAAACAGGTGACCACAGCTCCTTACAGACCGCAGGGAAACGGTTCAGCAGAAAATGCGGTAAAACCCGTTAAGGAAGCGATCAAACGAGCTTTGTACGAGGGCGAGGAAGTCGCCACAGCACTTTGTAAGTTTTTATTCCAGTATCGCAACTGTCAACATGCAACCACTGGTGTCAGTCTAAACGTTGTCTGAATTTGATAAATAAATAAAAATTTACTATACTGGGTCCACGGAGGACAGAAGTGACTGGACCTAATAATAATATCGTCATTTTTTATTAATATTGTACACATAACATAACATCACGCCTGTAATCCCTGAACGGTTAGGGCAGAGGTGTGAGACCTATAGTACACCCACATTTCAGCAGTTATGTTTAAGTCCCATGTAATAGGGGGCGAGCCTATTGCCATCAACCGGGCACAATATGTTTCAGTTTGTTAGATAGCGTATTAAAATACTTAATTATGTAATTTAATGCAAAAAAACAGCTGTTAATATTTCTGCTTGAAGTACAATTTAAAAAACCGGCCAAGTGCGTGTCGGATCACGCACAATGAAGGGTTCCGTAGTTGGAATGAATTTATCGTAAGAACAAACTTAACTTTGTAATTGAAAAACATGTTCTCCCATACGGAATATATGGGAGAACATGTTTTTGCAACCGCAAATTTAAGTTGGTCGATTATTACTCGTAAACTTGTAAAGCCCACTTAAGTGTGATAGTTTTCCTTTAAACTTCGTTATATATAAGTACTAATGCCGTGACATTTGAATTTCTAACTACAACCGTTTAGTTGGTAGAGGGGGGACACTTACTGACTCTAACGAAAATTGGTACTTTAAAGCTTGATAAGTCACGAACGGTTTACTTAATCAAAAAACGGTCTTCGCAAACCCCTAATATTTTTGAAAGACAAGAGAAAGAGGTACCCTAAATAATTGTTTTTTTCAAAATTTTATTTCACCACTTTTTCGGCGTCATTAACTTGTATACCAATAGTTTTTGAGCTAAACCGCGGAGAGACAGACAGACGGACATGGCGAAACTATAAGGGTTACTTGTTGACTATGGAACCATAAAAAATCGTTATTTTATTTTTATCGAAATTTCCGTGGACGAATTTGTTTAATTTTCTAAGCTACTTGTAATACCTACAGCATCTCTTCGACAAATACTCCATACAAACATATCTGTTATATTTTTTCTACTAAATATATATTTTTTAAACGTACATGCGTGTGTGATCTTTGCGCGGTATACATATTAACACACTCCCTTGTCCATACCCTACACATTAAATGAAAAAAATCGCTGTTTTAAATTAATGCAGTAAGCCTAATATTCTGCGTAAATTCCCCGGACTATCATAATTTTGTAGGTGTATATGCATGCGACTTTACCCTGACCATTTTTGTACGTATGTCTTGATTTCTGTCTGAACTGAAATATTTTCTTGTTTCATACTTTTAAAAGGTGATTTTTTAGTAGTCGGGTTGTTTTTTTCATGTAAAATTTGAGTAGATAATTTTGTATTTCATAATAATACTTAGCGTGAATTACAAAGATATTTTTTGAAGTTGCAGAAAATCGCCCATATTTAAATGAAATACCATAAATAAATAAAATACATTAAATACAGTATATGGTACAATGATATACAGAAGTTTAAAATTCCTAACTTGTTTAGTTGTTGCGATAGAGGTTGTACAAAAATGGTCAAGAGTGACATATTTTACGGCCCCCTTTTTAATCTTTTTTTAAGATAAAAAAATAAAACATATATATTTGTACTCTATTTGATGAGCTCAAGACAATGAAAACCCACATGTAAGAATTTATTGTATGGGGACACCCCTTTAATTTTTTACTTTATTTAATATTAATTATTTGTTGTTATAGCGGCAATAGAAATACACAATCTGTGAAAATTTCAACAATCTGTATAAAGCCCGCTGGCAGACAGACGGACGGATGGACAGCGGAGGCTTAGAATAGGGTTGCGTTCCATCTTTTTCAGATGTTCTAAACAGAGCAGGAGACCTAATAAACTTAAGCAAAGTTAATAAAATTTGTACGAGAGCACCGTGCGAGCTTCCTCTGCCAAACGAAATAAGAATCACGTAAATCTATTTACGTAAGACTGCTTCTAGTTAAAAATTTGATCAAAATTTTAGCATTAGCTAAATAGCTTTACCACACTTTGGAAGAAAGATATTATTCGCTTCGTACCTCGTCCGTCGCGGATGCGTATCTGCGAGCGCAGGCGCGCCTGGTGCAGATGGAAGGCGTCCTCCTGGCGCGCCCACGTGTGGAACTGCTGCGCCTCGCGCGCGCGCGCCGCCGCCGCCGCCTCCGCCTCGCGCTCGGCGCGCTCCGCCTCGCGCTCCAGCCGCCGCTGCTTCACCTGCGCCCGCGCGACCACTCGCATGCATCACCAGCCGGGAATGTCCCCGCTGCTGGGCCACGGGCCTGCTCTCCCCGAGGGGGGCGGCTGTAAGCTACCACGCGGGCCCAGTGCGGGTTGGTAGATATCATATCACATGTATTCGATTTTTTTTAGGACATGCCGGTTTCCTCGTAATGTTTTCCTTCACCGTTTTGAGAGCAGTGGTGATTGAATTATCCACAAAAAGTAAAGCACCCCCCTGGGTTCGAACCCGCGCCCTACAACTCGCAAGGCGAGTGTAGCCCACCACTGCTCTTCTCTCACATATTCTTAGCATAACATAACATTGCACCTGTAATTCCTGTAGGCTTAGGCGGAGGTGTACCTCCTGTACGTTATTGCTTAAGCAATAAGGTCGACAAGTGGTCAGGCGCCAGTGTCCGCGATGGTACCGATATAGTATAGCTATAGTGCCCCACATTTCGCCAGTTATGTTGAAGTTCCATGTAATAGGGGGCGAGCCTATTCCATCAATTGAGCATTTATCAAGACTCAATGCTGCTACTGAGAAGTTCCTGATGGAAAAACCCAATAACACTATTCGATCTGGGAATCAAACCCAGAACCTCATGCTCAGCAATAGTGTTTTCGACCACTAAACCAACAAGGCAGTCAATATAATTAATATACAAAAAAAATACCAATCAAAACCTGAAATCTTTACTTTTGTTTCTAGAGGGATTTCTAATAAAGAAACTCCACCTCAATAGCTTTGAAAGTTGTCTTGAGGAGATAGCTGGTAGGGCTCCTAGGGACCTTAGACTTCTACAATCTGATACTAATACAAACAAAAACATTACCTTCTCCAGCTCTATTTTGTTTTCCAATTGCTTCTGTCTGTTGAGTGCCTCCAACTCGTCCCTGGACACCGTCTTGACGCCCTCCTTGGCAAGTTTCTTAGTCCACACAAAGGTGTTGGTGAGCCCTGAGTCTCCAAAGGGGTTGTCTTGGTTGGTGTAGCATTGGTACTCATTGTCCCAGCCCATGCGCTCGCGACGCTTGCGTTCCTTCTCTTGTTTTTCTCTGAGACGTCGAGTCCTGAATAATGTAACATGTAAGATCTCTATGTACTAACTTTAACATTGGGAAGCAGTAAAAGGTGGTCATTCTAGTTGGCTGTTCTAAGTTATTTAATGCTTAAAAAGTACTACTTCCGAGTCTAATTTGAATTTAATTAGTTATGATTTTGACTAATACTGGGTGGATTTCTGAGATGGGGCAGTAAGGACAGCTACCTTAACAGTTGTAGCTACAGGAAAACGGTCTTAGGAGACTGTCCTTAACTTTTTGAAACATTTTGATCTAAATTCACAGATTTTGAAGAAATATGTACTTATAGTCAAGAAGAAAATGGGCATAAATAATAAATATATCTCCCATCATGACCTATGCGGGAGCCGTATTTGCACACGCAAAACCCCGTCATATTCATAGGATGCAAACGCTCCAAAATAGATTTCTCCGGAAAATCACCGGTGCCCCCTGGTACGTTAGGAACGAGATCCTCCATCTCGACCTAAAGATCCCCACAATCCACCAATTTCTCAAACGCAATTCCAAGCGTTTCTTTGAGTCCGCCGCCAAACATCGCAACCCTCTGGTTGTCGAGGCCGTCAATTATGTCACGAGTAGAATCAGTCAGACCCGCCGCCCAAGGCAAATCCTTACCGACCCAGACGACCCCATAACCCTCCTCCAGGAGAGCAATAGGGCCACAAGTACAGTGCACAAGAAACACAGACACCGACCCGCATTCCGACCTCGCCGCCGAGGTCCTCCGCGATCGCGACCCGCCCGAGTAAATTGACAGGATTGACCGGTTAAGTAGTCATCACCTCAGAGGTGAGCTACGAGATGCCCTAGCCAAAAAAAAAAAAAAAAAAAAAAAAAAAAAAAGACAAGACCACTGAAATCAATACTCAAAAAAAAACTCAAAACTCAAAGCATTTATTTCAATTAAACCCTTTACAGGCACTTTTGAATTGTCAAAGAGTCAGTTAGTCAGAAAGTTGAAGCTAGTTGCCCATTCCAAAACGTAGATCTCTATGGAGAAGAACGGGCAAGAAACTCCAAGGACACTCTTTTAAATATAGAAATTACAAAATCCTGGGTACATTACTCTTGTTGATTCTATATGTGAGAACAATGTAAAAAAAAAATATATATAAATCAAAAACGATTAAAAATAAGCCCTGGCAGATAAGAGATGACCAGTCTCAACTGACGGCGCCCGTTCACGAACATGACGCGTGGATCAGCACCATCCAGCTCAACCATTTTGTAGGGAACCGAATGATCCAACACACTCGCCACCATCAGCGAGACATTTAAGTGAGCATGACATACTCTCAACTACCCTGCTCTTTCAAGTCAAAATCAACATAATAACATAGTAAAACGACTCCATGGTACTCACATTTACAAAAATTGAAAATAAAAATGCGTCTAAGTTATACAAAACTATAGTTTGCAAGAATTTTTCCACCAAAAGAAAGAAAATCAATATTATCTATTGGAGTATTCAATAATTAAAACTTAGTTTAATAAAAAAAAACAAAATAAACAATAAGTTAGTAGTCAGAAAAAATAAAAAAGGGGAAGCACCTCTACCAATTTTTTCATTTTTAACTAGTGAGCCCAAGTGGCTGTGGAGCAGGACCAGCATTTAGCCAAGCATTTTTATCTACGATATAATCATCCAACTTATAGTATGCTTGTCTACATAGTGTGCGTTTAATGCAAGTTTTAAATTTCTTCTCATTTAGTTGAAGAATATCGAGTGGTATTTTATTATAACATTTTACACAGTACCCCATAAAAGAAGTGTGTACTTTAGACAATCTGAAACGTGGTTGATCTAATTTGTTCCTATTTCTTGTGTTAAAATTATGCCTGTCACTTATCTTACTATAGAGATGTAGATTTTTTCGAACATACATAATGTTTTCATATATATACTGACAAGGTACCGTCATGATATTAATTTTCTTAAACAGTTCCCTAAGAGATTCGCGTCTGCGGAGGTTGTAGATGGCTCTAACAGCCCTCTTTTGCAGAATAAATATAGAGTCAATATCTGCGGCCCGTCCCCACAGCAAAATACCGTAAGACATGATGCTATGAAAGTAACTAAAATAGACCAGTCTCGCGGTATCCACGTCTGTTAGTTGGCGGATTTTCCAAACAGCGTAAGCGGCTGAACTTAGCCGCCCTGCAAGTGATGTTAAGTGAGGACCCCACTGTAGTTTTGAGTCAAGCGTGATTCCCAGGAAAACCGTTTTTTCGACGAATATTCTAGTGTCTCCTTATTCAGTACAACGTGACATTCATTACTTCTAACATTCGGTAACGCGAATCTTATGCATTTAGTTTTCTTCTCATTTAATACTAAATTATTTACAGTAAACCAATTATGGACCTTTAGCATAGCGTTATTTACGTCGTCAAGCTCTTGTGCGTGTCTGTTTACCTTAAAAATAAGTGATGTGTCATCAGCAAATAACACCATTTGTGGTCGGTTTTTCAGTAAATGAGGTAAATCATTTATGTATACTAAAAAGAGGAATGAGCCCAATATCGAGCCCTGTGGTACACCCATTTTGACTTTTAAACCCAATGAATTTACACCGTTTATTTGAACTTGCTGCAGTCTATCATTCAAATATGATTTTACTAAGTTAAGCGCAAGTTTTGCCAGTCCGTAATGCTGAAGTTTCAAGAGCAGTGTTTCGTGATTAACGCAATCAAATGCTTTGGATAGGTCGCAGAAGATACCTATTGCATCCTGTGCCTCTTCCCACGCGTTAAATATGTGTTTTAATAAAGTGACACCGGCGTCAGTTGTGCAACGTCTCTTGGTAAAACCATACTGTTAATCGTGTAAGATGTTATTACGATTAAAATGATTGAGCATTTGATTTAACATTACTTTTTCAAACACCTTGCTGAAAACCGGCAAAACCGATACCGGGTCTATAATTATTAGTATCCTTGCTGTCCCCGGATTTGAAAAGTGGAATAACTTTACTGTACTTCATTAAATCCGGGAAGACCCCTTGATCTACACACAAATTAAATATTAAAGCTAAATAGGGTGCAATTGTCTCAATAATAGATTGACAAACTTTAGTAGACATGCCCCACAGATCTTCGGTAATTTTGATCTTAAGTTGCTTAAAAGCCTTAACAACGACCACAGGGTTTATATGATTAAATTTAAATTCTAAAGGACAGGCTGAAACATTCGCTCTTAATAAATCAATAGCAAGTAAGGGGGAGGAAATTAAAGTTTCTGTAGTTTTAATAGGAATATTGGTAAAGAAAGTTGCAAATTCGTGAGCAACTTCGATCTTATCGCTAATGAGACCGCGGGATGTGTCCAATGTGTGATTACACATTGGACACATATATATGACACACACACATATATATGTATTATGACTTTTGTTCTTGTTCGTTTCATTGTTAATAATTTTCCAAACTGTCTTTATTTTATTACTCTGACTGGAATCGGATGTTTAACGACAAGTAAGGACAGATTAGTAATAAAAAATAGTAACAATGTATAATCGATTAACTGTAATCGAGTTACTATTACTTCATATAAGATAGCTTGATATCTGCGACAGCTGTCAGTAAAATCACCGCTTGAAGTCCTGAATTTCTTAATAGTACTGACAGTAACTGTCAATGTCATACTTTAAGGGCATGCCGACCTAATGAATGAATTCCTACCCTAGGTATGTCAGTTTGACATTTGTCGCAAATCAAGCTATCTTATAATATAATTTCATATCTACCCTAGGCAAGTCAGTTTGACATTTGTCGCAGATCAAGCTATCTTGTAGTATAATTTCATATTGATCTGTAAAATTTCGATTATGTTGCTCATTCCCACCCCTAATTTCATGTGTCCATCAACTAACTGTCAAGTGTCACTTAAAGATGGGTTGTAACAGGTATCGGTTATCAACTTATCACTGTTACTGTCACCCAAAAATAACAGAACCAAATACCTGTTATTAAATAACAGACTGTTATTTTTGTACGGACGATAAATACTTATTTAAACCTCAATTGAATAGCTTCTTTAGTTTTGTTTTGAGTTATGATTACGTATATTTATTTTAAAAAAATAGTCATCCGGTTACATTGGAAACCGACCCCAGCATTTATGTAATTGTAAAAGGCTAGGCAAATTGTCGGATTTTTCTGACAGCATATGCTGCTGAACTTAGCCGTCCTGCAAGAGATGTTAAATGAGGACCCCATTGTTGCCTTGAGTCGAGCGTGATCCCCAGGAAAACAGTTTTATCGACAAATTCTAGTTTCTCTTGATTCAATACTATCTCACAATTACTACTTTTGACATTTGTTAAAGAAAATTTTATGCAGTTAGTTTTTTTTTTCCATTTAATACTAAATTATTAGCAGTGAACCAATTTTGGACCTGCAGTAGGGCGTTATTTATTGCACTACGATTCGAGGACCAGCACAGCGACGCCCAGCCTTGGGTACTGGACATTGGTAATTTTGCACCTCATAACAACTTCTGCTGCCCTGGTACTTCGTATGCTTTTTGGCTGACAGGAAAACCTGGTGAGCGTTTTATACACCTGCAGCGCTATTCTGTAAAAATCTCACCGTGAAAACTTCGGTGAAGTGAGCTGTCAATAGTGCCAATTCTAAGCAAAAACAAACTCACTTCACCTAAGTTCCTTGACAGCTCACTCTGAGCTCACTTCACCTAAGTTTACAGAATAGCACTACTGCTCCACAACCACCACCTCTTTTAGCAGTATTATTTTAATCTTACTTGAGCGTGGGAAAGAGATGGAGCTAGACGTCCTGTATAGCTCCACTTCTTTCTTGCACTGAAGTAACATCAAAATAATACTGCTTAAAGAGGTGGTTGGATGTCCCCCTGATACTACTAACCCACAACGGAGATTGACTTTAAAACTATCATCCTCATTGCTTATACTACCCTAGTACTAAAATGGACAAGTCACTCTCTGAATCTAATCTAGCCAACCAAGAAGAGAGATACGAATAACCACTGAGTCATGTCTCCCAAAGAGCTAAAAGAAGAAGAGAGTATCCTAGACGTTTTTAGAGAAGATATGATTGAGGTGATTAAGTCTATGTTATTAACTCAAGAAATGGATTTAAAAAAAATAACCCCCACGCTCACGGACATAAAGCTCACAAATTCTAACATAGAAAACTCAGTGGCCGCCATGGCTCAGCAGAATGAAGAGTTTAAATGAAAAATAGAACAGATGGAGTTACAAGCTAAGAAGGATAAAGAATATATAACCATTCTGGAAGAAAAAGTCGTGGATCTTCAGCGAGGTAGTCGAAAATCTAACATTGAAATTAAAAACGTTCCCAAGCAAATGAAAGAAACTAAAGAAGAACTTATTGACATGGTAAAATGTTTAGCTGGGACCGTAAACAGTGCTGTCGCGAAGTCGGACCTTCGTGATATTTACAGAATTAAGGGGGAAAAGCAGGGTATGACTAACACCCCTATAATAGTGGAACTATCCTCAACAATACTAAAGACTGAGTTACTTAAGATGTGTAAGTCTTTCAACACCAAGCGTAAAGTAAAGCTCTGCGCTAAACATCTAGGCTTCAAAAGTAGCGAAGACACCCCTATATTCGTATCCGAACAGCTCACGGCAAAAGGCTCAAGACTACACTTCCTCGCAGGCGACCTCGCTAAGTCAAACGAATACAAGTACTGCTGGTAAAGTTTATGTTAAGAGACATAACGAATCACCTACCTACATAATTAGTAGGGAGTCCCAAATACAAAGCTTAATGCAAGAAGCGTGACTACTGTTATGTTGTCTTGCATGTTTTTTTTCTTCTGATTAGTTTATTTTGCATATTGAACTTTTTTTTAAATGTTTGTACTACAATTTCTCTCAATTTACATATACTCGAATTATGCACACATGTACACGTCCAATACTTTTTACATAACAATACCTACACATTCACACATAACCTTACATACTCTTTGATACAAATAAAATGCATACTTGTAAGTTAACGTAAACTACACACTCATTTACCTCTACACAGCAAACGCTGTCTGTACAAAAACAAAATAAATGTTGTTACACTAAAAACTCGCGAATACATACGCGCACATAACTCATATTCATAGACATATATATATTACACACTCATATCGTCTTCCCTAAGCTGTTTTTTATAAAAATATAGTACACAACGTTAAAATTCTCATCAACTGTGATAATTATGTAAGTACTTTTCTCTATCATAATACTGTTTGCTGAGGATCAAGCAAAATATGTTTATGGAAACAATATGCAACTTAAACTCAGACTGTTAATTTACTTGTATCATGGATAGTACACTTACAATAATGCAAGAAATAGACGACATAGTTATAGCGCAATCTATGGAATTTCAAATTGATGATTTTTCAAAAAAAATTTCTGTATAAAAATTGGATTTTACAATAATATCACAAAATATTAGAAGTATATATAGTAATTTAGATAATTTACTCATCACTAGGAGGCTAGGCTAGACGTAAAAAAACCTACCCCTCAAATTAAAAACTATTTTACTTTTACCACGAGTAACTATTTAAACCAGTGCGACGCGTAGCAGTACCTATATATCAAGTCTGATCACAAGGTTAGTGTTAAGGAAATAATATTAACTCACGCATCATGCTTACAAATAATAATGCTGACAGTTTTATAGACTCGCTAAATAATCACCTAGGCACACTGAAATCATATAAATAATCAATATAAAAATATTGTTGTAACAGGCGATATAAATATTAACATAATTTATAAACCCACTGAACAAACGAATGAGCGCACAAATATTAGGTATTTACCTATGAAACTGGACATTTGTATGATAAATTACTGTGTTAAATGTTACAACAGAATACCTTGTGATATATTAGAATTAAATGAAAGAAAATTTAAAAATCATATAAAAAGTACACTTTGTAAACAAGCATATTACAAATTAGAGGATTATATCCAAGATAAAAATGCTTGGAAACATGCTGGTCCTGCTCCATAGGACAATTCAGAATCTAGACAAAATCGAACTGGTTGCTAATTTAATTGTATAATTATTTTTTTTTATTTTTTTAAACATTTATTTTGTTTTATTTTTGTGATTATTTGAACTCACACACTTACTTATTATTATTAGTATTACTTATTATAATGTTAGAAATATAGTATAATTTTACAATGTTTGTAAGTATGTGAGCACCATGCATCTATCACATAATTATGTCATTCCTTCATTTTTCATTCTTTTTACCTATCGTGGTATAGTAATCTTATTCTAGGTGCATTGTCTTCACATATAATTATATAATAAGTGTATACAAGATATAATGTTTTTTTTTAAAAAGAATAACGGTGGAGTTTCTTGCCCATTCTTCTCCATACGAAAACTACCTTTTGGAATGGGCGACTAGAATCAGTTTTATTATTTTTTGTAAAGTTTGACGTTCAAAAGTGCCTTTTTTGTGCCTAATTGAAATAAATTATTTGACTTTGACTTTGACTTTAATTTAAAATATAAAAATGTTGTTTTTTATTTTTTATTTCAGGTAATCAAAGTACTGGCCAAAATTATCTATACAATTTTGCCATTTTGATGGCAGTTTGTTTATCCCTTTACTGTACAAGTCTGCCGGACGGGAGGCGATGAAGTCAGCGAAAGCGTTTTATACTCCCTCTCGGTGTTGAATTTTTTCCCACTTAAAAAATTGTCTAAATTTTGAAAAAAGTAGAAATCTGTTGGGGCAAGGTCCGGTGAGTACGGTGGGTGACGGAGAGCTTCCAGCTGTAACTCTTGTAGCTTTGCGATGGTCTGTCTTGAAGTGTGAGCTCACGCGTTGTCGTGGAGAAGCAATGGGGAAGAGCGATTGACTAGTCTTGGTTGTTGAATTACAAGCTTCTCCATCGTTGTTTGCAATTCTTGGCAATAGACATCTGCCGTCACTGTTGTGCCATTCGGTAAGAAGCTGTGATGTACAAGTCTGGCACTGGTCCACCAGACAGTCACCATCATCTTCTTATGAGTAATCTTTTTTTTAGCGCACTGATTAGGTGCTGTACCCGGGTCCACCCACTGAGACGAACGCTTACGGTTGTCGTATAGGATCCACTTTTTCATCGCAGGTAACAATTCGATTAAGAATTCCCTCGTTTCTATGCCGATTAAGTAGTGCTATCCATGCTTCGACGCGTAAATCTCGCTGTTGGTCGCTTAGTTCGTGTAGCACCCACTTATCTAGCTTTTTATCTTTCCGATTTGACGCAAGTGCTTTAATGTTGTTTTAACACTAACTCCAAGGCCCGCAGCAAGCTCAGCCGTAGATTGAGTTGGATCCGCTTCCACTATCGCCTTCAATTCGTCGATGTTGACAATGGTTACCGGCCACGGATATGTTACCGGCCGACCGCGAGGCTCGTTCTTCAACTCAAAATTTCCAGATTTAAAACGATTGAACCAATAATAGACCGTGTTTATGCAAGCAGTGTTAGGCCCGTACACGTCGTTAATGTTTCGTGTTGTTTGCGCAACGGTATTTCCACGTAGGAACTCATATTCGAAAATTGTACGAATTTTCAGTTTATCCATGGCGTCAAAAACTACCACAATATCACAAAAACAAAAAACTATCTTATAATAAATGACTGAATTTGAAATTAAATTAACAAGTCCATCGAATAAAATTAATTTGAATTTATATTGGTATTCAGTACAGCAAAGTACTGAATAGCACTATCACGGATCACTTCATGATTCTTCTTAAATTATCTAACTTAGTACATTCAACAAAAACTAAAAAATATTGTGGACTTTAATAAAACAATTACAGCCCTAAAAGTAAGTAATTTTTCAGAACTTCATTTAACCAATGATCCAGTCACGTTATCTGTACAATTAATAGACAAACTCCAAAATTGCCTTCAGCAAAGCACTATTACTACTTTAATTCCGAGAAATAATCGCATTATCAAACCATGGATAACTTTAGGAATCTTACGTTGTATTCAAAACAGAAATAATATGCAAAGAAAGCTACGATTTGATCCACAAAACAATATATTGCAAATTACTTACAGAAGATATCGCAACTATTGTAATAGTTTAGTTAAAAAGATTAGAAGAAAATATGATAAGGTAGTAAAATAGACAGAGATTAAGCGAGGACGGACGGACGGACAGACAGACATGGCGAAACTATAAGGGTTCCTAGTTGACTACGGAACCCTAAAAAGAAGCATTAAAAAACTAAAAAAATAATAACAACCTCGTATTGAGTATTGACCTGTGCAAGGCCAAAAAGTCTCCTATCCCAGCATAAAGCGGCAACATAAAAGAAAAAAATACCGCTGCACTGGATTTCTGATAGGGCAGTGGGCCCTATCAGAAATCCAGTGCAGAGGTATTTTTTTCTTTTATGTTGCCGCTTTATGCTACAGACACCTACACAGTCTACACACTTAGGCCCGTATTACAGAATGTCACTCAAAACTCAAGCATTACTTAAAACTCGAATAAAGCCTGGCATACATTTCCATTGACGTCCAACGAGTTGGAGGTCGATATTTTTTTTACAGAAAGGGTACTTTATTATAAGCACTTACGCAAAGTTTCAACACGCGGAGACGTGTACTTTTTGAGAAAAAAAATATTGAAAATCAATTTTGTCATTAAATTACAGCGCTATTTTCATTACGAGCTATTAAAATTATAATGTTTAGTGTTTACAGTCTTTGCCGGCTTGTGGAACGAAACGTAAGACAGACGCAAAAAAATAGGTTAGGTTCAACTTATGTCACAGAACCGAATTGATTGACTCCGACTCCACCTGGTACGAGTCTGTCCTACCCCTAGAGTGTTTTTATAGAGCCGGAGGCACGTAGGGAGAGCAGCCTCCGCCTGCTGTAACAAACCGTAGGCATCGGACGAGCCAGAGCGGCTGAGGCTGGTCGCCGAAGGCGACCAACAAGCCGAAGCTGCGGAGGCGAGGATGGATGCCTGCGGTTTGTTACGCAAGGGCGTAGAGGCTGCTCTTCCCGCAGTGCCGGAGAAGTTGCAGTTTCAAAATAGATACAGAAATCCCTCTGAATCAGTGTCCCTCCTTTTTTTTTTTTTGATGAAGTGGGTCCCCCTTTCTGTAGGGGGAACGTCCCTTCCCCCAAGGGGGGACCCCTTGGGGGAAGGGACGTTCCCCCCTGGTTCCCCCTCTGGTTTTTTACACTTATTATTAATTTTAATCCCTAAAATGAGGGAAATTTCCTCAGAATTAAAAATAAAAAAAAACTCAAAAAGGGGGGGGGGGGCTCCGCAACTTTTCCGTTTAAAGGGGGGTAGTACCCCTCCCTCCCCCTCCCCCCCACCCTCCTCCCACCCTAAATTCGTTGGACGTCAATGGAAATTAGTACCGATAAATCACACTAGGGGATTGTAAAATTAATAAAACAGTAAAACAAAGGTCACCTGTTCTCAAAGATTAAAACTGGTATCCTGAAAACAGACAAACCATCTCAGTGTACAGTTACAATGTCAACATACCTCTTTTCTTCTGGTGTTTCATTGGCTTTCAATTGTTCTTTTTGGTTTTTCTTCTCATCCTTCAGTCGGAGTCGCTCGGCCTCCAGCCTCTGCAACAGCTTCAGCTCCTCCTCGCCACTGTCACTGCTGGAGCTACTGCTGGATGGATGTCTTTTCTTTTTTTTACTCTTCTTATGCTTGGACTCTCTTCTTTCTCTACTTGGAGACCTATGCTTTGAAGATCTTGGGGAATGAGACCGTGTTCTGTTGTGGCTTTTGTGTTTCCAGTCCCTGCGATGTTCCACTGATCTGCTTTTGGAACGCTCGCGTCGTTGTACTTCGTGACGAGATGACCTGACGGAAAATAGGGAAATTTTTAATGATGCGCTAATAAATTAAGTTAGAGAGGTTAGTTTAGATACTGTTTTAGGAAAAGTCGAGCTTTGAGTGTGATAAAGGCAGAAATTGTTGTGAAATACAGAGAAGTAAATTATGAACACGAATCACAACATTGCTTGCACTCACATTTCTTCTAAGAATTCCTTTTTAAGCACACTACAAGTAACTTGCTCAGATGTCTAAGAATACTGTTATGTTGTATTATTGTAGCATTATTTGCTGAAAAAGTTGGATTCACAAGTATTTTTTCGTTACTTTGTAAAGTTTTGTTTCAGAATGGAACAAAATAAAAGCAGAAACACTGTAGAAGTGACAGCCAGTGACAGCTTGTCACTGTTGCAGTGTTGCCACGCATTCCCCCCGCATTCGATTAACCCTGCATTCCGAGTTACGATGTAATCGATTTGAGCGTGCTAACAGTCGTACCGTACTAACATGGACGCGATAACGTTGCGTCTTGAATCGTCATAGATGACGTCATGACGTGCGCCATCTTGCGATAACGCCGACAATGCCATCACCGTGGTCGCTGTCAAAAATGACAGTTGTGCTGTTTTGTTTTGACTCGCATCACACCTATAAACTAACGTGGCATTTTCAAAATTCTGCTTCTGGCTACCGTTTGCTACCTAAACAAAGAAGAAGAAGAAATTTGTGGTATAAACACAAAGAATATGATACGCAAGTTTTGACGTTGAGCGAGTACTGTGTGCGATTACGACATTGACTTATAATTTTTTTAAGTCAATGGATTACGTGCGTTCCGAATTGTTGACAGCCCTCAGCTGTCATTATCGTGATATCATATTCGGAACCCCAATTATCGATGTCAGCAGCGCTGTGAGCGATTATGTTCTAATACGGAATGCGGCCTAATAAAGTTACGATTTATTCGACTTGAACGTGCTAACAGCCGTACCGAATTAACGTGGACGCGATAACTTTGCGTCTTGAATCGTCATAGATGACGTCATGACGTGCGCCATCTTGCGATAACGCCCACCATGCCTTTTACTAATATTTCCGTGAGCGCTGTCAAAAATTACAGTTGTGCTGTTTTGTTTTAACTCGCATCATATCTTTAAATAAAGTGTTATTTTTCGTACGTTAAATAATAATACAGATCTAAATGGCTCGCTATCACTTTCGTAGCCGATGCACAGTTCGTAGCAGTCGTAGCAGATGGTTCGTAGCGCGTAGATCGTAGAAAGTAGGCTGATGACGTCAGACGCACGTATTGTACCGGTAATTAGAGGTCCCCCGCCACTTGCACGGTGGTGCAGCGGCTAGCGCTTGAGTCTCCCCACACACACACGGCCCGTGTCGCGGACTTTTAGAAGATATAATCCTCGAATATAAATAAATATAACAATAACTAGACATAGCAACATTACAACAATAACTTTATGCAATGGCAACATCGATGGAATCTGTCAAATCAGTCTGATATCCGTCCGACCAGAAAGAACCAATATTTGTATTGTTGATGTTTAGCTAAAGTTTAGTCAGAAGCCGTGTTTATCAAAGTGAGCTTGTATCGGGTTTGGAGCCGGCATCTCTCTATTGAAAGCTGAGTATCTACTGTTTTAAGATCAGTTAATATTTCTAAGTACTTACTATGTTAGAGTCTGGCTAACGAAAGTAGGCCTTGGAATTATTTGCGAACTTTTTATATAGCAACTCTGTATGAACGTCAACGTCAATTTGACAAGTTCGGTATCTCTGGTGTCAAATTGTATGCGTTTGTGTAAATTGTGATTCTAATTACGGTCTACAATTAACAAATCTATCAAAAGTGGTGTACGACAGATGTTGTTTTGCATGATTGGCAAGTTCAACGAAAAACAACTCAAAACTCAAAAACTCAAAAAAACTCAAAGCGTTTATTTCAATTAAACCATTTACAGGCACTTTTGAATTGTCAAGGAGTCAGTCAGTCAGAAATATGAAGCTAGTTGCCCATTCCAAAGCGTAGGTTCCTATGGAGAAGAACGGGCAAGAAACTCCACGGACACTCAACAGCGTGATGCCGCGTTTAAACAAAAACAAGATTGTCTACGTGTGGTGTTGAATTTCATAGGTTAGTAGACAATATTATTTTGATACTTTGAACACCTACCTATCCAGTCGTCTTAGTAAAATTTTGATTTATAATTTACGTATCCTTACAAATAAGTTACTTTCGCTTTTTCGTATTGAATAAAACTAATTATACTCATTCGTACATCGCATCAGTCAACGTATTCATTTTAATAATATCACCTATGTTTTACGTATATACTCATAATGAATTTTTGCTGTATTTTTGTTGGTAATTAATTATTTATTATATGCTTTATTGTACATACAAAAAGATATATAACAGAGGAAAAAAACAATTAAAATACATACAATGGTAATTTTAAAACGATTAACTTTCTTTAACAGAGAATCTGCAAGATGTCGAAGGAGTTGATGAAATAGTAAGAACTATTGAAAATCTCACTGAATTAGAGCAGAAAGATAGGATAATAACCCAGAATCAGTACTTAGAAGAAATAACTTCAATGACTGGTAAGTTTTTACTATACACTGGTGTTTTGAAATTATGCCGAAAAAAACCTTTGCATTTACGTAAACCAAGAATTAATTACATATTTTGTATATCTTCTTTGCAGAAGTGAGTGTCAGAACACTAAAGAGAGTAAAAAGGGAAGGTGCAGTAAATGAAGGTGTCTGGAGTACCCCGGGGAAGAAACGCCCACGGAAACCTACTGTGTCTAACCTAGATAACTTTGACATAGATGCTATGCGTAACAAGATAAACGAATTTTATATTGTTAAAAAACAAGTTCCTACACTGAGGACACTGTTGGTGGAGCTAAAAGAAAGTATTGATTTTAACGGATGCAGAGAAACTCTGCGCCGCTTGTTATTAGCCAATGGCTATGAATTTAAAAATAATAAAAATGAGCGTTCTGTATTAATAGAACGCTATGACATATCTGCTTGGAGACATAGATTTTTAAGAACGTGGTAATTTTAAAACGATTAACTTCCTTTGCAGGAAAACGTGCAGAAGGCAAGCCAATCATTTATTTAGATGAGACTTATGTCCATAGAAACTACAAGCCTAAGAAGTCATGGCAAGGTCCTTCAACTAGTGGTGCAATTGAAAATGTTTCGACCGGGAAAAGGTACATTATAGTTCATGCTGGATCAGAGAAAGGCCCCGTACCAAACTCTTTGTTAGTGTTTAGTACTAAATCAAAAAATGCTGATTA
Organism: Xanthia togata; assembly: GCA_963853775.1. Lineage (NCBI taxonomy): Eukaryota > Metazoa > Arthropoda > Insecta > Lepidoptera > Noctuidae > Xanthia > Xanthia togata. Next base: position 25,025,292 of record OY970805.1, on the reverse strand, counting down.
TCACCATGACATGAATGCTGAAAATTTTAATAAATGGCTTAAAGAAAAACTTATACCAAATTTGGAAGAACCAAGTGTAATCATAATGGATAATGCTAGTTACCATTCGGTAATTATAAATAAGGTTCCGAACACACAAACACGTAAAAGTAATATAAGAGAGTGGCTTCGTGATAATGGAATTCAATATGAGGACTACCACACGAAAGCAGAGCTGTTGTGTATTGTAAAACGAAATACGCCTAATCCAATATATGAAGCTGATGAAATTTTAAATCAATGTGGTCATGAGGTGTTGAGACTTCCACCCTACCATTGTGATTTAAATGCGATCGAGCTTGTGTGGAGTTTGGCAAAACGTAAAGTGGCTAGCAAAAATATTGCAGTTACTACAGCTGCATTAGAAGAAATAATTAAAGATTCATTTGAAAACGTAAGTTCACAGGATTGGAAGAAAATTACTGATCATGTAATACATGTTGAAAATAAATATAAAGAACGTGATAAAATAACAGAAGAAAATTTAGAAAGTTTTATTATAAATGTTGGAGACAGCGATACTAGTGACAGTGATGAATCTTTTGGCATTGAAGTGTTAGAATCTGATTTTGATTACGATGAATAAAACTAAGTTATTATGTATGGAATATTATCGTTTTTTATTTGTCTATTTATTTTCGGATTCCGCTCATATTTACCTCTTATACTAACACCTATACCAGATCAATAAATCCTTAAAATCCCGTTACAAACCTGATACATATCAAAAATTAATACATGTGTAGATAAATTCTGTTTCTTTATTTCCCTAACATAATGTTCTTATACTGTCTATATATAGGGTTTTTCATTAAGAGCGCTCGAACTTTGAAATGAAATAAAACAACCTGTTTAAGTGATATTACTACAATTTTTATAACATTTTAAAGAATATTCAATGACATTATGTGTGGAAAATAATATCAGCCAAATGGCCACTGCGACTCCGCTGTAGATGGCGTATTCTGGTGGACGTCTTCGCATAAATGGTCAATTTCACGAAGAACGCGAGTTATGTTGGCCTTTAGGGCAACAATTGACTGTGGTTTATCTGCGTACACTAAAGATTTCATGTAACTCCACAGAAAGTAATCGAGCGGTGTTAACTCACACGATGACCGCCATAAATTGAACACAACGCACAGAACGTAGGCGAATAGACAACTGGTTTTGATAATAAATTTTACACAATTTCTACGCGTTGTTGAAGCGTGTAGCGTTCCATGGTGAAATGTCACGACAAAATATATATTCATGCCAAATTTGGTAGCAATCGCATTACCGAAATGGCCGCTATGCGCTGCTAAAGTTCGAGCGTCCTTATTGAAAAACTATATACAGGGTGTCCAAGAACCTGGCATCCAACTGGATTCCCACGATGCCCCAAGTTCTAACAGTACTCAGAAAAATATTTTAAAAAATCCACCCCATGTACTTACAGAATTATACTGATTTAAAAAAAAAAGGGGAAATGAGCACCCTGTGACATACTTTTGAATGCTGTGACTGCTAATGCTGATAATTTCGATATTTCTTGGAGGTTTTGTAATCTAGGGTATTGCTGTGTCTAAATAGAATGTAAAAATAAAGTACTTATTGTACCATTTTAAAATAAAATATTATTTTAACTAAAGGTGATATGGAAAACTATTGAATTTCGCAACTTTGACCGACTGTAGTGTAAAAAAAATGTACCAAAATAGTATGGCAAGTGACGTCAAATTTTGACGCGTTTATTCCTCTTTTTAAAAAGGTATAATACTTACACATTAATTTGAAAAAAAAAAAATTGATAATATTTTTACTCAACAACCCAATTTTTACGAAGTGCCTACCTACTAACGGTAACTGTCGGACCCTTTCTTATCTTAGAAACTGTTATGTTACTACTATTATTTACTTCGGTTCCAAGAGTGAGCAAGAAGGAAATACACACAGGTAGATGGGTTCCCAGTAGAATAAAAGCAAAGAATGTTAGTTTAAAGATATTTTATTACAATAAATGTTCAAAATGTTGACCACCCGCGGCAATACAAGCTCTCACTCTCCTTAAAAAGGACCGCTTTATGTTTCGCGAGTAACTTTTTTGACGTATCACCTGCACTGCTTGTGTTATCTTCTCACGAAGGTCAGCGATGTCATTAATGGGCTTCGCATAAACGAGCTCCTTCATAGTTCCCCAGAAAAAAAAATCCAGCGGACTTAAGTCAGGTGAGCGGGCTGGCCACGGGATTGTTCCTGATCGCCCAATCCACCTGTTCGGGTATTGCTCGTCCAAAAACTCTCTAACGGATACGCGAAAATGTGCTGGACAGCCGTCGTGTTGGAACCACATATCTGGTGGGGTCTCTTCTAGTAAGTTTGGCAAATCATTTTGAAGAAAATTTAAATATGATTCGCCAGTCAAATTCTCGGGCATCTCAAATGGACCAATAATATTCCCACAGAGAATACCGGTCCACATGTTCACTTTGAACCGGTACTGGGATCTATCTTCTCGCATCAAGTGCGGATTTTCCACATGCCACTCGTGCAAGTTGTGTAGGTTCATGTAGCCATCCTTCTTAAATGTTGATTCATCTGACCACAAAATTTTGTCGATAAAGTTTTCGTCTTCTCGATGTTTTTGCAGGATTGTTTCACAAAACGCGACTCGGCTCGGATAGTCTCGAGGTAAAAGACTTTGCACTCGCTGTACGTGGTACGGATGATATTCTTCTTTTTGGAGAATACTGTGTGCTGTGCTCTTCGGTATCCCCGTATCAGCTTCTATTCCTCGCACAGAGATGCTTGGATTTGCCGACACCGCCTCTAAAACTTCATCGCGTATGAAGTCATTTACGGGTCGTCCTTCACCAGCTACTTGATTGGGGAACCACCCGTCACATAGTGATCTGTGCACATTAATGAAAACTCGATGGTCGGGATATCGCGTAGCCCTCGGATACCTTTCTCTGTAAAGTCTCGCTGCAGCTCGTCCATTACCTCTACATTCTCCATAAATGTAGTGCATATTTGCGTATTCTTGCGGAGTGTAGGTCGCCATGGTAGCACACACAAAACACAAACTGTCCAAACACAGGCAAAGGTCGTCGTAAAGAGTTCGTTTCAAAGTCCAGAGCACAAAGAGTAATCGAGTCCAATAAACAAAGCTTTAAATCGTAGTACGTGATCAATGGTAACAATAAGAGAGAGGTGCGTAGTAACGGCAGGAGGCAGTGACGCGTACTGACCGTACTGTTATCCTAAATAGCACGATCCCAGATAGCGTCACTATCTATCTCACTCGCACCTCTAACCTTTTTCTCCCTCACTCTTACCTGAATAATGGGGTACCATAAAGAAGAACCAGCAAATCGCAAAGATAGTTTCTGTCTTGCTCCCTCCTGTTGTAATAACGAATCACTATGGTGAGATGCATGCACATACCGTCCCTTACGGTCTAACCTGTTTTTTGAGAGGCCTGTTGTTATTTTTATGAGCATACAATAGTAATTCTTTAGAGGTTAGATTCAATTCGTCGTAAATTTTTCTTTCTAAGAATTCTGTAAGACATCGTAAAAATTGGGTTGTTGAGTAAAAATATTATCAAAAAATGTTTTTTTCAAATTAATTTGTAAGTATTATACCTTTTTAAAAAGAGGAATAAACGCGTCAAAATTTGACGTCACTTGCCATACTATTTTGGTACATTTTTTTTACACTACAGTCGGTCAAAGTTGCGAAATTCAATAGTTTTCCATATCACCTTTAGTTAAAATAATATTTTATTTTAAAATGGTACAATAAGTACATTATTTTTACATTCTATTTAGACACAGCAATACCCTAGATTACAAAACCTCCAAGAAATATCGAAATTATCAGCATTAGCAGTCACAGCATTCAAAAGTATGTCACAGGGTGCTCATTTCCCCTTTTTTTTTGAAATCAGTATAATTCTGTAAGTACATGGGGTGGATTTTTTAAAATATTTTTCTGAGTACTGTTAGAACTTGGGGCATCGTGGGAATCCAGTTGGACGCCAGGTTCTTGGACACCCTGTATATGATATTTTTAATAATGAATTACCAAGTATCAAAGTAGGTTATTCCAATTTTCATAGTATAATTTTAGTGTTGTCATGCATGTATTTTTTAAATTTGCCGCCAATATTCTGGGGCCAACTTTCGTTAGCCAGACTATTCACTGAACCCATTATTCTCGAAGTTACAGAAATACTGAATAATGTTTACACGTAAACCAATGAGGTTGGCAAACTTTGTATGTTGTGGTTGTATATTAGAAGCTTCTTGAGATCTCAATTAGTATTAGTATGAAGATTGAGGCGGTACAAAGCCATTACTAATGCCCCCTTGGAAGTGAGCTTCCATAAGATAGAGGCGGTATGAGGTGCCTAATTATGCCCACCGTCCTCTAAAGGTACGCTTGACCTTAAAGCCGTTACTACCGTCGTTGCCCCTTGCCCTGGAAGTGAGCTTTCATAAGATTGAGACGGTATGAGGGGCCTAATTATGCCCACCGTACTCTATAGGTACGCCTGACTTTAAAGCCGTTACTACCGCCGCCGTTGCCCCTTGCCCTGGAAGTGAGCTTCCATAATATTGAGACGGTATGAGGGGCCTAATTAGGCCCACCGTCCTCTAAAGGTATGCTTGACCTTAAAGCCTCAGACCTAGGGCCCCTTCCAGGGGCGGAATACATACCGGGTTCCAGCTGTTCAGAAATGTAACAACAAGATCTAATATTTGACATTTGGTTTCAGTAAATTACCAATATCCTAAGATGCCCAAAATATCGAAGTGTCAGTGTCATCGATAATATCTATCTACAGATGGTGAAAGTGGCCCCTGTGTTCTCTGGTGTTTATGGTCTTGTTGCTCTGCATTCCGTGCTCTGTCTCCATAAAGAATTAACAAGCGAAGCAGCTAAAGTACACCCAGGTAAAGGTCAATTACAATATTGTTTCACATTCACTACGTCTGCTTAAGGTAACACCCTCAGAAGAGATCTACATAATACTCTAGTGTTACATAAATCCGTTAAATGGTAGAATATTAACATATAAGGGCAGACGTCGCGACAGCCCGAGTTCGAGTCATCGAATCACAAACACTTTATTAAGTACAATCCAAACGTCAATGATAGAAACAGTTCTATCTCACTGTAGAACCACCCAGTGGGAAGACACCAAAGGTGAGTGATAAGGAATCGAAAGTCTTAGAATGCAACCAATCACGTAATTTAAAACAAAAAAGCGCAGATACAACCGACACACGTCCACTCGTCAACTCGTTCGGGCCGAATCCCACGTTGAGCGAGTACTGTGAGCGCATTTACGAGCGTTCCGAATTGTTGACAGCCCTCAGCTGTCATTATAGCGATATCTTACTCGGAACGCCAATAGGGATGATGCCTGGGTCAAAAAAAAGAAATTCTATTTAGTCGGTCAGTCAGATAATAAAAAAATATTAGACACGTATTTTTTGCTTTATCATATTAATAAAAAATGACTCAGATACAACGCATTAAAGTTGGGGAGTGGGGGTTGATACGTCACTAGTATGTATAAAATCTACATACAAGTGACGTCATGGCACATTATAACTCAATATATCGCCGTAATCTTTTGATAACGGTAAAAAAGAAAAAATACGTGTGCGTTATTTTTTCATAATCTACATTACGGACAAAAACATTTTTTTTAGTCATCATCCCTATTATCGATGACAGCGCTGTGAGCGATTATGTTCTAATTCGGAAAGCGGCCATGGTCAGCCGTGTGAGCAGTTATGTACTAATTCGGAAAGCGACCTTAAAAAAAAAAAAATCGACACTGACGTTTGTCACTGTCACAATTTTGTTTAATGGACATTGGATGGATTGGACCATGGGAAGCAGAAGATGGGAAGTTGAAAGTGAACATGAAATTAACTTTAAATTTAATTATTTCATGACTAGAGTAAAGTTAAATAATATCTGTAATGACAAGGTGGTTGATTTGTTGCTTTAAAACTCTGTGTAGAAAAAAACTTTGTCAACAGTCGACTTGGTGTTCTAACTGAAACATAGGTTACTGTATTACACAAGAAATAAACTTTCGAAAATGTCCTTCCTCCGGGGCTCCGAGAACTATGTGTGGTGTACGACTAGCGTCCTGGGAAAGGGTGCTACGGGCGCGGTGTTCCAAGGTGTCAATAAGAACAACGGAGAGCCCGTCGCTGTGAAGACGTTCAACCAGCTTAGTCACATGCGACCGCACGATGTGCAGATGAGGGAGTTTGAAGTGCTCAAGAAGGTGAAGCACGAGAACATCGTGAAACTGCTCGCCATCGAGGAGGAGCAGGAGGGACGCGGGAAAGTTATTGTCATGGAGCTGTGCACTGGAGGTAGCTTGTTTAATATACTCGACGACCCTGAGAATACGTACGGCCTTCAAGAACACGAGTTTCTATTAGTGTTAGAGCACTTAACAGCTGGCATGAAGCATTTGCGTGATAATAACTTAGTACATAGAGACCTGAAACCTGGCAACATAATGAAATATATAAATGAGGATGGAACTACCACATACAAACTCACGGATTTTGGAGCTGCAAGAGAATTGCAGGAGGAGGAGCAATTTGTGTCTTTGTATGGAACTGAAGAGTACCTGCACCCTGACATGTACGAGCGAGCAGTGTTACGCAAGCCTGTGGGGAAGAGTTTTGGGGCAACTGTGGACCTGTGGTCCATAGGTGTCACACTGTATCATGTGGCTACAGGACAGTTGCCATTCAGGCCATATGGTGGAAGAAGAAACAAAGAGACCATGTTCTATATCACTACGAAGAAGGCATCCGGAGTCATTGCAGTGAGTGTCAAAATCATTCATCAAATTGCAATTTATAGACCATTCAGAAGCCTTCAGTAGTCCTCAGGTCCAACAAATTGGCAACATAACCAGAAGTAATTTTATCAATAATATAGTTTTGCTATTCTGTTAAGTAAAAAGTGACAAAAGTACCAATAAGTAATATTTTGTATAATATATAGAAGAGTAAAAGAGATCTATTACATAGATTATTACGATAATTTATATAATAGAAGATCTATATAATACAATTATTTTCTCAGGGAACACAAACAACAGAGAACGGTCCAATAGACTGGGCCCGTGATCTGCCGTCCCACTGTCAGCTGAGTGTGGGCTTACGTAAGCTAGTCACACCACTCCTGGCGGGCCTGCTAGAAGTGGACCCTCATAGGATCTGGACATTCGACAGGTTCTTCTCCGAGGTTCAAGTTGCCACGTCCACAACCCCTGTGCATGTGTTTCATGTTAATAAAGCTGCTAGTATAAAGGTAAGAAAGATACTGGTGCCGATTCTCTTGTACACCGGACTAAACTAACTAAACTATCACTAAAATTCCTTACTTTTGGCTATGAGAATCTTAACGCTATTCTGTAGTAAAAAGTCTCTAAATTTAAAAAATATTTTGACACAACTAAATCGAATTTGACAATTGCGACTCCACGTGGTACATACTTGTTTGCCCTACCCCGTGATTTTTTTTAGAGCCGGAGGCGCGCAGTGGGGGCATCCTCGACGTGTTTTATATGGAATTTTTCACTTTTTGTATGGAAAAAAAAAAAAAATATTACCAACGTGTTGAGGATTAGGAGTATTAGGGTTTCATAAAGGGGGTCGAAATTTTCATTATTTTTGCGATAGGACACACCATTTTCGAGATATAAGCAAAAGAAAAGAAAAAAATCCAGTACAGTACTGTTTTTGCACCCGAAGTCGAGATGTCCGTGTGAATTTTAGTTCATGACAACTAATAATATTCCACACCATTTTCAGTGGCGATTAAAAATGGTCAGAATTAGTTCGAAAATTAAAATTTTAGGTGAAAAACGTCAAATTCAGAATAGCAAAATTGTCATTTTCACTAAATTAAAATCTCAGTACAATCTTAGTGCTGTCAAACTAAAATATAGTTAAGTTGTGCCACTTTAGTCTATTTCAGAATGGGAAATCATCGTTTGACAGGAGTAAACTAAATTTTGGTGATTTTTAGTCTAGTTTAGACGCCTTTGTGACAAGAGAATCGGCACCACTATCTACTTAATTGTCTAATAAGAAATATTTCCCCTTGGGTAAAGAACATTCATTTCAAATGTTGCAAAACTGCCATAATTACTTGAAACTTTTACTTTGCTACTTGAACTTAGTTTTATTGCCTAAGTCATGGTCAATGCAGTAATTTAGGCTAAATATAGAATTGTAGTAAATATCTACAAGCTGCTACCACGAAATTGGTAGTTCTGCTTTATTTGCTAAATTAAAAGTCAATTATATAAAGTCATGATTACGACATGATCTACGGACTTCGGTAGTAAGTGGCGTTGATTGAGACGTCTATTATCTTAACCAAATGACTGTGATGCCGGCTGCGCTTGCGCAACACTCGTCATGCCTCTACCGCCGCGCCGGCCCGGATTCGCTCGAGAGACAATACCTACAACTGCCTACAAGCAGCCACCATTGTCCAAACCCTAATTGGCGTTCAACCGCATTTTTATTATGAACGTGTAGCACTAAGTACTTATCTACGGCTACCTACCCTAGCTCTACCCTACCTACCTACTACCTTACCTACCTACCTACCTACCTACCTACCTACCTACCTACCTACCTACCCACCCACCCTACCTGGCTACCCTACCTACGTAACTACCCACCCAACCTGCATACGGTCGGCACGGTTGGCGCAGTGGTTAAGCGATTGACTGCTGCACTGCGTGTCGCGGGTTCGATTCCCGCACGGAACAAATATTTGTATGACCTACAAGTAGTTGTTCCGGGTCTGGCTGTTTGTGTATGTGAGTTAAATGTTTGTAAACGCACCCACGATACTTTTGAAATTCCTAGTGTGGGGCAACCTACCTACCCTGCATAAATTTCGTCGGTTATTTAAAAAAAGAGACGACTTACTTAGAATTAAAGAGACGATTGACGCTTTTGCTTTGCGCTCTCTACTTTGGATACGAAACACTTTGAGTCCTGTTTTAACAACGTAAAAATACTTTATCCTATTTTTAACAAACTCCAAGATTCAATTTTTTTTTTTTCTATGCTATGCTACGGTTTTTTATTCAATGAGGGCGCCACTTAGCTCGGGGTAGCGCCTTAAGTTAATAATTAATTAATGTTTACTTTATTATAAGTAAGTAAGTGAAAACCGGCTCCGCTTAGGGTTCCCTGTAATAAAAAAGTACACCTCGCCGCTGATGTAAACAACAGTGACAGGAAGTGGAGCTACGAGGCTCCACAGCGCTTCAGGCTTGCTGATAAGCGACCAAATCATCCGAAATCGTTTACGTGAAGTGGATCTGCGTTCCCCAAGGCCGCTGAGAGTTCCACCTATAGCACCCCGCAATCGTAGGGCCCGTTTACAATGGACTCGCGAACACAGAAATTAGGAGGAAGAAGACTGGCGTTGTGTTTTCTTTTCCGATGAATTTCGTTTTGGTATGAGGCCGGATATAAGACGTACTCTAGTTTGGAGGACCTCTGGACGTCAAGAATGTTTTAAATTTTGTCAGGAAGTTAATTCATATGGAGGGGAAACAATAATGGCTTGGGCCGGTATTTGGATCGGTGGAGGAACCGATCTCATTTGGATCAGGGGGCAACTTCAATGCTCAGATTTTTGTGGAGAAGATTGTTTCAGACGTGATCATCCCTTCGCGAAGCCGGTGGGTTGATTCGTTTCGACTAATGCACGTCCACAGTTTCACACACAGCTAGAGTCGTCACACGCACTCTTGCCGATGCGAGCATCAACGGTCTGCCGTGGCCGGGTCAATCGCCAGACCTCAACCCAATTGAGCACGCATGGGATATGCTCCAAAGAAGAGCTCTGCCGAGTAGGTATGCCGTTCATACTCACAACAACTTTTTGACTTGTTAGAAAGAACATGGGCGGCCATTCCTCAAGGTGATTTAGATGACTGATATAATGATCTTATGAAGCATGCCAAATCGCTGTGATTGTGTGCTTTTTTTAAAAATCTTCTTTACAATAAAAATTTTAAAAATCCAATTTTTGCCTTTTTTGCCATTTAATTGACAACAGTAATTAACGTAACAGGTTAATTTCCCACAATTTGCAATTTTTCTTTATTTTTACAAAATATAAGGGATATTATTTATTATTATTCATTTATTTCGGACAGAATCCATACAGTGTGTTAGTAACAATTTTCTTATGATCTATGTTAGTAGGTAAATAATCGAATAAAATATCTTTTTACAATTTCTCTGTAACTATTCCCACCCAGTGTGCCTGTATGGGACAGTCATGTCGGGATGATCATTTGCAAAATGGTGTTGGTGCTACCGCGCAGTCTGTGAAACAATGACGCCACTTTCTTACGCACTATAGCGTGGAAACCGGCAACGCGCGCATTTGCGAGCATTTGCGACGCACTACAATGCCGCGGCAACCCCAACAGCATTCTGAAAGCATTATTATATTGAATACGCAGGGCGTTGTAGGCACGTTGCGTATACCGAACCCACAGGCCGCTCGAGTAAAAAGACTGGCATTACGCCCTAAAAAGTGTCAATTTAACTTCTTTGGTACATCGAGCGAACCTACGGGCCAGCGTATTGTTCCTTACCGCCAACGCCCTGCGTTCCCTTTCTATATCTGGGTCATCTTTTAAGTCCTCCGTGACCAGATGACCCAGATATTTAAAGCTCTGCACAATTTTCAATGCCGAACCATCGACCATGATCGGAGGCACTGTACTAGGTCTCTGTTTTCCGGCTCTAAAAATCAGTACCTCACTTTTCAGTGAGTTGTACCTGAGACCATGCTCGGATGCGTAGTGTTCACAAAACTTAACCAGTGTCCTCAGGGCGTTGACCGAGGGGGCCAGCAGAACCATATCATCAGCATAGCTTATGTTGTTGACACAAGTTCCGTCAATGTAGGATCCAACATGTGTCCTGATGAGCTCCTCGATCAACTGGTTCACATACAGGCTAAAGAGGCCGGTAGATGTGAGGCCGCCCTGCCTTACACCGCATTCTAACTTATATTCGTCAGACAATGTACCACCCCATCTCACCTGGTTAATTTGGTTTTTATACCAGAATTTTAATATAGTGTTATATTCCGTTGGCATACCCGTTTCCTTTAGCTTTCGCCACAATATGTCATAGGCATATATCGGTGTCATTCTCTCCGTGTAATACCTGACACTGACAGTATGCTTAAGGCATAAAATAATATAATAATATTCACGAGGATCGCCGATGTGAGGGCTTGCGCCCAACAGAGCTGCGCATCTTCACGGATGGATCCAAAACAGGCAGTGGTACAGGTGCTGGAGTCTTCTCGGAGGACCTCAACATCCACATAGCTACATCATTGGGTGTCCTTAACACAGTATTCCAGGCCGAATGCATGGGTATTTCTCTTGCCGCTTCGGCTATTCTGGCGAGGGAAGTTAAGGACCACTCGATACGCATACTCTCAGACAGCATGGCTGTTCTGCAAGCGCTGAACAGTCACACTGTGGACTCTGGACTTATATACGAGTGCCACCAGCGCCTTAACCAGGTGGGTGACCTCAACAAAATAACCATTCAATGGATCAAAGGACACAGCGGTTCGCTGGGGAACGATGCTGCAGATGAACTTGCCAGAAGGGGATCGAGCCTGGCACCAGTGGGGCCCGAACCCATCGTGCCACTCCCCTTCGGTTACCTACGCACTCTGGTAAGGAAACGAACTAGGGATCAGCATCAGAAACTATGGTCGGACCAAGGCGAGTGCAGACAGGCTAAGGAGGCACTACCTTCAATCGATGGCCGCCTCACGAAAAAGGTTCTTCGACTAACCAAACAACAGCTGCGTGTGGTTACAGCAGCTATTACTGGCCATGGGTCATTTAATAAACACCTCTTTGTCATAGGGGTCACAAACAGTCCGCTCTGCAGAGCCTGCATGGAGGACGACGAGACAGCAGCTCATGTGCTGTTAAACTGCCCGGTGGTCGCCACTTACAGGGCAAAGTACTTCGGTAACCCAGGTACCCTACGCGAGATTGCCAATAATACCAAGGCGTTGCTGGCATTCTTTGAGGAGCTGGGGTGGATCGAATAACCGATTTTTTCCCACCTGTACGCAAAATACGCGCTTTGACGTGGAGTTGCGGAAACCAGCCCGTATTACCTATTACCTAAGGCATAAAATAGCACTCTCAGTGGATAATCCCGCCCTGAAACCGAATTGTGCGTCATGTAAATGAGTACTGAGACTTTGAGTACTTACTGAGACTTTGATTAAGCAGACTGTCAAGTATCTTAGCTGTTGTTGTAGCTAGTGAGATGGGTCGATAATTTGTCCTATCCGATACATCCCCTGTCTTTATGTTGTTAACTTAAACATAGGTCACAATCACCAGCTAAAGTTTTTGAAAACATACTACATAATTATACCCAAGTTGAAAAATATCTATATAACGAACAACATGGTTTCAGAGCAAAAAGATCAGTAAATACTAACCTCTTTACCATATTAGACTATATATCTAAACGATTGGACCGTGGAGGCCAGGTCGTACTTTGACTTCCGGGAAGCGTTTGATAATTTGTCAATAATTATATTCTGCTGGTAAAACTATGTGCCATCGGATTTCCGCCAGGTCTGTTACGGTTGTTGTGTTGTTGTCCTCGCTGGCTACCTCCGCGATCGTTAGCAGTTTGTCAATCTGAGCCTTAATGAATCCCAGCCCTATCATACGCGTTCCGGAGTCAGTCAAGAATCAGTACTGGGACCGCTTCTTTTCTTGATAATGATTAACGACCTTCCTTCATTTATTCATCATGCCAGAAGTCTATTGTAAACTCTTGATGATTGGAAACTCTCTGCCGAAATTCACTCTAAAGCCGATTGTCTAGCGCCGTAGCGAGATATTGAGGCGATATTGGAATGGAGTGTTAAAAACAAAATGGAATTTAATTCTTCCAAAAGATTCGTCATGAGTTTTACTTCAGCACGAAACCCTATCACCTTTTCTTATAAAATTAATGGCAGCGCTATTACTAGAACAACTGGAATGAAGGATCTGGGTGTCAAGTTTGACAAACTTATGTTTCATGATCACATGGCATTGGTAGCAAAATATTCGTTTAGACGATTAGGTTTCAAACTGAGAAATGCTAAAAAATTTAGCAACATCAGTATTAAATCTATTTTTAATGTACTTGTTCGTAGTAAATTAGAGTCCAGTGCACGCGTCTGGAATGCGCATGAAAAGAAGTAAGACTTAACTCTTAGAAAAAGTGAAAACGGCCTTATCTAAGGTACCTTTATAAACGTTTGAATGGAATCTTTTTATGTACACTTCGAATTTTCTTTTAGGCTACTTAGGGTATAATTCTCTCGAGGTTAGAAGAAAAAAAATGACCAAATTATTAATATATGTAAGATTCTTGACAGAAAAACAGATGCTCCTGAACTGCATGACGAACTGTCCCATCTTTTTGCTCCGATAAACTATAACCGTGGCAGGAGACATAGATTGTTCGCCGTGCCTCGGAGTCGAACCGTCGCTCGAGCCTAGTCTCCTGTCCCCCGCACACTGCGCTCAACGCTCTCTTGGGCGCTAAGCCTGACTGTGATGTGTTCGCGGATGAATGGAAGATGATCTTGTCAGTATGTCTAGAGTATTGTGAGATGAGCGTATGACTGTCGAGTAATTGTTTAATTTTGTTTACTGTACTTTAATAGTGTGTTTGTCTTTGTCTTTATCTTTAACTAATGTAATTGGTCTTGGCCGTTGTATGTTAAAATTAATAAATAGGAATTAAAGAAGCCAGTGTGGAAAACTAGATTTGGTAAATATTAAATAGATCATTTTTTATAGTAAAAAATGTACTTGATTCCTAGACACTTTTGATGTGTGTATTTTCCTTTTTATTATTTATTCAAATGTTCATTATTTATATATATTTTTTTAGGAATGATTAGTAAGTCATTGGATAAATGAAGTGGGCTGCTTTTCTAAGACCTCGACAATTATTTATTTTACCTCGATGGTCCTAGTTTATCAATTATAACTTCTAGTTACAGCTATATGTAAGCGGGCACACCCTTTATGCCTGGAGGGTTTTTTTTTCTTTTTTAGATATTGATTACGTTTAGTTATTTTCATTTCTGCCTGAGTATAGTCTAAGAGTTCTCGATGTTTTTGGTTGGTAAATTGGCGTGTGCTAGCTGTCCTTAATCTGATGATTGTTGTCTATTAATTTATAATTTAAATTATGTAATGTGTGCGTAATGTAAATTATCTTGCATACTATTAAATAGTTTTTTTTTTTCTAACTTAACAGACAGCTGTGCAGCTGGGGAGTTTGTTGCGCCACTTCTTCTTCCCAGCAAAAGCACTAGGAAGTGGTGAAGGGTGGGCGTTTTGTGGGACTGTCTTATGTAATTTTGACGTTCGAAATGTGCTGATTGTCAGCCTAATTTGAATAAATGACTTTTGAATTTTGAGACGATTAAAATTCCATGGTGTATGTTTCACGCGTGTGTTTTTTTATATATATTAAAATCTTCAATCCTCCATGAAAATCAGACAGATTGCTATGAAACAGCTCGGCGTTTTTTTTTTTTAATTTGACTTTTGATAATTTAATACGGCCAGCAGGGCTAACATGACAAGCACGAGAAAGCTCTTAATCTCGTTTTGTCGAAATTTGTCTACAATTCTGACGTCATTCTAATCCCTAACATGACCGTAAACGACGAGCCAACAAGGACACTTCTCTATCTCGCGACGAGAAACCGATGTTGCAAGTTATTAAAAACAAATTATTTTTATGATAGCAACATCGGCTTGAGATTCCGTTTCATTCATTCAATGGTGCCGATTTTCTTTTCACAAATGCCTCTAGACTAAAAATCACCAAAATTTAGATTATTCCTGTCAACCGACGATTTTCCATTTTGAAATAGACTAAAGTGACACAACTTAACTATATTTTAGTTTGACGGCACTGAACTAGTGAACTTTAGTGAAAATGGCAATTCAGAACTTTAGTGAAAATGGCAATTTTGCTATTCAGAATTTTACGTTCTTCACCTAAAATGTTGATTGTCTAAAGTATTTAATAGCGATTAAAAAATGAACTAAAATTCACACCAACACCTCGAAGGTGCAAAAACAATACGGTCTTTTTTTCTTTTCTCTTGCTTATATCTCGAAAACGGTGTGTCCTATCGCAAAAATAATGAAAATTTCGAACCCCTTTATGAAACCCATAAACCCCTAACACTCAACATGTAGGTAATATTTTTTGATATTTTCCATACAAAAAACGAAAAATTCCATATAAAACACGTCGTACCAGTATAAATAGTAGTTTAAAACTAAGTATTTTCATTATTAATATATTTTAAAATAAAATGATGACTAAAATAAGTACAATTAAGAAACTGCCATGTTATTTTGGAGTTTTTTTTTTTGTATCATAATTTTGTCTACTCTTCTCGTCGTCAAAATCGACTACGAGTAAATACGACTAAATGATAGAAAAATCGGAGATTATCTCGTGTTGAATTGTCAAAAATCGAGATAACTAAGGTGCCATGTTAGGGTTTGTCGAGAAAACATCAATTTTGACAGGAGGAGTCGACTATTTTGTATGGAAGAGCTGTCAGAAAACGAGAAAGTGACCGAAATAGACAAAAATTACTCACGCGAGAGCGAGTAATTGTCGCGTGTGTCATGTTAGGCCTGCAGGTCAGACGTGACGCGGAAAGTTACTGAAATTATTTTTTTTCGATTTAGTATACCAAATCTATCGATTTTATACGGTTTTGGTCATAAAACGATTATAAAGTATGTAAAACGACATACCTTGACACGAACATGGCGTCCACGACGTATTGTTTTCCAAATGTTCGTTTTAACATACGTGAACCCACATTAACATGCTATGACGTTACGTACAGGTGTTCCTGAAGCCGGACGAGAAGTACGAACACCTGCAGACGTACATCTGCGAGCAGACCAGCGTGGTGGCCGAGTCACAGATACTGCTGCACCAGGACAAGCTCATGCTGACCGTCGTCGACGAAAACACGCTCGGTACACAGCATTACCGTCAGCATCAGCCTATTGCAGTGCACTGCTGGACATAGGCGTCTCCAATCGTACACTATTTTACTCGATCCTCAGCACCCAACATGACATCATCAGATGTCATAGTATACCCCCTTTGTCCATCCTGTAATAACAAATAAAACCCAGGCGAGAACATTTGTGATTGATCGATTTGAAACAGAACATAATATATGTGATTCGCGAAAGTTATAAAAATTACTAGCTTTTGCTCGCGACTTCGCCCGCGTAAAGGTCGGAAATTATTCCACTGGAACGTACTACCGGGATTCATGGTATCATAAACCAGGTCATGGCATGGGTAATCCTATATGGCCTATCATCTAAATCTGTTCAGCTGTTACGGCATGAAAAGGTAACGGTAACAGACAGACAGGAAGATAATAAATTCCAAAAAATTTAAACCTTATAGGATGACTTGGTTATCTGACAAGACCGTTTAACCCAGGAACGCGTGTATCAAGTTAAGTGAGCGACGTTTGTACAGGCGCGGAGTACCCGGAGACAACGGCCGAGGAGCCGCTGATGCTGTTCAACAAGAACAACAACAACGTCAGCATGGCGCCCGAGCCCGACATCCCCAAGTTCCCCGTCTTCCCCAACATCGTGTCCGTGGAGAACGACGCCAGCCAGGCCAAGGTCAGTGCATTCGAACTGCGAATACCGCCCTTACTGCTACAAAATAAAGGCGCTGTCAATCAATCAATCAATCATTTATTTGCAACGAATGTAGGTTACATTCAAATACAGGTGGAGTAGATCGGATGATATATTTATTTGTTAGTATATAGGTAGCTAACATAAGTTCTTAATATCTATGGGTCACAAACAATATCAGTTGTAATTTAGAAAGTTTTTTTATAGATGAATAATGTTTAAATATTATACCAATATAATTCAAACTCAAACTCAAAGCATTTATTTCAATTAAACCATTTACAGGCACTTTTTTCACAATTGTCAAGGAGTCAGTCAGTCAGAAATATGAAGCTAGTTGCCCATTCCAAAGCGTAGGTTCCTATGGAGAAGAACGGGCAAGAAACTCCACGGCCACTCTTTTAAAAAAATTATATTCTTACAAAATATTGTTTACATCATTCATGTTGAAATTATACATGTGAGAACAATGTAGAAAGACGTGTACGTAAAAAGCGTCCGTAATAAAAAATAAAAATAAAAAAACAATTCAAAAATTAAAATAAGCCGTGGCAGATAAGAGATGACCAGTCCCTACTGATGGCGCCCGTTCACGAACATGACGCATGGATCAGCACCGTTTAGCTCAACCATTTTGAAGGGAACTCGACGATCCAACACACACGCCACCACCAGCGAGACATTTGAGTGAGCATGACATACTCTTAGCCGCCAGGGCATATCGAGTCAATGAAAGACGTACCCAGTAAATGGTAGCTTTTTAGAAGGTACATGGTCACAGTGCTCACACATGTGCTATGCAATTATACAATAAAAAAAAAAGAGATTGAAGTTATACAATTCAAAGATAGTTTTTGCAATCTTCAGCAATTCCAACAATATTTTTGAATGCTAATCAATTAGTTTATGCGCCCTTGTGGAGCTGGACCAGCGTTAAGCCAAGCATTTTTGTCAGCGATATAATCCCCAAGCTTATAATATGCTTGGCAGCATAGTGTGCGTTTTATACAAGATTTAAATTTCGTTTCATTTAGTTGTAGTATATGGGAAGGTATTTTATTGTAACATTTTAAACAGTACCCCATGAAAGATGAGTCTACTTTAGCCAGTCTGAAACCCGGTTGAACTAATTGGTCCCTATTTCTAGTACAATAATTGTGTCTTTCACCTCTTTTACTGAAAAGATTAAGATTTTTCCTGACGTACATGATGTTTTCATAAATATATTGACAAGGTACCGTCATGATGTTAATATTTTTAAACAGTTCCCTTAGAGAATCG
Organism: Xanthia togata; assembly: GCA_963853775.1. Taxonomy (NCBI): domain Eukaryota; kingdom Metazoa; phylum Arthropoda; class Insecta; order Lepidoptera; family Noctuidae; genus Xanthia; species Xanthia togata. Next base: position 25,007,126 of record OY970805.1, on the reverse strand, counting down.
CGCCTACGGAGGCAATATATTGCTCTAATGGCTCTTTTATGCAGAATAAAAATAGAGTCGATATCTGCAGCCCGTCCCCAAAGTAAAATACCGTAAGACATGATACTATGAAAATAACTGAAATAGACTAGCCTCGCGGTATCTACATCAGTAAATTGACGGATTTTTCTGACAGCATATGCTGCTGAACTTAGCCGTCCTGCAAGAGATGTTAAATGAGGACCCCATTGCAGCCTTGAATCGAGCGTGATCCCCAGGAAAACAGTTTTATCTACAAATTCTAGCTTCTCCTTATTCAATACTATATCACAATCACTACTTTTAACATTCGGTAAAGCAAATCTTATGCATTTAGTTTTTTTCCCATTTAATACTAAATTATTAGCAGTAAACCAATTTTGGACCTGCAGTAGGGCGTTATTTACATCGTCAAGATTTGATGCACGTCTATTTATCTTAAAAATAAGGGAAGTATCGTCAGCAAATAACACCATTTGTGGTTGGTTTTTTAATAAATGGGGTAGATCATTAATATATACTAAAAAGAGGAAAGGACCCAATATCGAGCCTTGAGGAACACCCATTTTTACTTTTAGACCGAGTGAATTTACGCCATTAATTTGAACTTGCTGTTGTCTATCATTTAAATAAGATTTTACTAAACAGAGCGCAAGTTTACCTAGTCCGTAATGCTCAAGTTTCAAGAGTAAGGTTTCATGATTTACGCAGTCAAATGCCTTGGAGAGGTCACAAAAGATTCCTATGGCATCTTGAGCCTCCTCCCACGCTGTAAATATGTGTTTTAATAAGGTGACACCGGCGTCAGTTGTACAACGACCTTTGGTGAAACCATATTGCTGATCGTGTAAGATTTGGTTGGTGTTAAAATGATTAAGCATTTGGTTTAGCATTACCTTTTCGAACACTTTGCTGAATACCGGCAGCACGGATACTGGTCTATAATTGTTGGTGTCTTTACTGTCCCCAGATTTAAAAAGTGGTATAACCTTACTGTATTTCATTAAATCCGGGAAGACTCCTTGGTCCACACACAAATTAAATATTAAAGCTAAGTATGGTGCTATAGTCTCGATTATGGATGTACAAACTTTGATAGATAGTCCCCATAGATCCTCGGTCAGTTTGATTTTAATTTGCCGAAAGGCTTTAATAACTATCATAGGGTTTATATGTTTAAATTGAAATTCAACCGGACAGCCTGGGACATTCGCTCTTAATAAATCAATTGAGACATCGGGTGAAGAATTTAAAGCTTCCGTCGTTTTAGATGGTATATTAGTAAAGAAATGTACAAATTCTTGAGCTACTTCTAAGTTAGAGCTTATTGCACCACGTGAAGTCTCCAATGTGTAATCAGTGTTTCGTTTCTTTTCCCTACTAGTTTCATTATTTATAACTTTCCAAACTGTTTTTATTTTATTTTCTGCTGATTTGATCTTATTGCTATTGTACAGGGCTTTAGCTATCTTGCAGGTATTTCTAAAAATTTTGGAATATGTAGCAACATACTTGTTGAAAGTTTCAGTGTTAATGTAAGGCTTAAGGCCATACAGCTCGAAAAGCCTTTCCCTACTTATCCTAATACCTCTAGTTGCCCAGTCACTAAATATAAAAATAGGGCTAATATTTTTTGTTTTCTTTTCAAAAGTTTTATTGAATTCAGTGTGCACTACTGAAAAGAAATCCTCATACAATTTATTTGCATCATCCATATTATGGCCTAGAACATTTAACTTCTTATTTAGGATACTATTGAATCTATTTAATTTGCCATTTGCTATTGGTCTAAATTGTATTTGCACTTTTTGCAAAGCTGTTTTAAACTTAAAAGTTACCGTTTGACCACTATGATCAGACGGCAAATAATTTACTATGGCTTTAGCTAAATAATCACAATCGCAGAAGACATTATCAATACAAGTAGCGGAAGTTGAAGTTACTCTAGTCGGTTCTGTAAAAATGTTAGATAAATTGAATGATTTAAAAAGACTTAATAATCGATTGCTATTTAAAGTATTTTCCAGAATATTAATATTAAAATCACCACAAATAATTGCGGTTTTGTTACTGGATGCAAGTTTCGCTAGGACATCTTCCATTATTGACTCAAATAAAGAAAAGTTCTGATTATTAGGGGGTCTGTACACGCACACTACAACATGCTTATCCAGCTCAACACAGGACAGTGCGATGCAATGTTCAACTGATAAACCAACTATGTCATTACGTGCCTTAGTTTTTAAACAATTTTTAATCAAGATTAGAGAACCTCCACGTAGCATAGATTTACGGTTAAAACAACTGCCCATACTATAGTTTTTATAATTAATTAGCATTTGGTAATCCTTTAACCAATGTTCAGTGAAACAAACAATGTCAAACTTTGTTTTTTCTAAAAACATTTCAATTTCTAATAACTTGGAAGAAATACCTTGAATATTTTGATGAAATAATTTCAAGGCATTCTGCTGATCTCTTTTCAACCGACTTCAAAAAGGAGGAGGTTATCAATTCGGTTGTATGTTTTTTTTTTTTTTGTATGTTTGTTACGCGATTACTCCGCCAATTATGAATTGATTTTGATAATTCTTTTTTTGTTTGGTAGGGCATACTTCAGAAGTGGTCCCATATAAATTTGGTCAAGATCTGATGAGGGGTTTTTGAGTTAGCTTCAATAATACGTATTTTTCCCATCTAGTATATGTGGACGATATTCTAATAGTTCCTGTCACTGTAATTTACATAGCAGGTAATGGGTATTCAAATTTTTGTGGGGGTTTTGTGTAGGTACCACAACTAAAAAGTGAAAAATAAAAACTTTTTCACAAAAAATAAAACCGACTTCCAAAAAAAACACTACAAAGTGAAAAATAACTTTTATTTCGGAAGTCGGTGTCAAAAAAACGAAAATAAAACCCCAAAGACACCGACTTCCGAAATCAAAGTTATTTTTCACTTTGTAGTGTTTTTTTTGGAAGTCGGTTTTATTTTTTGTGAAAAAGTTTTTTTTGGTAAATATTTATTTTAGAGCCAGAAGATACCTTGTTGTTGTTAGTTATAAGAATATTCTTACTTGTACCTCCTGTTGTCTTACAAACTAGTTTAAATGACTATCCGGAGTTGACCCCATGACCTCAGTGTCATCACCAGGCAGTGAGCTCATAGTGAGTGAGGGACATGGAACCACGTGGACAAATAATTTTAGGTACAGTCACATTGTTACTGAATTATTGTTACAAGACTACCCAAAAAAACCGGCCAAGTGCGTGTCGGACCACGCACAATAAAGAGTTCCGTAGTTGAGATGAATTAATTTTATCCTAAGAACAAACTTAACATTGCAGTTGAAAAACATGTTCTCCCAAACGGAATGTTTTACAAACTGCAGAATTAAGTTGTTCGATTATTACTCGTTAACCTATAAAGCCTACTTAGCTGTGATAGTTTTCCTTTTAACTTCGTTATATACAGGGTGGCACATTTAGATCGGTTAGTATGGGAAAGTCTGAAACTATAAGACATACGAAGATCTCTTCTTAGGAACCATGTCATCGATTTTAGTAACAAGAAAAAATGCATTCATACATTTAAAAAAAACTTGTACTCAGCTAGGGAATCGAACCCGGACGTTTTGAAAAATAAAACTAACACTATTTCTATTTATATATCGATTGTGTAGGTCTTAAGCAGTAAATGTTACTATAAATCATGATGTCTGAAATAATAATAATAATAATAATAAAGTTTATTCAAAAAATAATGTAGTACAGTAAAAACATTTTTCGTAATTCTATGTAATAGTTCACAAGTGTTACATGCCTGAACTAGGACATCCTGTGTTTCAGGCGAGAAAAGGTAAAACATTATATCTAAATAATCACAGTAATCACATCATATACAAAAGGTAAATTAGTCAACTAATAGGTATGTAAAAGAGGTGTAAACAGTATAAAAATCTTACCTGCTAAAATCTTAGTATATTAATTTAAGCTAACTAATCATAATAAAAAGTGCAATTAATATTTATTTAAGTACAACTAATAACTTCTCTGTATCTTCATAGGACAAATTTTGTAATGTTTCCTTCAGAGTTTTCTTGCAATTTACAAAATTTTGGGAATAAATTTTTGCTTTTGCATTAAGTCTGTTATAGAGTAGTGGTCCCAGAAAAACAAAAAATTTGGCTGTAAGAGCATGTTTTGTGCTTTTTGTGGGACAAACTATATCTTTCCGTCTCTTTTTAATAAGTTCAGTGCTGAAGCGGAGGGCTGCGTGTTGTTTTAGTACAATGCTCATTATGAATAACTGCCTGACTGTTAGTACTTCACAATTTTTATAGAGCTGGTTAGTGGGAAAAAGGAAAGGGCGGCACGTAGAAAATGATAAATGATAAATGATTTATTTCTGCAAGTAGGTTTGTACAAACACTTTTACACGTCAATCATATTTTAAAAACTAGATGAGGTCGGCGTTTCCTATCTGACTACTCTGAGAAGAAAGGCCGAAACAAACTCAGAGGTCACAGTCTCTTTTAAAGTCCAGACATAATCTTGGTCAGATCATGTGAAGACGATGTAGATTGATGTCTGAAATGGTCTTTTGAGGAAATAACCATTCAGATTGAGAAGACCTGTCCAGTCAGTGCACGCATTTGTCAGTTATCGTGCAGCTCAACTCAGAATTTAAGGAGCTCAACGATTCGACGAACAATACCAAAGAAAGGACGTTTGGGTAGGCCACATAAATTACTCAAACTGCCAGACCATGATAAAAACTAATTGACAACAAAAAAAAAAAATTAAAACAAAACAAAAGGGAATATCTGCATAGTCTTCACATTCACAATAATTAAAATAATATAATACTTTAAAGTAAATATTCATGTCAATGAATATATAATGAATAAAATGCATTGATTTCATACCCTTTAAAAAAAAATTGGGACCGAGGACGGCCCTATCAAATGGCCCGCGAGGTCGCCCACAAGAACTAGTCTAGTTGGGTTACCAACTAGACTATTTCTTGTGGGGTTACGTTAAGGATGAAGTGTACAAAACAAGCTACGACACCATTAAAGACCTAAAAGCAGCCGTAGAGTCCATTTTAACGCAAATTCACCACCTGAAGATACAAAACGCAATAGTAAGATCGTTACCTAAACAATTTGAATGATGTATTGAAAAACATGGTGGTAATTTCGAAAACTTACTAAAATAAATTAAAGTATATGAAAACATTAGATTAAGATAAGATTTGTTACTATTATTGACTACTGGTATGTTATTTTATTTGTATGGTGTGTCAGACTGCGTGTAGTGTGGGCCACGTGATCAAGCGGCGCGTAGAGGCCGTGTGCGCCGCGTCCGTGCTGTGCGGCGCCTGCGTGTCGCGCTGGGGCGCGCTGCTGGGCGCGCGCCTGGCGCGCGTGGCGGCGCGCGCCGACGCGCTGCATGCGCACGCGCACCTCACGCACATGGCGGCGCGCGCGCTCGACCTCGCGGCGCACGCAGCCGACGACGCACAGGTCAGTGGCATTAATCATTATGTCGTTCAATATGAATTACCACTTGAATGTCCGTGGATACCAAAATAAAAAATATAATTTTTATTTTATTTATTTATTTTATTATTTACACGGAAAATAGATACAGATAATACATAATCATAATTACTGGGTATAAATGGTTTTATGTGGATACCTGACCAGAATAATGGTCTATCAATGTCTGTCTGGGTTCGTATTTATTTATTACACCTAATCTAGGTTATACTTAAAAATCAGGGTAGATGTCTGGAACGATATGGTACGGTAGCCAGTGACGCAGTGGTGAGGCATGGTAAAACTAAAGCCGGTATGGCATTATGGTACGGTAGCTGCTGTATGGTGCTTTCAGCGTGGCCGTGAAAAGTAACTTCTTGTTTACCTAGCAAAATAACGGTGTCAATAAACCGTTTCATTAAAAGCCAATGTATTTCGATCTACTTTTCTAATAAGAGCTAATGCAAATTAGTGAAAATAATTCGATTCCTACCAGTCCCGAACTCATAAAACAGCTACGAATATGTTTTTCAGTCTGCACATGTTTTTTGATGAATTCGTCAGATTAAAATGTAAAAACTTTATTCCATAAACTACTAAAATCTAGGAAAAGTAAACACGGGAAACAATACATTTTATTTAATTTACTACCGCCAGTCATTCATTGATATTTATCGTAAATGGAAACATTAAAATGTTTGAACAAACCATCGCGTCGTTTGTAATTTATAGTCATAGGTATCTGGGCGACCATGGCCTAACTTGTTTTATTTTTCAATAACCTTCAAAAGCGTTTTTTCTCACAAAGCAAATAATCACACAATAATCTACATGCCGCCATCCTAATCCTACTGATCCCACTAATTACCTTTGAAATCTACTCTAAATAAGTAATTTATAATAATTAAACTATCTACTTACCCCAAATACTTAATTAAAACGTAGGGGAGACCGGGGTAAGGTGGGATACTTAAGAGAAAAAACGTCATAATATGAAAATCAAAACGTTTATTAAATATCTCTTACAATTAAGTAACACTTACAGCAGTATTTAAAATAATTATAGTCTTTTATAGCTCTAAATCACATAATTTTTTGGCACATAATGAATTAAATGACACATGTCAAATATCCCGACTTGCCCCATGATCGGGGCAAAATGGGAAATACTATGGGGCATAATGAGTACACATATTAAACCGGTTGACAATGTTCACATACGTGTGCCTCTTCATCGTCGTCGTTAACACCCGCGCAGGAATTATGGGCCCAGCCATGGCACACGCTACAAATAACCCATCCTTCAGTGGATTGTGAATATAAGTACCCACAATATATGCAGGGACAGTCATTTTCGCTGTCTTCAGAAGAATCAGAATTTGTGTCACATTTTTTGCGTCTTTTGTTTTTGTTCCGTTTTTCCGAATTCTTCTTTTCAGGTTTTTTCTTTTCAGTCTTTTTAGTGTCTGGTTTCTTCTTGTCAGTAGTCTTATTTACTTTTTGTCTTTTATTTATATCTGTGATGAGATCATTCTTGTACGGAGAAGCTGTAAGTATTGCAGTTTTACCACGTTTTCTGGTTTTCCTCTCTTGGGTTCTAACTTCCTTGGGTATAGCAATGATATTTTCTGGGGTCACAGAAAAATAAGATTTTGATGGTTGTATTTGTCTCTCAGGTGTCTTTTCTTTAATCAAGTGTGCAGAAGTTGAAGGCTGATGTAAATCCTCAGTCCTCATTGGTTCCACAGCTGATCGTTCATCAGAAGAAACATTTATTTGTGCTGAATTAGCTTGAGCTACTTCCGATGTAGTAATCTCTGGTTGTGTTGCATCTACAAGAGTTGACGTCGAAGTGGCTGAAACTTGAGATGTTGACTCCAGGTTTATATTTTCAGGCGGCAAAGTCTCTGTGTTTGTTGTTTCTGCCGCTATAAAATCAGCCTCTGTAAATACATTTCTGTCAAGTGGCCATATTCCACATTTCCGAAATCCATTCATTGCGGTCAGCATCGTCGCTGCTTGTAAATATGCTTGCCCAAATAGCTTTGCTACTTGATAGGGTGTAACTATGCGTCCGGGATGATCTCGTAGCCATTTTTTCACTTCGGCACCATAATATGTACTCAGTGGTCTCATAAATGCTACATCCAATGGTTGTAGCTTGTGGGTGCAATGGGGTGGTGTACACAATAGTATTACATGATGCCCCCTTGCGTAATCTATCAAATCAATATTTTTTGTGTGTGACGCGTGACCATCCAGTAGCAACAAGACTGGTTTTTCCTTAGTGGGGTTTACGATTTCTACAAATTTTTTGAACCAATTGTAGAATATTTCTGAAGTTATCCAACCATTGTCACTACATGTCCCCCAAAATCCTGGTGGTGCATCATCTAACAACTCATTCTTCATTCGTTTTCGGGCGTAGATTAGCATTGGTGGTATGTATGTTCCAGCAGCGTTAAAACAGATTTCAGCAGTAACTAATTGCCCTCTTTCAGCAGATGATAAGCAGCCAACTTGCTTTTGACCCTTGAGTGACAATATCTTTGACTGACTTTTTGGCACAGTACTAACAGCGGTTTCATCGACGTTATAAATCCTGTCAGCGGTAAAGCCATGCTCTTCTACAACTTTTTCTAGTAATGTGAAAAACTCATTTACCGCCACTTTGTTAAAAGCCATAGCCCTTGCTGCAGAAGTTGGTTCTGGTCGTCTAAATGAAAGTTCAGGATGCCTTTTTAGGAATCCACTTAGCCAATCTTCTCCAGCCATTCCAGTCTCTCTGTTGAATGGGTTCTCGATATGGTTTCTCTCGGCTAACTGGAAAGCTAAAATCCGAAGCTCTTTCCCAGTTATTCCAAAAAGGCGTGCTTCCATTGATTTAATGTACTGAGATAATTCTTCTTCTTGTTCTTTATTAAAAACTGTTTTGAAGCGTCCTAATTTCTTTTTTCCATAGTCATTATCTGAATCTGTATCGGCATCTTCAGCACATCGGGCTTTTCTCACTCGTCGTTCCAAGGTCGATTTAGGTACGTTATATGTAGCTGAGGCTCGAAGAAATCCCATTGTCTCAGAAAGCACGGCCCTAACAGCTCTTCTCATATCGTCTTCTTCCCATGTTCCACGATCCGTTTTACGTTTATAATTTCGTACCATTGTATCTGCAAAAAAGAAAAAGAAATAGGCGTTAAAAAATCTACTCATAAGGGGCAAAACGGGATACTATCCCATTATACCCCGACCTTTTTGCCCCAACAGACACAATTTGAAAAAGTAATAACAGTTCTAACCTACGAAATTATACAACGAAAGATCTATCAAAACTCGTTAGTTTTACATTATTACAACAAATATACAGTAAAGTGTTACATTAGTACAAATACATACCTTTGTGCACATCGATTTAAAACAGAAAACTTCGTAAAAATCCTCCAAAAACCAGTTTTTTCTCGCTGCGAAGCCGAAACACGCAGCGACACGTTCGCAGCGCTCGGACTCGTGTGACGCGACTGAATACCGCGCGAATGGCGTCGTGTTCGGCTCTGTTGTGTTCACCAGTCACGCACACAAACATATTTCCCGACCTGCCCCGAGCTTTGTCTTGCCCCGGTCTCCCCTACTTTTCTTTCACTAAACTCAAAACACAAACACTATCAATCACTGTTCTATACCTACAACAAATATAACTACTACAAGAAATGAATTAAATTTATACTGAGCGAACAAAATGAAAATTAACTACTTAATTGTACAAATTATATGGTTCTAATGCGATTACGTCAAAACACAACCACACATTGTCAATCGAATGATGAATGTTATGATTTCCGAACTCCGAGCCGAAAGCATTACGAAATACAACGAAATCAACCGAAAATCAGCAATAGCTCTTTTTCGTTCACACGCGTCATCACACGCCGATCGTAATTCGTTACAGGGGCCTTATTATGAAGTATTAATGCCATCATTATTCCACTGCGAAAAAAGGATGGTGCTAGCGGCTTTATATAGCTCTGTCTCTCACTCACATTGGAATAATGGTGGCATTAATACGTCATAATACGGCCCCTGATCGGCTTACCCGGCTGCTAAGAAACCGCGGTGTCACGTGACCAGAGTGACGTCATACGGACTTTATTTTCTTTAAATTGACTTCACGATAAGTCGGATGCGCGTACGAGGCGCTTTTTTGCGCGCCTACGGCTTTAGAGCGAAATGTTTTGTTGTTGGTATATAAAGACAAACAATTTAATGTAGGCGTTTTGTATTGGTTTAAATTTATGGTGTATCAAATACTTATAGTGCGATTATTCAATGACGATAGAGTGGTTGTGTCTCGAATGGAAGCCGGTAAGAATCGGGTTGTTTGAAGCCGTCGCCCCTGGTGACGTCAAGAATTTGTATCGATAATAATTAAGTCAGTCAACGGTACAACCGTCGCGTCGACTGACTTCATTATTATGTGCCCTTAGAGAGAGTTAGGACTAGCGTGTCGTGCGAACGTAGGGTGCGGGTGGTGCCGCAGGCACGTCCCAGTGGTCGTCGATGGCGGCGCTGGTGGCGGGCGAGGCGGGCTCGCTGCGCTCGGCGGCGGGCGCGCTGGTGGCCCGGCACGCCGCGCCCGCGCCGGTGGCGAGCGACGCGGGCTCCCTGCGCTCGGCGGCGGGCCCGCTGGTGGCGCGTCACGCCGCTCCCGCGCTGCGCGCCGAGTTCGATGCCGCCGCGCTCCACGCGCCCTGCCCCAGCGACCTTCGTCTGCACGTCAAGGCCAAGACGCTCGTCGAGAGGTCAGTGTGACCACGTTTTATATTTCATGAGCCGTACGGAGTTTGCTATGGGATTTCTCGTCGGCAAAAATAACGAACTCCCATACAAACTGTTGGGTATGCGGGCGTGGACACAAGTAAAACGACCGGTGGTTCGAATAGCACTGTTTATTGCGTACAGCCACAGGTACAACGGGGGGTGCGCGGGAGGGGCGCACGGGAAGGGCGCGCGGGTAGGGGCGCGCGCGCTTACATACATATACATATCTAACAGTCCTCCCCCTTAGTTTTCTAATATTATTTTAGTTAATACACAATAACAGCTTAACTTATCAAATTACTTTTACCAAACTTAAATGTTAACTTTTTCTTAAAAATACTTTTTGTAACATAAATCTCGTTTCCGTGTCGATCGTAATGACCTTTTGGAAAGGCTTTCTGGTACAACAGCTTCTGGAACGTCAGAGCTCGAATGACTGACCTCGGAGACATTCGCCGTTTCACATTGAGCCTGTTGTAGCTCTGTCTCACCTTCCTCCTCTTCCATGAGCGGGTGACTAGTTGGGCTTCCCTCTATGCCTGAGTAGTTTGATCTGACATTCGTCAAGGTGGGGTCAGGTTCAAATACAGGTGTTACCAATGTCGGAGGCGGCGGCGGTGACGGCGACGGTGACGGCGGCGGTGACGGAGACAACCCAGGTAAGTGCGTTTTTGATTTTAATGTTTTAAAATTATCTTCCTGACTAACATCAGTTCCTTTATACAACATTAGCTGATTTATGTGTCTTTTACAGGTTTCTGCACTTACGATATCTTTTACCAAGTATACAACTTTCCCTATCCTTTTAATAATAACTCCTTTAGCCCATGAATAACTTGTCTTATTAGTGAATTTCTTATGTAATACAACATCGTTTCTTTTAAAACTATTTGTTTTATTTTTCCCATTCTCCCCCATGCGCGTACACTGTTGGTTTTTGATACGGTTAGATACAGAAGGTGGCGAGGGTTCCGAAGATCGCGGATTAATCAAATCTAGTCGAGATCTTAACTTATGCCCGAAAACCATTTCAGCAGGTGACAGCCCCGTGGTGGAATGTACAGAATTACGGTAGTCCATAAGATATTTTAGTAGTTTTAACGAAGTATTACTTGACCCTTGGGATGATAAAAGACAAGACTTAATACCTCTTTTAACGATCTTCACGAAACTTTCTGCCTGTCCATTACTTGGTGGATGATAAACTGGGGAAGTCAAGTGGACAATACCGTTTGTCGTACAAAACAATTCAAATTCCCGTGAACAAAAAGCTGTGCCATTATCACTCACTATTGTTTTTGGAACACCAAATCTAGATATGACGTCGCAAAGCTTATTGATTACTGCCAATGATGACGTTGTTGTATTCATGTTGTACAATTCTACCCATTTGCTATATGCATCAACTGCTACTAAATAGACGCAGCCTCTAATGGGACCCAAGAAATCAATATGAATCCTATCGAACGGACATGGTGGGACGGTCCACTGAGCGACAGGTGCGCGAGCGGGGGACGGTCGCAACTGTATACACACGTCGCACGAATTTATCATCGTCTCCACCGCTTGGTCTATACCCGGGAACCAAAATCTAGATCTAGCTTCGGCCTTCGTTTTAACTATCCCAAGATGGGACGTATGTAATTCTTTTAAAATTAATTTATACAAACTCGAAGGAATGACAACCTTATGTCCTCTCATTACGCACCCATTTTCGTATGACAATTGCGACCGACACAAATGAAAAGCCTTTAGCTGATTGTCATTTAATTTCGGTGGCCAACCCTTCAAAATAAACTTTATAACCAATCCTAACACATTATCGCGCTTTGTTTCCTCTCGTAATGTCTCTAAAGTTACAGGCATGCTCCCGTCTACAACGAAACAAACATAAGTGGCGCGATCGTACGCTACCTCACAGTCGCAGCACTTACACTGTTCGGTGCACGCGCACTCGTGACTCGAGCGCGGCAGGCTCGCTCGCGACAGATAGTCCGCGCTGTTGTTTACACTGCGCACGTACTCGATGTTATAGTTATAGCTACTTAGGAATAAAGCATATCTTTGTAATCGGTTTGCTGACATTTCTGGTATGCCTTTATGTTGTCCAAAAATAGCCAGCAAAGGCTTGTGATCTGTTCGCAATATAAATGGTTCGTTGCTACCATAAAGATATTGGTGGAATCGCCTCACGCCGAAAATAATTGCTGTCGCTTCTTTTTGAATCTGCGCGTACCGTTTTTCCGCGGAATTTAAAGTTCGAGAGACGAATGATACCGGCCTTTCGACCCCATCTTTGCCTATCTGTGATAGCACCGCGCCCAGCCCGCCGGGTGAAGCGTCTACCGTTAATACGATCTTTGCATTGGGATCATAATGAGCAAGCACTTGATCTGATATCATTATTTTTTTAATTTCCTGAAAAGCCGTCTGGTGTGAAACAGACCATTCCCACCTGGCGTTTTTTTTTAATAAGTTATACAAGGGACTGAGAATGGTGGACGCATTCGGTACAAAATTTCTGTAATAATTAATTAAACCTAAGAACGATTGTAACTGGCTAATATTAGTGGGAATCGGTGCTTCCGCCATTGCTTTGACCTTTTCAGGTGATTTCTTTAGACCATCCTTTGTTATTATGTAACCTAAACAACTGACTTCGTTTTGAAAAAAACTACACTTTTCTTTTTTTAACGTTAATCCGGCATCCTGCAAGCGTTTCAGGACGGAATGAAGCCTTTCTATGTGTTCTTGTTTATTTTTCCCTGTAATTAATATATCATCTAACAGACACATGACCCCATCTATTCCGGAGAGTACTCCTTCGATTGCTCGTTGGAAGATAGCCGGCGCGCTAGCCAATCCGAATACTAGGCGCGTGAACCGATAAAGTCCGCGGTTCGTATTGATGCAGGTTATGTTTTTCGATTCATCTTCTAAAACAAATTGATTGTAAGCCATCGATAAATCAAGTTTACTGAACTCTTGCCCTCCATAGATCTTTGAAAATAGCTCATTAGTTGTTGGGAGTGGGTATTGTTCTATTAACAACTGTTTATTTATGCTTACAGAGTAGTCAGCACATAACCTGACTGAACCGTCCCTTTTAAGTACGGGAACTATTGGAGATGCGTATGCCGAATGTTCGATAGGTTCAAGAATACCTAACGCGACTAATCTATCTATTTCTTTCTCAACCTTTTCACGCAACGCGAATGCTACTGGGCGTGCCTTAAAGAAAACGGGTTTGGATCCTTCCATTACTGATAATTTAATTTTATATTTGTTAAACGTCCCTATTTTGTCTGAAAATAAGTCTGAATACGTCTGCTGTAACTTATCTATTGTAAATCCTGATTCAGCACAAAACTGTATCGGTGTTAACTGTAAATTAAATAAAGAAATAAAATCCCGACCCAGTAATGGCGGCCCCCCGTCCCGCACGACGTACATCGTGAGGCCACGTGTTTTTCCCACGTAAACTATAGGTAAATGTAATGTTCCTAGACATTCAATTTTTCCTCCGTTATATGACAATAAACGCTTAAGAGTAGGTGATAATGGCACATCTTTGAAATATGTTTCGTAAAAAGATTCCGACACCACTGTCACCGCGGAACCGCTATCGATTTCAAACTTGTGTGGGACTGATTTGATCAAAATTGTTTCTACCATGGGGTCCCCCCTACAAGAACGGATATGGTAAATCTTACCGTCATCTTCGCTACCCTCGTCACTGCCATCCACTTGCACGAAATTCACTTTCCCGCACATACGCTTTAGATGACCCTTGATATGACACTTCTTGCACGAATAATTAGCGAATCTACAATCCTTTGACTTATGGTTGCTAAACCCACAGACACTACACTTCACTGGTTTGGTCTTCGTTGCAATTTGGAACAATTGCTCCGGTGTGGGCGCTGCTGGCATCCCCGCTGTCGCCGGCGCGCCCGCGCACGTGGTCGCGCCCGCTCCGCCAGCCCACGTGGCGGCGGCGGCGGCGGCGCGGCCCCGGCTCAGGCTCTCAGCTAACTCCACGACCTTGGTCAGCGTCAAGTCGGCCAGGTCTCTCGTGTAGATCTTCTCCTTCTCCCGCCCAGGCAGCATGCCCATGATAAATTTATCACGGAGCGCCTCTTCAACGTTGAGGAAGTGGCATCTCGTGGTCAGGCCTCGCAGCCTCGCTGCCCACTGGGAATAAGATTCTCCTGGTTGCTGCACGGCTGCGTAAAAGTCGTGTCGCTCCCCAAACCCGACGCACTTCGGAGTGAAATGTCCGTCTAGCAGAAGCAGCAGGTCTTCATAGGGCACGTCGTCGATATCTTTGGGCAACACCAGATCTGTTGCCAGCTTGTAGGTGCATTCGCTGAGTGCGCTGAGGAAGATCGCCTTCCTTTTTTCGCCCGCCGGGTCGGTTTTATCGTTGATTTCGTTTGCCACAAAATATTGTTTAACCCGACCTTTGTACGTTTTCCACGTCTGTGTGACGTGGTCAAATGTACTGAGCACGCCATAATTGGTTTGCCTCGTCGCCATTGTTGGGTATGCGGGCGTGGACACAAGTAAAACGACCGGTGGTTCGAATAGCACTGTTTATTGCGTACAGCCACAGGTACAACGGGGGGTGCGCGGGAGGGGCGCACGGGAAGGGCGCGCGGGTAGGGGCGCGCGCGCTTACATACATATACATATCTAACACAAACTTTCATACATTTAACACCTGTAGGGGATGAATTATCAAAAATATTAATTAAGTAATTTTTAGACTTCATTTATTACGTATTTAATATGTTATGTTCCAGACTGCGCGATTCGTGGCAACACCTGGTGCGTGACCGCGCCACGCGCTCGCTGACGTACAACGACGAGCAGTTCCACGTGCTGGAGCGCATCACCGTCGCCGAGACCGGGCGGCGCGCGCGGGCTCTGCTGCAGAAGGCCTCGCCGCTGGCGCGCGCGCGGGCCGACGCTATCGCTGACTGGTAAGACATCACACTAGTACGTACAGAGAACGGGTGGCGCGCGCGGGCTCTGCTGCAGAAGGCGTCGCCGCTGCAAAGTATTTCGGCTAGAACAAGCTAGGTGGACAAAATTATTTTGCTGCATTTTTGGATTGTATTACAGTTATTTTATCTCACGAAAGCGGGTGAGCCATACTTGAAGTTGTAATGCGTATAGACATGCGCTCTAGTGTGCGTAATAGCGTTAGCAAGCTTTGGCTAATGAACAAAATAATTAAGTTATTCGATTTTTGCTATGTATAGATAAGACATGGTACCAGGGCCTCAAGTCTGCTATTACAATAGTGTCAGAATGGTCTATCATTGATTTCATAATTGTTGATTTTGACAAGTTTGATAATCTCACTAATTTAATGGCGTCATTATGACTTTCCAATGGCCAACCACTGACACTCCATTGAAATAAATGGCATCTATTGGTAATCTCGTACATAATGAATGACTGACATAGGTGGTAATCTGCTAAAATTTTGACAGTTCCTTTGATCAGTGACCTACCATTAGAACGTCATTGTTCAGTCATTGCTTTTAATTCGTTACGAGTATCGTGTTTTTTGAAATACAATGATCAACCAATGATCGACCATTATGAATTTAGCAGATTACGAACTTTTAGCAAAATGACGATGGGATCGTGGTGGAATGACGAATTTATAAAAATAGCAGACTTAGGCCCCCACCCATAAAACAGCTACGAATATGTTTTTCAGTCTGCACATGTTTTTTGATGAATTCGTCAGATTAAAATGTAAAAACTTTATTCCATAAACTACTAGAATCTGAGAAAAGTAAACACGGGAAACAATACATTTAATTTAATTTACCACCCCCAGTCAGTCATTGATATTTATCGTAAATGGAAACATTAAAATGTATGAAAAAACCATCGCGTCGTTTGTAATTTATAGTCATAGGTATCTGGACGACCATGACCTAACTTTTTTTATTTTTCAATAACCTTGAAAAGTGTTTTTGCTCACAAAACAAATAATCACACAATAATCTACATGCCGCCATCCTAATACTTCCGATCCCACTAATTACCTTTGAAATCTACTCTAAATAACTTATTAAACTATCTACTTACCCCAAATACCTAATTACTATCTTAATCACTGTTCTATACCTACAACAAATATAACTACTACTAGAAATGAATTAAATTTATACTGAGCGAACAAAATGCGAATTAGCTACTTAATTGTACAAATCATATGGTTCTAATGCGATTACGTCAAAAAGATCCACACATTGTCAATCGAATGATTAATGTTATGATGTCCGAACTCCGAGCCGAACGCATTACGAAATTCAACGACAACAACCGACTCGTTTCACGACACGCATGCGTATTCTATCGTTACTCGGTACAGAGCGGCTTACCCGGATGCTAAGAAACTGCGGTGTCACGTGACCGAAGTGACGTCAAGACGGACAAATTGAATTCACGATAAGCCGGATCCGCCTACGAGTTATATTAGAGCAACATGTTTTGTTGTAGGGACATAAAGGCAAAAAAAAAAAGCCGTTTTGTAATTTTTTAATTTGATTATGTATGAAATACTTATTGTGATTATTCAATGACGATAGAGTGGTTATGTTCCGAATTTCCGAAGGAAAGCCGGTAGGAATCGGCTTGTTTGAAGCCATCGCCCCTGCATGGTACAATAAAATAGAAACTTATATTCAAGAAACATTTAATTTTAGCAATATTTTGAATACAATTTATATTTTATTTAAATTAGTATTTCAAGTAGAATCGTAATTAGACTCTTCTTCAGAGTCAGTTTCTTCTTCACTGTCATCTTGTTTATTATTAATTCAAAATCACACTATTGCAAGTATTACGCCATGTCTCACTTGTTATTTTTGTAATACTCTCTTGAATAAGTTTTTCTGTGTTGCTCATATTTTGCTCAACGATTCTTAGAGCAATTTAGTTTTTAAGGACCCCCACAGATGTTTTCTATGGCCAGTGGCGTGCACAGAGTTTTTAGACAGGGTAGACAGAAAATTTTAAAAGCCAAAAATACTGCATGTTGGTTTTGGTTCGTCGTCTTGTCGATTAAATAATGATGTAGGTAATAGCCACCTTAAATATCCATAGATTGACTGATTTTATAGACATATCAATTTACGATTGATTTAAATCAGTGGAAGTAATTTCTTGATGAATTGTTTGAATCATTACAGACGCTACACTGGAGATTAGGTCATTTTGAATTCGATTTGATAAACTCGTAAATGAGCTAATGCAATTTTGCGAATGGTTTTCCAAAATTCCGTCGTATTTCGCGAGCACGTCGACCAGCTCTAAATAATTTCCCCTATTCTCTGACGAAGCAGATTCGTCATGTCAACGAAAAGCGAGCTCTTATTTCGCCAAAAAGCAAACAATGTCAGTAAGTCGCTGAAAAATATTTCGGTTCCGATCGACTTTCGCGTTAAGTCTATCAATGTGGATTTGTATCTGAGAATTTAAACGCGTCTCAATACGATTTTCTAAAGGTGTGATAGTTAAGGGAAGCTTTTTCTAGGTGTTTTTCAGATTGGTCACGTTTTTTAGCTGCAGTAGGAAAGTTATGAATATCGATGTAACCGGTAGCGTTCCAGACCGTTTTATTGTCTGAAAATAGTAGACAAGGGAAACAAAACAAACTATTGCTGTGTGCATACACAGCAATAGTTTGTGAATGCGGCAATGAACCTGTGAGTCAATAATATGAATCATATGGTTTTGTATTGAATTTACGATTGACTTTACCTTTAGTTTGTACTAATTGCAAATCCGGTGTACAACGACCTTTTACAATCACTTGTTTTTTTTTATCACCGAATGATAGTTTTGAAAACGCATCCTTTTTATTTTGTCTATACACACACCACCTGAACAACTTTCACAGTGAATATTTCATACTATTATCGACGTTAAACTCTTAAATACCAAATAATATGGCTCACAAAACAAATCAAAACGTATCAAACAAACAATATGGCGAACTCACAAACTCGGAACGGAGACAGTGCAAAAAATAATACGACAAAAAATAAATAGTGTAAGTTATGATGCAATATAAATGAAACAATACTACTTTTAAAAATATTTCAACAGTTCGCTAGGATTCATTACGGCCTTATGTAATACTGATAATTTACTGAATGCAATGGCCGTTTCAAGTTCGCTGAGTTTTATATAAAGTGTTCTAAAGTTTACAATAAATTGGTTTAGTAATCCGAAGACATAGGTCATATAAATTGAATGATTATCTTTCTTAGTGAGATCGGTTACGAGACCTTCAAGTAATTTAATGCGTGCGTCTATTATTTTTGTATTTTCATTGATTATTTTAACAATAGACCATTTATCATATTGCATAAATGCTTGACCTAATTTCACCGGAAGAATCCCAGGGTTTTGATTAATCTTTACCACTTGAAGGGCCTGGCTTGGAAGACTCCAACTGGTCGTTGTCCATATCACCAGGATCCAACACCACCTGTGGAGGACGTTTTACATTTTTAACCGGAACTTTAGTATCTCTATTTTTTACTTTTATTGGTACGATGTTACGTTCTATCTGACCTGTAACCATGGCCTTTTGAAATCTAGGTTTATCTTTAGCTTGCCTTCTATTTACGGCTTTAATGAAAATCGTTTGCCCTTCTTCTAAGGCTGGTCTGGATTCGCCTCCCCGCTTGGTTATAATTCTTTCCTTATGACTTTTTACTTTGTAGTGGTTACACCGCCACATACTAACTACGCATCAAAGACATGACGTCACACAAATCCTGCATCGCGCAATTAGAGTTTACCGTGCGAACGACATAGATAAGACTATCCGAAATCAACAGTTGGGCAGTCGGCCCGCCAGACACAACACCCGTCTGGTTGGAGGATCCTCCCTTTTCTATGGTGGATGAGTGAACTTTACACCCTGTTCCTCATGCCCCTAAAACCTTTTCGGAAAGATATTTATAAATTGCCCTTGTTCTTTTCTTATGATCTCTGATTAGTTGCTGATTGTATGCTTTATCGAATTCAGAGTTAAAAATAGAGTTTAATTCCGTATGACCAAACGCAGCTTCGAACGGTGTTAAATCAGTGGTACTGTGGATAGTGTTATTGTAAGCCATAACGGCGTAAGTCATCACTGATGCTGCGTCTGTAAATTTCTTTTCATAGTTCGCTAATCGATATATTTCTATAATTGTAGAGTGAAAACGTTCTATGAGCCCCATAGAATTGGGATTATTAGGTGTACCTATGTGTAGTTTAATTTTGTGCAAGTCCGTCAGTTCTTTTAATAATTCATTATTAAATTCGGTTCCCGGATCAGAACTTATTTTCTGTGGTATACCGTAAAAAGAAAAGTATTTCATTAATGCTCTGACCACTTCGGGTGTGGAGCGAGATGCAATTTCTATCGCTTGTCCTAATTTGCTAAAGGCATCGATTAAAGTTAAATAGTATTTTGATTCTATACTGAACAGATCTATAAATATTTCCTGAAAGGGGGCGTTCTGGGTTTGTGTGAGCTGCAGTACAGGTTTAATTGGTTTTCTGTCATACTTAGAGGTTTTACAACGATCACATGAGTTAATTATGGCGGAAACGGTTTCGGATAAATGTGGCCAATGATAATTACGACGGATTCTTTTAACAGTTTCTGTAATGCCGCGATGACAGGTCTTGCCTTCATGTAACTTAATCACAATGGCTTTCTGTTCCTGTTCATCTTCGACGTAAATAACGCGCTCGGTACATTCATAAAAATTTACCATATCTTTCTTAAATAATGAAATTATAATATTACTAAAGTCTTTTCTGTGTTCTGGATTCTCAAAATAAATGAAATATTTAATTTTGGGTTTTATATATTCTTTTAAAAATGTTTTGATATGATCTTGATTATGAAGAGGCAAAAATACTTCCAACACTTTTTGTTTGTCCCTAGACAAGTCTTTTACGTGGAGCTCATTACGAAACCAGCTAAAAACTAGTATTTGATTAGGTTTGGTGTCTATTGCTTCCTTCAATATCGGTATTCCATGGGATTCGAGATCTTCGGCTGAATGAACTGTTTGTATACTAGAAGGTTCAGAGGGTATAGGATAATTATTGGGTGATTGTTCCAAGTCTGTACGAGTATCGAAATCTAAATCTATGGTTATTGGGCTAGCTGTCGCGGTTCTTTCAGAGTCGGAAACAGAAATAGTCCTTGAGTCATCAGAATTTAATGCGGCCACGTCTTCTAAATAATTTTGAAGTCTACTTTCTTTTTCGTTTATATTAACAATCATTGAAATGTCGTCGGAAACGTTGGCTGCTCCTAGTGCTTTAAGTTGAATTGGAGATAGCGCATCTGCAGTTACATTCTGTTTACCATTTTTATATATGACATTAAAGTCATATTCTTGCAACCGCAAGCGCCAACGCGTTAGCTTGTTATTAGGTTCCTTGAGTTGATACAGCCAGACTAACGGTCTATGGTCAGTGTAAATATCAAATTTATGTCCGTATAAATAAGGTCTAAAGTGTTTTGTGGCCCACATGATTGCCAATAATTCGCGTTCAATAGTACTGTACCTTTTTTCCGTATCTGTCAAGGTCCGACTGGCATATGCTATTGGTTTGTCACTACCTACAGGGCCCTGTGACAAAACCGCGCCAATTGCAACTTCAGAGGCGTCTGTCGTTAATAAAAATGGTTTATTCATGTCCGGGTATTGCAATATCGGTGCGTTTATCAGAAGTTCCTTACATTTTTCAAAAGCTTCGGTATAATTTTGGTCTATGACTACCTTTTTACCCTTTTTCAAACAGGCTGTCAATGGCTGTGTGATTTTGGAGAAATCTTTAATAAACCGTCTGTAATAACCCACAAAGCCTAAGAATCGCTTGATTTCAGTCTGTGTCCGTGGTAAAGGATATTTAAGAACTGCTTGTATTTTGTCGTTGTTTGGTCGTAGTCCGTTTTTAGTCAACGTGTGTCCCAAATACTGCACTTCCTTACGTAAAAATTCGGACTTATCTAACTGAACCTTCAAGTTAGTTTGACGAAGTCTATGGAAGACGGAACGTAATTTTTGAACATGCTCTACTATGCCATTTGAATATATTAGTATATCGTCTAAATAAACCAGGCAATGTATACCCTGTAGGCCTCTCAAGACATTATCGAGAGTCCTCTGAAAGGTTGCCGGAGCTGTTTTAAGACCAAATGGCATACGGAGGAACTCATAATGTCCATTTTGTGTAGAAAAAGCTGTTTTTTCACTGTCAGAAACTTCAATTTGGTGATATCCGGACGCTAAATCTAATGTGGTGAAGTAGTTGCTTTTGCCAAGTTTGTCGAATAAGTCGTATATATTAGGAAGTGGGTACTTGTCATCGATCGTTATGTCATTGAGTCTGCGGTAATCTATTACCATTCTATATTTCACCTGACCGGAGGCATCTGCCTTTTTTGGTACCAAATGAACAGGTGCACTCCAGGGTGAATGTGATTCTCGGATTACATTGTTCTTGAGAAGTTTTTCGACCTGTCGTTTGATTTCTTCAGCCTGTGCTGGAGCTTGCCTATAAGGTTTAATATAGATTGGATCCTCATTAATAGTCCGAATATGATGCTTTACCTGGTTTGTAAAAGTCAAAGGCAAGTCTTCGCAGTAAAATATGTCCTTATACTCGAAACATAATTCACTAATCATTTCATTTTCTTCCTGGTTGAGATGATGAAGTCTCAATTTCTGTAAGTTGGCTGTCAGTAACGAGTCAATGTCAATGTCAGTTAACCCAGTTGTGTTATTTACTATACACTCTTCAGAGAAGTTGGTAACTTTGAAAGGAGCGGTTATAGTTAGCCTTACTTCAAGGTCAGTAGCATTCTGAATTATAGTGGAGGCAAGGTAATTTTCACACTTTACAATTGCAGTTGGCATTCTAACACTTTCGTGAAATTGCGTGTAATCTAATATGGCATAGCCATCTTTCTTATTTACGGGTAGCCTCACTTTATGTTCTGTACGAGGTTCAAGTTTAAGTTCATGGTCAGTGTTATAAATTATAGGAATTTTAATATCGTTTATCTTTAAAATTCTATTCTTAAAACATATACTAGCATTAAGTTGAGACATAAGATCCATTCCAATCAATCCATCATATCTATAATCCACATCATAAATATAAAACTTATGATAACCATTTACTTTAAAAATTGAAAAAAGGGGAATATTAGCTACTTCATTATGTTCGCTCGTAGCATGTGTGCTGGTAACTGTAAATGGTTCGTAGAATTTTGACTGTGGGAAATATTCATCAACTTTTCCAGGGCTTATGAAAGATCTAGTGCTTCCTGTATCCAACATAAATTTACCGTTTATGTCGGGAATGGTTATATAAGGATGTTTAAGATTAGCGTCAAACTTAAGTTCTATCATTTCGGGTGAACACGAATCAAATTTATTTGAAAATTTGGGACATCTTTAGAGTCTACTTTATTTTCAGCTGAATGCGAGTCATCAGCCTTTTCAATAGCTTTGGGAATTTCAGTATTTGGGTTCTGATCCACGCAATCGTTGTTAATGTACATATTTGTATAGTCATAGTCCCAGTTTCCTAGATAACATATACCATAATCATTGTAATTGGGGTCATAATAATACTGTTCGTTACTGGTATAAAGCTCGTTAAGAGGAAAACTTTGTGGTTGCTTAACAGGTGCTGGAGCAGTTCTCATTGTTACGTCACGATCACCCAATAAATTGTTAGGGGGACGGTGGCTCGAAGGTTGTGGAGCTCTATAGCCGAATTGTCCTACTTGAGGTCTATAACCGAATTGTGCTGCTTGGGGTCCATAACCGAATTGTACCGCTTGGGGTCCATAACCGTATTGTGCTGCTTGAAGTCTATTACCGAATTGTTGAGGTTGTTTATTCCCAAGCTGCGGTAATTGCTGTCGAAAGCCTATTTGTTGATTCGGCATATTCGGACGTACAAAAACTTGGTTAGGTATACCGAATTTAAATTGAGTTTGATTTGCAGACGGCCTGTGGTAATTATGTTGCAATTGAGGTGCTGTAAAGGTAGGTTTCGGATTGTTTGAACTTGAAATAACGCCTTTTTCAGATGATGGCAATAACTGATGACCTTGTGGCCGATGTTGTAACATTTTGCTGCGTAAATTATATTGTTCCTGGAAATTAACCTCTTCAAGGACCAATTGTAAGGCTTCTTCCAATGTACTAGGATTTTTCAATCGAACAATCCGCACCAAATGTTCCGGTAAATTGTACATAAAAACGTTAAGCGAAGTGTTATTATAAATTACTTTCTTAGCTTCTCTTAACGTAGCGGAACCGTTCTGATTAACCTTAGATATTAAAATAGCACGAATATCTTGTATACGGCTGCAAAATTCTAAATATGACTCATTTGATTTAATTTTTAGGGTTTCGAGCTCAATTGCCACGCATTCCTCACTTCTGGGATCACCAAAATGTTGGATCATTAAAGATTTAAATTCAGAATAAGTTTCAAGGTCACCCCTTTCACTTAAAAGAGCCGCTGCTTTACCCTTTAATTTACTTGTAATATTCTGCATTAAAAATTCGTTTCGCTCTGAAGTCCCTTGACATTTTCCGATAACATATTCGCACTTTCGTAAAAATAAACTAAGTATATTAGTTTCACCATTAAATTCGGGAATTAATTTTAAAACATCTTGAGGTATCAAAGAATCTGGCAATTGCATCGGAAACGGAGTTTCAGAACGAACCGAAGGGGTCACCCCTGCCGCCACCGTCGCAGATAAAGGAATTTGACCTTGATTCATTTTAGACAAAATTAAAATTAACAATGTAATTTTAATTGTAAAATTAAAAGATAAACCTCAATTTATATGTTAAATTACACCGTAGAATTAATAAAAATAGGCAGAAACATTAATGTTACTTTCCTCTTAAAAAAAAACTAAATTAAACTAATTCTAATTACGTCTATCACAATAATAGTGTAGGGAATGAGGAAGGATGTAGAAGGTTACTCACATGCCAACCGCTTGATATATTATCACCATCTCTGCTAACCCACGTAATTTGCGCGTTATCTAAACTTATTTATTTGGTTCGAAGATTGCCCATTATATAACGCCTCACTGATTTTAAGCACGACGACTATACGTGTATAACAGTAACCACTCGCGAAACACAGTCCACGCGTTCTCATGTATTTTACAGATTTTCGCACTTGACTTTTCGCGGAGGAAAACTGTTTGCGGCAATCCTACCGGCTGCGCCAGTTAGATTTCGGGAGCGCAAATGAAATGGAGTTTTTGGGGAAGTAAGAGTTTATTACGACCCGAGCTTACAGAAGTTCATGTAAGACTAACTTAGCCTATCTTAATTCTAATACATCGCAAAACTTTCTCATAGACCGGTGGTCGGCCCACCCGCGGTCGCGCCACACATCCTGTCACGTACGCCTAATCACAAAAGTGCCAGGTCAGCGTCTAGACTCTACCACATACCACAGCGTTAGGCTGGGAACATAACTAGGTACTCGTCGTACTCGTAGATAAAATACATGTGTACACTTACACACACAAGTATGGGTCATCCGCTTTCGTGAGATAAAACATACCTTGATACTTTTTTTTATTTTGTAAGTATATGTAGCATTTTTTTATAATCCTCAAAATTACGCAGGGTTGCTATAAAAAAGGAAAATTTACATAACATCATTTTATTTTACATAATAATAATTTAAGAAATTCAAATATATAGATTATGCAATCCACGACGACGCGCCCCACTCCGCTCCGCTCCGTACTAAAATACAGCTTACAGTACAGTTATCGCGGAGTGGGGCGCGTCGTCGTGGATTGCACTATCTGTAATTATAAACTACCGACCAACTTCAGTGTTGCCTGTTATTTCCAAAATATTTGATAAAGTTTTATACACGCGCTTATCTAAATATGTAATCAATACCAACTTTCTTTACTCGCGCCATTATGGCTTTCGTCCACACTCGAATACACTTTTGGCTACTACTACTACTTTTACTGTTGATTTAATTATGAAACGTCAGAAAGTAAAAGATAATATAGACAAAAAACAATTGGTTCTAGGTGTTTTCATTGACCTAAAAAAAGCATTTGATACTGTTAGCTATTTAATCCTGTAGAAAAACCTAAAAATCATTTGATACTGTTAGCTATTTAATCCTTCAGAAAAACCTAAAAATCATAGGAATTACTTCTACAGCCTAGAAAATGTTTGAGTTTTATCTTACTAATCGACAACAGATCGTCCAACTTGATAAATTTGCAAATGCCCGGGCAATATACAATGCGGAGTACATTGCTTTTCCTCATATATTAACGACATTAGTACCGCTGGACTGACTCGACACATATCACTGTATGCAGACGACAAATGTCTTTTTTATTTTAGCGATTCCATCACTGATATTATCTCAGAAGCACAGAAATATCTTAATGTTTAATGTATGGATAGTAGTGTGTTAGTATATGTAGCCAAAACCTTCTGACTATGAATGTTAGTAAAATTGCTTACATAATTTTCACAGCAAAGAATAAAATAATACCATCATTTCCAAATCTTATAATAAGTAACTAACCGTTACGAAAACGAATGTATGAAAAGTGTTTGGGCCTACTTGTGGACAATTAGTTGACATTTAGAGAGCAGATTGACTACGTAAGATCCACTAATCGGAGCCATACGTAACATTGCAAAATGCAAACCTTTCAAGCTCAGACATACTATTTACGCTTCGTTCCTTGCGCCGCTGCCTCCTCTATTTCTTTTAGGCCGCCCTTTTTGCCGTACCTGCTGATGATTTCCCACCAAAAAAAAAAAAAAGACATACTATTTACGAGTACGACACGCCAACGCACGCACTTTATCCGTTAGGGACAAAGTGCCGTTAGCGGCACTCTATACACTTCCTATGTATTTTATTTAGACTTAAGTACATACTTGCTTAATATTATAAATTCGAAAGTAACTTCGTCTGTCTGTATGTTACCTTTTCACGGCTAAACCACTGAATGCATTTCGATAAAATTTGGCAAGGAGATAGATGGGATCCTGGTGAAGGACATAGGGTACTTTTTGTCTCAAAATAATCCTAAAGGGGGTGATAAAGGGGGTGAAAGTTTTTATTCCCATACAAACTCTCCAACACTGCTCAAGTTCCCATACAAACTTTCATTCTATTCAACTTTCTTTTCATCGTTAGGGAAATGACAATTCAAATATATGCTTTTGGTAAGAAATAAAGAATTATGCATTTCAGCATTTTTGTAAAATCACCCCCCGAAGGAGTAAAAATGGGCATGATTTTGAAATTCACATGTAACGTTGATTTTTTCGTCTTCAATTTAAAGGATTGGAAATATAGTCATAGACAGTATCTTGAATTAACATACCTTTACGTCCCTGCGCGCCGATGGCGCATTAAATCTTTATTTTATTTAAATCGGCCCACTCTGTCAAAAGTTATTACAATTTAAAGTAATTACTAACCTTTCTAACATGACATAGGTATTATGTGTTCAATGGCGGCACTAGAATAGACAAATGAATGGTGATAATAATAGTAAAATGAATAATTAGTATTTTACGTAAGGCTAAGGCATTAAGAATCATATAAACCTGTTTTATTTGTTTAAAACAACCGGACAAGTGTGAGTAGGACTGGCGCCCTGAGGGTTCCGTCTTAAAGTTGTGTTTGCTCGGCTGCACGAATTTACAAATCTGGATTGAAGTACAAACTTATCGTTTCAATAAGTTATAATAGAGTAATGAAATACAGACAAAATGATACTTCAAGACACGGCCTATGAATTTTTGATCCCAGATTGAAGGCCAACTTAACTGTGCAGTTCATATATAACTATACACACATTACCAATTTTCGGATTTTCCTCTATGCACAAGTAAAAAATACTGTAAAAAGGCGGACTTGTCTGTACTTGACCTTGCTTCTCGCCAAACTTCATGGTTTTGGGCTAACGGGAAGTACCAAATAGACTGGTTTATTTGCGTGTGTCAAAATATGCGGCATAAATGGCAGTATTTTTTTATTGCGTTGACTTGGAAGTTTGGTTTTCGTTACAGCTTTAAGAGACCGTAGATCTAAGTTGTTGATATCTATTTCAACTTGATGCCTCCACGGGTTCCTGAGATAAAGGTTCTCAGGACAGACAACGAAGTCAGCCTTTAAGGGTTTCAATTTTTCATTTTGAGGTACGGGACCCTAAAGCGAATTTGTTATCTGAACAGGCAGTTCAGATAACAAATCCGTTTTAGGGTTCCATCTGCCTGACCTTTACGTGTCGTAACGGCTGAACGAATTTAGATGAAAGGCATGCGGATAAGCCATGACCAGGGTTAGGACACAGGATACTCTGAATCCCGTAGCACGTTCTTGTGGGATATTTTCCGACATCCACGCGGGCGACGCCGCGGGCAAAAGCTATTTTACAAATGCAACTATGGTGTTCAGTTTCCTGGAGGGCTTGAGCGTCGTGATGTAGTCTACTACCAACAACCGAGGCAGATTATGGGCTACAATTAATTTTAAGACCTCTGGACATAATTTATCCACCTTCTTTTTAGGTATATCTTGAAGGCTATTGCTTAGAGGATCAGATGTTATTTTCAACATGGATAGTAAGTCTCTATTTGTGGCAATACGTGAGATGGACTGGTAGGATCTGGTAGATACGTTTGCAGTTTCTGGACTTTCAATTATATCTTTAATACACACATCAAAAAAGTCTGAGCAACATGTACGGTTTTGAACTTTTGAAAGATTTTTACTATTATAATATATTTATATTTGTTTTATAAATAATAACTAAGCATTTTTTGATGCATTAGTGACTAAAGCAACAAAATCCTTCATTTAACTGTTCATTTAATCACAATTATCAACAATATGTGTACCGTAACGTTCGTTCGATATTAAATTTTTCGTTTTTCATAAAATTAAATAACGATTATTTTTTAATTTTTGGTAATTCAATACAAAGTATGACCGCCTCTGTTGTTTAAAACTTGTCGGCATCTATTTTTCATTGAATTTATAAGATTGTTTATCTGATCCTGCGGCAATCGCTCCCAATGGAATTTTAGCAAGTCTTTCAGTTGTTGGGTTGTCGACACTTCGTCCAGATTCTCTAGAACGCTTCTCTGGAGCCTTTCCTATGCGTGCTCGATGTGATTGAGATCTGGCGATAGTGCAGGCCACGACAATACTCGGATGTTTGCCATTGTTTTTTTGTTTTTCTCTGGCCCTCCTAGCTGTGTGCGAACGCGCATTGTCATGCACCAGCGTGAAATCTGTGCCAAGACTTTGTGCAAATGGGTGAACATAAGGCCCGAGGACATCTTCAACGTAACCTTCAGCGTTCATATTGCCATCTACAATAACGAGCTCAGTTCGTCTGTTCTTCATAATACCCGCCCATACCATCACTGTCACACTTCCTTTGAGGGAATTCAGATCCTTTACTAAAAAAACTTCCACAAAATAACAAACTGCCATATGAGATGTTGTCAAAAGTGTCGAGATGCGAATAAAATGTATTATTGCACTTACCTTGTTAGTTGACTTCCGTTCCGAACCCTATCACTTATCACTGTGGAATGTTAGACACAAACAAATACTGGAATCGGGAGTTTTGAGGTGTTGTTTACATTAGTTAATAACACAACCCATTACCCATTTTACAAAAGTAAATTTTACTTTTTACAAAAGAGGGCAATTCACGCGATTTATAAAATGGGTCCTCGTGAGTCCCTTAGAAATAAATTCAAAGAAATTGATATACTAACTCAGCCTTCTCGTTACCTATATCTTAGAAAGTAAGTATTTTGTATGTTCGCAAAAACTTAGAACTTTTCAAAATTAATAAGAAGCGATTTCCATAATATAAATACACGTAGTAAACATGAAATTGTGATACCCAAATTTAGATTAACAATAATCGCTTTTATAACAAGTTGCCAAATTTGGTTACAGAACTTAGCGATGGAAAGTTCAAAACCCACATCAAACGTGTTCTTATCAAAAAAGCATATTATAAGATTGAAGACTACCTTGAAGACGAGGAAGTTTTGGGTAATAATTCCTTCTGCACATGTGGCTTCCCTGGTACCTCATTAACAGCATAACTATGTAAATGTCTATTGACTGCTCCCAAAATAAGATGATTATTTTATTATACATACTTCCTTGACATAATATCTTTATAAATCGTTGATCAGGTCGCAGTTGGAGTACGCTGTTGCTGTGTGGAATCCCTTCTATGGTAAATACTCAGAGGCGATTGAAAAAGTTCAAAGTAAATTTTTGAAAGCCGTGCATTTCCGTTGTTTTCACACCTATGCATCTTATGGTGATCTTTTAAATAAGTTTAATCTACAAAAACTTAAAGCCAGACGTATTACTTTGGAAACAATGTTTTTGTTTGACCTCTGTAACAACACATATGATTGTATGGATATTAGTAATAGGATTTGTTACGTAGTACCTAGATCAACCATAAGCCGAGGGGTGCGTGCACGACATCTATTTGCTGTATCTTCTAGTCATACGAACGCAGGCAATAAGACCTTCCATAATATTGACATCTTTGCTGTTTCTGTTGGAAAATTTCGATGCCTTGTTCGCAAAACAATCATAGATTTAACTCCTTATTGTTTAAACTATAGACTGTATTTATTATTTTATTATTTTTGCATGCCTGTTTAGATTTATCATTAACCACATTATGCATACAATTATGATGAAATTGTAATCGCACATCGTAATAATTTTTAATATCCTGTTTTAATATTATGTGGAAAATGTCGTGGGTTGCTCGCTCTTTACTTAGCTCTAATTATTTTGTAATATTGTAATGTGTAACCATTTATTTTCCCAAATAAATAAAATAAAATATACCTACAATATTCTATATTATTTATTAAATTAGATTTGTTACAGCTGAAGTGGCAATCATGTAATTTGGTTTAAAGTCAAAGTCAAATAATTTATTTCAATTAGGCACAAAAAAGGCACTTCTGAACGTCAAACTTTACAAAAAATAATAACTGATTCTAGTCGCCCATTCCAAAAGGTAGTTTTCGTATGGAGAAGAATGGGCAAGAAACTCCACCGTTACTCTTTTAAAAAAATCATTATAACTTGTATACACTTATTATATAATTATATGTGAAGACAATGCACCTAGAATAAGATTACTATACCACGATAGGTAAAAAGAATGAAAAAGAAGGAATGACATAAATTAATTATGTGATAGATGCATGGTGCTCACATACTTACAAAGATTGTAAAATTACTATATTTCTAACATTATAATAAGTAATACTGTAACACCACCGAACGCCTTCAGCTACGCGCCACACAACACTACCATGTCGCGACATCACACACGCACACAACGGTAGGCCGCCTCGCGTATATAAGGAGCCGACGCGGCGTCGAGCGGTCTCAGTCAGATCCGCCGCCCTAGGCAAATCCTTACCGACCCAGACAACCCCATAACCCTCCTCCAGGAGAGCAATAGGGCCACAAGTACAGTGCACAAATACAGACACCGACCCGCATTCCGACCTTGCCGCCGAGGTCCTCCGCGATCGCGACCCGCCCGAGTAAATAATACTCCCCACCGACCCTTGCTCGCAGAAGCGCCAGCCCGCGTTATGCTGAGAAATGTAGACTTAAATTCCCCGATTAATAATAATGAATCATCTTTGATCCAGCCTGTCCCAACTTGCTGTCCTCCCCCCAGCGACGCCCTAAGCCGAGGTTCGTACCCCACAGGGGGTGCCCTTAGCGAGCGTTCGCCTAGTTTTAATTTAGAATAGTTTTGCCCATGGCTGGAGGCTTTGAGTTAGTAGCTTAAGGCAGCCGCAGGATTGACCGGTTAAGTAGTCATCACCTCAGAGGTGAGCTACGAGATGCCCTAGACAAAAAAAAAAAAAAAATTCGTGCGGTCAGTCTGTGCTAGCGCGCCGCTGTTTCCACGCATTGGAAGAGCTCGCCTAGTCTAGACGCCCCTACCCCCTCGCCCCGCGGTGACGTATCCTACTTGTTTCGCGACGCACCTCACGTCACGGACTCGCTGGGAACGTACCGTGTGTAGTTTTATTTACCGTCGTACCTACATAAGTTTAGTTTATACCCACCATTGTGAACGGAAATAAACCAGTTGTTTATATTGACTTCGAGTTTAAATCAAACCCGCTTCAATACTAATAATAATAAGTCAGTGTGTGAGTTCAAGTAATCACAAAAAATAAAATAAATGTAAAAAAAAAAAGTACAATTAAATTAGCAACCAGTTCGATTTTTTCTAGATTCTGAATTATCCTATCGAGCAGGACCAGCATGTTTCCAAGCATTTTTATCTGGGATATAATCCTCTAATTTGTAATATGCTTGTTTACAAAGTGTACTTTTTATATGATTTTTAAATTTTCTTTCATTTAATTCTAATATATCACAAGGTATTCTGTTGTAACATTTAACACAGTACCCCATAAAAGATGTATTTACTTTAGATAGTCTGAAAAATGGTTGATCTATTTTATCTTTATTTCTAGTATTAAAATTATGTCTATCACTTATTTTATTAAAAAGATGTAGATTTTTTCTCACTTAAATAATATTTGCATAAATGAATTGGCAAGGTACCGTCAAAATATTAATCTTTTTAAATAGTTCCCTGAGAGATTCGCGACGACGTAGATTATAAATGGCTCTGACAGCTCTTTTTTTGTAAAACAAAGATGAATTCAATGTCAGCAGCCCGACCCCACAGTAAAATGCCATACGACATAATACTGTGGAAGTAGCTAAAATAGACCAAACGCGCGGTTTCTACATCTGTTAACTGTCTTATCTTTCTAACAGCATAAGCGGCCGAGCTTAGCCGCCCCGCGAGAGATGTTAATGTGGTCCCCATTGTAATTTGTCGTCTTTAAATAGGTCTTTATTTTTAATATTTTATTTATCGTATATAAATTATTTTCTTTTAGATTTTGTGAATGTGAGAACGTTGTAGGCTTAACAGACTGTAGATCTGTCGACCATTCTATATCTTGCTAAGTACCTGGTACTTGTTGATAGGCCTACACTGTCCTCTCATACTTATTAACACTGTAATTTGAAAACATTGTAAAAACCAGTTACTTTTAAAAGAGTAACCGTGGAGTTTCTTGCCGGCTCTTCTCCATAGGAAACTACCAATTGAAACCGTGCACCTAGCTTCTGACGTTTCATAAGTGCCCTTGTAGGTTTATGTGAAATAAAATATTTTGAATTTGACCCGTTTCTCGAAATTCGGAAACGAATTTTGTCCACCTAGCTTGTTCTAACCAATATACTGTGCGCTGGCGCGGGGCCGTCGCTATCGCTGACTGGTGAGACATCTCACGACTGGTGGACAACACTTTAGTTTACCTTGTTTTTTATATATTAGTATTGATGCGGGTGTTTTTCGAATACGAATCTTTTAACAGAATCATTGAGCAACGTGGCCGCCATTTTGTATATATTTTTTTGTTAATCGCCTGATTGCTTTTAAACTCTATTCCTGAGTATTCGCTCGTATCCCAAACACGGCCCTGGTTTTCAAATGTGGAATACTAAGGAAACTGTCCTAGGAATAGTAGTTTGTTTGCCAAGGGAGCAAACAACTATTTTTAAGGAGTGTTTTTTTGAATCCGGAGCGAAGGATTCTAGAGTAGAATCCTGAACGCAGCGAGGGATTCAAAGTACATCACTCGAGCTTAAAATAGTGTTGCTCCCGAGGTGAACTCTCTACTTTTCATCACCCTCTATGAGAAAAAAAAAGGTGTCCGCGGTCCTACCCTCATGATTTAAAACCAAAACAAAATTATCGCAGCCGCCATCTTGGATTTACATTTTGAACTCTTTATCGACTTTAGCAGCTTTAAAAACTCCTGCCTTCACGTCTGCACCCTCAAAAACTATGATAACGACACCCATGACGAAAACTTTTGTTTTTGTAGCCGCCATCTTGGATTTACATTTTGACCTCATTATCGGCTTTAGGACACTTGAAAACTATGAAAACGACACCCACGATGAAATTTTTTAAAATTTTCACAGGCGCCATCTTGGTTTTACGTTTTGACCTCACTATCGGCTTTAGAACCCTCGAAAACTATGAAAACGACACCCATGACGGAAAAATTTAAAATTTTCGTAGCCGCCATCTTGGATTGACGAAAAATTTGAAAAGGATCATGACCGATGATGTATGGAAATCCGTCTAAAGTTGAAACACAATAAATCTTTATTTATTATAGACTACGCTTTATATACTATTGAATAAAAGTGTTCATTTTCACACAAGTATCTGAGTTTTAAAGTAATTTAACGAATTCGGAGATAACCTAAAAATTATGTCTAAACTACTCGCAACTTATAAAATGACCACAGATCACTCATGTAGGTACAAAACAACAAAGATAGTTAAAAACAAAATAAGAGAACACTTTCTAATTGAAAAAAAAACGTGAATAATCGTGAATAACGAATAATCGTGCTTTTTATGGCCTCGCCGCGTTGATGTGACATTATCAAATTAAAAAAAACTTTAGTCAGATAGAGATTTGATTTTATTTTATTATCTCTAATTTATCCCAGATCTATACACAAATTAATCAGTTACCTACCTAATGTATACAAAGGTATAAAACACATAATATGAACAGACTTTTCATGTAGGTAGTCATTAGGTGTATTTAATGTTACAACAAGTATACCTATAGATGATCTACGTATTTGACATGTAAAATCAGCAGAAATACCATTGTGTTAAGTACCAATTACCTTTATTATTCCTCATACTCATCAAAATAATTATCTTAATACGAAGCTGGAGCAGTTATATCGTTATAACGTCCCCAGGTCAAGAACCAAACTATAGTCATTATATGAGCGCAACAGCCCACAGTTCTCTTTCCAACCAGGCATCTGCATGAGTAGCCGACTTTTGCATCTAATTAATGTATTAGCTACAGCATCATCTTTGCTAATTAATAAATACGTAAAATAGGTGCGACTATTAACGTGCCTCGATTTAATTCTGCCTCTCAAGAGGTAGTTATTGTACCCTAAAATCAGAGGTATGTCATCCTCAACCTCATTAATCACTTCCACTTAATATGACAAATAAACAGTAATGGCGGCTTCCGCAGGCCGCTTAGGGATGGCGATCTAGAATCGATTTTATAGGTCAAGTAAATTGTTTTTTTTTATCGATCATAAACAATGAATTATAGATTTTTTAAATCGATTTTAGAAACTTGAACATGAGTTCCGATGTTTTTCCTGCGGATTGCAACTTTTAAGTTTTGATACGCAGTTTTTTTGTTCTGTTTTTTGTAACCAAGAATATTATTTAATTTATTTTGTATTTGATTATTCATTACATTTGACTAATTATGCTGGCAACACCAAAACGATTAAGTGATTATCTATAGTAAAGCTGTCGATGTAGAATAATGCCGGGAACAGATCTATCAGAACTCCATTTATTGCTGAATCGATTCTTTCCTGCGATTCGGATAGATTTAATAATCGATCTTGTTTAGGAATAATCGTCATCCCTACCGGTACGTCTGTCATCTGCCTTGACAGTTGCATCTGCGTGAGACGAAACACAAAAATAAATATTTTCACAACGGAACTATGAAATACATAATATACAGTATCTACGTTATGATTATGATATTACTAATTATTTAGCTATTTATTAGTTTAATACTTATCATTTTTGTGATGTTTTTATGTAAAGGCTCATACTTACGTAACTAGTACAAATGAAGAGGACGAAACGTCCATCATGACTATACGGAAATGTACCTAGCAATCGTTAATTTACTGTTTATCTTAAAATCATAATTCCGGATACGAAAATAAAATTCCTGAAGTGAAAAGCTTGTAAAAAATAAGCAAATAATTTGTATATTAATTTGGTTTTCATACGTGCAACTTTTCGAGACTGGTCTTGAACAATCACCTTTTCACAGCCGCCATCTTGGATTCACATATTGACCTCACTATCGGCTTTGGCGCCCTCGAAAACTATGAAAACGACACCAATGACGAAAAATTTGAAAATTTTCGTCATGTGTCGTTGCCGCCATCTTGGATTTTCATTTTGACCAGGCTTGTCAGTGTGAATAATTCACACTTTCTGTCTCTTTCTTGCCAGCCTGTTACTTGTTCATACAATGTTCGTGATTGATCTCCTTGGTGATTGGAACTTTTACTAACAATATACACATTTCAAATTCAAATCTACTTTGCTCCCTAAGGATCAAAGTGCTATTTTGGTCCCTGTTTACGAAGAACAAACTAGCTCTTTTTGAATAGATGTGATGAAAAGATAATTTCAGATTAGACATAACTAAATATCACAATACAGTGCATAACAATAATAAATTTCGTTCTGCCGGTCAGGTACAAGGTGGCGCAGACGGTGTACCTGCAGACGCAAATCCTGGACAAGGACGTGTCCAGCGCCGAGCTGAAGCTGCTGACGCTGGCGGCGCGCATCCAGGACGCCGAGCACGCGCTGCGCGGGCGGCAGGTGAGTGGAGCGCACTAGTGGCGCGCATCCAGGACGCCGAGCGCGGGCGGCAGGTGAGTGGCGGCGCACTAGCGGCGCGCATCCAGGACGCCGAGCGCGGGCGGCAGGTGAGTGGCGGCGCACTAGCGGCGCGCATCCAGGACGCCGAGCGCGGGCGGCAGGTGAGTGGCGGCGCACTAGCGGCGCGCATCCAGGACGCCGAGCGCGGGCGGCAGGTGAGTGGCGGCGCACTAGCGGCGCGCATCCAGGACGCCGAGCGCGGGCGGCAGGTGAGTGGCGGCGCACTAGCGGCGCGCATCCAGGACGCCGAGCGCGGGCGGCAGGTGAGTGGCGGCGCACTAGCGGCGCGCATCCAGGACGCCGAGCGCGGGCGGCAGGTGAGTGGCGGCGCACTAGCGGCGCGCATCCAGGACGCCGAGCGCGGGCGGCAGGTGAGTGGCGGCGCACTAGCGGCGCGCATCCAGGACGCCGAGCGCGGGCGGCAGGTGAGTGGCGGCGCACTAGCGGCGCGCATCCAGGACGCCGAGCGCGGGCGGCAGGTGAGTGGCGGCGCACTAGCGGCGCGCATCCAGGACGCCGAGCGCGGGCGGCAGGTGAGTGGCGGCGCACTAGCGGCGCGCATCCAGGACGCCGAGCGCGGGCGGCAGGTGAGTGGCGGCGCACTAGCGGCGCGCATCCAGGACGCCGAGCGCGGGCGGCAGGTGAGTGGCGGCGCACTAGCGGCGCGCATCCAGGACGCCGAGCGCGGGCGGCAGGTGAGTGGCGGCGCACTAGCGGCGCGCATCCAGGACGCCGAGCGCGGGCGGCAGGTGAGTGGCGGCGCACTAGCGGCGCGCATCCAGGACGCCGAGCGCGGGCGGCAGGTGAGTGGCGGCGCACTAGCGGCGCGCATCCAGGACGCCGAGCGCGGGCGGCAGGTGAGTGGCGGCGCACTAGCGGCGCGCATCCAGGACGCCGAGCGCGGGCGGCAGGTGAGTGGCGGCGCACTAGCGGCGCGCATCCAGGACGCCGAGCGCGGGCGGCAGGTGAGTGGCGGCGCACTAGCGGCGCGCATCCAGGACGCCGAGCGCGGGCGGCAGGTGAGTGGCGGCGCACTAGCGGCGCGCATCCAGGACGCCGAGCGCGGGCGGCAGGTGAGTGGCGGCGCACTAGCGGCGCGCATCCAGGACGCCGAGCGCGGGCGGCAGGTGAGTGGCGGCGCACTAGCGGCGCGCATCCAGGACGCCGAGCGCGGGCGGCAGGTGAGTGGCGGCGCACTAGCGGCGCGCATCCAGGACGCCGAGCGCGGGCGGCAGGTGAGTGGCGGCGCACTAGCGGCGCGCATCCAGGACGCCGAGCGCGGGCGGCAGGTGAGTGGCGGCGCACTAGCGGCGCGCATCCAGGACGCCGAGCGCGGGCGGCAGGTGAGTGGCGGCGCACTAGCGGCGCGCATCCAGGACGCCGAGCGCGGGCGGCAGGTGAGTGGCGGCGCACTAGCGGCGCGCATCCAGGACGCCGAGCGCGGGCGGCAGGTGAGTGGCGGCGCACTAGCGGCGCGCATCCAGGACGCCGAGCCGAGGTGGCTAGTGCGCCGCCACTCACTCACTGGCGGTGTCCGCAGGGCGCCCGGCTTCTTGATGAGGACCAGTTTCCCAGTCTTCTAACGAAGAGGGAACTGGCCCCTCTCCAAGCATGCGCTTAGGAGCCCCCTTAGTCGAGGCCTGAGAGCCTCTGAGGCCAGGACCCAGGCTTTCCCAGGTAAGCCGTCGGGTCCTAGGGCATTTCTGGCATTCAGCCTACGTACCGCCACCCTCATCTCTACCTCGGTCACCTCCGGAGCATCGTCGTCGCCGTCGTCGTCGTCGGCGGCGTGGTCCGCATCGGGCACCGCAGTAGGCGGGGCCATGGATGGGGAGGCATGTTCCCCTCTCGAAGGGAACAGAGCGCTCACCAAGTCCCCCACAAGCTGTGGCCGGAGACTGCGTCAGCGGGGGAGCCCATGGGCGGAATTTCTCCCGCACCATCTTGTACGGGCGTCCCCACGGGTCTGTGTTCAGTCTCCAGCGACTCCTCGCGGGACAGTGCCCTGGCCCGCAGGATCTCCGCTTGGAGGGCGGTCTTGGCCGCTCTGTATAGTATCTACATACTACAGACATTACATCATATACTTACACTTTGCATTCATTAATATTATGTATTATACTCGTTTATTGGCTTTCCTTTATTATTTCGCGAATCGTTCTAAAACGATTAGTTTTCTTTATATTTTTCATATTCAACAGTCAGTTTTCGTCAGGCTGTCAAGCTGTCATTATTTTTTCTTCTAATTTTCTCTCAGTTTTCTTACTGGCTTAGTCCATGAAGGTTAGTTTTGATTTATATAATTTAAATTATTTTTATCAATATGTTTAGCTCAAATATTGTATTTTATAGACAATTATAATTGTTTACTGTATAATATCCGTATCCTAACTTTCATTTATAATAATAATTGAAACGCTCTCAGAACGCATCAAAGAGGTTTTTGGTACGATGGTATATGACTGGCCTACGACCCCGAGAATTTTTTTGGTCTAGAACAAAAATTTTGTAAAGGTTAAAGTATTACAGCATTCACAAGACGTCCATACTTCATCCAATCACACCGACATCTTACGTAGTTAGGTCAGGTAGGATTCACATTCAATGATCACTACTCGACCTGATAAATCAATAACAGTAGGCTTTTTTTTGGAGTTGTAATCCGCTCACGTCTAAAACCACTAATAAGCCCCTTCCTTAGCCCCCTGTGAGGGCCCTGCCGCGGCAGCTGCGGCGGCGACGACGGCTGTGGAGGCGGCGGTGGCGGAGGTTGCGGCTGTGACGGCGGTGGCAGAGGGCTTGCCTCTGGCTTTGGCGGGTGGGGCGCAGGCCTTACTCCCAACCCGGTGATTGGCCAGCTTGCCAGCTGCCGCACATACGGCGCAGTGCGGCGTGGCGTCGCATGAGCCGGCCTTGTGACCTGGCTGACCACAGCGGTAGCAGTGACCGCTGCGATCCACCTCCGAGGTGCATTTAGCTCCCACATGGTTGCCCACATGGCAGCGGAAGCAACTCAGAGGTCTGGGTTCCAGCAGTTTGACCTGCGCGGAAACCCAGCCCACCAATAACCTTTGGCCCTCCCCGGCTATCTTCGTGGCCGCCGACACGGGGCAGCTCACCGTAATGGCTCGCAACCCCGTGAAGTCAGGACGGAGGGCGCCTTTTTTTTTTTTTTTTTTTGTTCCGGGGTGGAAAATCCTCATGGATGTCCTCCGCCTGGGGCGAGCGGAGGGGTCTGTCAGACTCTTACTGACTAAAAACCACCCCGGTGTTCCGTCTCACACCTACGCCGGGGGTCGCGGGAACGAAAAAAATCCTCCGCAACCCCCGACTGGTGCCAGCCCGCCGCAGCGGGCCCCTCCTCCTTCATCACCGGCGCACCAGAACACATGGCACGCCGTGACCAACCCAGGGACCAAACCAGCACATGGGCGCCAGACAGCCCCTTGTCTAGGCGCCCTTGGCCCCTCTTCGGCGGGTCAGGACATTGGCCCCGCCGTCTACCAATTTTCGGCCGCAGAGGATAGGGAGAGCGGCCTACGCTATACCGACACTCCTCTTCCCCTGCGGCCCCACCGCGTTCGCCATCGGACGGTGGCGACCCCGTCAAGGCCGCGGCAGGGAGGGAGAGCGCTGTACCGCAATACACCTCTCCAGCCGCGGCCCCGAAACCGCAGCCGCGATGTCTCCGATACACGACATCGCGGCCCGCCTCAGTTGCGATGTCGCCACCGCAACCTACTCGCTGGCCGCTACGTCATGGGCTTTTATCTAAAAGCCCTGACGAGCGGCCCCTCCTCGGGTTCCTCTTAGCTTCACCGTGGGTGCCCAACCCACGGCTACTGAGCCCCCCCGCAACGACAATGCGGGAACCCTTCGGGGGGGGGACGGAGGGCGCCTGCCCTAACCTGCCCGGCAGAGCACCCCCAAGCCCTCACAACAGCGGCCACCACCCTTCGTCACTGAGTCGTCCAGGCCCAAAATTCGCATGTCTGCGCATTTGGTGGGCCTGGACCCCCTGGGGCTCGTCCGCATCTAGGGACGCCCTAAGCCTTTCGGCCAGAGCGTCAGCGACCGGGCCACTTGCCGCACCGGGGACCTCCAGCATCCGGGCTCCAGTCGCAGTGACCCTCACCCGGATGCCATCAGCGGCGCCGATTTCTTTAAGGTCGACCGCCGCCCCCACCTTGGCGAGCACGTCGCGATAGGACACGCCCTTCTTCTCCGCCTCTGGCAGTAGTGTAATCACTACAGCTGCGGACTTCGGGGCGCGAAGCCTAGCCGCGACGCTTCGCTCCTTGCGCCGCTGCCTCCTCTCCTTCTTCTTGGCCGCCCTTTTTGCCTTCGCCGCCTTCCCCTTCTCCCTGGCTACCTGCCATTCGGCGTCAGCCGGGGTAGAATTAGGAGGAGGCGGGGGCAGCTGTTTCGCGGCTAGGGCAGGGGCCTTCGCCGCCTGGGCCGGGACCTTCGCCACCTGGGTCGGGGCCCTCGCCGCCTGTGTAGCCACCCCACCCTTGGTCTGCCCCAACGAGCCTGGTTTGGCCGAGGCAGCTGCGGTGGTGGCATAAGAAGCCGTCTTCCGCTGGTCAGAGACCGGTGGCGTGCTCGCCGCTAGAGGAGGGCGCAGGACGATGGCTTCTAGCGCAGAGAAACGAGACCGCAAAGAAGCCATCTCCTGCCGCACCAGGGACAGAACCCGGTCCTCTGCAGGCACGGGCCGTCCCTGCCCATGCTGCTCCCTCCCCTGCGTCACCTCACGGGGGCCGGCTCCCCGGAGCCCAGCCAGGTCCACTCGGAGCTCCTCATTCTCCTTTCGGAGAAGCTCCATGGCGGCTGTCAAGCGGGCGACCTCCGCCCGCATCTCGGACATGCCGTCCGACGGAGGCCTGAGATGATAGGCCTCCGCTGCCGCCAAAATAGAGGCTATGGCCGCGGGCATGGCCTTGTCTTTAGAGGACTGAGTCCTCTTCAAGACCAATACCTTGATTGCGGCTGCCACGGCCTCCGCAAACCTGGCCGCTCGCTCCGAATTGTAGGGGCCGCCACGGTGCTCGCCCCTACAGGGTTATTTTCTTCCTCGGTAGAGGGCCTCTCCAGCTCAGCTGGGCTGGCCCGGCTCGGCTCGCCGGCCTCCTTCGCAGTGAGCCCTCTACCTGCACCTTTCCCCGGGCCACACCCCGCCGGCTGGAGTGGATCTTCCTCCTGCCTTGGCCCGAGACCCCCTCGTCGGCGGACGACCCCTGGCCATCCCCCGGTTTGGAGCGCTTCCGGAGGAACTTTCGGTTCCTCACGGTCGCTCCTACCACCACTTCGCGCTCCGAGCTCTTAACTTCGCGCTCGAGTTTTTTGTATTTATTTTTACCATATTAGTTCCCACGAGTATAAACTTTGTGTATTGACTCAAAAATAGTGGTTCGCTCTAGCGACTTATTTAATTATCTAATAGCTACCCATTAGTCACGATAAGACACAAAACAATGTTTATTTCTTTAAAAATCGTTGCTCGATAGCTGAAAATACTGTAGTTTTGAGTACACGTGCGAAAACCTTAACAGATAACTTTGCACAGCATTCATAATTCCTGTAAGATAGCATAATTTTATGAATAATAAAATAATTGTATACTCAAACTCAGTAAGTAAGTAAGGACGTCTGCGATGCTCAGTCTCTAAGTATTTCTAAGACTAAATTCTGCCAGAAATAACCCCTGTAATTAAGTCATACTTTCCAACATTGAATAGTACTGAAGGAATTAACATGGCCGCATGGACTCATAGTACTCAGGAGTGAACGGAACGCGGGTGCAGCGCGGGAGACGAAGGCTGACTGTCTGACCAATCACAGCAGCAGCAGTCCAAAAAGAGACATCCCGCCGTCGCACCCCGTCTTCCCCCGACAAAAGCTTTTTCTCGATCAGTCGTCGTTTTACTCTCAGTTAATTCGTACGGAGTACTTGTTGGCATTTTAAATTTTTGGCTCCTATGGACTTCGATTTGCGCCGAAGACTACAATATGTATAACTGATTTGCGCACTGTTTCGGGACATTTTTGATATTTGGAAAACTACGTTCTGCTGTTACAATCTGGACTTCGTTACGCCTCAGGATTTGATTACAAATTAATACTTCTTATCAAGGTAAGTAATTCATACTACTTATTCTCTTACCACTTAATACATTTCCCATTTTTAAATCTAATGAATATAATCGATAATGTTCGTTTTATGTTGGTTGAAAAAATATTCAAATAACGGCAACTGTTTTATGATTCTACTGTGTCAGTATGTTTTTATTTTTTTATCGTAGTTATAAAAGAACCCTTATTTCAATAAAGTCATAAAATTTACAGAAAAGCCTTCATATACTGAAAACTGGGGGGGAGAGGATATTATACGAAGAATATCTCAGTATTGTTTATGCGAAATGGGAATGTTGTAAATTCTATGAATAAAAGTACGATCATTACAAATACATGTGCGTTTGACTCAGTTTTCTTTTTGTTAGCATTTACATACAAACGAAACGTTCACATTCAACAAATATTTAATACATGCACAAGCGAATTAATCCGCGAATTTATAAAAATATTAACAGAATCTGTAAATTTAAATAGTGCTTTTAATCTACGAGAGGAAATCATTACTAAATATTATAAAAGCGAAAACAATACTTTTGGATGCGACAGTAATATGGCTTTTATATTTGAACACATACTTTTAGAGCACATAAACAGTGCCAACGTAGTTAAAGAATGTTTAAGCGGAACGTGCGCCAACCACTCAAAAAGAACCATAGTCTTTTTGTCTATTAATATAGAAAACATCAATTTATTCGGAATCGGAGGACTGGAAGTCATTATAGATGACTCGAATTTAAAAATTTGTTTGAAATGTAACAACGAAACCAAGAGATTTAGATACGAATTAAATAACATTATTTTATTTGATCATAATGGCACAGACAAAGTCATTGTTTACTAAATAATTCTACAATGATTTGTTATGACGATAATAAAACCGGAACGCACGCAAGTTCTGAACAACTTAAGACAATACATAATTTAACATAATTATGGTCATATAGATGATGAATATGATTGTTTGTGTGAAATGTATTTTCTTTACATTTAGATAGTCGTAGTAGAAATCTATCTAAGAAAATAATCTTTGATTTTGAAAGAAATTTAATATATCTTGGTGTAAGCAAACAATTGGTGATTTATGTGATTTTTAAAGAAATAAACATATTTTTTGCACCTTATCGTCTCATTTTAATTTAATTTAGAATCCTTGAGATATAAATTCTAATAAAATAGGTGAAAAGTTTTCTGTAAACAATATGCCGTCAATATGTCTATGGAATCATCAATATGTCTTTGATGATTCCGTACCACAGCTCCTGAAATGTAAACCTAGGATATTTTTTGTGCATTTTACCTATTTTGACAAATTCAAATCTAGGTTTTACAAAAAACTTCAGTCGTCTGCGATGCTTTTTCAGCGAGATAACGGCGATAATGTGTTTTTCACCGTTTCAATGGCGCGGCCTGAGTGCGCGGTTTGAGTCTTGCAGCTCCTAAAATATAAACCCAGGAATTTTTTCTATATTTTTACAAATTCAATCTGTTGTTTACCTAAATTTCTGTTCTCTGCAATGCTTAGTTTTAAAGATCTCCGTGGCCGCGCGGTTCCTCGCGTTTCAATGGCGCGGCCACGTTCAAACCCTTCTAACTTTTTAACCATAGCTTTGACAAATTTATGGATTTGGGAATCAACTTTTACAATTTGTTACAAAATATTGGCATGTTTTTTTTTTAAAAAAAACGTCGTGGTCGCGACATCGAAACAGACACATTAATGTCGCTTTTCGTGTC
Organism: Xanthia togata; assembly: GCA_963853775.1. NCBI lineage: Eukaryota > Metazoa > Arthropoda > Insecta > Lepidoptera > Noctuidae > Xanthia > Xanthia togata. The sequence goes on along the minus strand of OY970805.1, from coordinate 24,963,129 downwards.
TGCCTGTGTGACCGCGTTGTTCTCCTAAACTACGCGATACAATTTCTTCCGAAAGGTTTCTGTGTATATAATGCACTAGCTGCGCCCCGCGGTTTCACCCGCATAAGTCTCGATCCCGTGGGAATATCGGAATAAAAAGTATCCTATGTCCCAACCCAGGTCACGGTCTGCCCATGTACCAAATTTCATCCAAATCCGTTCTGCCGTTTTAGCGTGAAAGCGTAACAAACAAAAATAAAAATACTCAAATTTGTTCTCTCTATATTATAATAACTAGCTTTTGCCCGCGGCTTCGCCCGCGTGGATGTCGTAAAATATCCCACAGGAACATGCTACCGGAAATCAGAGTACCTATTCTATGTCCTAACCTAGGTCATGGTCCATCCGTATGCCTTTCATCTAAATATATTCAGCCATTACGGCATGAGAAGGTAACAGGCAGACAGAGTTAGGTACTTTTGATTTTATAATATTAGTATGGATTTAAATCAGTTTAGATTTAACATTTAACTTAGCAGCACAGAAATCTCGATGTTTTACCACATCAGTACATTGCTGCCATGCCAAGCGGGGGCGGGTCGCTAGTGCGACCCGATATAAATAGGTTGAATTTACCTAAAGAAAATAAAAATATCAAAATAGTAAAATAGTTACCTATATTATTAAAAGGTCAAATTGTTGCTTCTACAGCTGAACGCGTCAAAGATGGAGTCGGGCGTCGAGAAAGGGAAAGATACGGGAGCGCGCGTGCCGCCAGGTGTACCGGCCAGCGTGCCGGCCAGCGTACCGGCCAGTGTACCGGCCAGCGTGCCGGCCGGCGTGCCGCCCGGCGTGGGCGCGCGCGGCGCGGGCGTGCGCGCCCTGCTCGCGGCGCACGACGAGCTGGCCAGCGCGCTCAGAGGGAACTCCGCGCTGCTCTCCAAGCTCAACAACCTCACGCACTCGCTCACGCCCTAGCACCCGCCGCGCCCGCCGCGCCCGCCGCCCCCGTCGCCCCCGCCGCCCCCCGACGATGAAGATGACGTAGACGGCTCCTCCGACTCCAGCGTGCAGTTGTACTCGGACACGGCGTCGGATACGCCGTCGCCGTCGGTCGGCCGCTCTGCGGGGTCGGGCGACACGTGCGGCAGTCGCTCGGCGTCTTGCGGCAGTCGCTCGGCGTCGTGCGGCAGTCGGTCGGCGTCGTGCGGCAGTCGCTCGGCGTCGAGCGCGGGCTCGTGCGGCTTCGCGTCGGGTGCGCGCACCGTGATCTACGCGCCCGCGCGCGACCTGCCCGAGGACGCGCCGCGCGTGCGCAGCGGGAACACCTCGTGCGCCATCGGGTAACGCCTGGCACGTTCACACTATATCTCTATACAGTGCTACTAAGTGTCTATACTAGACTTATTATATTTACCATCGTCACAGATGAATACAAATGGTTCACACCGCAAAAACAATTTAATAAAAAGAGACTTGATACGACACAAAAAATCTTTTTCACAAAAAATAAAACCGACTTCCAAAAAAAAAACACTACAAAGTGAAAAATAGTGTGTGTCTTGGGTTTTTTATTTTCGTTTTTTTTTGCCACCGACTTCTGAAATCAATGTTATTTTTCACTTTGTAGTGTTTTTTTTTTTTGGAAGTCGGTTTTATTTTTTGTATAAAAGTTTTTATTTTTCGTTTTTTAGTTGTGGTACCTACACAAAACCCCCACAAAACATTGAATACCAAATTAATTACAGCGATAGGAACTATTAGAATATCGTCCACATATACTAGGTGGGAAAAATATGTATTATTGAAGCTAACTCAAAAACCCCTCATCAGATCTTGATAAAATTTATATGGGACCACTTCTGAAGTATTCCCTACCATACAAAAAAAGAATCATCAACATCAATTCATAATTGGCGGAGTAATCGCGTAACAAACATACAAAAAAAACAACAAAAAAAAAACAACCTAATTGAGAACCTCCTCCTTTTTGAAGTCGGTTGATAAAGTGCAATTCAGGTTGCACAGCGCTAATCAGCTACAGTTATATTCACCTAAAGATTGCCTTAACTGAATTAGTCCAACATGACGAGCCCGCCGCGTAAATGTAAGTTCACACCTAACATGCGGAGTGAACCGTCTGCAGTCAAGTGTTGTGCCACCGCGGGGCAGGAGGAGCCAATCGACAGAAGTCGCTAGCCCAGGCTGCGCCGGACGTGACAGAAGTCGCTAGCCCAGGCTGCGCCGGACGTGACAGAAGTCGCTAGCCCAGGCTGCGCCGGGCGTGACAGAAGTCGCTAGCCCAGGCTGCGCCGGACGTGACAGAAGTCGCTAGCCCAGGCTGCGCCGGACGTGACAGAAGTCGCTAGCCCAGGCTGCGCCGGGCGTGACAGAAGTCGCTAGCCCAGGCTGCGCCGGACGTGACAGAAGTCGCTAGCCCAGGCTGCGCCGGACGTGACAGAAGTCGCTAGCCCAGGCTGCGCCGGGCGTGACAGAAGTCGCTAGCCCAGGCTGCGCCGGACGTGACAGAAGTCGCTAGCCCAGGCTGCGCCGGACGTGACAGAAGTCGCTAGCCCAGGCTGCGCCGGACGTGACGGAAGTCGCTAGCCCAGGCTGCGCCGGGCGTGACAGAAGTCGCTAGCCCAGGCTGCGCCGGACGTGACAGAAGTCGCTAGCCCAGGCTGCGCCGGACGTGACAGAAGTCGCTAGCCCAGGCTGCGCCGGACGTGACAGAAGTCGCTAGCCCAGGCTGCGCCGGACGTGACAGAAGTCGCTAGCCCAGGCTGCGCCGGACGTGACAGAAGTCGCTAACCCAGGCTGCGCCGGACGTGTTAAGTCGCTTGCCCAGGCTGCGCCGGACGTGACTGAAGTCGCTAGCCCAGGCTGCGCCGGACGAGACAGGCAGTAAGGGCAGCTACCGTAACCGTTGTAGCTACTGGAAAATGGTCTTAGGAGACTGTCCTCAACTTTTTGAGAAATTTTGATCTGAATTCACAGATTTTGAAAAAAAATAGTCAGCAAAAAATACAGTTTTCACAAAAAAATATTTGATGCCAATTGATCCTGTTATAAGGTTTAAAAAAACGATGGGACCAACTGAGGTTTTAATACTAGAAAAGTCAGAAATCGCAAAAAACTTTTCCCATACATTTCGTAGGAAATGAGACTCCAACCTACTTTTCACGATGGTCGAAAATATCTGCAAAAAAAAATGGAATTTCAAATTTCGAACGACGCGTTATAATTTTTGAATATTTTGAAGATTTGAGAACACAAATTAGGCTTTTGAAAAAAGTTTTTACAAAAGTTTTTTGCAATTTCTGACTTGTATCGAACAGTATATTTTAACGTTTCCCATACAAGTCTGAAAGTTCCAAATTATTTGAAGAATATTTTTTTCTCAGAACGTCGGAAATCATAAACAGCAAACTATCTTGTTCTCAAAGGAATAGTTATTTATCCAACATGTGAGGAATGTTCGTTTTTCCTATGAGTTTTGATTTTGAGTCTTGAGCGAACGAAGGATTGAAAAATAGAATCACGAGCGCAGCGAGTGATTATAAATTTCAATCCTGAGTAAGCGAAAGACTCAACAAAACGAATAGCAAATGAACTTGCTCACATGTTGCATACAAAACTTTTCACCACTCCCAGCAAGAAAGTATTCAGTCACAAAGCAAATCAAAATAATTCTTTATTATAAAATAAAAAGAGCTGTTATTCATGAAAATAATTTAAAAATGAAATGTAAAATTACTGCAATTTTTCAAGTTAAAAGTAACGTTTTTATTGGGTACATTTATCGTTGTTTTATTACTATTCACTTGAGTGTTTGATATTCCTGTATCATTAGAAGGGGCCTGAGGTGGGGCATTGACAGTATCTTCTGCCGCAACACTAGCCGACTTCGTCGTAGACGGCTTCGTCCAAGAGTCTGTAGGTTCCATTTCAGCACCTCCCCTTGATGTTGACGGCTGGGGCGACAAAGATCTACTTGATGGTTTGAGGTTTATTGATTTTATTATATTGTTGCAGATTTTTGTTTTATTTTCTATTGAATCTTCAATATAACTTTCGGCGACTGTGTTAGACCGCCAGCCACCGTGTCGTTTTAATGATGTAAGATCTGCTCCTGAATCGGACAAAAGAGTTGCCGACGTCCTTCTTAGGCAGTGTCCCGTGTAGAGGTGTACATCTTCAAGATTTAAAAATTGCGCAATTTTTTTTGACACTTCGCCAATTTTATTAATGCCCATGGGCTGTCTCTTGCACTTCCCATTCAAATATTGCAGTAAAAGACGGTCGGTTTTGATTTTATCAGGTCGTAAAGCAATGTATTTATTGATAATAGCGCAATAATCTTCCCTTATCACAAAAGATCTATTAATTTTGGTCTTCGTTTCAAGTAATTTTATGAGCAGTAATTTTTCTGAGTGTTTCTCTACGTCTTGAATGCGCAGATTTAACATTTCTGAAGAACGACAAGCTCCACATATTCCAATTATTAAACATACCTGAAACAATGTAATTTTATTTGTAATAAGTATAGCAAAATAATTAAATCAGCGCCATCTGTGAAATTTTGCCAGAACTAGCAAAAGCCAAGCAAGACCAGGGTGAAAAATTGTAGGAAATACAAAATATTAAACTTAAACTTACTTTTAATCCGAGAAAAGTATCATCTGGGGCATCGTTTAAAAATTTCTCAACTTGATTTGCCGTAAAAACTTTTGATTTCTTGCTTTTGAACCCAGAAGACTGTATTTTAAGAAATGAAATCAGCTTATGATATTCTTTTATATTTATGTTATGTTTCGTTACCAATACTAATTTTATCATAGAATAAATACTCCACAATGTACTGGGTTGCTTCGTGTTTGAAATTTCCATGAAATAAGACAGCAAAACCGTTTCGGAGAAAGATTTCGCATTTTTTGAAAGTCTCCATTGATTGAAGGTATCAAACGTTTTAAGATATCTTTCCTTCGATTTTTTGGGCAAAAAACTTAGTTCGGCATTTGAAACAAGGATTTTTAAATCTTTTGGAGTTAAACTTAAATCTTCCTCACTAGAATCACTCATTTTTTTTAGTAATCAAAATCGCACGTAAACAAAACTTAACTTGAATTTTCGCGCTTCTAATGTACTGCTTTCACAGGCTTCTTTCTTTGAGTGCGTTCAAAAATTATAATCCTAAATTTGACGATGTATTTTTTCAATATTTTATTAAACTTTTTTAATGCTTCTGAACAATACTATAACAATACACTTACAATAATTTGATAAATTTTATAAAACACATTAATCTTAACCTATAAATATTTCTATTCTAAGCACAAAATTATTTATTTTTTAAAATATCTTTAAAACTTAACATAAAAAAAACAGGCAAGGTTAGTTTCTGAACGGGATCATTACTTTCCTCACTGTTCAAACAGTGAGGAAAAACCAACTTTCCTCACTGTTCAAGCAGTGAGGAAAAACCAACTTTCCTCACTGTTTTCGTAGAGGAAAGACACTTCTTTCGTGCGGGAGTGGTGAAAATAAAATTTAACGCGTATTCGTTCGAAGTCTTTTTTTTTGTTTATTTTCAGCTAGTCACAAAGTAGTGTGCATCACAAAAAGTAAGTAGGAGTCTCATTTCCTACGAAATGTATGGGAAAAGTTTTTTGCGATTTCTGACTTTTCTAGTACTCAAACCTTAGTTGGTCCGGTAGTTTTTTGATCCGTATAAGAAACAGGATCATTTGGCACCAAAAAAAGTTTTTGTGAAACTGCCTATGAAATGAATAGAATAATATTTATTTGCTTAAAAACATGGTATAAAAAGATGGTATAATACAAAATAACAAGAGCATACATGCATATTCTGTAAATAGGATATTGGAATCACTTTTACACGACATCTTTTAAAAATAAAAATAATAAAATTAGCTAGATGAGTTCGGCGTTTCCTATCTGACTACTCTGAGAAGAAAGGCCGAAACAAACTCAGAGGTCACAGTCTCTTTTAAAGTCCAGACATAATCTTGGTCAGGCCATATGAGGACCATGTAGATTAGTCTGAAATGGTCTTTTGAAAAAAGAACCACACAGATTTGAGTGGACCTGTCCTGTCAGTGCAAGCATTTGTCAGTAATCGTGGAGCTCAACTCGACGAACAATACCAAAGAAAGCCATTTGGGTAGGCCGCATAAACTACTCAAACTGCCAGACCATAATTAAAACCAAACGACAAATAAAAAATTAAGAAAAAAAAACTCGGCCTTATTGCTCACATTCACAATAATTAAAACAATATAATACTTTACAAAGTAATCATGTCATTTTCAACAAAGTCAATATGTATATAAAACTGGTATATTTTAATGATTTTACATAATAATAAAAAAATGGCAAATTTTATGGTTTTATCACAAGTCTTAGCAGAGCGAGCAGCTCAATCCCAAGCTTTTTATCTTCTAAATAATCTGAAATTTTATAGTACCCTTTTTACAAAGTTTGGTTTTAATACGCTTTTAAATCGTTTAATGGGTAAGTTTCGAATGCTATGCGAATTCTATTTCCTTGCTGACTGCACATTGTTTTAAAAATCTGTGAACGCCGCAGTTCAAAATGCCTCAAAAAGTTAAGGACAGACTCCTTTTTTTTTTTTTTTTGGTGGGAAATCATCAAATGACGTCTCCCGCTCTGGGTGGAGCGGGAGGGCGTGTCAGACTCTTACTGACTAAAACCCACCCGTGTTCCTTCTCTTGCCTGTGCATTGCCAGGGGGCCACGGTATCCCTTTCGGACTTTCCCGCAACCCCGGCAGGCAATGGTCTCATCGGACCCCTTCACTCGCTGACACTCTTTGAGGCGCGCGTGGAACACAACGCGCCGTCGACCCGGGCCTGGTCCTTACCGGACGGCGAGCTACCCATTGCTCACCGTCCGCAAGCCCGCGCCTACGGTGGCCGGGAATCCGCGATCGATTCCCGACGCCCGGGGCGTCTCCTCCTGCGGCGGCTAGGGGCGTGAGGGCGCGAAATTTGCCTCTACCTCACGCGCTCCGCCTCCTCCTTCGACTTCGTCCATGGCCTGGACCAGGGCCGGACGCGAGAGATCCCCGCCACCGATCGCCTCCTCGAGGACACGGCGGTGCTCTGCCCAAGCCGGGCATACCTCCACCGTGTCCTCCGGGCGATCCACGCAGTGATGACACCCGGGCGTTTCCTCCCGCCTTATACGAAACAGGTACCTCCCGAAACAGCCGTGTCCGGTGAGGACCTGCGTCAGGCGGAAGGTGAGGACGCCGTGGCGCCGCTCCAGCCACTCCTCAAAGAGGTGACTTATCGCCGCAATAGTGGCGTGCCAGGCACTGGGTTGCGACAATCGCACTCTCCATGACGCCATGAGATCCCGTCGGAGCTCTGTCCGCTGTGCCGCGATTTCTCGCGGCATCGGAGTCAAGCCCCGGCGTTTCGCCTCCCCGCGCCACTCCCGAATATGCGCGAGGACTTTTGCCTCCAGATCCCATGGCGAAGGACAGTCTCCTAAGACCGTTTTCCTGTAGCTACAACTGTTAAGGTAGCTGTCCTTACTGCCCCATCTCAGAAATCCACCCAGTATAATAACATTATAAATGGGAAAGTGAGTTTGTTTGTTACGCTAAAACGGCTGAACTGATTTTGATTAAATTTGGCACATGGGTAGACCATGACCTGGGTTAGGTCATAGGATATTTTTTATCCCGATATTCCCACGGGATCAAGACTTATGCGAGTAAAACCGCGGGGTGCAGCTAGTTAAAAATATTTGTGATGCAATAACACTCCCGAAGTAAATAAATGAATCGCCTACAAAGGCCAGTGATTTGGACTGAAGAAACTCATTCTGATCTCAGAATATTATTTCTTATATTTGTAATACGTTATCAAAAGTTTGGTTTGGTTTATTCAGACTGCACATAATACAGCATTCCTAATAGATTATATTTTATTTAACAAAAGTATGTATAGGGAATCTTATTGTTTATTTTAAGTACAGAATAGGAAGTGCTTGCTTTCTTAAAATTGGTTTACTTTATAAAAGTAAAGGTTTTATTGATTATCTGCAAATGAGTAATGCCATTTTGATCAGTACTTATCTAGAGATACAGTCGTTCCGAAGTTATTTTACCTCTGATAGCAACCTATTATGACACTTATAGCAACGTTGATGCATCACAGTGATCTTTTCAATATGATGCAAAATGAGAGGCATAATAACTGTCAACGACTGTAGTTTACATTCCTGTGACTAGGTCTGGTAATGATGCTATATTATGAACGATTTGGAATCCAGCAATATGTTATATTCGTAAAGTCGGATAAGTGGAAATAATATTGTAAGTATAAACATAGCTAGCGTAATTTAACGTTGATTCTAACTTTACAATTTATACATAGCAATAATTTACTATAGAAAATCATTGTTACTAAATAAAAATGAAACTATATAATTTTTTAGATCATGTGGTTTTATTTCAATAATATTATTAATAACTAATGGAATGTATAAACAATATTGTGAAAGTATACCTAGAACAACACGGGACTTACCTTAAGGTACAATATAACGTAGCATAGCAGTAGGTTACGGTACATTGTTCATACATCTCATAGAGATCGCGATGGTTACAACATTCAGGATAAATACAACATGCTTCAATAAAAATTAAATACTTCATTGTATTTTTAAACTACACACACGTTTGTATAAAAAACATAATTACATTGCAATAAAAGTATAACATTGATAAATTAATGTAAGTGATAATTCAATTCAGACTTGACGCAAACAGCAACGGCTCTATCTTCTTAATATTAATTCTTAGTAGTACTTGATTTAGTTTTTGTTTTCTTTTTCCTTTATTTTTTTTTTTTTTACACCAAAAAATGGTATACCTGTCGCAACTGACCGCGCGCTCTGAACCAAGTCGAGATAAGATTGCTCGAAGCGGAGCGAGGAGCAGCAGGCGGCGTATTGTGTGGCACAGACACATTCAGAATGTCATGCTATGTGCCCGGGCGTTCACCCTGGGCCATTTCTCACTTTGAGACCAGAGCGTTTGCAACTTCGCAAGCGCTCCTATTATTCTATTGTTCAGTCTTTTCTTGGTCTCTTGTTCGCTGACCTTAGAATCAAACACGTATCCTATTCCGCCTATAACTGTGCTACACTACACTCCGGTATGATTGAGACCCCACGTTTATGACGTACAGCTGTCGCACAAATATAGGAACTGCTACACGTAGTCGAAGACTGGGGGGGAGTCAATCATCAAGTATTTTATAATAATACAATATTTTAACATTACGATGAGCTGAGTCCGTCTAAACTGAAGCTGTACGTCGACTTCACTTTTTTTTTTCAATATGTCATATCGAGTACTATTTATATCAATTTCGTGTACCGTGCCGGTGACTGGGAGACCAATGATGGTAACCCATGTGTGTATTGCGTCTATACAAATACCTACTTTAGATGTGTACAAGCAATTCTAGCTTTGACGATCTATACGTTACTCTTACTACGTACAGAGAGGCGAACAACGGTACAAGGACCTTTTGGCGCGTGGCCTAAGTCGGTACTAACGCCGCCATCTTGTTTTCTTTATAAAATTTCGGTGACAATTAGTCAAATGTTTACAACAACGCCGCCTGCCGATGTCGTTCAGGCGCCAAAAGATCCCCGCACTCTAGTGAATATTGTCGCTAGTCGAGCAGTTTCCCGCGACTCCGGTCCAGCATCTTGTACTCGCGGTGCGCCGCCTGCACGCGCAGGAACTCCGCGAACAGCGCGCCGAAGTCGATCGGCTCGGCGCCGGCCGCCGCGGCGGGGGCGGCGGGCTCGGCCCTGGGAGGACAGCGACCAGTTACTATGTATGCCTACGGTTTGCTCACGTCACTATATATTTGTGTGCGGGAGTGAGTAAGAGGGAGACTACTATGATAGAGGGTATCTAAGTATTTCTATACTCTTATATTGTGTCCTATACAATTATTTTAAGTACAATCTGGTACTTGTTGATAGGCCTACAGTGTCCTCTCATACCTATAAACACTGTAACTTGAAAAGATTGTAAATACCATTTACTTTTAACCTTTATAATACTGGTGTCTCATATTGGAGACAGATAACAATAAAATTCTATTGTGTCTGCTAATTGCGCGCGCGACAGATTAAAAGAGTAACCGTGGAGTTTCTTGCCGGCTCTTCTCCATAGGAAACGACCAATTGGAACCGTGCACCTAGCTTCTGACGTTTCTTATGTGCCCTTGTAGGTTTATGTAAAATAAAATATTTTGAATTGAATTGAATTGAATCTTTAATAATAACGAGCGCACAGTTCGATGGCTAGCTTTAAAAAAAAATCATTAAACAAAAACCACATTCCTATTTTTAACAAAACTAGCTTTTCCCGCGGCTTCGCCCGCGTGGATGTCGCAAAATATCCCAGAGGAACGTGCTACCGGGATTACATACCTAATAGCCGAGGAAAAGGTCATTGACTCCTAGCGCTGTGCCCTCGTAACCGTCAACCATAATTATTTTGTTACGCGTAATTTAGAATCTGTGATATCTTTTAAACGATTTTGATATGATTTCAAGGCATATTTTTTAAATCTAAATCAAATGCACGATTTAAATAACATATTTTATTGGATAACGATTATTATAATACCGGTCAAAATAGCATCGGAAATAACAATGAATTTTTTATGAATTTCTGAGATAATAGTGGTTACTGTGGGTGGGGTCATCCTTAGAAGATACTATATGCCATCGCGGATTTTTTTTGTTGAACTTTATAAAATTAAACATTTTGTAGCACATAATTTTTATGTATCTTTTACGGTTTACACGGCGCACGCCAGTAAAGCTATGTCGGCATGATTATTTCCGAAATCTTCAACAATAATCATCATAATTCAGCCAATTTACACAAAACCTTAATGAATTATACACCAAAGCCTTCCGCATGAATCACTCCGTACATTGGTGAAAACCGTTTGAAAATCCGTTCGCTAGTTTTTGAGACAGACAGACAGACGCGGCGGGGGACTTTGTTTTATAATATGTAAGGAATTAAGGATAGTGTCATAATGTTTGAATGCTATTTTCTTAACAGGCTACAACATGTTGCTTATTGCACACATTGTACACAAGGTTGCTTATTGCATAAAACCTTACATCATGTAGAGTTAATTTCAAAGTCACTCCCGTTCGTGGTAATCATCATCTGAGAACGTCCGAGTGGGATACTGTTTTAGTACGTTTTACACAAAGTCGCTACTGGCTTTGCCATATTTTTAAACTCAAATCGTTTACTTTATTAAACCAATTAAAGGCACTTTCGAATTGTCAAGGAGTCGGTCAGTCAGAAAGATGAAGCTAGTCGCCCATTCCAAATCGTAGTAGATTTCTATTGAGAAAAACGGGGAAGAAACTATGGACAGTTTTCAATTCGGTTTTTTTGTTGGGCCATAACTCCGTCATAATATATAAACGGATTTGAAAAATTATTTTTTTGTTTGAAAGGATATACTTTCGAGATGGTCCCATTGTCATCAGGTCAGGATCTGATAATCAGATCCTGGAAAAATCGAGGGAACTCTTCAAATATTATAGGCACACCCATAGCGATTTGGGTATTTTTTTATAGTAACTCGTGCAGTAGCTCTTGGAGAGCACCATTTGCTGAAGTGGAACTGATGATGATGACCACAGCTGACCACCAGAACTGCGCAATAATACGAGTATGTATTTCACGGGTTGCGATTCGATTACTTTAATATAATTGCCAAGCAATTTTTGCTCGTCACAATGCATTTGGAGAAGTGGAGCTGATGGTGAAGCACCAGGAGAACTCCTCAACGATTAACGTCCCTGCATCGGGAAAAGCAATATTTTGTAATAGGAAGTCGGTGTTGTCGGTTTTGTATTATCGTTATTTGCCACCGACTTCCGAAATTTAAGTTATTGTTCACTTTGCAGTGTTTTTTTGGAAGTCGGTTGTGTTTTTAAACAATAATATTGTTACAAAATATCCAAAACATCAAGCATGTTCAAATTACATGTGAAACTTTCGAAAGAGGGATTTCTATATCAGTGCGATGAGTATGTAGGTACGAGTGATGCACTCACGTGGCGAGGTCGGGGTAGACGCGTGCGCAGGTGAGGCGGTTGCGCAGCGCGTGGAAGGCGTCGCTCTGCGGCAGCAGCATGAGCAGCCCGAACATGGCGGCGAGTATGTAGGTACGAGTGATGCACTCACGTGGCGAGGTCGGGGTAGACGCGTGCGCAGGTGAGGCGGTTGCGCAGCGCGTGGAAGGCGTCGCTCTGCGGCAGCAGCATGAGCAGCCCGAACATGGCGGCGAGTATGTAGGTACGAGTGATGCACTCACGTGGCGAGGTCGGGGTAGACGCGTGCGCAGGTGAGGCGGTTGCGCAGCGCGTGGAAGGCGTCGCTCTGCGGCAGCAGCATGAGCAGCCCGAACATGGCGGCGAGTATGTAGGTACGAGTGATGCACTCACGTGGCGAGGTCGGGGTAGACGCGTGCGCAGGTGAGGCGGTTGCGCAGCGCGTGGAAGGCGTCGCTCTGCGGCAGCAGCATGAGCAGCCCGAACATGGCGGCGAGTATGTAGGTACGAGTGATGCACTCACGTGGCGAGGTCGGGGTAGACGCGTGCGCAGGTGAGGCGGTTGCGCAGCGCGTGGAAGGCGTCGCTCTGCGGCAGCAGCATGAGCAGCCCGAACATGGCGGCGAGTATGTAGGTACGAGTGATGCACTCACGTGGCGAGGTCGGGGTAGACGCGTGCGCAGGTGAGGCGGTTGCGCAGCGCGTGGAAGGCGTCGCTCTGCGGCAGCAGCATGAGCAGCCCGAACATGGCGGCGAGTATGTAGGTACGAGTGATGCACTCACGTGGCGAGGTCGGGGTAGACGCGTGCGCAGGTGAGGCGGTTGCGCAGCGCGTGGAAGGCGTCGCTCTGCGGCAGCAGCATGAGCAGCCCGAACATGGCGGCGAGTATGTAGGTACGAGTGATGCACTCACGTGGCGAGGTCGGGGTAGACGCGTGCGCAGGTGAGGCGGTTGCGCAGCGCGTGGAAGGCGTCGCTCTGCGGCAGCAGCATGAGCAGCCCGAACATGGCGGCGAGTATGTAGGTACGAGTGATGCACTCACGTGGCGAGGTCGGGGTAGACGCGTGCGCAGGTGAGGCGGTTGCGCAGCGCGTGGAAGGCGTCGCTCTGCGGCAGCAGCATGAGCAGCCCGAACATGGCGGCGAGTATGTAGGTACGAGTGATGCACTCACGTGGCGAGGTCGGGGTAGACGCGTGCGCAGGTGAGGCGGTTGCGCAGCGCGTGGAAGGCGTCGCTCTGCGGCAGCAGCATGAGCAGCCCGAACATGGCGGCGAGTATGTAGGTACGAGTGATGCACTCACGTGGCGAGGTCGGGGTAGACGCGTGCGCAGGTGAGGCGGTTGCGCAGCGCGTGGAAGGCGTCGCTCTGCGGCAGCAGCATGAGCAGCCCGAACATGGCGGCGAGTATGTAGGTACGAGTGATGCACTCACGTGGCGAGGTCGGGGTAGACGCGTGCGCAGGTGAGGCGGTTGCGCAGCGCGTGGAAGGCGTCGCTCTGCGGCAGCAGCATGAGCAGCCCGAACATGGCGGCGAGTATGTAGGTACGAGTGATGCACTCACGTGGCGAGGTCGGGGTAGACGCGTGCGCAGGTGAGGCGGTTGCGCAGCGCGTGGAAGGCGTCGCTCTGCGGCAGCAGCATGAGCAGCCCGAACATGGCGGCGAGTATGTAGGTACGAGTGATGCACTCACGTGGCGAGGTCGGGGTAGACGCGTGCGCAGGTGAGGCGGTTGCGCAGCGCGTGGAAGGCGTCGCTCTGCGGCAGCAGCATGAGCAGCCCGAACATGGCGGCGAGTATGTAGGTACGAGTGATGCACTCACGTGGCGAGGTCGGGGTAGACGCGTGCGCAGGTGAGGCGGTTGCGCAGCGCGTGGAAGGCGTCGCTCTGCGGCAGCAGCATGAGCAGCCCGAACATGGCGGCGAGTATGTAGGTACGAGTGATGCACTCACGTGGCGAGGTCGGGGTAGACGCGTGCGCAGGTGAGGCGGTTGCGCAGCGCGTGGAAGGCGTCGCTCTGCGGCAGCAGCATGAGCAGCCCGAACATGGCGGCGAGTATGTAGGTACGAGTGATGCACTCACGTGGCGAGGTCGGGGTAGACGCGTGCGCAGGTGAGGCGGTTGCGCAGCGCGTGGAAGGCGTCGCTCTGCGGCAGCAGCATGAGCAGCCCGAACATGGCGGCGAGTATGTAGGTACGAGTGATGCACTCACGTGGCGAGGTCGGGGTAGACGCGTGCGCAGGTGAGGCGGTTGCGCAGCGCGTGGAAGGCGTCGCTCTGCGGCAGCAGCATGAGCAGCCCGAACATGGCGGCGAGTATGTAGGTACGAGTGATGCACTCACGTGGCGAGGTCGGGGTAGACGCGTGCGCAGGTGAGGCGGTTGCGCAGCGCGTGGAAGGCGTCGCTCTGCGGCAGCAGCATGAGCAGCCCGAACATGGCGGCGAGTATGTAGGTACGAGTGATGCACTCACGTGGCGAGGTCGGGGTAGACGCGTGCGCAGGTGAGGCGGTTGCGCAGCGCGTGGAAGGCGTCGCTCTGCGGCAGCAGCATGAGCAGCCCGAACATGGCGGCGAGTATGTAGGTACGAGTGATGCACTCACGTGGCGAGGTCGGGGTAGACGCGTGCGCAGGTGAGGCGGTTGCGCAGCGCGTGGAAGGCGTCGCTCTGCGGCAGCAGCATGAGCAGCCCGAACATGGCGGCGAGTATGTAGGTACGAGTGATGCACTCACGTGGCGAGGTCGGGGTAGACGCGTGCGCAGGTGAGGCGGTTGCGCAGCGCGTGGAAGGCGTCGCTCTGCGGCAGCAGCATGAGCAGCCCGAACATGGCGGCGCGCAGCGGGGCGCTGCGCTGCCCGCCCAGCAGCTCCAGGCGCAGGTCTGCAACGCGACAACACCACTGTACCGTCGATCTATTCTATAAAAATCTCACTGTGAAAACTTAGGTGAAGTAAGCTTACAATAGTTTCAGTAACAGCTCACTCTCTGCAAGCACACTTTACATAAGTTTCCACGGTGAGATTTTTCTGAATAGTACGGACTGCACGCTGACCGAGCGAGCACACCCTGTCCTGTCACAGGGCGCGAAGGACTCACCGAGCCAGATCAATCTAAGACACTGGCAGAAACATTCGACGTTAAGCAACAAACAATATGAACACAACAACTACAATCAACACAGTTCCTGACAGCAAATCTGAAGAATTGGTAGAATCTTGCAGTCGTAGGGTATCCGCGCCTTACACCAATGTCCAAAACAGCAACTGAATTGCTGTGTTGAACGTTGACCAAAGGCGCGACATACTTCATAGCAGTCGCCGAAATAAACTATTAGCAACATTGTAAGCTGTAAACAAATTAATACAATCGAGTTATAATAGGATTTATAAATGGAATGTGATGGCGGCGGATCACGGAAACAATCTGCCACTCCCACGTTCCTCTTTTAACTTAAGGGGAAGATCTATAAAACAAAAGTTAGACCTGCTATCTTTTATCGTATAGATCATAATGATGAGCCAAAAAAAAACCGGCCAAGAGCGTGTCGGGCCACGCTCAGTGTAGGGTTCCGTAGTTTCCCGTCCGTCACAATAAGTGTTCCTGCTTGCATATACGATTATACTACAAACTTAGTCCAGAAATTATTTTGTACAACTTTTTGTCATTTTTGTACAAAAACTGTTGTTTCCATCAAGTTCAAAATAATTTTCCTAGAAAGTCCTTATAAAGTTCTACTTTTCAGATTTTTTTCATATTTTCTAAACTTATGGTTCAAAAGTTAGAGGGGGGGGGACACATTGTTTTTTACTTTTGGAGCGATTATTTCCGAAATTATTGACATTATCAAAAAATGATTTTAGTAAACCCCTATTCATTTTTAAATACCTTTCCAACAATATATCACACGTTAGGGTTGAAATTAAAAAAAAAATCACTTCCCACTTTACATATAGGGGGGCTACCCTTATAAAACATTTTATTCCAATTTTTATTTTACCACTTTGTCGGCGTAATTGATATACATATTGGTACCAAATTTCAGCTTTCTAGTGCTAACGGTCACAGAGATTAAGCGAGGACGGACGGACGGACAGACAGACATGGCGAAACTATAAGGGTTCCTAGTTGACTACGGAACCCTAAAAGGGATAAATGAAAGACCATTAATTATTGCATGCAGCTGGGATATGAATGTTAAGAGCTTCCCTCTTAGCGTTTCTCATCTTACGAGCTACACGAATGGGTCAAATAAGAAATGAGTGTAAGAAGAAGTACAAAAGTGGCGAAATTCACGAGACTAAGAAGATACTCACCCTCAGTGCTCCGCTTCCAAAAACCGCATTAACTTACCTATCCGCTTCACTCGGGTCTTTGAAACTGATCTCTAACGGCTGTTGCTAGTTAAGGATTTATACAAACATCACATGTTATGGGTATTGCTAACTCTTTCAATTTTGCGGTATTTCCGTGTCCTAAGATACCGCTCTACCGTAAAATGCAACGTGGGTTGGGTAAGCCGCAAGTCACTGATGGCTCCTGGTGAACGTCGCGGGAGCCCGCTGGATGCGAGAAGCTCGACCGGTAGATGTAGCGATGCTTGCGAGAGGCCGCATACAGCAATGGATGTTCTTTTAGATAAGAATAATGATGAGAATGTAGCTAGCCATGAATAGGACAAAGACTGGAGTCCATAAAAAAATCATAAATAGTAGAAAACAAAACCGCTTTTGGAATGATAAAAAAGACAACAAGATCAATAAAAAAGAAATCCACGATAAATAAGCTCTCAGTAGCTTTAATTAAAGACAAAATTAATAAATTGCTAAGAACGCGCTCTAAATGGGAATACGATATACAATTTCTGGAGGACATGAGTCTCACTATTTCCATTCGTCTTTTCTTATGTCAATGGGTATAGTGAGACTGATTTGAAAAAATCGTGCAGTCTCAGTATTACCATAGCAATGGGTAATAGGGATAGTGAGACCCACCCACGTGAACGTTGAAGGTGCGGAGACAAAATAGAGGTCAGTATGCTTTGCAAAAACAAAAGTAGTTAATAATATTTATTTATGTCGCAGCAAGACATTAGAATTGATCATTACAGTAGAACATAATTTCTTGTCTTCAAGGGCGTTTTCTATTACGTTTGTAACCCGATGGACTTAAAAAAAAAAAACAATCTCAAAGTACAACCAAAACTTAATCGGTGAAGCACAATTTTTAAGGTGTTTGATGGTTGTAGCAGCACATAATTAATGATATACCAACTCCCAAACTGAGTCAAGCTTGTACTTTGGGAGTAAGTGGTTCTTCAGATGCAGGACTTGCATGGACACAACCTTGTAGCCTAGGAATTGACTTCCAACACTTAGCTGTAAATAAATTAAGCGAAAATTTAAATATCGAAACATTCATTGAAAAATAAAGTACAAAATTACAGTTACTACACTATAAAAATTAACATACTACTAAATAAATAAACATATACCTTCACATCGGCAAAAACTTCATGTTTTACTTTTTTATAGTTAAAAGCATCTCAGTTTGAGCATAATCTAAAGTTTTCAACCAATTACTTAATTTATGTTTAATCTCTCGTTTAGTTAAGCTGTAAATGGTGATAATGTAATGTAATGTAATGTAATGGATTTGTTGACTGCATTATACAGTCGAGCTTACTGCTTCAAATTGCCCACTATCGGAAGCTGTTCTGCAAGGTACACCAGGGCAAACAACTGCACCAGAGCGCTTTTTATTGGTTATGTTGTCCAGTGGTAGTAGCGAATGCCTCCGAAGTACTGTTTTTAAAATAATATATAATTGTCTCACAATCGTGACAATCGTGTACTGCTTTTAAAATTGCCCTTTGCGCCCTCTCCAGGACAAGAAAGAGAGTTTTATAGGTTCCACCCCATACGGGTATGCAATAAATTAACACTGACTGACATAGGGCAGTGTAGGCCATATAAATCGATGAAGCATCAGCGCTGTGTCTCAGATTCTTAAAAATGTACATTGGTTTTCTGATGCGACTAGTGAAAGCTTCAATTTGTGGTCGCCAGTCGAGTCGTTCATCTAGTAAGACCCCAAGATATTTAATACTGCTCACTCATGACAATGACAAGCAGAAACTGTCCGCTGGCACCGCACAGATCTGCATGTCGATTCCCGTAAACACTTCACCGTGAAAACACGTGAAGTGAGCGTGGAGTGAGCTGTCAGTGTCATCTCACCCTGTTGGAATGACAACTCACTTCACCTAAGTTTTCACGGTGAGATGGTTACAGAATAGCACTGCTGAGCTTTGAGTGTATTGGTAGCTTCGGGTGGCACAGGGGAGTTCGAAGAAAGTAACGGATATATATTTTTTTCTATATTAAGGGTTAGCAAGTTGTTAGAGAGCCATTTCATTACGACCCGCAGTCCATTTTCAGCATGTTTTAAGCAGAAATCCAGTCCTCTCCGTGAAATAATAGAGCCGCGTCGTCTGCAAATGTTAATATGTTACAATTCGGAATTTTATTTGCATAGATCAATAGATTTGAAACATAGTAAATAAATTATGGGGCTCCCCAGGGGAATATCTTGGGGTCCCAAGATACTCCCCTGGGGAGCCCCATAATATATGGGTTTTTCATCACTCATCACCGTGCCGATACAAACAGACTGCGTCCGATCAGACAAGTAATCTTTAAAAATGCTTAAAGTTAGTCCACGTATGCCGTTGCCAGAATGGGAATTGAGACCGTGTCAAACGCTTTAGAAAAATCTAGGAAGATTCCAAAACATTTCCGCTTTTTATCCAGTAATCTTATTGACTTGATCGATGGTAGTGTTTTTCTTGAAAACCAAATTAGTGCTCTAGTATTATGTTTTTCCTGTCTATTATTGGTTTAAGCCCTTTGAGTAACAGCTTTTCAAATAGCACATGATTAGTAGCAAGAAAATAGGCCTATAAGGTGATGTTCCGTGAGCCGGTTTCCATGGCTTATCATTATTACTTCGGCCACCTTCCATAAGTCTGGTACATATTTAAGCCTTAGTGCGGCTTCGAAAAAGGGCGTTAACTAAACCAGACCCTTTCTTGGGAGGTTATGAAGTACTTCTCTTGTTATTAAATCGTAACCTGGTGATTTTAGTGTACATAAATTACGTTTTATTTCTTGTGCAACTTCTCTGTGTTACTAGTTTTATTGTAACTTAATTTTCTGATGTCACCATATTAGCCAGTGTGATCTTCAATGATTTCCTGCCGTTTGGTTGAAATATATTTTCTAGGTGCTCTGTAAACCTCTATGCTTTTAGCTCGTTAGAGTTATTGCCCATTTCCACATTTGATAAGTGGGATTTGGGTAATCGGCCTTTTTAGGTGCTTAGTAGCAAAGTAAGTTGCTGCGTGCTTAGTAGTAATCTGTCCTTACCAATCTTCAGAGCCTAAGTAACGAACGTTACTTAGGCTCTGAAGATTGGTTTTGGTTAAATTGTCTTTAAAGTCTTGGATTAGTCTTTTTACTTTTTTTGTCAGATTATTTAGTTTCGTTTGTCGCCAGGGCACCTAGATTGATGCCACGTGTTTCTCTGCCTTCTTTTCTCCATAATGAGCTGCTTGATTTCGAGTGGGTCCTTTTTACCATCGACAATAGGTGGTGGCAAAGGAGTTTTAACTGTTTTCCTTACCTTTATTCTCTTCACTTCCGTGTTCATACAGAGTGGGTTGGGCAAGAGAGGTGTTCAATTTTATTTTCTTTCTAATTTTTAACAATAGCTATCTGTTTCTCGAGCTAGTTCTTCTTCGTGGTATACAACACGCGGGGGAAAAGTCTCCGTGGCAGTTGTAGTAGCTGATTTCGGTGGGGTTTCCGCTTGAAGTTCCAGCTGTTGCTGGAGATTTTCTATTGGACATTTTAGGTCCTTTAGGTGTTTTTGCAGCTCTTCACGCGTTTCGTCACAAAAGTGCTTGTACAATGGTTGTTCAGTTTAAGTTTACGCTAATAGAGTTCAGTGTTGGCTTTTTCGAACCCATTATAGAAGTTAAGCCTGTATTAACTTCGCCTTAACTATGATATTAGCTGACAGGCGTCAGAAATACGTAATAACTAGGTCATTGCGGTGCATTCGACTGGACGGCGTTATATTGATGCGTAAGCACTTTTACACTGTTATGCGCGCGGACGCATATAACACAACTGCTCTAAGTGAAAATCGAACGCGAATGAGTGATGACGCAATGATGAGATACAGTAATATTGCCAAACTAATCGAAACAGGTAAATAATTGACAGCTATTTGCGACGTTGCCCAGTTTTTGGATGAACGCTCTTTAACGTCTACGTTTAATGATACGAGTATGTCAGTCGACGTTTGGCCATATCATTAATGTAGGGTATCCATGGTGTAAGGTGTAGTAAAAATTGCTAAGTAACTGCGACCAACTTGGAACAGCGCTCGCCGGCCGGGTCACAGTTCAAACCTAACTCATTTGGTCGGGGTGCCACAAGCTTCCAACATGGTCGCTTTCCATAATATCATATTTGGAAATCCAATAAAAGTCCATCGGCTTTTTATGAAATGAAATGAAATTGTTTATTCTGTAAATAGGATATTGCGATAAAGCGACATCAGCGCCTCTAGTGTAATCAGCCGAGAATGTCCCCACTGCTGGGACGCAGGCCTCCTCGCGGTGAGAGGGAGTGGACCGAATCCACCACGCGGGCCCAGTGCGGGTTGGTAGACGTAACACGTCTTCGAATTTTTGGTTCTAGGACATGTTTGTTTGTCTTGTTTCCTCGCGATGTATTCCTTCACCGTTTTGAGAGCATTTGTGATGAAATATTTAACGACCTACAAGTCGTAAGTCGCGGCTGTGCCCGCTGGCACCAGCTCCCGACGCCTCCACGGCGGCCGGTGGGTAATCTACTTTATTTACGATATGATCACTAATGTTTGGCCAAACGTTGAGTATTCAATGACCTGGTCAGAGCACATCATGATGATGTGACCAGCGGTCGTTGTCCTATTTCATGAAATACAACCATTTCACGATATAGACTATTTCGTGAAACGTGAAAACGTGAAACCACTTCATGAAATGATCAATTCTAAGATCTGGTCAAGACATTTACACAATTTTTATCATTATTATAGTAAAAAGTAATGATATTCACGAGTCTAGGAAGAGGAGGGTACTCACATGCAAATATGGGAGATTCGATGAGCTGCACTAACTTATCCACTTCAGTCAGGAAATCCACTGTGATCTCCAAATCTCCGCTGTTTGTTAATTAAGGACTTGTAATAATGAACAAAAAAAATGCTATTGTAGAACCGCTTCTGAATTTCAGCATTTCCGATACTAATAGCCACTGGAAGGGACAGAAACTGGAATCCATAAAAAACTTATGATACATTTTCTCTTTCTTTTATCCAAAATAAATTAATGCCAAAACAGTAAACTTTCAAAAGATTTCATTATAAAACACTAGCTTTCGCCCTCGGCGTCGCCCGCATGTCGGAAATTATCCCACGGGAACGTACTACCGGGATAAAAAGTATCCTGTGTGTTCATCCAGGTTATACAATCTGTTTAGCCATTTTTGCGTGGTTGATTAACAAAAAATCCAAACACAAACATAGAGTAGGTTGTCATTCTCGTGTGACATCTGCTTAGCGCTTAGAAACAAATAGTTGCAGTATTAGAAAAGGATACAACGAGGAGATGAGTCTGTTGCAGTGCTGGTAGTTGTGCGTGAGCAGGCACAGCGACAGCAGCGACACCGGGCTGTGGCACCAGCACGAGTACAGCGCCGCGAACAGGGCGCGGGTGGGCTGGGGGCAGGAGTAAGGGTCCTTGTTATTGCTTTTGAGTTATGGAATCATAAAAACGGACGCCCAATGAAACTAATTGGTGATCCCAGCTATAAGGGTTCCGTTTTTCATTCGGACGAACGGAACCCTAAAAAGAAATGATTTTCTGAACTATACATTCTAAGGCCACTTTCCGCAGTATAACATAATCGCTAACAGCGCTGACATCGATAATTGGCGTTCCGAGTTATCACGATGATGACAGCTGAGGGCTGTCAACAATTCGGAACGCTCGTAAACGCACTCACAGTACTCGCTCAACGTCAAAACTTGCATATCATATTTCTTTGTGTATAAACCACAAATTTCTTCTTCTTATTTGTTTAGGTAGCGAAAATGCAAGACCAAGACCAAGACTGCAAGACCAAGACTGCAAGACCAAGACCGATTTTGGGCAACACTAGTGTTGCCCAAAATCGGTCTGATGTAGTTACTTGAAAATATGAGTATATTTTTTTTTTTTACTTTGTAACTATTTTGATATCGCGACAACATGTCCGTGAAGTATCACCAAATAATGATAGAACCCTCAACATCGCAGTAACAGTATGTCAGTTGTGCTTCTTTCGAGTGGACGGATCGTCTGTTCACATTACTTGGGCCGGCTAAGTGAGCGTAATCATCATACGAATATAATTTATAGACGTTGGGTAATGTTAAGTAACGATAGCGACTGTTTAACCACACTTTGTGGACTTTGTTTCATTTAAGTTTAAGCAACGATTATAAATAAACCCCGTAATACTGACAGGGTCGAGGAAGTTCCGCAGCTGCAGGCGCAGCTCGAACAGCTCGGCGGCCGTGAGCAGGATCGTGTTGAGCACGTCCACCATGGTGCTGACGAAGCGCAGGTTCCTCTCCTCCAGCAGGATCTTGGACAGCGCCTTGTAGATGTCCTCCGCGTTCAGCAGCACGCACAACTGTCTGCCACACGGAAATTACAACAAACACAGACGGTTTATTTCAATTAATCCATTTACAGGGACATGGGAACTGGCAAAGAGTCGGTCAGTCAGAAACATGAAGCTACTTGTCCCTTCCAAAGCGAGACCATTCATATGGAGAAGAATTGGCAAGAAACTCCATAGACACCCTTAAATCAAAATATAGTTACAAATAACTTGTTACACTTGTACGTTGATGTTCATTCAGTTGATTTCAGACTGACTAGTTCTACTAACAATGTCATAAAAAGATTGGAAGTTGTGTGTAGAGGAAAATAGACTTAATTGTGTAGATATTGAGGTTATATTTGTGTTTGAAATGACATTACATATCGTCATTATTAACTGCTGCTAACGTTAGTGTCACTATACTGGGAAAAATTACGTTTGTTTGTTATGATTTTTTCCAAATATGAATTGACTGATTCCACTGTAGCATGTTCGAGTGTAACAGCACAGTGTAAACTTCCTTACCTAATGATAAAGGCGCCCCTATCTTCTAACAGGTTATCATCCGCCGCCAGTAGCCGCAGCAGTGCTCGTAGGAACTTGTAGTAATATGGGCTGGACTCCAGATCACCTGGCATGGAAAAGGCTAAATTAGAACCACCGGAGACCCGAATGTGCGTACTGCATAAGTTACTGAAAGTGTAGAAGGCATATTTACACATATTTGTAATTACAGCTTTTGGAAATGTTAAGCATCCTGTCAAAAGCTTTCTCCCTTTCTCAGTGCACTCTGGTGGTGACGCTCGACGTACTACTTGCAGGTCGTGGAGCATGTGGCCTGGTGGTGACGCTCGACGTACTACTTGCAGGTCGTGGAGCATGTGGCCTGGTGGTGACGCTCGACGTACTACTTGTAGGTCGTGGGATCGAACCCAGGCTTCGACTTAACTTTGTGTAATTTATTTCATCACCACTGCTTCGAAAACATTGAACAGTAACAGGTAGTTCCTAGTCTAGAAACCATAAATCCGAAGACATGTGACCTCCAGCAACCCGCACTGGGCAGATCTCGGCCAGCACGGCCAGCGAGCGCCGCACCACGTCGTCCCAGCAGCGGGAACACTATGAAGCTGTCCTCACCTGGCTGCGCGGCCCGCGCGGCGGGCTCGCAGGAGCAGATCTCGGCCAGCACGGCCAGCGAGCGCCGCACCACGTCGTCCCAGCAGCGGGAACACTATGAAGCTGTCCTCACCTGGCTGCGCGGCCCGCGCGGCGGGCTCGCAGGAGCAGATCTCGGCCAGCACGGCCAGCGAGCGCCGCACCACGTCGTCCCAGCAGCGGGAACACTATGAAGCTGTCCTCACCTGGCTGCGCGGCCCGCGCGGCGGGCTCGCAGGAGCAGATCTCGGCCAGCACGGCCAGCGAGCGCCGCACCACGTCGTCCCAGCAGCGGGAACACTATGAAGCTGTCCTCACCTGGCTGCGCGGCCCGCGCGGCGGGCTCGCAGGAGCAGATCTCGGCCAGCACGGCCAGCGAGCGCCGCACCACGTCGTCCCAGCAGCGGGAACATTATGAAGCTGTCCTCACCTGGCTGCGCGGCCCGCGCGGCGGGCTCGCAGGAGCAGATCTCGGCCAGCACGGCCAGCGAGCGCCGCACCACGTCGTCCCAGCAGCGGGAACACTATGAAGCTGTCCTCACCTGGCTGCGCGGCCCGCGCGGCGGGCTCGCAGGAGCAGATCTCGGCCAGCACGGCCAGCGAGCGCCACACCACGTCGTCCCAGCAGCGGGAACACTATGAAGCTGTCCTCACCTGGCTGCGCGGCCCGCGCGGCGGGCTCGCAGGAGCAGATCTCGGCCAGCACGGCCAGCGAGCGCCGCACCACGTCGTCCCAGCAGCGGGAACACTATGAAGCTGTCCTCACCTGGCTGCGCGGCCCGCGCGGCGGGCTCGCAGGAGCAGATCTCGGCCAGCACGGCCAGCGAGCGCCGCACCACGTCGTCCCAGCAGCGGGAACACTATGAAGCTGTCCTCACCTGGCTGCGCGGCCCGCGCGGCGGGCTCGCAGGAGCAGATCTCGGCCAGCACGGCCAGCGAGCTCGCCGCACCACGTCGTCCCAGCAGCGGGAACACTATGAAGCTGTCCTCACCTGGCTACGCGGCCCGCGCGGCGGGCTCGCAGGAGCAGATCTCGGCCAGCACGGCCAGCGAGCGCCGCACCACGTCGTCCCAGCAGCGGGAACACTATGAAGCTGTCCTCACCTGGCTGCGCGGCCCGCGCGGCGGGCTCGCAGGAGCAGATCTCGGCCAGCACGGCCAGCGAGCGCCGCACCACGTCGTCCCAGCAGCGGGAACACTATGAAGCTGTCCTCACCTGGCTGCGCGGCCCGCGCGGCGGGCTCGCAGGAGCAGATCTCGGCCAGCACGGCCAGCGAGCGCCGCACCACGTCGTCCCAGCAGCGGGAACACTATGAAGCTGTCCTCACCTGGCTGCGCGGCCCGCGCGGCGGGCTCGCAGGAGCAGATCTCGGCCAGCACGGCCAGCGAGCGCCGCACCACGTCGTCCCAGCAGCGGGAACACTATGAAGCTGTCCTCACCTGGCTGCGCGGCCCGCGCGGCGGGCTCGCAGGAGCAGATCTCGGCCAGCACGGCCAGCGAGCGCCGCACCACGTCGTCCCAGCAGCGGGAACACTATGAAGCTGTCCTCACCTGGCTGCGCGGCCCGCGCGGCGGGCTCGCAGGAGCAGATCTCGGCCAGCACGGCCAGCGAGCGCCACACCACGTCGTCCCAGCAGCGGGAACACTATGAAGCTGTCCTCACCTGGCTGCGCGGCCCGCGCGGCGGGCTCGCAGGAGCAGATCTCGGCCAGCACGGCCAGCGAGCGCCGCACCACGTCGTCCCAGCAGCGGGAACACTATGAAGCTGTCCTCACCTGGCTGCGCGGCCCGCGCGGCGGGCTCGCAGGAGCAGATCTCGGCCAGCACGGCCAGCGAGCGCCGCACCACGTCGTCCCAGCAGCGGGAACACTATGAAGCTGTCCTCACCTGGCTGCGCGGCCCGCGCGGCGGGCTCGCAGGAGCAGATCTCGGCCAGCACGGCCAGCGAGCGCCGCACCACGTCGTCCCAGCAGCGGGAACACTATGAAGCTGTCCTCACCTGGCTGCGCGGCCCGCGCGGCGGGCTCGCAGGAGCAGATCTCGGCCAGCACGGCCAGCGAGCGCCGCACCACGTCGTCCCAGCAGCGGGAACACTATGAAGCTGTCCTCACCTGGCTGCGCGGCCCGCGCGGCGGGCTCGCAGGAGCAGATCTCGGCCAGCACGGCCAGCGAGCGCCGCACCACGTCGTCCCAGCAGCGGGAACACTATGAAGCTGTCCTCACCTGGCTGCGCGGCCCGCGCGGCGGGCTCGCAGGAGCAGATCTCGGCCAGCACGGCCAGCGAGCGCCGCACCACGTCGTCCCAGCAGCGGGAACACTATGAAGCTGTCCTCACCTGGCTGCGCGGCCCGCGCGGCGGGCTCGCAGGAGCAGATCTCGGCCAGCACGGCCAGCGAGCGCCGCACCACGTCGTCCCAGCAGCGGGAACACTATGAAGCTGTCCTCACCTGGCTGCGCGGCCCGCGCGGCGGGCTCGCAGGAGCAGATCTCGGCCAGCACGGCCAGCGAGCGCCACACCACGTCGTCCCAGCAGCGGGAACACTATGAAGCTGTCCTCACCTGGCTGCGCGGCCCGCGCGGCGGGCTCGCAGGAGCAGATCTCGGCCAGCACGGCCAGCGAGCGCCGCACCACGTCGTCCCAGCAGCGGGAACACTATGA
The DNA here is from genome assembly GCA_963853775.1 of Xanthia togata. Classification (NCBI taxonomy): domain Eukaryota; kingdom Metazoa; phylum Arthropoda; class Insecta; order Lepidoptera; family Noctuidae; genus Xanthia; species Xanthia togata. The sequence continues at coordinate 24,936,404 of OY970805.1, read as the reverse complement.
AGCTGTCCTCACCTGGCTGCGCGGCCCGCGCGGCGGGCTCGCAGGAGCAGATCTCGGCCAGCACGGCCAGCGAGCGCCGCACCACGTCGTCCCAGCAGCGGGAACACTATGAAGCTGTCCTCACCTGGCTGCGCGGCCCGCGCGGCGGGCTCGCAGGAGCAGATCTCGGCCAGCACGGCCAGCGAGCGCCGCACCACGTCGTCCCAGCAGCGGGAACACTATGAAGCTGTCCTCACCTGGCTGCGCGGCCCGCGCGGCGGGCTCGCAGGAGCAGATCTCGGCCAGCACGGCCAGCGAGCGCCGCACCACGTCGTCCCAGCAGCGGGAACACTATGAAGCTGTCCTCACCTGGCTGCGCGGCCCGCGCGGCGGGCTCGCAGGAGCAGATCTCGGCCAGCACGGCCAGCGAGCGCCGCACCACGTCGTCCCAGCAGCGGGAACACTATGAAGCTGTCCTCACCTGGCTGCGCGGCCCGCGCGGCGGGCTCGCAGGAGCAGATCTCGGCCAGCACGGCCAGCGAGCGCCGCACCACGTCGTCCCAGCAGCGGGAACACTATGAAGCTGTCCTCACCTGGCTGCGCGGCCCGCGCGGCGGGCTCGCAGGAGCAGATCTCGGCCAGCACGGCCAGCGAGCGCCGCACCACGTCGTCCCAGCAGCGGGAACACTATGAAGCTGTCCTCACCTGGCTGCGCGGCCCGCGCGGCGGGCTCGCAGGAGCAGATCTCGGCCAGCACGGCCAGCGAGCGCCGCACCACGTCGTCCCAGCAGCGGGAACACTATGAAGCTGTCCTCACCTGGCTGCGCGGCCCGCGCGGCGGGCTCGCAGGAGCAGATCTCGGCCAGCACGGCCAGCGAGCGCCGCACCACGTCGTCCGAGCCGTCCGTCAGGCTGCCCACCACGCTCACGAACAGCTTGTCCGTCTGCTGGAACATCTGCACCGCACAAATTACTAATAATCAACGTCAACCCTTCATTACATTCTAGTGCTTTAACAGGGAAAAAGTAATGGCACAGCAAACTCCTCACAACACGTCTGTCTGTAAAGTTGTACGAGTACAAGTCATGTGACCGGTGGGAGCAGGACGAACTAACCAGGATTAACCCCTTTAGGGGATGAATTTTTAAGTCCTTTATTAATACTACACTTTATTATTTACTACACTTTCTTTAAAATCTTGTACAAAATGTCATGCCTCTAGAGTGTAGACCCATCGGTTTAGTTAGGCCGTGCGTTGTCTGACAGTGAATGAATGAATTCATACATTTTTATTAAGTAGACCGGCTCACCTCGTTGGGCAGCTTGTTGTAGAGGTGCAGGATCCAGTCCAGCGCGGCCACCTTGGTGTGCACGGAGCTGTGGTGCAGCATCTGCGTCAGGATGCCCACCACGGCGTCCAGGTTCAGCTTGCCCGAGGCCTCCTCCCCCGCGGCCCGCCCCTCGCCCGGCGCGGGCCCCTCGCCCGGCGCGGGCCCCTGGCCCGGCGCGGGCCCCTCCGCGTCGCCGCGCGGCGGGGAGGGGGAGGGGGGGTGCTCTGACACCACTAACTTGGTGAGCTGGAAGTTCACTGTGGCGGCCGTCTCGCGTATGCCTGAATAGTTGCTAAGGACTTCTTGGATGTAAGACGTCGACGTACATGTTTTATTTCCATCGGTTAACCATTCAGTGACGGAAGCAGATTGTTTTAGCAAATTGACCGTAAACTGTAATATTATTCGTTTATTATAATCTCAATAGGGATGATACCTGGGTCAAAAAAAAGAAATTCTATTTAGTCCGTCAGTCAGATAATAAAAAAATTAGACTCGTATTTTTTGCTTTATCAAATTAATTAAAAAATACTTCGATTAAACGCATTAAGTTGGGGAGTGGGGGTCGCTAATCTACATACTCGTGACGTCACGGCACAATTTAAATCAATGTATCGCCGTAATCTTTTGATAACGTAAAAAAAGAACAAATACGTGTACGTTATTTTTCATAATCTACGTGACAGACAAAAAACATATTTTAGTCATCATCCCAATTGTATTTTTTTGTGAGTGTTATGAAATGGCTATAACAGGGGAAGAGACAATTACAAGAACTGGTGCCGTTTTCCGCGGTAATTAATGACACTTAGAAACTTACTACGTTAAAAATATAAAAACTATTTATTGCGGTAACTCGGTCAAACTTAATAATCTGTGCCAAAACACATGGTGAATTTTGAAATGACTATCCAGATTTGGTGGTCACTAAAAGCATTGGCTCCCGGTTAGATCTCTCCATCTCAATCTAGAACTGCGTGTCCCTATAAGCTAGTTGTACAAAAGGCTACTCTTGCGCGGCTCGTCGCAGTAGGCCAGGCACGGCAGCACGGCGCCCAGCACGCCGGACGCGTGCGGCAGCATGCCGGCGCCCGCCAGCTCCACGAACTCCTTGATCCACGTTATTGCCGTCAACTACAAGCGAAATATATTCTTTATGGATCTCTGGAAAGACGAACAGGAACAACAAACGTTACAACGGCACAGAAGGCGGTCTTAACAACCATACATTCGTATACGTACGGCCTGCCTCAAACAGTCTCTTGTCGATGTATAGACAAGAATTCATTTAATTTTCTACAATCTTTGTTCCATATTATTGTATCAATGTGAAGCTACAAAATATTTTACACATTGGTAACTTAGTTGTAGCTACTCATTGAAACAGTGAGAAGGAACATAAATTGTAGACAATTAAATAAATTCTTGTCGATGTATAAATCTTTTTGAGGCTAACTGTACAAAACAGTTTTAATTTAAATTTTCTTGTTTCGACTTTTCTACACACTGTGTCTACATATCTAATCCTACTTTCCTCTCGCAGGTCTGCTGGAAGAAATTTCTTAAGAAATAAGCAGTACCTTTGTGCCCTTTTATGTTAATATTGTGTCCTGTTTAAGTGTTTTGTGTGTACATAAATAAATAAATAAAATACATGGAAATATTACTTTTTATGGGAGCGAATTCCCCAATACGCTTTTTAAATTGGGCTATTATTAGGTATAATACTTTCAGTCAGTAAGGAAGTACCCGGTTCAATCCTGACTGGTTAACCGAAACTACTTTTAGTGAACCGCTAGCCACTTGACTGACCTGTAACATTTCCTCTGGCGACTGCGCATGCGTGATCAAGATGTTAATCATGGCCTGGAAGTCCACCCGCGACGGGTCTTTCTTTATACTCCTCAAGAACTCATTCAACTGAACGTCACACCTGGAATCATTTGCAACTAATTTAGTAACTTTTAGAGGACCTGGAGTTTAACTCTGGCAAGATAATGGTAGCAAATGGACCATTATCCTCTTCTTCTTCTTAAAAATAATTAAAATTTCTGTAATCTCAAGTCACAACTGTTATTCGTTGACAGTCGTATGAATTGGCTTACACGGAAAATTGGCGTAGTGTGCCCACCTGCTAAGTATTTATTTCCCTGACAGTACAATGTTGAGAAGTTAATCAAGTTTGGCATGTCGTTCTGAACACTTCTTTTTGTTTAGGATTCGCCGGTTTGAATCTGTACTAATATTATAGAGGTAAAATTTGTTTTTTGTTTGTTAGTAAGTTTGTATGTAGGGGTTTGTATGTTTGTCTCCGGAACTACCAGTCGGATTTATAAAATTATTTTTGCATTGGATAGCTCACTCGAGGAAGGTCACGGACTCGCGGACGAAGTCGCGGGCAGTAGCTAGTATTATATAAGTAGTCACAAATGGTAGCAGGCCTATACTCAGCAGGGGGTGGAACAAAGCTGTCGGTGGTGCTGATGAGGTCCTGCTGACTTACATCCGCCTGATCTCGGAGTTGGCATCGTCCAGCATCTTGAAGAGCCCGTCGAGCAGCTCGGGCAGGTGCACGATGAGGTCGATGTCCGGCACGGCGTCCAGCACGGACACCCAGGACACGATGAACTGGCGCGCGAATGCGTTGCGCGTGTAGATGCGCTCGCGCAGCATCGGGATGAACGCCGCCAGCTCGAATGTCTGGCTCTCCGTCACTATGTCCTACCAATAAAAAGGTTATCCACTTTTTACCCGCCTAGGGGATGTCAAAGGAGGGTCAAAATTTTAGCAGGCTATGTAGGAATGTATGTTCATCTGGTCCCTTATAACTCCTAAGCTCCTCGTTTGTTTTGACAAACGAGGTATTGTTCAACATAGTGGCTTATAGCAGATGCAAAGTGTTACGGTTTTTGTTAAAATATATATTATTTGCTGGTATCTATTGGAGTACTTTCTGATATTATATTGGTTATCAATTTCTCATACATAAAACCCAATTATTAATAAAACAATATGTTTCACTCTTACTGTTTTCAATAGGGAAATTATGAGTGCAGCAACAAAAGTTTTCTTTAGCACCTGCAACCTAATATCTTTTTTTGTATGTAGGCAACGAGTTAATAAAAGAGCTTCTATTATAATAATTTATCATCTTTACTATTCCAACAGAATATAAAAAAACCAGCGTCAATTTACAAACGTCAATTAATATGACTCAGAGCTACTGATAAATATATTTACTTCTGAATTGATAACTCAGCGACTAATGTTGTAAGTGAGCTACTTTAAATATTTTAGAGATTCAACATCTGTCTGCTAATAAAATCAAATTCCAGCCTCAAAATTACCCATATAACTATTTTATTCAACAAGTAAATTAATAAATCATATTCTTTTTCATGAAAATTATAAGCAACAAGCGTGGGAGTATACCTAACGCTTGCTGGGAATGAGAGGGGCGGACCGGCCATTTGGGCCAATGAGCGAGCTCTATTCCGGTTCCGGTACCGGTTCTGATTCCGATCAATCAATTTTAAAACTTCCGATTCTAGTTCCGTAAAACGACTTCCGTAACATCCCTGATAGTTATATCCCTAGGGATATAGCTATATACCGTAATATAGTTATATACAAAGCGGTTCATCTAACTAGGAATATAACTATGATACGAGCACGGCCTTGTAATATAACAATTAGGGCACTCCGACCTAATAGGTTAGGTTAGAACTGTGACCATCTACGCGCGAGCCGAGCGAGCGAAGCGAGTGGTGCCGCGGCAGCGGCCGTCGAGCGCTACGTTGAAACTGTTCGCAGTAACAAAATTAGGGCACTCCGACACTTATTATCATTCACCTCTGTTTCCAAACACCATCACTTACATTCGAGTATTTTTTTAATTTGTTTGTTCAATTGGGTAGCTATAACAGTCAAGTCATCAATTACTCATGGTAACATTATAAATAAATAGGTGACTACATGAAATTAGAGCTTTCATTTACCATTATTTGATGACAATTTTATGTTCAATTATAGTAGATTCACTCATCAATTACTTATTCTAACTTATAAGAATATAGGTGACGATATGAAATTAGAGTACGTTGAAATTATTTTATAGATGCAGTTGATACACTTATTAGAAGCTGGCAATGCGTAGACATATTAATTATTATCACAAATTTATTTGGTTAAAAATTATCTTCATGCTGAGTCATATTAACAGTAGCTTGTTTTACAATATATGGTCGCATGAAAAGCATTTATTAGATGCTAAAAGTTAATCGCTGACCTATTAATTCATTAGACCACTAAATATATTTGCAGACGAGTATGATATTTTAAAGAAGCTGCCTTAATTAGCACCCTTTTCAATAACACTAAAAACCCTTCTAAAACATATCGTATACGTAATTATACAATTTATTTTTTACTAGAAGTTAATTTAAAACACCAAAATATATATATGTGTCGGAATAACAATCAATGAATCTTCTTCTGTTTTCTGTACGAAAATGAAATCATGTGAACCCATTAAACCAAACAAATATTTGGCTTAGATAACGATAGGCGAAGGTGTCCCTTTTTTTTGCGTGGGAAATCGTCAAATGACTTCTCCCGCTCTGGGCGGAGCGAGACGGCGAGTCAGACTCTTACTGACTAAAACTCACCCATGCCATGTTCCTTCAGTTGCCTTTCCGTTGCCAGGGGTCATAGGGTATCCCTTTCGGACTTTCCCGCAACCCCGGCAGGCATCGGTCCCATCGGACCCCTTCACTTGCTTGAACTTTCTTATCATTCAGTATCGGTACTCGGCCGAGTGACGTAACTGACCGACTTACTATAAGGGGCCTGCGAAGCATGCGTTGTTCATACAAACGTAATACCAAAATAATTTGTAAATCAAACATATTCTTAAGGTAGTGTGTATTTATTCCGATTGGATTACAGAATATCTAGGCTTCCAAATATATATTTTGAATGGACACTTATATAAAGACGAGATATGAGGAATTTAATATGTCTATAGAAAACTTATTTTTCTCTTATCTCGAATTTAAATTGCAGCTGATGACCCCATCTAACTCATAGTTGCGTTTGATCCACGACTTTTGGGCCACCGCCACCCTGTATAAAAAATTATAAACATCTAATTTGGAGTATTTTTTGAATACCAGAGGTTTATTGTTCGGTTTGGAGTTAACTTAGGATTTTTTTTTTCTATAGATAATTTTATGGTATCATGTTTTCGTCAAATATAGTACATAAGACTGCTTATCCTAAAAGTTGGCAACGTCGCAATTAGTTGTCAAATATTTATTATAAAATATTCCATGTGTGAATCAAACATTGGTTAAAAATTTCTATATTCGTCCTCACATTTTATTGAATGATCACATACTTCTTTCCATTCTTCCGGGCCAATCATATTGATTTTTTCCAATATAATTTTTTGATTGTTGTCACATTCATTGCAACATTTTTAATAGCTACGTATACGTATCCTTTAATTTGAGACCAAATGTTTTCAATTGGATTAAAATCCGGATGATATGGTGGCAATGGTAAAATGGTATGGCCATGTTCTTCCATAATGCGATAAATAGCAAACTCTGAGTATCTTTCTTTAAGTTTATTACATAACATAACATCACGCCTGTAATCCCCGAAGGGTTAGGCAGAGGTGTACCTATAGTACCACCACTTTTCGCCAGTTATGTTTAAGTCCCATGTAATAGGGGCGAACCTATTGCCACCAACCGGGCACAAATCTAGACTCCAGGCTTCTACTGAAAAATTCCAGATGGAAAAACCCAATAACACTTTGCCCGACCCCGGAATCGAACCCAAGACCTCATGCTCAGCAGTAGCGCTTGCGACCACTAAACCAACGAGGAAGTTTATTAGAATGTCATATAAAGATCTTCAATGAGTTTGGGTTATGAGGAATGTTAAGTTGCAGCAGCCACGCTATACTTTGTGGTTTGGTATTGTTTGAGTTCGGGGGTATAACTAATAATTTATTATGGTATGGTACATTATCTATTACATAACACTACTACCTGGTAGATTTGGTATTCACTAATATCTATCGGCATTGATTTCTTTATGGTTTTCGCCGTCACTATCAATACATTTGTGCAGCAGCAGTGCTCCTGGAAAACCTTTCTCAATGCCAAAACCTTTCTCAATGCCAGCGTGAACGATGATTATACGTTCTCCTTTCGAAATTGGCTTCTTTACACTTTTTTATTTGTATCTGTCCGAGATTTCCCTTTTGGGTGCGACGTATGCATAATTATGAAGACAATATTTTTGCCATCGGCCCTCATCCTTTGAATTTCTCGGAGATAATTAAGCCTTTTAAGGCGAATATCATGCTTTTCAATTAGTATTTCCCGATTGCTTTCTGTTTTTTTTTATATCGAAAACTAATATCTTTAAAAAAAAACCTAATCCAAATTGCATAGCCTCAACCATTGATGTATTAAAAGAGGTAGATACGGGACTTAGTCACAGCGCCTCGTCCTACTCAAGTGGACTAAGTGATTGCCCGTAATGGCACTCAGTCGCGCACGGAACATCGTAGATCACACAGCTCAATAATTTCAGTTTTTTTGTAATAAATACGCATCAAAATGACTTCTTGCTGCAGCTAAACAGTGCTTTAGTAATACAAGAAAGAAAAATAAGACACATGGGGATTACCTACCACTCGTAGGTAAGTACAGACAAAAATGTTAATTTGTTGAAAATTACAATAATATTTTAATGTTTGGTTCGCCATGTTTGTGAGAGCGAGATAGATATTAAAAACATGCGTGAAAGACACGATACGCACACAATGCGCGAGGTGCTAACGCGATTTCGCTCGCACGTCAGCGCCGCCGCCGTCTCCTATCTCTATCCTCGTCTATCGGTAACTGTAGCTTTGCGACTGTGAGATGACACTGATCACAGATGCGTGAGTTTCGGTGCATGTAGTCGTGCTCCGAGCCCAAGTTTACTGATTGCGATGTTAGCGCGTAACATATCTTCCTCCTTTTAATACATCAATGGCCTCAACCAACTTCGATTTTAAAGTCCTCAAACAAGGTAATTCCTTATTATGAAAATCGTAAATCATGTTATGTATGACAGAATAGTCAAAATCGTCCAAATTTAAACGAAATTGTTTGGTCTGTTTTACTCTTTTTGGTGATGGGAAGGGAGCCAATTTATATTTTTTATCATTTTCTTTTACAATATTCTTTACAGTTCCGACTGAAACACCACAAGCTTCAGAAACCCGTTTTTGGATATTTTTGAAAATAACCATTGCTTTCTTGTTGAATCCACGATCCACGAAAAAGATACAAGTACCTATATGCTTAAAATTATCTGTCGTGTCTGCGACTTCACTATACCTAGTCTTGCCATAAATATTGTCACGAAGATTTTTTTTTTGTTGCAAATAAATATTTATTACTTTTACAGTGTGGTAGTTTAATACATAAATATAAAACAATTTAAAATATAAAAAGCTTATTCGAAGTGGTCTCCATTCGCTGCAATACAGTCCTTTAAACGTTGAGGCCAGTTATCAATAGAAGCACGCACTCTTTCCATGGGAAAATTCTTCACTGCCAATCGTATGGATTGTTTTAGGGACTCCAAATTATCATGGCGTTTAGAGCAAGCCGTACTCTCTAAAACTGACCATAAATCATAATCCAGCGGATTAAGATCGGGACTAGACGACGGCCAGTCTTCAGCTCTGATGAAGTCCGAAACGTTCACTTCCAACCAAGACTGCGTGGACCACGGATATCGAGGGATATGCCTTGGAGGCGTGGCACGTGGCGCCTCGACATTGCTAAATTGGGCTTATGTTCGAACGGCGGCTGTACGCTTCATTCAGTCGCTTTGCAACTGCGTACAGTGTACTATTGATGCGTAAAAAACCAAAATGCCGAGCGTGGACCGAGCTTTATGACCCGGCGCCGAGTCTTGTTGGAATGACCATACTTGGTTATTGAATATGATGTTGTTAAGGGGCTTAACTACCTTCTCAAGAATGGTATCTTGATACACTTGTGCCGATGTTTTGATACCCTTTTCACAAAAATATGGCTCTGTCACTCCTTCATAGCTAACACCCCACCAAACCATCACTGAAGTCGGATAATGCCCACGTTGCACTCTGTCGACTAATTGGGAAGCTTCCTTAGAGCTTTGAGCATAAATACGGTCATTTTGTTTGTTAAAATGTTGCTCAATTGTAAAGATTTTCTCATCCGTAAACAATTTTTTTCTGTGACCTCCCTTTTCGTACCGCTTCAGTAGTTGCTTCGATTTTACCACCCTATTCTTTTTTTAAATATCAGTTAAAAAATGACCAGTGCGTCTCTTATAGGCTGCAAGTCATTTTTTAAAATACGCGACATGGTTCTGGATGCTATCTTCATCTCCCGAGATAAAATCTTTGGCTTTCGGACAGGATTTCTTCGAATTCTTTCCCTTACTGCTTTGACCACCTTTTTCGTATGAACACTACGTGGACGGCCAGATCTTTTTCTGTCACAAACAGAGGAGGTCTCATTGTACCTATTAATAGCCCGGTACACAAACATTTGACTAATACCAAGCGTATGGAGTTTTAAAAATTGCATTTAGCTCCATACCAACTTTGTGTAATGCAATCACAGCGATTCGGTTCTATTTATCACCCCACTCCATTCTAATATCGCAAAATATTGTACAATGTATTGGCGCCAAAATTATAAAACTCAATGAAAAATCGTATAAAAATGACAGATTCCAAATCTTTCTTATTTTTAATTGTAACAGTATTTATGGCCAGACTAAGTATACTTCCAAGTCGATTGAGAGCGTCCGGTCTGCACCAAGTGCAAAGGGCAACTGATAGAAATCCGACGACTGCCGAAACACGAAGTTTGCCGAGGAACAATAAGAAAATAGTTTTACCTACTGTAGCTACTTATACAGGGTGTCCAAGAACCTGGCGTCCAACTGGATTCCCACGATGCCCCAAGTTCTAACAGTACTCAGAAAAATATTTTAAAAAATCCACCCCATGTACTTACAGAATTATACTGATTTCAAAAAAAAAGGGGAAATGTGCACCCTGTGACATACTTTTGAATGCTGTGACTGCTAATGCTGATAATTTCGATATTTCTTGGAGGTTTTGTAATCTAGGGTATTGCTGTGTCTAAATAGAATGTAAAAATAATGTACTTATTGTACCATTTTAAAATAAAATATTATTTTAACTAAAGGTGATATGGAAAACTATTGAATTTCGCAACTTTGACCGACTGTAGTGTAAAAAAATGTACCAAAATAGTATGGCAAGTGACGTCAAATTTTGACGCGTTTATTCCTCTTTTTAAAAAGGTATAATACTTACACATTAATTTGAAAAAAAAAATTTTTGATAATATTTTTACTCAACAACCCAATTTTTACGATGTCTTACAGAATTCTTAGAAAGAAAAATTTACGACGAATTGAATCTAACCTCTAAAGAATTACTATTGTATGCTCATAAAAATAACAACAGGCCTCTCAAAAAACAGGTTAGACCGTAAGGGACGGTATGTGCATGCATCTCACCATAGTGATTCGTTATTACAACAGGAGGGAGCAAGACAGAAACTATCTTTGCGATTTGCTGGTTCTTCTTTATAGTACCCCATTATTCAGGTAAGAGTGAGGGAGAAAAAGGTTAGAGGTGCGAGTGAGATAGATAGTGACGCTATCTGGGATCGTGCTATTTAGGATAACAGTACGGTCAGTACGCGTCACTGCCTCCTGCCGTTACTACGCACCTCTCTCTTATTGTTACCATTGATCACGTACTACGATTTAAAGCTTTGTTTATTGGACTCGATTACTCTTTGTGCTCTGGACTTTGAAACGAACTCTTTACGACGACCTTTGCCTGTGTTTGGACAGTTTGTGTTTTGTGTGTGCTACCATGGCGACCTACACTCCGCAAGAATACGCAAATATGCACTACATTTATGGAGAATGTAGAGGTAATGGACGAGCTGCAGCGAGACTTTACAGAGAAAGGTATCCGAGGGCTACGCGATATCCCGACCATCGAGTTTTCATTAATGTGCACAGATCACTATGTGACGGGCGGTTCCCCAATCAAGTAGCTGGTGAAGGACGACCCGTAAATGACTTCATACGCGATGAAGTTTTAGAGGCGGTGTCGGCAAATCCAAGCATCTCTGTGCGAGGAATAGAAGCTGATACGGGGATACCGAAGAGCACAGCACACAGTATTCTCCAAAAAGAAGAATATCATCCGTACCACGTACAGCGAGTGCAAAGTCTTTTACCTCGAGACTATCCGAGCCGAGTCGCGTTTTGTGAAACAATCCTGCAAAAACATCGAGAAGACGAAAACTTTATCGACAAAATTTTGTGGTCAGATGAATCAACATTTAAGAAGGATGGCTACATGAACCTACACAACTTGCACGAGTGGCATGTGGAAAATCCGCACTTGATGCGAGAAGATAGATCCCAGTACCGGTTCAAAGTGAACATGTGGACCGGTATTCTCTGTGGGAATATTATTGGTCCATTTGAGATGCCCGAGAATTTGACTGGCGAATCATATTTAAATTTTCTTCAAAATGATTTGCCAAACTTACTAGAAGAGACCCCACCAGATATGTGGTTCCAACACGACGGCTGTCCAGCACATTTTCGCGTATCCGTTAGAGAGTTTTTGGACGAGCAATACCCGAACAGGTGGATTGGGCGATCAGGAACAATCCCGTGGCCAGCCCGCTCACCTGACTTAAATCCGCTGGATTTTTTTTTCTGGGGAACTATGAAGGAGCTCGTTTATGCGAAGCCCATTAATGACATCGCTGACCTTCGTGAGAAGATAACACAAGCAGTGCAGGTGATACGTCAAAAAAGTTACTCGCGAAACATAAAGCGGTCCTTTTTAAGGAGAGTGAGAGCTTGTATTGCCGCGGGTGGTCAACATTTTGAACATTTATTGTAATAAAATATCTTTAAACTAACATTCTTTGCTTTTATTCTACTGGGAACCCATCTACCTGTGTGTATTTCCTTCTTGCTCACTCTTGGAACCGAAGTAAATAATAGTAGTAACATAACAGTTTCTAAGATAAGAAAGGGTCCGACAGTTACCGTTAGTAGGTAGGCACTTCGTAAAAATTGGGTTGTTGAGTAAAAATATTATCAATTTTTTTTTTTTCAAATTAATGTGTAAGTATTATACCTTTTTAAAAAGAGGAATAAACGCGTCAAAATTTGACGTCACTTGCCATACTATTTTGGTACATTTTTTTTACACTACAGTCGGTCAAAGTTGCGAAATTCAATAGTTTTCCATATCACCTTTAGTTAAAATAATATTTTATTTTAAAATGGTACAATAAGTACATTATTTTTACATTCTATTTAGACACAGCAATACCCTAGATTACAAAACCTCCAAGAAATATCGAAATTATCAGCATTAGCAGTCACAGCATTCAAAAGTATGTCACAGGGTGCTCATTTCCCCTTTTTTTTTGAAATCAGTATAATTCTGTAAGTACATGGGGTGGATTTTTTAAAATATTTTTCAGAGTACTGTTAGAACTTGGGGCATCGTGGGAATCCAGTTGGACGCCAGGTTCTTGGACACCCTGTATACCGTAATATAGTTATATGAAAGCGGTTCATACCTGTCTTTCCTATTACTAGGATACGATCTAGTAATATAACTATTAGGGCTCTCCGGCCAAATAGGTCAAGATAAGATAAGATAATTTTATTTGTTCAAACATGAGAATACACACGAAAAAAAACACAAACAAAACAGCATGCAAGTTGTTAAAGTATTAAAACGGGTCGCCATGCTTGCCTTATACAATGGATAACGTCTGTCTGTCAGACAGTAAATTTTTAAACTAAAAGACTGATTCTTGCCAAACAAATGTTTATTTTTTATTATTGTTGTTTTAATATTTTATAATGCGTATTAGTTGTCTGTTATATATAACGTCCGCTTGTCAGACAGTATTTTTTTAAGCTGTCCGTAGTTTTCAAATGAAACATTGCTCTAAGGCATCTCTTCTGTGCTTACACACACCCCAAAGGATAACACCATATCTGAGAACGGATTCAGCCAGACCGTAGTAAGCTGTTAATAACGCCTCCCTATTGACATTTCGTGACAGCAAGTACAGCGCATAGGCACTAGTAATTCTTTTACTCAGAGAATGTATGTGATCCTTCCAATTTAAATGTCGGTCAATAATTAGTTAGGTTAGGTTAGAACTGCGATCAACTACGGTAAATTGGTCGCAGTAACAAAATTAGGGCACTCCGACAGTTATTAACCGCTAAAAAGCATCAACCAACATCTCATCATCATTATTCCTTTACTTTTTGGAACGAAGTTCTTTAACGCGGCTTGCAGTAGGAGTAAACTGGCAGAAATCGTCACGGGAAAAAGCATTCATACTTGCGACTGTTTTCTTCTCATTCGATCGAGAGAGAGAAAGTGTGAACTTGGTCAAAATTAAAATCAAGATGAAGATGGCGGCTGCGAAAATTGTCATATATTTTCGTCATGGATGTTTTTATAGTTTTCGAAGAAGCTAAAGCCGATAGTGAAGTCAAAATGAAAATCCGAGATGGCGGATGCGATAATTTACAAAATTTTCGTAATGGGTGTCGTTTTCAGCGCCAGCCCTAGGGTAGAGCGAGCGGAGCGGTCGCTCTAGGCGCCAGATGGCAAGGGACGCCAAAAATCCAAATGCGAAAATCAATTTCCAGTGCAAAATAAAATTTTGATAGCGCCTTTTGAGAAGCGCGGGAGCATTTTTACCCGACTTAAAAAAGGAGGTGGTTCTCAATTCCGACAATTTTTTGTAGGATCCTAAACAAGGAACCTTTATAGTTTCGCCATGTCCGTCTGTCTGTCTGTCCGCCTGTCCGCTTCTTAACTCAGAGACGGTTAGTACTAGAAAGCTGTAATTTGGCATGGGTATATATTATCTACATATTAATCACGCCGACAAAGTGGTAAATCAAGAAACTTTTTCCTTTTTTGCCACCGACTTCGGAAATTAAAGTTATTTTTTAGTTAAGAGTATTTTTTTGAATAATATAAATGAATTATGCCTTGTGAAATGTAAAATTTCGCTAATGAAGAAAAGCTTCTTTGGTGTTGCTCCACTAGTATATAATAAAATACCCGACGAAATAATGATAAAAATCTATGTATCTGCTGGATAATGGGGTTTTCTTTCTTTCACTATATTATGGTGGACATTAACACTGCTTATTGCATGTGTGCTGCAAACTTGTTAATGCATTATCTCTCCAGTCGACACGAGATGTCCACAGCAACGTTACCTCCACGTTACTAGCTGGATGAGAAGCTGCCAGAGGCACGAGATGCCCCTAGTGATGTTATTCTACATAGCTAATGCTGGTATGTACTCGTCGTAAGAGGTAAGCCCCATTTCTATGATTAAGAAATTGTAAAAAGGTGGTTCTATAATATGCTGTTCATTTACGAGCATGAAGGCTGCGAGACAGTCTTACTTAACCCTACACATTGTGTGTGTTATATATAAACTTGCAAAAGCATTATACTCCATATAGTGAGGGATTCTACCCCGCTAACTGGATTGTTATCAGCGAGTACGGGATATTCTTAACAAAATTGATTCTATGTTGCTAGCTCGTACATACCTATTTGACATGGTAAGCACATGCTTAGGACGAGATTCTCATAGCATGTTAAACCAATACCATGTGCGATCTAGCTTCACATCAAGGATGATAATACTATGGAAGCACACTTACTTCGTCTAGTCTGATTACTTCTTATCAGCTAATGTACATGCCCGTTACTGATTTAAGCACCAGTCCATTAAAATGCTATTATATTTATATTCATGACTATACCGCTGAGTTGCTATTTTTAACAAACAAATACCTAATTAAAAGAAAT
Organism: Xanthia togata; assembly: GCA_963853775.1. Classification (NCBI taxonomy): domain Eukaryota; kingdom Metazoa; phylum Arthropoda; class Insecta; order Lepidoptera; family Noctuidae; genus Xanthia; species Xanthia togata. The sequence continues at coordinate 24,921,088 of OY970805.1, read as the reverse complement.
CACCGTGTACAATATACTCAGTGACCTAAGCACTAGGTGACTTAATTAGTCTGATACAAATTCATGAATGATAAATATTATGTAAATTATAACAATAAAGCAAAATTATGTAATTTTACATTCTCATACCTATATTCAAATAGGTACTATTATAGTACAAGATACTATGTTAACATGATTATGTGATACAATGGCTGATGACAAATGATTCATGAACCAAACCCCTACAAAGTATTATTCCATGCTCTTATCTATACTATATTTAATATAAATTATAAAGCTGAAGAGTTTGTTTGTATGTTTGTTTGAACGCGCTAATCTCAGGAACCACTGGTTGGAATTGGAAAATTATTTTTGTGTTAGATAGTCCATTTATCGAGGAAGGTTATAGGCTATATAACATCACGCTACAACCAATAGGAGCGGAGCATAAATGAAAAATGTTACAAAAACGGGAAAAAATATTCCTTTTCGAGGAGTTTTATCAACATATAATATTAATCCATAGCCAAATAAATATGTTATTAATCACAAGTATTTAAATGTAAACAAAATTGTCCTTGACGAAGTTGCGCGGGTCAGCTAGTTTATTCATAAGGCATATGCCTTACTCCCAGATTCCCCTAAACTGAGGGAAGGGATCAAGGGATTATTCCAGACACAAATTGCACTGGTTACCTCTATCACAGGGAAAGCAATGACTGATCCTATGAAATGAAATGAAATTGTTTATTCTGTAAATACGGATTTTGGAATCACTATTACACGTCATCTTAAAAAAAAAATTAACCTCAAGACACTCACTCTTATGATGATAATAAAGAAAACTTACCAGTCATATTGAGAAAATATAAAACTAGTACAACAGGAGTTGATCTGATAAAGTAAATAACAAATTAAAACGTTCTACAACTAACTACAATAACATGAATCACTCAATCAAAATTAACAGTTGCGGTGGACCTCAACAATAAGTAACCCGGCTTGTACCTATCTACACTCCAAAACAACAACTCAACAACACTGATACCGGAATGCTCCAATCAAATGCTGACAAAACATTTACATGCCCCTGATCCTGTCATTAGTTGTGGGTACAAAGATACAATAAACTACATTTTGATACCTATCAAACTCAATATATTAACTTCTTAAGGGGAGGTTTTACGAATTTGCCTGTTTTAAAATCAATTTTAAATGGTCAAACTAGTGTATTTGGGTCCTGAAAAAAAGATATGTCATAGATACATCCTTGTTTGAGGGACGCTAAAGGTTAAAAACACGATAAATTGTAATTTGCTCGATCGAAAAAAAATCCGAAACAGGGTCGATTTCAAAACCATTTTTCGTTTCATTTCCTAATTACAGCACAAAACAATATGAAAATTGCATATATGATGAGGTAATCGTATTTTAGAGGTTATTTAAAGATTGGATTTTTAAGTTTGATAGATTTTTTTTTAAATAAACCCAAATATAGTAAATCGGGTTAAATCGGCTCGCGCTCAGAGTCCTGCGGGACGTCATCGGAGGTGGACCTGTGTCAAATTTTTTAAAAATACGCTCTCTCTGCAGTTGTTACAAAAAATCTAATAAAAGAAGAACACATTATATATGAAATTCGACAGCGAAGCGACAGAAAAGCGACAGCTCAGAAAAAATATTTCGTTATTTTATTATAGTTTTAATTCATAACATTGTTTTCGAAAGTGAGATTATTTCTATGCGATATGATGACGTTTAACTGTCATCTTACAATAGTGCTAGACACATTACAAATTATTATCGATATATAATTTTTTGTCGTCGTTTATGAAGAAGTCTTTTTTTGATTTTTTAATCAGATTCATCAATGTTACTATATTCACTCTCTATCGAATTGTCTTTGCTAATATCAAATCCTACATTAATAAACACATCATATACAATTTGTCCGGTTGTCGGTTGCATATGGAATATTTCAAACAACTCTCGCAAGAACAAAGAAAATTTAAAAAGAAATGGTGTTTCAAACAAAAGTGCTATACTAACATGAACAAATGTATGGAACACGATAAAAATCGTAATTTTATTGTAATCAATTAAGAAGTAAGGAGATTAAATAAAGCACAGTGTTCCTTTTCTTATTTCGTCGTTGTATTTTCTCAACAAATATACTAGCACTTGTTATTATTACTAAATAATGTTTAATTTGCAACGGCGCCATTTCTATTTTATTTATTAAAATGCGTAACTTCCAGAATCACTCATTTTACCAACACTTTAAATCAATTGATCAACTGATATGAAACTGACACAGATAAAACATAACACTCTTAATCAATTGAGAAACTGATATTAACCGTAAGACAAATAAAATATAACAATATTTTTCGAATAGCGGAGCCAGCAACACAATTTTTTTCTTGAATCCGTGATTTTATCGTATTGGCTCAGTATGAACAACTTTCAGTTTTGAATACAAAAAGTCACTGTTTACGATATTTTATACGACACATAAACGATAAAATGTCGTTCTAAAATTTCGATGTCCTAAAATAATAGATTCGATAAAACTGTCCATACGCTTGGTATTAGTCAAATGTTTGTGTACCGGGCTATTAATAGGTACAATGAGACCTCCTCTGTTTGTGACAGAAAAAGATCTGGCCGTCCACGTAGTGTTCGTACGAAAAAGGTGGTCAAAGCAGTAAGGGAAAGAAGTCGAAGGGAAAAATTGTCTTACTGTTTCGAAAATAATAGGTTCGATAAATTATAGCTTGCTACAGCTATAATTTATCGAATCTATTATTTTAGGACATCGAAATTAGGTACGTCACTTGACAATAAATTATGGCAATTGTTACTTCGTATATAGCCGTCAATATTTACGAATCTTCATGAGCGGTGGGAAATATCCAAAACAAAAAAATATGGTCACAGTATAAGCGAAACAGTAAGACAATTTTTAGCACATCCAACTTAACAAAAATCCCGACGAAATAAAGATGAAAGTTTGTATGGAAATTCGCCATTTTTTTTCTTAAATTCACTTGATAAAATTCTTAAATTCACTGACAGACAATGCACAACCTAAACCGCTGGGTCTAGAAGCATGCAATTTTGCACAATAGTTCTTTTTATAACGAACGAAATTATGACTTTGATATTTTCTATCAAAATTACATTTTGCGTGACCGTTGAGATACCCAGTAGCACTATTATAATTTTAAACTTTCACCTTACTACCGCAAAGTCATGTTTATCTGAAACTAGTTTCTGTCCATTCGCGTGAAAGTCATAAGACATCACAATATACTAAAATAACAGCCACATTTTATAAATCTTCACTGTACACTGTTTGTAGTTTTGGTCTCGGCGACCAAAATATACAGAGATTTAGGACTGGTGACGCGACTGGCTGGCTAGCGAGCAAGTAACAGAGTTATCCGTGTGAGAAGCAGCTCCTCCTGAGGTCGAAACGCGCAAGTAACACTCGTCAGTAGCAATTTCCCATTGCTTGCGAAGTTTTTCGTTTTAAGTGAATTATTAAACGTCTGCGTTCCTTCATATACTACCTAATGGCACAACACTGATACACGAACTGCTTCTTACAGATTATTCATGACTACCCCAGCTATCACTAAAAAAATCAGCAGTTTGTACAAGGGTGGCTATGGTTAGGTGACTGTTAATGAGATTTTTTTTTATTGATTTTTATTAAAACCATAGATGACAGAAGACGCCTAAACTTCATGTTTTTCGTTGTACGTTCTACGATCTCTCCCATAACAGTAGGTATATGAAAAGGAAAAAATGTTGTTTATTTTATAAATAAAATGAATTGACTGTCACAAAATAAACACACGCACGCACACACACAATACATTAGCCGATAACGACACCGACCCGACATCGACACGATATTGGCGATCAGATGATCGGATACGTTTAGTGCCTTGTCTTGTTATCGTAACCTATATCGTCGCAGACAGCGACGAAACGGACTGAAAACGCCCATTAGGTACACAGGACATTTTAAGTAATCGACACCGTAGGTCCCATAAAATGTAAACTTATTGAAAAAATCGAATCTAAGAAAAACTAGTTCAGTTGATCAACTGCAAATATTTCATGCTGTGGCATGGATTTTCCGTGAAATGGTCGGCAGTGCATCGTAAATAGATACGTCTCTCTGCATTTGGGGGAGGCGGAGGTAGCGTTTCAAAGGCCTACAGACACGGAAAACCTCGCCTTAAGAACGCGGCGACCGTTGAATTGTCCATACAAACGTAATGCCTAATCATTTGCAATTTGAGCATATTTCCACCATGTTATGTTGATATTCGGATTTAGACAGTATTTATCTAGGCTTGTATATCTTTTTTTTCAAAACACTTACCTGAAATGAAGTTTAAGCGAATTGAATTTCAATAATATTTAATTATTATTTATTCATTGTGTGGTTTTTTACACATCATTTTTAAGTTACATAACATTAAATCCCCCAAACTAATTCTGGCTTGCTCTTAAAGATAAACACCCTATGGAAAAAAAGATTATCTCTGGGAAAGTCAATTTACTTAATAAGAACATCAAACATTTATTAGTTAGTCAAAACAATGAGATCTGGAATAAGAAACTTTCCAAAGTGGATAACCCTGCCTCGGATTTATGGCGTATAGTCAAACCACTCAACTTTAAACCTACAGTAGTTCCTCTACTTAAGAATGCGGCGACGGATGAATTGTCCATACAAACGTAACACCTAAATCATTTGCAATTTGAGCATGTTTCCACCATATTATGTTGATATTCGGATTTAGACAGTATTTATCTAGGCTCCTACATCTTTTCCTTTTCCAAAAAACTTACGAAGAAAAAAAAAACGAATTTAAGCGAATTGTATTTCGCACATTTTTACAGCGTAAATGACATTTTTCATATTGTTTTTTCTGTATTACAACAATATTTATATTATCAACTATCGAAAAAATAATGGAAAAGCACTAAGTTTTCATTCATATTTTTTGGTATGACGGAACACATCGGTATTTCTTGTCAGTATTAGACTATTAGGTACTTTACTGTGCTGTACGTGCGTACCGCTGTGACTATATACTATAACTATCTGTGTGCCAAATTTTATCCAAATCCGTTTAGTAGTTTTAGCGTGAAGAAGAGACAAACATACACAGTCACAAACTTTCGCCTTTATAATATTAGAGATAGTGTGATATAGGTATTGCGATGATTACGTTTGGTAAAGAATTGTAACACTCATTCTGTATGCTCTGGTTTTATTGCAGTAACCAACTACTATTTATTTATAAAACTGTAATGTATTTCTCGCATTGTATTTGTATTCGAGCTATTTTCGGAGAAAAAGTAGGTAAGTATACACTTTCAATGTAATTTTAATGTATCCATGACAAATACTATAACACGTACTTATACAGTTTTATTTACATGTATACATTTTGTATACATGTTATATAAATTGTCTCATGTAAAATTTTACTGATTTTCTTTCGTTTATATAATATTACTGTGAAGCCAATGTATACCCAGTTTTGACACAGTTAGATGGTTAGGTAATTTAAAAAAATATGTCGTACCTATAAGTACATTTTTTTTTAATGGTAGAAGTTAAGATATTTTTAGTAAATGTGACAATGTATGTATATTATATTATTGCTCGTGACTGTAACTATCTACTAGATTGTCTCTACAAGGCTCTCGACCATCGATACAAGGATCTCGAGATTATGTTGAGATATGCGCATGGTAAAGATATTTCCAAAAAACGCATTACTAGTCTAGTCTGTACATTCACTAACGATTCCCCAAAGTAGTCAACAAAAATAAGGCAAATATTGAACATACCTAATTACCTACCAATAAATATAAATTCCGTCGAGTCGTTAAGAATATAATAAATAAATTTCCGTACAAATTCCGTATAGGGCCTTCTATGCGGAGCTCGGTTGTGAGGGTATGGAGCTTTGCTCCATTATCGGTAAAGATACAAGATTCTTAATTCTAACCATTGACGGTCTACAAATTGTTGTAATCGGCCATAAATACACAACATAATTATAGAGTTTATAAGCTTATCGTAATCTCACGCATTAAGTTCCACACTGCATCTGACTTATGTGAAGGTTTACGTTTACGGAGACATCTACGACTACTTATTCTCTGTCATGGAAACCTTCAAAAGTGCCGTCCAACAAATATCTTCCTGATCCGAACACAAATACAGAACTAACTTAAGGAAAACCTACAAAGAAGTTGGCTCTAATGTCGACTCTGTGGACTAATAAAAGAAATACTTACTGTTTTTAAAGTTACCCATAAGTTTATAAGTAAGTATAATAAACGTGAGTGATTTAATTCTTCCTTTCACAGGACAACACATACAGCAGCTCAACTTAGAGCTGGCACCAATCGAGAGAGACAATGACAATGTGGGGTTACTGGCTGCTGATTATGCTTTTATGCTGATTAAAAATAGCTTATTATTCCTAAATAACCGATGCTAATGAAGGAAAATAAAAGAACCTATTCAATAAACCAGAATATTTATAATCAGATAATTTACTAACTGAATTATTGCAGACAACTAAACCCTTTGATAATAATTATATTTCAGATCGCCGTGAAGTTAAATTGGGAATCAAACGAGCTTACCAGTTAAGCGAAGTCTTGATTCTAATTTTATGAACAGCGGCGATCTGAAATATAATTGCCACCCGCCTTGCCAGTATACTATAGTAGTCTTTGCACCCGCCACTAGCTAATATTTCGCATAATAGCAAAGTAACAACATAATTACTCGTGCAGCATATTACTTAGTTGTTGGAACTTGTTGTAAAGTATAACTAAGCCCTATAAGGTAATGATTTGAAAAACTTAAAAAAATTATTAGAAGAGTTACGGGACATTTTTTGTTTTGTCACTGTTCCACAGTACCTGTCTGTTAGCATTTTCACTAGGTAGGTAATACGGGCTGGTTTCCGCAACTCCACGTCAAAGCGCGTATTTTGCGTACGGGTAGGAAAAAACGGTCATTCGATCCACCCCCGCTGTTAGCATTTTCACTAATAAAAAGTTTAGATTGCTCTAAGGAAGAAACAGTAAAGTAGGTATTTTAATTCAAATTTTATATTATTGTTATAACACGAAATATTAGGAAATACCTACTTTATAGCTATTACATAACTCTAAACTGTTAGTATTTTTGTACATAGCAATGAATTCAGTAAAGCTATCCACAGCGAAAATAAAATACTTTAGAATTATCGGTGCATATTCTTCTGGGTACTGGACTATATATGCAGTTAGTATTCTGATGTTGTCGTCGCCTAAATTCGGTGTAAAGTCGCTTGTGAAATGTGAATCCTCAATCATAAAATCAAGCATCTTGATATGTGATGCCTTGCTTACCTTGACGAGTCTGTCGAGCAGCTCGGCGCCCTGCTTGACCTGCTGCTCGGGGTCGGCGGCGAGGCGCGCCAGCGCGTCGAACACGAGCGGGAAGTGCGCCAGCGCCTCGCCTCGCGCGATCTTCAGCACGTTGAACAGCGCCTCGGCCGCCTGGTAGCGCACGCGCGACTCACCCTCGCTAAAGCACGCCACGATCGGGTGCACCAGCTCCGGCAGGTAGTCGATGCAGCCCTGTGCCAGACACATGATGATAATAATACCAGCCTATTATTGTCCCACTGCAGGTCAAAGGTCAAGAGACCAAGAAGCCAAGGAAAGGGGGGTTTAAATCAGTTGTAAGTATGTCTTTATGTGAACTAACTGCTCCCCGCGGTTTCATAAGTCTCGATCCCGTGGGAATATCGGGATAAGAGGTATCCTATGGCCTTTTCCATGGTCTACCCATGTGCCAAATATCATCCAAATCCGTTCAGCCGTTTTAACGTGAAAGCTTACCAAACAAACACTCATTTTCGCATTTATAATATTACTAGCTTTTTCCCGCGGCTTCGCCCGCGTGGATGTCGGAAAATCAAGGACCATTTTGGTTACCCATTGAAAGGGTTTTCGATAGGGTTTTTCTAAGCAGTTAATCTAAAACCCATACGATGTGGGTAACCCTTTTGAACGGCTTAATTTAAGCCATTCAAAAGGATTATACTTTCAACTCTCTTAAAAATAATAGCGTAACATTCCGACTCGGAGCAATGTAATATGATGTCTCGGTGATGGGCATAGGTACAAAATGAAATAGTTAAGCGTCCGCGGCGGCGGCGCCTTTGTGGCTATTTTCCGAGCTGCTTCTAAACAGTAATCTATGATCATTATTGCATGTAATATAGAGTTCATTGAAGCTTTGCTGGCTGGATATCGAAATTACATAATACATATCACGATTTTTTCCATGGCTGTACTTGTTTATTACTTTATTGAAGGCATTTGCAGGGACCGTACAATTGTCATTCTTGCTGTTTGATTTTTTGAACCGGTACGTCTTTTGCGATATTATTATTCAATGCAAATTTATGAATTATGAACAATCTATGAAATGCCAAAACCAAAACGAGATGCTGTACATCACTATTATTTGTTTTCCCTTTGTCCTAGGGTTCAACAATAGGATGGACCCTAATATTTTTACAATCTAGCGTTATAAATAGACTAATAAGTAATTTATATATAATTATAACCTAAACTAATAAATTTTCTTTACTAAGAATGTGTCCAATAGCACACAGTTTCTAATAAGGCCAATAGGTACACTTCGTTCTTGTGTTTGTTTGGCACTTTTGTAATTTACACTATTCACTAACACTAAACTCTAGCTATAAAATAATAATAATAATAATAAAAAACTTTTATTTCATAGTAAATACAGATTTAACAGGTTTAAGACAGCTTTGGTAGTAACACAATGCAATACAAATCTAAGAGCTAAAATCTGTACACAATATGGAAAACCCTGCCTCTCAAACTAGGCAACCAGTATCTTGAGAGACAGTGATTCAGCTTAAAATGTGGTGCTTATTATATTCGTAGACTGTGTCGATCTACCCGAGCGGTTGAGGATAACAACAATTACTTACTACTAATATTAAAACTAATTTAAGTGTATATTTTGTACTATTTGTGTGTGTGTGCGTTCGTGTGTGTGTGAGTGAGTGGGTGATCGTGTGTGTGTGAGTGAGTGAGTGGGTGATCGTGTGTGTGTGTGTGTGTGTGGGTGTGTTGTGTGTGATTTGGGATATCTAGGTAGCTAGGCGACGTACTTAAGTAAGGATTCTGTTTGTAGATAGTCCAGTTCTAATAGCCATTCAGTTAATTTTGATTTTATTTCATAGTTATTTAGATCGACAATGTTTAATTTTTTGTGAATTTGTGTGTAGATATATGTACTTAATGTGTAGTATTGGTGTTGAGCGAAGGAGGTTTTGTGAAGGGTACTTAAGTGTAGTTTCTTCCTTTTTTTAGGATCAGATGAGGGAACGCTAGCGTGTTTTCTAACAGTTGACTGCAGTAGAAAAAGCTGGCGCACTGAAAGTACCTTGCAATCAGCGTAGAGTTGCGTAGTGGGATAGCGATAAGGTTTGCGTGACATCACCTTCAGCACAGCTCTCTGCGCTCTTTCAATCCTCAGAAGACTGGTTTTATTTGCACCACCCCATACTGTGATGCAATATCCAATGACGGATTGACATAATGCATAGTACACCATCTTCAGGGTTTCAGGCGCAGCCGAGTCTCTAAGGGATTTGAAAATATGTAAAAGTTTCATAGCTCTAGTGGTAATGGCGTCAACCTGTTTGTCCCATCGTAATCCTCCGTCTATTTGGACACCCAGATATTTCACAGTATCAGTTCTAGTAAGTGTCGGACATAAGCATAGTGGGGATTGTTTGGAGCAGGTGTGCGCTTTTATAGTAAAAGATTTGTCGGGCAAGTTGTTACGCCGGATAGCGAATGGAATGTACGATGTTTTGTCGCAGTTTAGGGTAAGTAAGTTTTGGTTGAGCCATTTCACTATACTTGTTAATGCCGCTTCTGCGTAGCGCTTAACGCTATCCCAAGTTGGTCCGTAAACTATGACTGCGGTGTCGTCTGCATACGCAATGATCTTGGAGTTGGAGATGGTCATTCTGCACAACTCATTGACGTATATTTGGAAAAGGGTGGGGCCTAAGATACTTCCCTGGGGTACACCGTAAGTGGTAGATACTTCTTCACTTATATGCTCTCCAATTTTTACTCGTTGGGTCCGGTTGTAAAGATAGTCTTTGAAAATTTCAAGGGTGTGTCCTCGTACTCCTAGGAGTTCCAATTTAGAGATAAGTTTGGGAACAGATACTGTGTCAAATGCTTTGGAAAGGTCTAGGAAGATCCCTAGACATTTAACTCTATTGTCAAGATTCCTAGCAGCGAATTGCGTCAGCTCAAGAACCGCATCCTCAGTTGAGATTCCTGTGCGAAAACCATACTGATTATCAGCTATGAGCTGATGTTTGCTGAGGAATTTTTTTAGACCATTATTCAGGATCCTTTCTAGTATCTTGGAGAGTGCTGATAGGACCGATATGGGTCTGTAATTATTGACACAGTTTCTGTTCCCTCCTTTATGAATCGGATGGACGATAGCTTTTTTTAGCGCATCAGGAAAGATGCCTTTTTGAAGGCAACAGTTTAGGATATACGTCAATGGTGGTGTCAAGGTCTGGCGGCAACTCTTTAGCACTAGGGGGGGTATGCCATCCCAACCTATTGCGCAATCATTTCGCAGTTGCAGAATAAGAGACTCCACTTCTGATTCATCAACCTCAAGTATCACAAGAGAGTTGGCGGGGCTGGATGGCATAGTTTGACATGATCTCTTAGGTGGGTTTGCAGGTTGGTGAGATTGGGACAAGATTTTTTCAGCCAAGTTAGTGCCTATATTACTGAAATATCTACACACCTCGTTTACGGATGATATAGCGTTATCACAGATATCCAACAGTTCAGTCGGGCTAGTTTTCTTTTTTGTGGTATTGGTGATTTGTTTTATAGTTTTCCAAAGGGCTTTGGGATTGTTAGAAGATTTTTCAAGTTCGCTTTTTTCGTGGGCTATTCTTAGTTTCCGGAGCAGGTCGTTACAAAAATTTCGGTACCGTGTATAGGTAATTTTCAGGATAAGATTATTGGGATCTTTTCTTGAAGTGTTGTGCATCCGGTCACGGTTTTGTATACACTTTAATAGGCCGGTGGTCATCCATGGTTTTATTATTCTTTTTTTCCTTGGGATTTTAATTTGTTTAGTGTGTTTGGTAATTACTGAAGAGATAATAGTTATGAACATATTCATGGATATATTGGGGTCAATAATTTTGTATAAGGGGGTAAAATCAGAGTTTTCTAAATCTAACTTAACTGCATCAAAGTCTATGCGGGTAGCTATGTGGAGTGGTTTATTATCTGGGTTTGTGTTAGCAATAGTAAGTAGTACCGGTTTGTGGTCCGTGATGTGTGAGTCGAGTACAAGGGTGGTAACAGGAAGGGTCGTTTTAACGAGTGCATGATCTAGACAGCTATCCAACCGAGTGTTGTACCGGTGGGTTGGAAGAAGACCGTGGGAGGCATTTAGAATGAGATAGTTGAAACAGCGGTCATCTCTACTATTGGGTTTGAGGTCTATATTAATATCACCTATAAGGATTATATTTTTGTAGGAGGAGAGGCTTACGTAGACACTATTTAAACTATCCAAAAAATGTTCGCTGCTTTCCTTGGAACTGTATGACGGGGATCGGTACACTGCTACAATAGCAATATTTTGGTTAACTATACGACATACCAAACAATTACCACCCACAAATTTAGGTTCCCACTCTGAGGTTCGGAGAGTTTGTTTTGTAAATATAGCAATTCCATCATTTTGGTTACTGTTTACACCAGTGCAGTAGGATTCATATCCAACCAAAACAGGCATATTACTGACTTTACTGAGCCAACATTCTGTAAGGATTACCACGTCCAAATCAAGTTTTGTCGACTGCATTAGTACCTGGAGTTCGTCAAAGTTTTTATTTAAGCTACGGATGTTTAAGTGTAGTATTTTTATGTTGGTATTGTTGGTGTTAATATACTCAATACAACTTTCTGGGGCACAGTTAAATGAGTTACCCACTGTTAGCGAGTCAAGCTCGCGGCATATACTATTTATGTTAGCCATTGGAAGAGTGTAGAAATGACGTGAGGTGACTCAGAGGTAGGACCTCAATAGTTAGGATTTGCCTAGAATAGTATAATATGTCGTTTATAATTTGTATTTTTGTGCAAGAGTGGTTGTTATAGTACGTGTCTGTGTGGAAGTGAGGTCTGAGTGTATTTTTGTGTAGAGTGCGTATGCCATGGTGAGTTTTTATTTGTATGGTTATGTGAATGTTAAATAATATGTGTCTTTTTTTAGATTTAGAAACAAAAATAATATCGAAAAATAACAATAATAGACCGTTAAAAGGTAATATATAGCTTTCAACAATACGGATTACTAGTCACATGTCAGTGCAATCCATATTCTGGAGACATTTTTCGGAGTTGATTAACAGTTGTTTGTCTCCTTCCTTCTTACGCAAAAATATGTTACCGTTAGAAACCCAGCAGAATTTGAACTTGTGGTTTTTCGCAAACTCTCTTGATTGGTAGAACAGTTTTTTTGTGTTATTTGGAAGCTGTTCCGTGACATAAACTGGCTGACAAGTTCCTGGAATGCCAATGAGACCAGTATTTAATTTATCTTCCTTGACCTTGGCTTTGTTGAAAGTACGAACTGCGGATATGAGTGTCTCCTTTTTCATAACAGAAGAAAATTCAGCTATAATAGGTCGTGTTGTGTTAGAGGCACTCGAAGATTTCCCGGGCAAGCGATAGATATCCCTCAGTTCAGAGTCTTTTATGGATACTCCTATAGCTTCGCCAATATCGCATACCGTTTTTGCAAGAGTGGCATTGGTTTCAGTGTTACAATGCGGTATATTACGGATTTCGATACCCGACGATCTTGATTTATGTTGTAGATCTTGTATTCTTTTCTCCAGACTTTCTATATATTGGGTCTGTTCCCGGCGTTCCTTTCTTAGTTCTTCAACTTCCTTTTTCAGCTCTTCAAATTGTTGGTTTATGAAAGTCATAGATCTAGCTATCTCCTCGTTGGACTTGTGTATTTCCGTATTTGATGCCTGAATCTGAATGTTCTGGGCTTTTATTTCCCCTATATCAGACGCCAGTTTAGAGCTAGCTCGAACGGTTTTGTTCTTTTTAGTCTTCTAACTATGTTTGTGTGGTCGAGAAGCTGGATTGCCTCGACGTTCACATGCTGATTAAGTCTCTTTTCGTGAGCTGCAAGTTTCCGGGTCACTTATTCGATGAACTCAACTTTTAGGTCCAGGTGGAGGTCATCATTTCGTTTGCACACACGGCTACACATCAAGCTATACATTTCCAGTATAAGCTAGCCTCGCATTGTAGGGAAATCCTATACAATGCGAGATCAGCATAAACTTGGAAGGGATAGCTTTATGTGTAGCCGTGTGTACCAAAGTGCATTTACAATTTCCCTTAGCACTATGTTATGGAATCGTATTATTTATATTTTGGTCTGTTTGGTGCAGCCCCATAGCTGAATACTATAAGTCCAAACTGGCATCAGGACTTTTCTGTATAGCAAGAGTTTGTTTTGCACGGCTTTTTTCACTCCCGCAAGCTTTCGTGAGGCGAGTCACACAGCCAGCCAGGTGCCAGCACCCACGGTGTCAACGGGTATCCTGACCACAACAACATTCCTGGTCATCACCCTCAGCCTCATCAGGAAACTTGGCACAGCACCTGCACTTTCGGCCAGTCTCACAAGCATTCTACCATTCATACGCCCATTCTACCCTCTCCTGGTCGACGCCAGCAGTTAGCCACAACCCGGCGCTGTACCACACCCGACTTACTGGGGAATCGCCGCAATCACCACAAATAAATCCGACTCACCGCGAACCATGCGGCACCCGGTTCTGACTCACTGGAACCTCAGCTGACACTGTGAAGCATCGCAAGATACAAGACTCAGCCCACTAGCGACCTCCGGTCTCCGGAGGGGAGTGGCCTGTGGTGGTATCTACATCGCCACATGCGAACTACGCATCAAAGACCTAACGTCACACAAATCCTGCATCGCGGAATTAGTTTACCGCGTGGACGATATTAAGACTATCCGACATCAATCGTTGGGCAGTTGCCCGCACGATATGACACCCGTCTGGTCGGAGGATCCTCCCTTTTCTATAGAGGATGAGTGAACTGTTTCTCATACCTCTAAAAAGTCTTGGATTAGTCTTTTTACTTTTTTTGTCAGATAAATATTTAGTTTTCGTTTGTCATTAAGGAACCTGGATTGATGCCACGTTTTTATCTGCCTTCTTTTCTTCATAATGAGTTGCTTGATTTTGAGCGGGTATGTGTTTCCCTTCGTCGTCTTGTTGGAGTCGGGTGATCGGGTGTATTTTCCCACGCTGGTTGCTGGATGTGCGGGTGTTTTTATTTGTATTAAGGTCTGTTTCATCATTCAATCTGGTCTTGCGGCTCTCTCAGTGTGTACACTTATTAACGAGTGGATCTGGTATCTTTATACAAAATTTTCTCGCTAATTTCTAGATAGATAGCTGAGCATTTTGAGTTCATGTCATAGCTTTGATCCGATTTTATATAACTGGTTGATTGAACATGGTTACAAAAATATCTATTAAGTCCGGAATTTTATTTGAATCTGTTGGCCAATAGATGGACTTTCCAGTTGATATGATCACTTTTCCGCTCTTTTATGGCATTCAGTAGTTTTTTGTCTTTAGTACTTGTTAGTCTGGAGCCCCAATACGTATTTTTAGCATTGAACTCACCTCCTAAGGAAAATCTACTTCCAAGGCGAGTAAGAAAGCTCATATAGTGGTCTTCTTTATCATATAACGAGGTGGACAGTCTTTCTTCTTTTCATGTGGTTAGTGACTAACCTGGTGTCAGAGTTTTAAAGCCGCCCATGGGCCTCTGACTTGGCTTCACATTACGTCGAGAAATATCTCTCATGCATGCCGGTTTCCTCACGATGTTTTCCTTCACCATTTTCGAAGCATGTGATAATATTATTACAATACGCACATGAATCCGAAAAGTCACAGGTGCGTGCCTTGGGAACTCGATACCAATGACTTGGTAGTCCGAAGGAGCTGGACAGTAGATGGTAGATACTGTTACAGGATTTTTTTTGTTTGTAGACAAATCGACGTGCGCGTCGAGCCTTTGTAATTGCTCTGTATAGTTCGATTCAAACTTAATGGCGGCTCGGAAGTTAGTTACTCGCTGCGCAGTACCGCACCCCTCACCCCCGCTGACCCATAAACACGTTACTGCGCAGCGACTCGCCTCATGTTCCGAGCCGCCATTAAGTTTGAATCGACCTGTACCACAGACTACATAGGGATACTGCTCTGTACGAAAATTCGTTTTTGGCATTTACTTTGATTGTATCGCCGTTCATAATTTTGATGCTGACCACATCAGCTGATTGGCTCTTAGATAGAAAATCAAAGAATTTCTGGTAGTCCTTGATCCCATCGACTACAATAGGTGGTGGCAAAGGAGTTTTAATTGTTTTTTCCTTACCTTTATTCTCTTCACTGCCGTGTTCATGCAGAGTGGGTTGGGTTATTATTTATTTTATATGATGCATTAAATAATACAAGTAAATGTAATTTATGTGGAAATTTCTGAAAGGTAAGGTGATACCTACTTAATTATTTGTTATAATTTGCTTTCACTGTAAAGCCTTATAATAAGTAGGTAGATTAGATTAAGAGTTTTATAACTATATACATATAGGTATACATTATATAGGTACAACGATTGTCAGAAACTCAGGAGTCAGGATCCACTCCACCTTACTATGTAGGCATCTAAATCTGAAATGTAGGTAGCACGTGTTTCGTCTACAAGCCTACGATGCGATGTCTAGTAAAACCAGGGACCGTACAACCCCGGTTAAGAGTTAAGCTTTTCGAAGGGGTAAGCCGTTAATGAGGTTACCTTTATATGATGTAACTCCTTGAATAGGTTCTATGCTTGAAAGCCAGTAAAAGGGTTATCTCTTCAATATGGATAACCCATTGAATGGGTTCTATACTTGAAACCCAGTGAGAGGGTTACATGATAACCCAATCAATGGGTTATAATATACTTGAAACCCAGTGAAAGGGTTACCCCTTCATTATGATAACCTATATAATAATTCCTATGTCCCAGGTATTGGCCTATCCCTATTCTATTATTAAGTCCTATTATCCGCCATTCAACACATAATACCTAAATGTTAGAAAGGTTAGTTAAATGACTTTTTATTGTAATAACTTTTGACAGAATGGGCCGATTTTCACTAAATGTTAATTCAAGATACGGACTATGACTATATTTTTGACTCTTTATTTTTCGCTCATAGCTATTGGAGGGTGGGACCAACATTTGCATCCACCTTTGAATTTTCATCCCTAACTTAAGAAATGCTGGTGTTCCCATACAAACTCATCCCCCATATTTATTATTTTTGAGACAAAAAGTAACCTGTCTTTCTCCAGGATGCCAACTATTTTATCGAAATCCGTTCAGTGCTTTAGCAGTGAAAAGGTAACATACAGACGGACAGTAACTTACCATTCCTTGAATTGAAATTACAACTTACATATTATCACTTGAATGTTGCCATAAAATGTATGCTTGCACATTACATTTCATTAAATATGTTTACTATAAGTCAATCCCAGCCCCAGGGCCAAGTGCCTCAGCGTTACATGTAATCTGGCAATAAATCTGCTCACAGCTATATTGCCTCAAGCTTGCTTCAGTGACTGGCACTTGAAGAGGCTTAAATTGTGCCATACAGTAATTGATAATAAACTAAATAGCCAATTATTATGTGAGATAAGATTTTCCTTCAACACTGACCTTCCCCAAGCCGACAGCCACAGAAGACAGTCCCATGAGCGCTCCGTTCTTCACATTAGGGTTGGTAGAGGACATCAGGTCCTGACCAAGTACTCGGATGAGCCTCTTTATCTGACTTGTGTTCTTCGCATCACTGAAGTCTTTTACCATCCTGAGATGAAAATATTTTTTTAATGCCTGTATTTACAGAATGTGTGAAGGCACTTTAGTATCACTAGTCTGAGGTTTCGGCGTAATATAGTACCTACCTATCAATATGCTTTGTCATAGTTATAGAGGGGGAGGCAACTGCCCAGTTCATCAGTTCATCTACAACATACTGTAGTTATGACCATCAAGGCGAAAGCTAGTATTGATGCCAAACATCGTATTTGTCGTCTGTGTGTCTACATCCAGCAGAGGAAGTCTATTAATAAATGGGCGGTCTGAATGTAGGGAAATAGCACTCACTTCTCAATTTCGACGCCAGCAAACTTCCTCTTGTCATATATCTTGTCGCACAACCCGCGAACGCAGGCAATGCTCAACGGTGCGTAGTCTCTCTCCGACATTTCTATTTATCTCCTTAGATTACTACACCAAGATCACGAAATACATCAATACATCGATGAGATCAATGAAACCAAGTTAAATGAATCAGAATTAAAAAAACACCGCCTTCTTTCTTCGTATTCTATCGAATATCCTTGTCTTACCCTAGATGAAAAATAGGAAAACAATACAGAGAATGCACCAAATATGACCAAATACCATTACCAAATAATATTCGTACTTTCAGTCAGCTGTTTATGTCACTCTGACGTAACCGTTTACGTGCGGTACCTAACAGATATTTAATCCAGCTTTTTTGTGTCGGAAAAATCATAAATTGTATTATTTTAGGGTGAGTTATTAGTATTATCATAATAATAAAAAATGTAAACACTAGCTCAAACAAAACAAAAATATATTTTCCATTCCGTGAAATTCGGCTCAAAACGGTCAAATATCAACTAAATATAATTTCTGAACGACCACATATATAGTGATACCACCTGTCGCTTAAAATTACCCCAGATAAACTTGCACATACAAATCATGTAAAGCATCGTCATTATTTCAGTTTTCATTTTAATTAAAGTTATTACGTACCCTTACAACGAAATCATGCAAGCTCGACAACATTTGTTACGTTGATTGAAGTTATCGAGAACGTTCATCCAAAAACTTGGCAACGTCGCAAATGGCTGTCAAATATTTACCTGTTTTGATTAATTTCACAATAATACTTTACGGAAATAAGATAACTATAATTATGGCTAACTAGTGAATTAATAATGAATTGCAATTATAACACTGAATTTGATGTTGTAATCGTTTTAGGTGTAACAAATAAATTTCGTAACACGTTTTTTTCATCTAAAACTAAATATTCGGTGTTACGATATTAATTATTGCATTTCATAATCAATATACACACAATACAATATAATATACACTAGTAATAATGCCAAATTAATCAAAACAGCGAAATATTTGACAGCTATTTGCGACGTTGACCACTTTCTATAAAAACGCTATAAATAAAATTAAATGAGTAAGAAGTCGGGGTAAAATAAATAGTTGTATTTTTATTAAAATCTCGGGTAAACTACAACTAAACTGGTAACTCAGTTTATCTGCCGTAGTGTGCTTGATGAGTCGTGTCTATTTTGATAAAACTACGATATAAAACAATCCAATGTCATTAAGTTCTAAATTGTGGTTTAGTATAAGTGTTTATTTACCGCGCTAAAGTATATTTATGCGTCCGCCATGCCTGTGACACTAGTAGACAGGTTGCCCTTGCCGAATCTCAAGGTTTACACCGCGGGAAGTGTTTCGCTGCTTTCGATCGCTGTTTATTACGCGCTGAGTGTGACTAGTGACCCGAACTGGCGTGGGAACGCGACGTTGGCACGGCAGGACGCCATGGAGCCGGGCGAAGGCGAGCGCCTGGTGCCGGCGCCGGCGCTCAACGGCACCAGGAACGTGAGCGAGCAGTTCGTGGACGTCATGACGTTCATGATGCAGGAGCCGCTCTGCATGTGGGTGAGTACTGGCCAGCGCACACACCATGCAATCTATACGCTACACATAGCTGCTTCTTGTCTGTTTTCAAACATATAGGAAATCAATCTCATAACAATATTGTTTTGTTAATAAATTTTATAACAGTTCACCCTATTGAAATATAATGGGGATATTAATTAGTAACTCTATGGGGCCCTGACTGCCGCGGCTGAGCACCGGACCAGGACCCCAACTGAGCTACTACTTTTTTTTTAAATATTTTGAAAAATACATAAACAAAAAAATAAATACCAGGAATAAATGTACCTGTAACAATAATATTGTTTAAACTTCTGAATTGCCCTCTTTAAAAATGTATGCTTTGATAATACAAAACCTACTTTTAGTATGTTTCTAAATTCAGAGTAGATTAGGCTGCAATGCTCTCCATTTAGGATTGATAACTTAATGGAATTTAGGCAAGATTTTGTTATAAAATAATAACATGTTCGAAAAATTGGTTTATTCGAAAAATTGGATTTTATGTTGTTTAAGTATGCATTTATAACATATAGGTAGGTACCACACACAATTTTATTTACAAGCTCTATTAGGATCAAGGAATATTCCTGAAAATAAACTTATGATCAAAAGCGAAAATTTGATTCTCTATTTTCTGAATGTGAGAACATTGTAGGTCTAGTAGACTGTAGATTTGTTGACCATTTTCTATTTAGATACTTGTTGAAAGGCTTACACTGTCTTCTCATACCTATTAAGATTAAAAAACACTGTTAATTTAAAAATATTGTAAAAGTCAATTATTTTTTAAAGAGTAATAGTGGAGTTTCTCTCTGGCTCATCTCCATAGGAAACAACTAATTGGAACCATGCAACTGGCTTTATTAGCTTCTGACATTTCATAAGTGCCCATGTAGTATTATAATATTTTGATTTTGAGTGTGAGAATTTTTCATTAGTTTCATACCAAAATGAATCATTTGTTTTAACATTGCGGCATTAGCGGCTTCGCTCCCGTGGTCTTTCCCGCGGGACCCATTATTTTTCCCGGGATAAAAAGTAGCCTATGTTACTCCCTGAAAACTAAGCTTTCTAATGGTAAAATAATTTTTCAAATCGGTCCAGTAGTTTCGGAGCCTATTCAATATAAACAAACAATCAAATCTTTCCTCTTTATAATATTAGTATAGAAGTATAGATAAATACTTATCATAACCTATTGCTTTAATAGGAATAGGTATCTTCCTTTGAGCAGGAAACAAAAAAGTTAGATTGAATTAATTGAAAAAAAAAGACAGATACCTAAAAAGAGAAAAATAAGCATTGAATTTTGTTTTTTGTAAGGTATTGTAGGCGGGGACAAACAAAAGTTACACCATGTTTCAAGTTATTGGTGCAATACCTACCAAAAAGAAAAAAACAGTTCAATGCTTGTTTTTCTCAGTTATTTTTTTTATAATTTGCTTTATATCAAGCTTTTTAGTTTTATTAATATAGGTACATATGTATATTGTATGTACAGGGTGGATTATTGAGATGGGGCAGGAAGGAAAACTACCTTAAACGTTGTAGCAAACATGAAAACAGTCTTAGGAGACTGTTCTTAACTATCGTTTTTTTTTTTCATAATCTGTGAACGCTAAAAAAAAAATACAGTCAGCATGAAAATGGGCAATTTCCACAAAAACTTTTTTTTGATGCTTATCGATCCTGTTTCTTATAAGGATCAAATAACTATTGGACCAATTGAGGTTAGGCGAGTACTAGAATAGTCAGAAAGAACTAAAAACTGTTCTTTACATATTGTAGGAAATTAAACTTCCCAACTTACTTTTTTGATTGATAGATTGGCAGGCTTGACTGGCCAGAAATACACAAAATAAAATTTAACTTCGAAATGTACACCATAACATGAATACAATAACAAATATGCGTCATAATTTTATTTTCTTTGAAAACAAAATGTAGATATTCATAGTTTGTTGCTTGTGATTTCTGCCATTCTGTTCTGTGACAAAACCTATCTCAAATAATTTAGAATGTTTAGACTTATGATAAGCTTAGTTTTTTAATAATGAAGAAGGTGGCTCGATGTTGTTTTAAAGAAAATAAAATAATAACGCGTAAGTATTTGTTCGAAATTCGAAAATTAATTTCTTTTTGCTTAATTCAGACAGCCTTTTTTTGTAGCGGCCAGTCTGTCCCAAAGACCTTAAAGTATAAGGTCTATGGTCTGTCCATCATTATAAAGTAAGTTGAGAGTCTCATCTACTCTCTCTATTTGGAATTGACTGATTACTTTTATTTGATACCAATATTATTGTAATTTATTTAATACTCGCTCCAAAAATTCGGGAATCATTTCTCATTATAAAGTAGGTATATGTTTAAACATAATTTGGAATGAGAAATTATTCCCGAAGTTAACTTGAACTGTGTATTTTTGTAATCACTTTCTAAAACCTTTCATTTTGGTACCCCACTTGATAGGTTTGGGAGATTTTTTTTGTTTGAAAACGTTCATTTTGGCGCCATAAATCCTCCATTTTGTTTTTTTTATAATTTTAATATACCAAGTGACACCGCGCAATAAAGATGAAGAGGACATATCATTTATCAAGATCGGTTCAGCCGTTTAGTAGTTACGAGGGAACATAGGGACGGACATACATACTATCGACGAACTTCATATCTAAATTTAAAAACATAATCCCGTGAACACGATGACCACATCTGTTACCGCCCCGTGTCTATAGCCGCCGAGCGCTGCAACGGTGTATAGATATGAACTTCTTTAATGGTACATACAGTTCAAACACATAACCCTCCTTTTTTGGCATCGCCGCAGTCGGGTAAACATGATAAAAAACAAACATCTAGTATCAGCATTATTTCAACAATTTAATTCTGGGATAACTGCAGCTGAAATTTAAATATATTATCATTATTGCTTGCTACTTATATTGTTCAATGATAAATGATAACACAATCAACAATAAAATGATTACCAAAGGATTTTCAAAAAAATACTAGGTACTTAATTGTAATAAAAACAAACAACAAATAGTGACATACATTGTTAGTCATACGATTTTTGTAATATTTATGGTTTTCATAATTACTTCCTTAGCATTTTCATAACATATCGCATACATACGCCTGTTATCCCTGAAGGGTTAGGCAGATGTGTAACTAAGTGCACCCACATTTTTCCAGTTCATTTTGGTTTTAAGTCCCACCCATGTAACAGGGGGAGAGCCTATTCTCTCAACTGGGCACAAATTCAGTCTGCTACTGAGAACCGCGAGAAATCACGGCCCAACGGACAGAGCTCCGGCGGGATCTCATGGTATCATGGAGAGTGCGATTGTCGCAACCCAGTGCTGGGCACGCCACTATTGCGGCGATAAGTTCCCTTTTTGAAGAGTGGCTAGAGAGGCGCCACGGCGTCCTCACCTTCCGCCTGACGCAGGTCCTCACTGGACAAGGTTGTTTCTGGAGTTTCCTGTTCCGGATAAGGCTGGAGGAAACGCCCGGGTGTCATAATTGTGTGGATCGTCCGGAAGACATGGTGGAGGTCGGACCGGCTTGGGCGGAGCATCGCCGTGTCCGCGTAGAGGGCATGGTAAGCCGTCAACTCTTTCTGCGAAGCAGTAATACTTGCGAAGGAGGAGGCGGAACGCGTGAGGGAGAGACCGAGAGACAGATTTCGCGCTCTAACTTAGCCGCCGAAGGAGACGCCCTGGGCGTCGGGAATAGCTGGCCGATTCCCGGCCACCGTAGGCGCGGGCCTGCGGACTGTGAGCAATGGGTAGCCTGCCGTCCGATGCCCGGGCTGGAACCAGGCCCGGGTCGACGGCGCGTTGTGTACCACGCGCCCCTCAAAGAGATGTCAGCATTACTGACGGGGTCCGAGGGATATCGTGGCTCCTGGCAGAAGGAACACGGGAGGGTTTTAGTCAGTAAGATTCTGACACGCTCTCCCGCTCCGCCCAGAGCGGGAGAAGTTATTTGATAATTTCCAAAACAAAAAAAAAGGCTGCTACTGAGAAATTTCTGATGGGAACCCCAATAGCACTTTACCCGACACAAGTAGTGGTTGCGAGTTGCGACTACTATACATTATTATTTGTCAGCTAGCTTGGTCCAGTTACTTCTTACTGGAAGAGATGAGAAACAGTATAAATGATCATTCACAGTATAGCTACTTAGCTAGTACAAAATAATAGTAGACCTAAACAGAAGTATTCTACACATCGCGGGAAAAGCGGCGCAGTCTTGAGCAGCTACACAATTACAGCCTTCTTCGGGACTATGCTCTGACAAGTTAGTGTCGCGCGCCGGCCGCCGCCGCCGCTGCGCAGTCTCATCACACGGTGCAGCGACAGCAGCGACCATTGTCGCTGCGGCGCGCGTTAATATAGGTACCTATGCGGAGTTTCGTTGTAAGTGACTGTTGCACTGTGCAGTGTGCATACACACTTTCCCGTTAAACCTTTAGCATAGAACCTGTACAAAAATTGTTGATCGACCAATAAAAAAAACTAAAAAAAACTGACATCCCCAGACCCACTGCTCCAGAAATATGCACTGCTGAAGTGGGATTTAAATTTTCACTGACTTTATTATCATCTGGTTTGCTTCCTTCTCTTCATTAATCCGTCCTTTTATTAGTTTAGTGTAGCGAATTATTTGTTTAGTCAGTAATAGAAAGTACAATAATACTGCGTTACGTGTTACGTAGTGGTGACGTTAGGCGAGCTCTTAACAAACAAGTCGATATCTTTGGCACGGCTCGCGGATACAAAGCTGGCGTATTTTTGTAAACAACGCATTTATAAACCGTGCCCCGAAATATAAGTATATATTTTGCTCTATAAGTTGTGCGATGTGAGTACAGTTTACGATGGCGACAAATGTGGTGGACGGAAATACAACGGACAATATATTAGGTACTGTAGTGTATATTTATAAATGTACTAAATAATTGTCTACTAATAAATCAGTGATGAGAACATCGGTCATCAATGCTATACAGGGTGTTTGGCGCATGGACCGACACAATTTTTTCAGGGATTTGGGAGGTCATTAGCTAGGTTCTACCCATACACCCTTTGTCCCAAATGTCACGGTTGGTTACATATGATTATTTTTTTAAAATGAAAAAAAAACCCAAAATGTGTCCTTTAATTTGAAATAACTTTTTTGTTTGTGGGTGTAGTGGCACAAAACAAATTTTGTTGCATTCTCCAAAGTCCTTTAAATCTAAAAACATCTTTGTTTTATACAACTGGTTTCAAGAAAATTCCTTACAAGCTTCCAAAGTTAATTTTTGTATTTAATGAATGAAATTTTACAACTTCTAAATTAATTATAAAAAAAACCAAAAGCTATTTTGAACTTAGCTAGAACCTAGCTAATGACCTCCCAAATCCCTGAAAAAATTGTGTCGGTCCATGCGCCAAACACCCTGTATAATGCAAATATCCTTAGTTAAAACGTCGATCATCACTTGACCTCTATCGATGATAATTTTATTATTAACTTTAGAGCTTTGAAACTTGTACCTAATATACCAATTTGAATATTGGCGTAAACAAGACGATTAATTAAAACCATCGGTTCAGTGTTCAGTGTTTTTTGACAAAAGATTATTTGGCTAACCTTCTGCGTCGGTCGTCAGATCATTGTAAGACAATTAGTGCGAGCTTGGTTTGAACACCCGTTGATTAACGTGGCTGTAACGTCGCGCTCATTATCGGGCCCCGGAGATTTTCGGCTATAATCAATAGCATAGAGGTCCTATCTTTTCAAAAGCACAGACGTCTGTTTTTATCTTCAATTTTTTTTCTTCTGTCATGGCATTCCGTTTTCTTATAATCGCATAGCATTGCATCGCGGTGTTTTCGATTTTTGACGAAAAATGTTAAAAATTAAATACCCCCTTATCTCCGAAGTTTGCATAGAGAAAATTCTGAAATTATTCTATGTGGTAGAAATTCATGTAAAGATTATAGGAAAAATAAAACGATGTCTCTAAATAGCACACTTTTCAGAAATTATCAAAAAAATTAAATTCGGTCAAGAGATGGCGCTGACCTAAAACTGCAATATTTCTACACCACAGTGTTAAAATTCTCTGACGAATATAGGCCTCGCCGATGAAAATTGAAAACATTTCACGATTCACTGTTCGCCTGTTCATCTATCCTACTTTTGAAGGACTGACTGTACGTAAAGTAACACATTTTAAATTCTAGTACGGAACCCTCGGTGCGCGAGTCCGACTCGCTCTTGGCCGGTTTTTTTTTTTAATTGTCTGAACTAAAAAGACAAGCGTTTCTTTAAAAATGCGATTTCTGCGATTCTGATTTTTGCTTATATGAATAAGAATTAAAAATAAAATAAAATAAATAAAAACTGTCTTTATTGCAGAACAAGTTCATAGCATTCAATTTCATTTAAAATTATAATATTTATTACATTTATTTATAAAAATAGATGGCGCGACGCGACACCGGTAGTAAAATTGTTCTACCGTGAAGTTTTCTTAGAAATTGTTTTATTTGATCGCATCGTGTAAGTATGTATGTCCGTCTATCGTAACTACTAAACCGACTTTGATGAATGAGTCGTTAGATTCGTCTCGGCTGAACCGTCTTTGATGAATGAAACGTTAAATTCGTCTTTATTACGCGAGTGTCACTGGGTCAAAACCAAACTTTTGGACATTTTCAGTTATGTTATTTTTACAGTTACTCACATAAAAGTAACATAAGGAAAAACAAGGGATGTTTTCATGATGTATGAGTAAACACTCAGTATTTTATTATTTTTATTCATATCTAGCTGCACGCCCCGGCTTCGCACAGGCAACGGCGCACCTACCTACCCTATCTACCTACCTACATATCTACCTAGTACCTACTTAAATACCAATCTACCCTACCCACCTACATACCTAACCACCTACCTACCTACCCTACTCTGCTATAAAAAAGTCAACTATATAACCCTATCCTAGTTGGGTTTTAGTTTTTATAACTTTCGTAATTACTGACTCATTTTTGAATAATCATGTTTTTACGCCACTATCAGCAGTGTGGGTTAATGGAACAATACACTATCTGATTAGTAATGCGGTCGGAAGGACCAAGGATCAGATTGCGGATTTGTCGCATTTGACCAATTTTAAGATAGCGAAATGTGTCCGTACTTATCTTAAGTCTCCCGTACTCGTACAGTACACTCATTAGGAGCCGCCGTTGATCACAAACAAATAAATTGGCAAAAAAAACAAGTATTGCTGCGAACACCATACTTTTACCGATTTGATTCTTGGACGTTCTCATAGTCACAGCCCTCATTCAGATAATTGAAGAGTCTCCCAAAGCCAAAGATCAATACATTTACTTGATGTAAGGCGTGCAGTATAATATTGCTGTTAGAATTCCTCGCACATGTCAATAGAACCTGTTAATGCAGGAAGTACACCAAGGCGACAGAATATTTTAGTGACATCATTTAATGGAAAGATGTCTTATATCGATCCTTTGACAATATCATTATTACGGCAATAACATTGGAATACAAACTACGAGCTCACTTTGAAGCAGCACAGCATACTATTTTTATATTATAACAAAAATTCAACAAACTTGTTATTTAAAAACGTTTCTCTTTTTATATGCCAACAAGTCTAGAGATCAAGAAATTACGAAAATAAAATAAAGCGACGTGCAGTAATAACCTTAAACTGAGCGTCTTAACAAAAGGTATAAATAAGATTGGTGATATCCGGAAGGATCCGCAAATGGCGATGACCGAGGAACATAAATAGCACCGGGCGATGTGACCTTTAGGAACGCTCTCGTTTTTTTAGCAGACCCCCATAATATCCGCAGTTTACACGCGCATAAATTCCCAGATAAAAATAAAGATATCTACGTTTAATCACATTCTGAATGTCAAAAGTTTGCTGGACAACTCTAAGGCTTCCTGTTCCTTGTATTTTAATTAACTCACAGGTGTGTTTGATATAAGGGATAGGTATTATAGGTGGCTGCAGTGCGTGTACATGTGGTGATCTCAACGCCGAGTGAATCAGAATCATTACAAAGATATTCGTTTGCGTTGGATAACAATATTTTACTATTGATCTTAGTATTCCAAATTACAAATAATGCACATTTTAAAATGCTACTAAACCCACGTCTGTCAGTAGCCCTTGCCAATGTGTGTGGGATTATTTAATTGAATTGGCAGACTATTCTAGTAAATGTATTGCCACTTCCAGATCGTCGTTATTGTTTTGATGTACAACAGCACGCTTAGCATGCCCACAATAGAAACGGGTTTTGTGGACGGAAGAATTAACAAAATGACAGATGCACAATCACAATCTGTCATTTTGTCTTTTCTTCCGTCCACAAAACCCGTTTCTATGGTTGTCATTGTTTCTCGAGCCACCGTCAAAGCAGTTACAAATTACTAAAGCGTTGGAGATGGGAGGCATTGGGGAGACAGTTGATGCACATTTTTCGCTCAATGTCACATGCGTTTATTTTTGTCAAATTTTAATCCCTTAATAGCGTTCAAGTTCAAACAAGGCGAAGACAATGCTCCTTCATCCTTGAGGTATTTGTGTCGAAGACTCGCAACACCCAACATGGCATACATCGTAATTCCGAATGTATTAATATTAACTTGTTTATTTATAGCGAAAGGTATAATATTTTTAGTCCTAAAAGGCATTGAAAGGCGGTTTGGTGCAGAACCTGAATATTGACTTTCACCGTAGAGCCGACAGCTTTTGACTTGACAAACAAGTCTCAGGCTCTGAAAGTTCTGCGCGCCGCGGATGCGGACTCGCGGTAATAACAACAGCCTGTTGAGAAATGCTTGCAATATTGTGTCGTGCATACATATGTCTCGACAAGACAATCATTGAGAGACTAGAACCAGCTGGATACAGACATGATGACATGCAATACAACTCATCTGAAGCAAATGTCAAAGATGGAGAGTACTAAGAAGGGGTGTTTAAGATAGATGAGAGAAGCAAGTAGATGTAGCCAGGTAATATTTTGAGAAAGTCTAGTCCATCTTATTTATTTCTTACCAATCTCCAGCCTCACACGTTCTATTATAAATAAATTGCAACATTACATAACACCAGTTTATCGTCGGTTAGCTCAGAATAGGTACCTACTAGTGTTTTCTCGATGTTTTATTTAGTCTTATCTCAGCTATTACGTAAGTTTCGATAATATTGACGAGTCTCCCAGGCCCAGATACTTGTAGTCTTTATTTTATAAATTCCTGTAGGCATTGTGTAAATCCCTAACAAAACAATATGGGCGAGCGAGAAAACTACGAATTCAGCTTATTCAGCACTTACTGTCTGTTGTACCGTGCACACTGCTCACACCTACCTCTATATTTACGAGTTATGAAAGGTCCTTCGGAGGCTAATAACTACGAGAGTAACCCTGATAGTGACAAATTACATTGTTTGGTTAACGAAGACCTGCCGTCTTACTACACCACAATACTCGTATTAACACAGGCTTATGACGCGGCGGCGCTGCCCTAGAGCGACCGACGACGTCTACGAGTTGATGAAATTATTGATATCTTTCTAGCTCATCATTAAACTGTGTTTCTTTATTATGGCGTGATAGGCTGCTGAGGACTTCGCTTTGGTCATTGGTGCTTTAAGTTCACGTGTACGATCTTAAAAATCATTGGATTGACTAAAAGGACTAACCGTATTACTATAGGATTAGTGAAAGTTTTACGAAAATTATACACCCGTCCTAGATCTAGCCACCGTGCATCTTTTTATCCTGTACTAAATGAGCAATATTTGTAATCACGTTCTCGAAAACGGCTCTAACGATTTCGATGAAAGTTGCTATATTTAGGTTAACGGGGGCGAAAAATCGATCTAGCTAGGTCTCATATCTGGGAAAACTCGTTTTCTCCATATTTTCATCCGAGCAGAGCTCGGTCGCCTAAGGTTTAGAATAACATGGCGGCATGTAATTAGTAAGTATCTGCTATTTTTTAATACTAGATATAAAGATAAAATAGATCAACCATTTTTCAGACTATCTAAAGTAAATACATCTGGGCACTGTGTTAAATGTTACAACAGAATACCTTGTGATATATTAGAATTAAATGAAAGAAAATTTAAAACTCATATAAAAAGTACACTTTGTAAACAAGCATATTACAAATTAGAGGATTATATCCAAGATAAAAATGCTTGGAAACATGCTGGTCCTGCTCCATAGGACAATTCAGAATCTAGACAAAATCGTACTGGTTGCTAATTTAATTGTATAATATTATTTTTATAACATTACTTTTATATTTTGTGATTACTTGAAGTCACACACTGACTTATTATTAGTATTACTTGTTAAAATGTTAGGAATTTCGTATAATTTTACAATGTTTGTAAATATGTGAGCACCATGCATCTATCACATAATTAATTTATGTCATTCCTTCACTTTTCACTCTTTTTACACCTATCGTGGTATAGTAATCTTATTCTAGTTGCATTTTCTTCACTTAAAATTATACATATAATTAGTGTATGCAAGATATAAAACAAAAAACACAAAACATTAATTAAAAAAACTACAAAACATAACATAACATTAATTAAAACATTTTAAAAGAGTAACGGTGGAGTTTCTTGCCCATTCTTCTCCACACGAAAACTACCTTTTGGAATGGGCGACTAGAATCAGTTATTATTATTTTTTGTAAATTTTGACGTTCAAAAGTGCCTTTTTTGTGCCTAATTGAAATAAATTATTTGACTTTGACTTTATCATGGCAGCATGAAATTAGTAAGCACTATACATAGAATTAGTATGAACTATCATATATTATTTAATGAGTCTATTATCACCAGAGCAGAGCTCGATCGACCGATTACAACTAATTTGTTTAATTTTGACAATTCAACAACATTCATTACGTTATTTATGTTGTTGAGCAGAAAAATTCTTCAAACATATGAAGCAATGGATGGAAGCATATGAAGCAATGGATGGAAGCATACGAACCAATGGAAACAATCCAGATTCCGATTGCTCGTGTATTACGCAATTAGGGTACAGGTACCAACTGTTTAAAAAAGGCTTAACTAAAACATCTAAATAATGATAAGTCAAAGAAAAAGTTGTATGCAGTTTAGAAGATGTTACACTGGCCAACATTTCGGTATCACTATTGTTCCATATTTGAAAAAGAGAAGAAAATCGGAGTTTGGTCGTTCTGAAGAAACAAGCTTATTCGTTATTTGTTTTGTTTTGCATATCGAAATAATTTTATTATTTTTTAAACCATTCTGACACGGTAATATTATCATAATTCTGATGTCCAAATTATGGATACTGCATTAGACTGTGAAATTTGTGAAACTAGTGTCGCGAAAGCACATTTGTACGATAATATTGTGCATTGCAAAATAAAGTTTTGATGCTGACGCGACGGGGCCATGATTTCGGTGATACTGTAGATACTAATTATTTTACGAAACAAGTTGCACTGTTATTGAAACTAGTTTCGTGAAATTAATTTTACCATACATGCTAATTGCATGTATGGTAAAATTAATTTCATGTTGTAAGTACTTAATGTAAATTCGGCTTTATACATCTAATCAAAACTTGTTGCTCTCCGATTTTCTCTCCCATTGTTGACATGGTTATTATTGACATCTATGATTATTATTTTATTATTACTTATTAATTATTATTTTATTCCTTATATTGTCATTTACTTAATTCAATAATATAATTTTAGTGGGATTATCTGTTTAATGACTGCATGATTTTGATCAATAATAAATTTAAATAAAATGTAACTTTATTTTATATTTGCACGCCGAAATTAAAGGCAGAATAAGAGAACAATTTTGTACATTTTACCAACCTTCTGTACCTTATTTTGGCAAATAAATGATTTTTGTTTTGTTTGTTTGTTTTGTTTTCTTCTATAATACTGAAGACACATATCGCGTGTTACAGCGGCTGTGCAATCAACAAAAGTTCATCTGTTCATGCATTTAGAAAGGAAGAATGATATCGTTCCAAATATTGATTAACAATACGTTACAGGTTTTTTTTTATTATGACTAGTTGTAGGTATTTAGCAGGATAAAGAAATACTCAAGTAGGTATTTAAACTGCAAGCAAACATGCAAAACGTGCTGTGTTCTACATATTTGTTACCCTTCCTGCCTTCTAGGATGTTCAGAAGATGTTAATCTTACCATTTAATGCGGACCAACTCGCCGCCGTCGATTGCTCTGACCTTTTTAGGGTTCTCTACCTCAAAGGGAAGAAACGGAGCTTTTATAGGATCACTCGTGTCTGTGTGTCTGGCTGGCTGGCTATCTGTCTGTCAGTCCGTCTGTCTGTAACAGCCAATTTGCTCCGAATCTAATGTACCGATAAACTTGAAATTTGGTACACATACAATGTATGTCTATGACCCAAACACGAACGTGTAACGTAAATATATTAGGTCTTTACCTATGAAATTGGAAATTTTGTATGATAATTTTAAAATATAAAAATTTTGGTTTTTTTTTTTAAGCTAATCAAAGTACCTACTGGCCCAAATTATCTATAAAATTTTGCCATTTTGATGACAGTTTGTTTATCCCTTTAATGTAGAAGTCTGCCGGACGGGAGGCGGTGAAGTCAGTGAAAGCGTTTTGTACTGCCTCTCGGGTGTTGAATTTTTTCCCATTTAAAAAATGTCTCAATGTTGAAAAAAGTAGAAATCTGTTGGGGCAAGGTCCGGTGAGTACGGTGGGTGACGGAGAGCTTCCAGCTGTAACTCTTGTAGCTTTTGCGATGGTCTGTCGTGAAGTGTGAGCTCGCGCGTTTTCGTGGAGAAGCAATGGGGAAGAGCGATTGACTAGTCTTGGTTGTTGAATTACGAGCTTCTCCACCAGTGTTTGCAATTCTTGGCAATAGACATCTGCCGTCACTGTTGTGCCATTCGGTAAGAAGCTGTGAAGTACAAGTCCGGCACTGGTCCACCAGACAGCCACCATCATCTTCCTATGAGTAATCTTTTTTTAGCGCACTTTTTAGGTGCTGTGCCAGGGTACACCCACTGAGACGAACGCTTACGGTTGTCGTACAGGATCCACTTTTCATCGCAGGTTTTCGATTCGAGGATTCGATTAAGAATTCCCTCGTTTCTATGCCGATTCAGTACCTAGTGCTATGCATGCTTCGACGCGTAAATCTCGCTGTTGGTCGCTTAGTTCGTGTGGCACCCACTTATCTAGCTTGTTTATCTTTCCGATTTGACGCAAGTGCTACAATGCTGTTGACGCTAACTCCCAAGGCCCGCAGCAAGCTCAGCCGTAGATTGAGTTGGATCCGCTTCCACTATCGCCTTCAATTCGTCGTTGTCGACAATGGTTACCGGCCGACCGCGAGGCTCGTTCTTCAACTCAAAATTTCCACCAATATATAATTTTGAACCAATAATAGACCGTGTTTATGCAAGCAGTGTTAGGCCCGTACACGTCGTTAATGTTTCGTGTTGTTTGCGCAGCGGTATTTCCACGTAGGAACTCATATTCGAAAATTGTACGACTTTTCAGTTTATCCATGGCGACAAAAACTACCACAATGTCACAAAAACAAAAAAAAACTATCTAAAAATAAATGACTGAATTTGAAATTAAATTAACACGTCTTTCGAATAATATTCATTTGAATTTCGAATTGCGCGCCAATCCACAGATAATTAAATCTGAAAATGCTGGTTATAGAATCTCCAATTAAGTACATAGGTAAAGACCTATTACTTTCACAGATCACTTTTAAGGAAAAAAATAGCAAACCAAATGAAAGGGCTTGTTGCGAGGATCCCAAAAATAAAAAATAAATATTTTATAATAAATTATTTTTAATAAAATAATGTGTGGGAGAACATATTATTCAAGTGCTTACAATATTAAGTGTTTTCTTGGGATAAATTCATCCCAACTACGGAACACTTCATTGTGTGTGGTCCGACACGCACTTGGCCAGTTCTTTGTTTTATTTAAAGTAGCGAACATTGTGATTTCATGACTCAATATTATGAACAAAAACACGAATACCTAAGTACCTACGGTTATTTACGTACGCTATCTGTCCGCAGTTGATTAAACATTCAATACGCAAAGGTAAGAAAAATAATTATCAGTGAGCAAAACAAGAGTTACGCGGTAAAAGTTATTTATCTGGCTTTAGATAGCGATGATAAAGCAAATAGTTCGTGCCTCCGAGCCGAGTGCTGCAATTCCCGTTCTTGAGGTGAACTCTCAACATTGTTAAACATACAGAGTAGCGTGGATTTAGGTCTTACACTGCTGAAAACACTGAATATGCGTTATGTGCGTACGAAAAAGATTGCTGAAACACACACCTACTTTGAGAAAAGATTTAACTTTTGCGAGTTTTTCCTTGAATTTTGACTAGTTATAACCAATGGATACCGCATGCATAATTTTTTTTTATTATAAAAAAATGATTATTAATCTTTTTTTTCAAATTACTTATCTAAAAGTCGAAATAATTAATAATCGATATAAGTAATGACTAATGACATTTAACAATCATCATCCGCCCAGCCTTTTCCCAACTATGTCGGGGTCGGCTTCCAGTCTAACCGGATGCAGCTGAATACCAGTATCTATTGTACATGCAGTGACTGCTTATCTGACCTCCACAACCCAGTTACTGGGTAACACGATACCCCTAGGTCAGACTCGTCAGACTTACTGACTTAGACATACCCGTAACAATGATCAAAGATCTGCAAATGACATTTAACAATATAAGTTACATAGAGATGTAGGAAGGTACCTAAGAAATTTGGCTTTCTCTTTGTCCAAACTTTCAAATCATCGATTTGATCACTGCAGTTATTTACGACCTTTCATAGGGGTCTTAAGGGTATACTATAAAGATAGACCTCTTAATGTTGACTTAAGTCAAACTGAAGTACACCATGCTAATCCGGCCCAGCCCTAGCGAACGCAGGATCTAACATGATCGTGATCTTTTGAGCCAATCTAACTAGTGCGAAAATGGTTCATTGCTAAGAGGGTAAGACGGACAAAAAAGACAAGAACTTTTGATGAAGAAAACAACAATTGAATTGCTTCAAGACCACACCACGGTCTGTATATTGCAAGCGTGCGCACTCGATAATATCGACTACTTTTTATCCAATTTCCCAGCTGCATTAAAGAGCGTGTATTTTCCCGTTTTATGCGACGACAGAGGCCAACTAGAAGCACGGAAAATAAAACGCTGAGAGTGTGCAATTAAAATAATGATTACCTACTTACCCAGAGTGAAAAAAATGGAACAATGACCTCTCATGACTAGAGAGACATTAAAAACCGTCCGTTAAGTAAAAAGTCCGTTAGTGATACATCACATAACTGTCTAACGTAAAATTTGCTACGTTCTAAATCATAAGCATCACGCTTAGAATCGGGTCCTCAAATGAAGATGTCCAACGGCTTCGAAGTAATCTCAAGAGTGATTTTCTAAGACTATATGGCAGCAGAAACTGAATTGAAAAATGGTCAGGGCAAATAGAACGCTCCGAAGACAAAACATGGAGTAAAAGAGCCACCATGTGGGCAGGCCCCAAAGGAAAAAGAAGACGAGGACGGTTTCGAGATAGAGGGGTCGACGAGATCGAACAAGTAGCGGGCCAGAATTAACCAGCAGCAGTAAAGGACAGAAGAGTGGCAAAAAAGGGAGGAGGCCACCCAAAGAATTAATTTCCATTTTTATTATTTTATATTAACTTTTTTTTTTCCTCTTTTTATTATGGAATAAAGAGACTTTTTTTATTTATATTATTTTATTTAGGACGTGATGGCAGCACTGTCCAGTGTGAGATCTTCGATAGGATATAGGACCCAGTTGATTTACTGGAACAATTAGGAACCCTTGATCTAAGACTTGAGAAGACTAAAGAAATTAATGGAGAAACTTCAGATAGACTTTAAATCACATAGGAATCACGCCAAATTGACGTAACGGTCGGTTTCTTTGTGCAAGAGGAAAACTATGAATTTCCTTGTGTATTGGATATTCCTGACGAGTCACAAGCCTCAAAAACATTTAAGAAGTTGTAATGTCCTTCACTTAAGTAATTAAATGATAACCCGTATTTTTGTAAACAGATATATAAAGATAATTTACATAAATGCTAAAATATCCGTTGGCGTGTTGGCGATAAAAAAAAAGTGATATCACTGAAAAACAAAAACATTACCAAACAACCCAGATAACCGACTTGATTTATTTGTGTAATGTAACAAAATAACGATGAATCTGTGAAGTGAAATGTATATAATGTCAAAGATTTCTCGGATAGGCTAATGTAGTGCAAGCATTACTATTGTAGAGTACAAGTCCACCTTGCGGGCTTCAGCGTTACCTTGCCGACGACCTAGCGCCGCTACTATTAACATATTATAGCTTCTCATTGCTGTTTCCTTAATTTTTGTTGAACTTTAATCTCCGTAATCATCTACATTGTTTTAGAATTGAATTCTGTGGAAGAGAAACTAACGTAGTTGAGCTGTGAGTGTGACGTCATGACTCTCTTCACTCGCGTTTCTATGAACAAATACTTTCGTATAATATCCTCAAAGTGAAAATTGTTTTCTGTTCCTTTCACCGTCACTATGTGAAATTGTCGTTTCACAAGAACACGGACAGATTGCTGCCTCTTATTAACTTTGATGGATTTTTGACATACATTATTGAAAATTCATGGTATTCTCCTCTTGTAACGGACGTCGACGAGGTTACGGCTAATGGAGTGGTAACTTTGTTATAAAAGGCAGCTGTTTTTCACGCTACCAAATATGTTCTAATGCCATGCTTGTACAGCTGCTACGTTTCATGTGTCATTAATTGGTGCTCATTTGTAAAAATATTATTTTTTAATAGCCGTTAATTACCTACTTTCATATTTTTTTTAATGACTGTATCTTAAAGATTTCTTTCCTTACGGAGGTTTCTTTCCTATTTCCTTTTAATACGGAGCTGGTTCCCTCGTTGTTTATATTATACACTTAGAATAGTTTTAGCATTAGAATAGAAAGAGCCAGTTATTCTAACGGACTAAGTGGTCTAGTTTACTTATTGTATAATGTACCGGTCTGCTGGGGCACCTTTCCACCTCTGCACCTTTCAATTGGGGGTGATCGACTTATTAATCAAATGAATTAGTTACCTATTCATATCCACAGGGCACAGCTGCGTACAGAACACCACGTGTGAAACTACCTACTAACTCAAAAACTCGTTCATTACATCATTCCAAGGCCTTGTCATTGTTATTGTTATTATCGTTCTGTTGTTATTAAAGTATAACAATAAAAACATATCTTAAAGTTCTCGCCTGGTTAGAGTTAGCAAGGCTACCGATCTGCTGCTAACTACTATACTATTGTGAAATCAGTGCTGTGCACCATTTATGGAAATTGACGTGTATGAAGTTATTATGTACGTTATTACGAGTACCTCATCTCCAGACCTGCAATAATGTTATTAGAGTTTAAGCGCTATAGTCTCTTGACTTTGTCAATTTTGTAAATGATTTGGCAGATTATTCAAGGAACAAATAGTGTGTTCTAGTGCAATCTCGAAGCAGACTCTCGCAAGACTAGCGAGTAAAGAAAGCACCTTACAAATGAAAGTAACAGCTGAATGCCGCGAGAAATCCAACGATCGGTAGTAATATAAATACAACATTAGTAATTGGAGCAGTTGGTAGTATTCCCACGCAGCTGAAGACCAGTAGTGGAGGGCCACGTCAACCACAAATCCGTTGATGTACACAAGTGACGCCTATTTACTTGCTAATATTTGACGAGACCCAATCTAACAGCTCCATACCGTTGACTCATACTAGTTTGCGTAGCTCGCTCCACATACTACACTACACAGTTTTAGGTGTCGATGACCGCGCTCATTAGCAAGCTGCGCTTAGCGTATACCGCAACTAGGGGTTATTATTCGAATACTCGAATATTCGGAATATTCGAGTATTCACCTGTTCTAATATTCGGATAAAACTTATACAAGTATTCGATTATTTCCAATAGTAATTTAGCTTGTATTTTTTACTCATAAAATGAAACTACTAGGCCCCATGGACATCCATCCGAAATCGTAAATTATGTTATAAATTATGTTAATGTGAACATTCATTCTCCAAAACTTCATGACGCTAGTTTCCGAAACTTAGGATTGGCGAGAATTCAAGGAAGTGGCTCGTCAGACAATTTTTATAATAATTATAATGATCACGAAACTATGGAGCTATGGAATGGACCTAGAAAAAGACGAAGCCTGCAATAAGGCTTATAATTTGTTATTGTCTACCTATTCCTCCCACGAGCGTGGAATTTGCTATAGTCGTCTAGTAGATACAGATGATGAAAGTCTCGATGCCTTTGTGCTTTTTAAGATCGCACAAAAAAATTCGTATAAATATACTTTTTTTTTCTTGTGGATATGGAATATCGTTCACTCATTCAATATGTTATTTACTCACTACTATAGTATTATTAAAAAATAAATAAGTATTCTTTTCGCAAGGGCAGCCGCACACATTAGTAGGAATTATGATGATTTATCCTTTTATTGTTGTTTATGACTTACTGACTGTATCTTATAGTACAATTAGAAATATCCGAATAGTTAAAATGAACGAATATTGAAAGCCCTAACCGCAACGTTACAATTACAATTATAATTAAGACCTAAAAAGAGCTATAAACACATTGTACTATCAATGTTAAGTCCAATGATCCTAACTTGTTGAGAAATTAGTTCAACAATTTGGGATCATTGGACTTACTATGTTCATGAAGAACTGAAAAACAAAGCAGTAAGAAGAGCTAACGGAAGAGTTTGTATTTTGTAAGATGTGTTTTCTAATACATTCCGGCTGTTTAATTAGATTTGGGTGCCGGGCCTACTTGCAACTGCATCAAGCCTTGGCGAAACGACTAGAATTGTTCACGTCCTAATAGACTACGCAATAATGGTCACGTACGTAGTAACGTTTATATTATAAAGTAA
Organism: Xanthia togata; assembly: GCA_963853775.1. Taxonomy (NCBI): domain Eukaryota; kingdom Metazoa; phylum Arthropoda; class Insecta; order Lepidoptera; family Noctuidae; genus Xanthia; species Xanthia togata. The sequence goes on along the minus strand of OY970805.1, from coordinate 24,882,905 downwards.
TTTTGTCCTCAAATCAGAAAATAATGACCATTCTAGATTGTATTTTTTGTTAGAACCATGATGTGCTTGAGCGCATCAGTGCAAAAATATATAATTTGGAGGACAAAATATATTTCTGAAAAATTAAATAAATATTACTGAAATCAATTAGGTACTATTAAAAACAAAATTCAAACAATGGCAGTGCATGTGCCTGAGGTGGATCAATATTTGAAGAACACAATGACACAACCCTGGATTGTTTATCAGTTTGTGTATTTTTGAGGACGGTTTGCTACGAGTATCTGAGTTTAGGAAAACATTGACATTTTCTTGTCATTTCCAACTTGACCCTCTTTGTGATCTTCACATTAAGTATTTGATTGTTATTTTCATTGAGTAAAGAGCGAGCAACGCTCTCAAGTTTAGACTGTTCGACGCATATTAATCGAATACTAATTACAAAATTGGTACTGCAATGAATAAACAAGAACGCCCCGTCTCAGACAAATGGTATTTAAGTACGTTCTAAGGCCAAGGATAATTCAGTGTCAAGACTGCCAACCATCCAATAAATAAATAAGATAAGTCTAGTAAGTTTATGCAACTTTCCTGCTACAAAATGAGAACTCATTTCAATAATATTCTTGAAATTGTCAGCACTCTCAAGAGTGAAGAGTTATATTATCAACATGATTAGTAGATCATACCTACTTTGTAGTTTGTACCAGTCAAAAAAATTAGCGGATGTGGATGCGGGTCTCAAGTTGTTAGGGGATCTATCATCATTCAAGGCGACAAAATCCAAAATTTCTTACGTTTTTTGCAAATTTCAGCGCTGTTTCGTTGTACGTTGATCATTATGTCATTGTAATTCAATTCGCGGCAATAGGGAATATGCACGTAATTCAAAACTTTTAGAAACAAATAAAATTACATGCATGTTATTTTATTATAATAAAATAATTACTAAATTATATCATTTAGACATCAATATAGCTCTCGAAATTATGTGTTTGATGACATGAGAAGACAATTTCAATGATTATTATTTCCTTTTTTTATTATTATTTTACTTACCGCATTGATTAATGCGGATGCGGAGGTCTAAAAATGTGGAAGCTGCGCAGATGCGGATGCGAATAACCGCTGCAACATCCCTGCTTTGGGCGCGTAAGAAAGAATAGAAGGGCTCAACTGTGATAGATGCCTTATGTTGTTGACTAACTTTGTGTGTCGGTGAACTGCTTACAAAGTTTTGTTTAAAAACTGAATCATTGCAGTAATAGCCTTGGATACACGTACTACCAAGAAGAATAATAATTGTCCGATTGAAAAGTTACCTTTCAAGTACTGCCCTTTGGAAACCCCAGTGGCTCAGTGTTCTATGTCCTTCAAGCCTACTGACACTTGAAACTCAGTCAATATGTAAAGTGATCCAGTTATAAGTATAGAACAGTGGTTTAAACAACTATAGGTAAAGGTCAGCAACCACTATCTTGTGGGCATGCCTTGTTATTGATACGTTCATCTTCCGACCGGTCTGTGATGTTTAAATGATACCTACAGATACCTACGTACTGCATTTGATTAAAAGTGTGAACAGAACTCTCAACATGATTTAGCAGATTCGAATTATATGTTGGATTGTCTCAGCCACAGCTAGATTAGAATCTTACTTACGTAATCTTGACGGCCATTTCCGTTATCCGCCGGACTGGTGGATGGATACTAGGGGAGGAGATAAGGACTAAAAATACGCATAAGGACCAATTGCCCATACTCGTCATCAGTCATCATTTCACGTCATATCCGAAAGACGTACCCTGCTGGACTAGTCGACCCAAGCCTGGGCCTCACCCAAGCGTCAGTTTTAGTGTACTTATGTTGTTTTATGTTCGTACAATTAATCTTCTGTTGCACTAAAACTTGATGATGATTAATCCAAACACCCTGAACCCTGAACGATTGGTTGTTTACTCGGTGTAGGACAGACACGTTTTCATCGGATATGCTCCAGAGTGTGCACTCCCGCCAGTCCAAAGAACGGACCTATCGCATCACTATAGGAATCTGTGCAGATCAGAGTTTTACTGAACAAATCCGCTTGATTACATTATTTATGATTACATTTTTTTTTAAATTTTTAATGTTTAAACTTACATACTTAATATACCTTGCAAGGTTGTTATGGACGTTTGCGGTCATAATAAATAACATTGAAAATAAAACGCTTTTCAAATAAAGCGAAATCACCTTTGTGCTTAGGTTTCATAATGATAATATTTCATAACCAATCACCATTCAGTACCCTAATTGCGTAATACATGATCAATCACAATCTGAATCGTTTTGAAACAGATTGCTAATGCATTGCTTCATAAGTTCTAAAAAATAATCTGCTCAACAACGTAAATAACGCAATGAATGTTGTTGAACTGTCAAAATGAAACGGTTTTGACGTTCGAAAAGTGCTGATTCTCAGCCTAGTTGAAAATGTGTTGCGTAATTAGATAGCTGCTCTATAGTAATTCATCGGGGACTGTACTGTTGCTAGCCTGTACCTACTTATCTTTATTGCAACTTAAAATATATATTAATTTAAAAATTATATTAGAAAATTGGTATATTTCTGTGAACTAGGTATTAAATTAAATTATTTATTTTCTTCGACAACAATGATCCATTTATGTTAGTTGGTTAGTTACAAAAAACTTAAAAGCTATGTTAGTGTGTTATTATAAGTAGGTACTAAGCTCATTAGGAAAAACAATATTTACATACATAAATGTGAATGTATCACATTTCGCCGTTGTAATGCATCTCTTCTGCCTAACCAACACTTGCATGAAGTGATTCATTATCGGTGAGTCAAATGTGTCCACTAACATCTTCAGAGTGCTATTAGGGCTTGACCGCGTTCTCTCCAATAGCGATGCCGTCTTTCTCCTCACCATTGCGTGGAAGTCATGAACATGCGCCTGCGCGAACATGCCAGAAGCACTACAAAAGCGCTGCAGCCCCAAAAGCATTCTGAAGCTGTTATTGTATTGGACCCTCAGGGCGTCCATTGTTTTCCGCGTGTAGCTGGCCCACAGGCTGCTCGTGTAGAAGGTCTGACAGTAAGCCTTGAACAATGTTATCTTAACCTCCTTACTACATCAAGCAAACCTGGGAATCAGCATATTGCTTCTCACAGCAAGAGCCCGGCGTTCGCGTTCGTTATCTTCATGATCTTTAAGGTCCTCCGCTACGTAATGCCCCAGACTGCTTCTTACCGGGGGCCTTAAAGATCTTGAAAACGCTCTTCTTACTATTATAAACTAGACCGTGGCTAGCAGCGTACCTTTCACAGGATTCTAAAAGCTCTCTTATGGAGCCGGCGTAGCTGAGGTTATTGACGCAAATGTTGTCAATCCAACATCCGATCCGTTTACTGCTGACTCCAGCGATCAGCTCATTGATGTAAAGGTTGAAACGCTTAGGCGAGGTCATCCCCCCTCCCTCAACAAGTCGGAGGCCATGGTCTTTCATGGCCCCCGGCGCGCGCCGCCGCCGCGCCGCTGGGATCACATATCGTGGTCGGGGGGTCTAGAATCGCTGTCGAGTCCACCATGAAGTACTTAGGATTGGTGCTCGACAGCCGGTGGGATTTCGGCCCCCACTTCCAGCGGCTGGCGCCCAAATTGTTGGGCGCGGCTGGGGCGCTGTCAACGTTGCTTCCCAATCTGGGGGGCCCGAGCGCCGCCTGTAGGCGGCTTTACGTGGGGATCGTGCGATCGATGGCCCTGTATGGGGCCCCGATCTGGGCGGCTGACCTGACGGCTGGCAGCATCGCTGTTCTGCGAAAACCACAGCGAGCGATGGCCGTCAGAGTCATCAGGGGGTATCGCACGATCTCCTACGAGGCGGCTTGTGTACTGGCCGGATCCCCGCCCTGGGACCTTGAGGCGAAGGTACTCGCGTCACTGTATCGGTGGCGCGAGGACTCGAGGGAGCGAGGCGAGCAGCTGACGCAGCGACATTTGGAGCTGCGTCGGTCACAGCTTCACGCAGCCCTGGTGGCGGAATGGCGGGACAGGCTTTCACGCCCAACCGCCGGCCCCGTCACCATCGGGGCGGTCCGGCCAGTGCTCGAGCGCTGGCTCGGGAGAAGGCATGGCTCCCTGTCGTTTCGGGTGACGCAGGTGCTCTCGGGGCATGGTTGCTTTGGGAAGTGCCTGTGAAGAATAAACAGGGAGCCGGACGCTCGGTATCACCACTGCGTCGACTGTCGGGAGGACACGGCTCGGCACACGCTGGCAGTGTGTTGCTTGGGAGGAGCCGCGCCGTGCCCTCATCTCAGGTGTCGGCAGTGACCTGTCGCTGCCGGCCGTTGTCGACTCGATGGTCGGCAGCGAGGAGTCCTGGGACGCGGTGGTATCCTTCTGCGAAACAGTCATTTCGCAGAAGGAGGCTGCGGAAAGGGAGCGAGAGATTGCTTCCGCTAACCCGATCCTCAGCAGGTGCACCGGGCGTCGGCGGAGGGCGGATAACGCCCTCTTCCAGCCCCCCTAAATGGGTCCAGGGGCGACGGATCTGGGGAAATCCATCGCCCCCTACTCCTTAGGACCCGAGATGGTGGCGCGTAGTGTTCCACGCGCGCCTCTCTATGATGTAAGGGGGGAGTTTAACACCTCACTCCCCCCAAACTCGAGGTGGCCCGCAGAGGCGGGCACCAGCCGAGGGTCGCGGAAGTATCTGCGTTCCCGCGACCCCCGACGTAGGTGTGAGATGGAACACCGGGGTGGTTTTTAGTCAGTACGAGTCTGACAGACCGCTCCGCCTGCCCCAGGGCGGAGGACATCCATGAGGATTTTCCACCCCGAGACAAAAAAAAAAGGTCATCCCCCTGCTTCCCCCCACAATCCAACACATACGCAGCAGAGAGTGAATTATTCCACTTCACATAGTTCTCTTGATTACCATACCAGTACTGAAAAACACGTATAATTTCAGCTGGTACGAATGATTCACCGAGCTTTTTCCATAATATGTCATAGGAGACGAGGTGGAAAGCTTTAGAGAGGTCGAGGAAACAAGCATACACAGGCGTGCTTCTGTCAGTATAAAGTGCCACTGTCAGTGTTCAGTGGAAAGTCCAGGCCTGAACCCGAACTGTGCGTCGTTTAATTTCAACCATTTGTTGAGAGTTTTATCTAACAGACTGTCCAATACTTTAGCTAGTACAGTGGCGTGAGTGAACGGAAGTGATAAGGGTCTGTAATTACTTACATCGGATACGTCACCAGTCCTATTCTTTACTATTGGGACAACTAATGTGTGCATTAACTCGGGAGGAAGATAAGAGTGACTCAAACATAAAGAATAAAACATGGATAACACTCGTGGACACTGTACACCTGCATGTTTCAAGTGCTCGATGCTGTGACAAAACGGTATTCATGTAAAATTAATTTGTATGTCCTAAAAAGGCAAAATATGAACTGTACATTAAACCACCACTTTTACAACTGGTAACACTTGTATTTTCTGCAACAAATGATTCTTATTCTTATCCTGTCTTAGTTTAGTTTGGCTTAGTTTCTCTTTCAGATTTTTGTTTTTTTTTTCTGTCTTTTACTTTTTCAGTACCAAATAGATATGAGCGCCGATGGCCAATTCCACGGCGGCGGCGTGGCCTGAATATTACCACAGCGGCGGCGGCGTCGCGGCGGCGCGGCGTGGTCGGCCGTGGGCCTTATTTTTTTTTTCAGGGATATATTTCTTAGAAAAATTTAAAGATTACCATATTGTTGTTACAAAAAATAGCTTTATATTTAATTTTTGCCTCCTTCGCACTAAAATCATTATAACAACACGAATTACTGATACAAAAAAAAAACATATTTGTCGTATATCTTCAAGGGCGGACACTAACACTGTGGAGCATACGGTTGAGGTCTGATCGGCTTGGGCAGAGCACCGCCGTGTCCTCGTGGAGGCGATCGGTGGCGAGGATCTCTCGCGTCCGGCCCTGGTCCAGGCCATGGTACGGAGCGAGAGGGCATGGGAGGCCGTCACCTCCTTCTGCGAAGCAGTAATTCTCGCGAAGGAGGAGGCGGAAAGCGTGAGGGAGAGGCAAAATTCGCGCCCTCACGCCCCTAGCCGCCGCAGGAGGAGACGCCCTGGGCGTCGGGAATCGATAGCCGATTCTCGGCAACCGTAGACGCGGCCTTGCGGACGGTGAGCAATGGGTAGCTCGCCGTCCGGTAAGGACCAGGCCCGGGTTGACGGCGCGTGGTGTTCCACGCGCGCCTCAAAGAGATGTCAGCAATTGAAGGAGTCTGATGGGACCGCTGCCTGCCGGGGTTGCGGGAAAGTCCGAAAAGGATACCGTGGCCCCCTGGCATTGCACAGGCTACAGAAGGAACACGGGTGGGTTTTAGTTAGTAAAAGTCATTTGATGATTGCCCACCAAAAAATAAAAATAAAAAGGCGGACACTGCGGGACATAAATATGTTCGGATGAAATCTCCTAAATAGTATGCTAAAATATATTATAACCGGAAAACGTGCGGGAATGGAAGGAAAACATTTTTACTATATTTTTCCATACATTGCAATCAGTTTTACTCAAATTACTCCTAAAATTAGGGTTTAATCGAAAAATCTTTGAAGGTACTTTCAATTTAGATTAGGAGAGCACATTGGCACCATTTGTTTTTCAAAAATCTTGAAACTATATTTTTGTAGTCCTATGTCCGCCGGTTTGTATGGAGTCGATCCATTGTGCGACGGCGCGCCGCAAGCTCCACTCGGCGATGACGCGTCGACATGAACTCACGGCGACGGCGGCGCGGCGGCGCGGCGCTCATATCTAGTACCAAATCAGGCCAAGCAAGAGTCGCAATCATAAATTAGGATTTCTCACAATACAAGCTTCCAGAAAGACTACAGTTCTCTTAGCACCTTCCGGAATACCTCTCACACATCCGCGATACACCGTTACGCAATAACACGCATACAACCTTCATCAACGTACTTGGTTTTATTACACAATTATTATCTTGACACGAGTTGAGTCAGTTGAGTGAGACGCATATTTTTCAATTTTAACTCGGCACTACTCAACTCAAAAACTCAAACTCAAAGCATTTATTTCAATTAAACCATTTACAGGCACTTTTGAATTGTCAAGGGGTCGGTCAGTCAAAAATATGAAGCTAGTTGCCCATTCCAAAGCGTAGTAGGTACCTATGGAGAAGAACGGGCAAGAAACTCCACGGACACTCTTTTAAATAAAATAAAAAATTGATACAAAATATTGGTTACATCATTCATTTTGAAATTATGCATGTGAGAACAATGTAATAAGAAGTGCACGTTCGTAAAAGCGTCCGTAATAAAAAGAAGAAAAAAAAGAATCATTCAAAAACTTAAAATAAATTAAAATAAGCCATGGCAGCTAAGAGATGACCAGTGCCAACTGACGGCGCCCGTTCACGAACATGACGCATGGATCAGCACCATTCAGGTCAACCATTTTGAAGGGAGCTAAATGATCCAACACACACGCCACCATCAGCGAGACATTTGAGTGAGCATGACATACTCACAGCCGCCAGGGCACATTCAAGTCAATGAAATACTACATATTACCCAGTAAATGGTAGCTCTTTAGTACATAGTAGGTACTCACACCTGTGCTATGCAATTATATAATACAAAGGAAATTGAGTTTATACAATACAAAAATGGTCTTACAATCTTCAGCAGCTCCATCAGTATTTTCAAAATGTTAATCAGTGTGTATGTCAATTAGTTGTGGAGCAGGACCAGCAATGAGCCAAGCATTTTTATCAGTGATGTAATCCCCCAACTTATAATATGCCTGCCTACATAGTGTGCGTTTTATACAAGATTTGAATTTCGTCTCATTAAGTTGAAGTATGTGGGGAGGAATTTTATTATAACACTAGCTGACCCGCGCAACTTCGTCTGCGTCACAGAGTGGTTTAAGTAATGAATTTTCCCAGTTTTTTCGCAACATTTTTCATTGATGTGTATATCATCATAATAGTCATAGCGTTGCCCACGACTTCGTCCGCGTAAATATCATTATCGTGGTTGGATAAATAATATTACTATGTCCTTCGATCTTCGTCAAAATCGGTTCAGTAGTTTAGCCGTGAAAACGTTACAGAGAGACAGACAGACAGAGTTACTTCAAAAACTGTTATGACATAGCTGTACCAGCGTTTTGATGAAAAACCTAAAAAAAATGGAACTATAGTAAAAAATGGCACGGGAACAGGAATAATAAAGGAACGTTGGGTAAAAAAAAGTACTGGGGTCTTATAAAAATGTGGGTAAATAAATTAACGATTATATAATTTAGTAGTATTTTTTTAAGGTATTTTAAAGTACTTCAGAGTAAATGATATTTTTTAGTTTTATTTTCTTGTGGTAGAAGAACATACTGATTTTCTCCGCAACCTGATCTTGATAACGCGACATATAGTTTGTCCATGTGAAAAGCAGTCTTAACGTAAATCGATTCCTACGTGTTTAAATGTTTGCCCCTGTGCTTTATTAATTGTTACGACAAAAGATACCTTAACGGGAAATTGAATTCTTTTAAAAATTAAAAGGTAAATCATTGGGAATCATTGGGATGCGAGGTAGCACTGTTTGACCAACTGCTGGACCAGTCAAAACTAATGCAACTCGCAGAACTACCGGGCGGCGGCAGGCCAGCGCCCCTTCCCCTCACCCGCCGGCCAGCGTCCCTTCCTCTCACCCGCCGCGTCTTGCGCGTCATGCGCACGTGAACACGCACATATCTATTTATTTTGTTGCGGAGTTCTTTTAAAAATATTATATCTCCTAAGATGTTCATTGAAATCAAGTGATGTCAAGGACAATTTTGTTTACATTTAAATACTTGTGATTAATAACATATTTATTTGGCTATGGATTAATATTATGTTGATAAAACTCCTTCGCAAATAATGCATTAATTTCGAACAAATTTGATTACGATAAAAAAGGTTATAGTGAGTCAATCTTAAAAGATAGACATATACCGTCGCGGACTTTTTTTTAGAACTTTTGAAGAGGAACAATTCCGTCATACATGATATTTGCGTAACTTAAACCGTTTACGCAGCGCACGCAACGGAAGCTCTCAAAAAGGAATATTTTTTCCCGTTTTTGTAACATTTTTCATTTATGCTCCGCTCCTATTGGTCGTAGCGTGATGTTATATAGCCTATAACCTTCCTCGATAAATGGACTATCTAACACAAAAAGAATTTTTCAATTGCAACCAGTAGTTCCCGAGATTAGCGCGTTCAAACAAACAAACAAACAAACAAACAAACTCTTCAGCTTTATAATATTAGTATAGATTTTAAACAGTAGGTACCCCATGAAAGATGAGTCTACCTTAGCCAGTCTGAAACCTGGTTGTACTAATAGGTCCCTATTTCTTGTACTATAATTATGTCTATCACCTCTTTTACTAAAAAGATGTAATTTTTTTCTTACGTACATGATGTTTTCATAGATATATTGACAAGGTACCGTCATGATGTTAATATCCTTAAACAGTTCCCTAAGAGAGTCGCGCCTGCGGAGATAATAAATGGCTCTGATCGCTCTTTTCTGCAGAATAAAAATAGACTCGATGTCTGCAGCCCGTCCCCAAAGTAAAATACCGTAAGACATGATACTATTAAAATAACTGAAATAGACTAGCCTCGCGGTATCTACATCAGTAAATTGACGGATTTTTCTGACTGCATATGCTGCTGAACTCAGCCCTCCTGCAAGAGATGTTAAATGAGGACCCCATTGTAGCCTTGAGTCGAGCGTGATCCCCAGGAAAACAGTTTTATCGACAAATTCTAGTTTCTCTTGATTCAATACTATCTCACAATTACTACTTTTGACATTTGGTAAAGAAAATTTTATGCACTTAGTTTTTTTTCCATTTAATACTAAATTATTAGCAGTGAACCAATTTTGGACCTGCAGTAGGGCGTTATTTACGTCGTCAAAATTTGTAGCATGTCTATCTACCTTAAAAATTAAGGAAATATCGTCAGCAAATAACACCATTTGTGGTTGATTTTTAAATAAATGGAGTAGATCATTAATATACACTAAAAAGAGGAATGGACCCAATATCGAGCCTTGTGGCACACCCATTTTTACTTTTAAACCTAGTGAATTGATACCGTTTATTTGAACTTGCTGTTACGCTACGTGGCGCCAATTTTATCTGCCATCATTTCCACAAATAGGTCACTGTCACCTCATTTTCCTCGCTATTTTAAATTAATTCAGTGTTCTCTTATATCTATGGTTTCATTCCATATTTTAACCTACAGCACACTTGAGCACAGCATGCACTCTCTGGATCTGCTCCGTTCTCGGCTTCAGAGCACTTTGTTCAAGCTAGAAATTGTCAAAGCTTCACCAAAGGGGACTAAAATACTTTTTAGGTCGGGTTACGCCACAGAATTTTCTGCAAACTACAAACTGCGACAAAAAGCCTAGTTTAGGAAGCTAAAAGATGCATGTTTTCTGTGTGCTCAAATTTCATAGCACTAACATATCGTTATTCTTGTTTGTTGCAGACCCTGATCAACATAGCATACTGTTCGCTGGCGGTATTCGGCTTCGGCGTTCAACGTCTCGTCTTCGGCCAACTACGCGTCGCCGAGGCGCAGCGCGTCAAAGACAAGTTCTGGAACTATGTGTTCTACAAGTTCATCTTCGTGTTCGGCGTCATCAACGTGCAGTACATGGACGAGGTGCTGCTGTGGTGCTCCTGGTTCACTCTCGTCGGCTTCCTGCACCTCCTTGGACAGTTGTGCAAGGATAGGTACGAATATGTAAGTACAATGTTTTTAATACTAAAAAGAAGGTTCGGAGATTTTTGGGTCGTTCGGCACGGTTTTCCTGTGCTTATGATTGGGTACAATAGAGGTGACCAAGCGATTATAATGATATGATCTAGCAGAATCCTGTTGCACCTATTTAGATTTGATCTCCATTTAGCTATTATGATCTGAAAACCTTGAGAATGCAATAAATGATTGAGTGTTGAGAAGAAACACAGATTGCTGTCTGACCTCTGACTGACATGATCATCAGCTCTCACACAGAACTCTTCAGTTATGTATGTTAGTATATCTTCTGGATTCATCCTGTCCTTAATTATATGATAAATTATGACATATGGCTGGATGCGGGGGGCACAGAACCGGTCGAAGTGGCGGCGCTTGGGGGAGGCCTATGTCCAGCAGTGGACGTCTTTCGGCTGAAATTATGATGATGATGATGAAAAAACAATCATTTAGTACCTACTCGTCAAGGTTTCCAAAGTTTTCAGAACATAAATGTTGTTACATTGTTTGATAATTTGTAACGCTCGATATCACCAAACAACAAGTGTTATGTATTAATATAATGATGTCGAAATGAATAGTGTCGATAGCCGGTCAACGCGATGCGGATCAGAGGACGCACAATTATATTACGTTAATTAAGTCGTACTGTGAATAGCTTAGGTAGTTTATTAATAGACTCGCATTATCATAAATAGGCATCTAATAATAGAACATACCTACCGTTTTTATTTTCTCATGATCGTCCACTGTAACATTTTTAACGCAGTGGAAGTTAACAGTCATCCAAGATATGATGATCTTCAAACATGTAATCTTAGCTGGTTTCTCATACCAACTACATGATTGATTATGATTGCTTAGAGATTTAATAAAAAATTCGGAGTAGCGGGCGACTTTCGTGTCTTTTTCACATATTTAAACGCAATTTGATACAGTGTATGTGGGCTCGTAATGAAAACCCTTTTACGCTTTGACCTACTTTAACTAACTATGATAAGGAAATAGCAAATAAAGTTTAATGAGTTGCCTATATGCATTTGCATAGTCCATTTAAATACACCGGAGGGTGTGAATTAATTATGCAACATGACTAATTATTAAATTCAGAAACAGGCAAATGGAACACTGATGTTTATTTTGCATTGAAAGTAAAATACTGACCCACCTGCACTATGTCGCTACTTGCGTACTCTGTGTCTATGTTACATTGGAGAATTAAAATATATGTACACCTAAAGTTAATTTGAACGTCCGTTTGGATTACACCTGTTTCGGAATGTTAATGAATCTCAAGTGTTGATTTCTAAAAACTAACATAATAATTGTATGAATTAGATCGTAATATGAACGGGTGGATGACTAATTTTCGTGCCATTCACTGTTAGCCGGCACTCGAGATAAGAACTACTCGTACAGCAAGCAATGGCATGCACCTATCTCAATTTAAAGGGCGACGCATTGTCTGACCTGCGCTATACACGTTATATTGAGAAATAGCACTTGTCATGTCATTCACACAATCTCGATTGTTTCGTTAGCAGACTGTTCAATTATAACGGAGATTGACGTCCAGCTAGATATTAGCCTCAGCGGTTAAGGGGATTACCTCGCTCAAATCCTAAATATACTGTAGGTTTAAAGAAGATTGTAGATGAATCCTTTTGTGCGTTTTCCATGTAAAAAATATATGTTATACTTAAGGTCATCACAAATACATTGTATTGTTTAAAATTTTAATAAACTTTCCTAAATTTTGGGAAAAAATCTTATTAAATAGGTCCTTCTTCAACCTAAATTGTAAATTTTCTCTGTAACGGCTGAATAGTTCGGCATGAATTTTCTACCAAAAATATATAATGACGTATTGGACAATTTGTATTGTTTTTTTTTTGTTATTTCTTTTAATATTTTTAACTATTGAACAAAAACCCGAAACTTCACCAGTACCCCACTGGAGCACCCCCGCTAAGGCCTGTGACGCGTACTCGGGACGCGACACGTCAGTGTCCTGATGACTCTTGTGACGGAAGGACTATACGCGCGTTATTTTTTCCAAATAAAATCTAAAAGTTTACGTTTTGAATTATTTTTGAATGAAATCATATTTTAAATAGTACAAATATAAATATTTCGTAAATCAACCATACAAATTAAGTTTGTAAATATATGTAAAGCAGTTTGTAATTTCGTTTTGTTTTTTGAACCTGTCATAGAGTAAGCCTGACTATGCCTAAATATAAGAATAAATGTAAGGTGAAGCGTGGCCGAGCTCTCCAAAACTATTGGTAAGTACCTAACCTATTGAGTACATTCTAGTGTGTTTATTTTTTATCGTTTTTAGTTATCTTGAGAATTTCGTTTGGCGGAGGATGGAGACCGACCGTGTCTAGATGATTAATGATGTCACTTACCTGATGGTGGGCTGATGGACTCCGAAGGTGGGTATAGGATCTCATTGACGGCACTTCGTAGAACCATCGTGTTTGGACTCATTTGAAAGGTCTCTTAGAGACCTTAGTGACTGATGATGTCACCTACCTGATGATGGACTCCGAAGGTGGGTATAGGATCTCATTGACGGTACTTCGTAGAACCATCGTGTTTAAACTCATTTGAAAGGTCTCTTGGAGACCTTGGTGACTGATGATGTCACCTACCTGATGATGGACTCCGAAGGTGGGTATAGGATCTCATTGACGGCACTACGTAGAACCATCGTGTTTGGACTCATTTCAAAGGTCTTTTGGAGACCTTGGTGACTGATGATGTCACCTACCTGATGATGGACTCCGAAGGTGGGTATAGGATCTCATTGACGGCACTACGTAGAACCATCGTGTTTGGACACATTTCAAAGGTCTTTTGGAGACCTTGGTGACTGATGATGTCACCTACCTGATGATGGATTCCGAAGGTAGGTATAGGATCTCATTGACGGCACTTCGTAGAACCATCGTGTTTGGACTCATTTGAAAGGTCTCTTAGAGACCTTGGTGACTGATGATGTCACCTACCTGATAATGGATTCCGAAGGTAGGTATAGGATCTCATTGACGGCACTTCGTAGAACCATCGTGTTTGGACTCATTTGAAAGGTCTCTTGGAGACCTTGGTGACTGATGATGTCACCTACCTGATGATGGACTCCGAAGGTGGGTATAGGATCTCATTGACGGCACTACGTAGAACCATCGTGCTTGGACTCATTTGAAAGGTCTCTTGGAGACCTTGGTGACTGATGATGTCACCTACCTGATGATGGATTCCGAAGGTAGGTATAGGATCTCATTGACGGCACTTCGTAGAACCATCGTGTTTGGACTCATTTGAAAGGTCTCTTAGAGACCTTGGTGACTGATGATGTCACCTACCTGATGATGGACTCCGAAGGTGGGTATAGGATCTCATTGACGGTACTTCGTAAAACCATCGTGTTTGGACTCATTTGAAAAGACTCTTGGAGACCTTGGTGACTGATGATGTCACCTACCTGATGATGGACTCCGAAGGTGGGTATAGGATCTCATTGACGGTACTTCGTAGAACCATCGTGTTTGGACTCATTTGAAAAGACTCTTGGAGACCTTGGTGACTGATGATGTCACCTACCTGATCATGGACTCCGAAGGTGGGTATAGGATCTCATTGACGGCACTTCGTAGAACCATCGTGTTTGGACTCATTTGAAAGGTCTCTTGGAGACCTTGGTGTCTGATGATGTCACCTTCCTGATGATGGACTCCGAAGGTGGGTATAGGATCTCATTGACGGTACTTCGTAGAACCATCGTGTTTGGACTCATTTGAAAAGACTCTTGGAGACCTTGGTGACTGATGATGTCACCTACCTGATCATGGACTCCGAAGGTGGGTATAGGATCTCATTGACGGCACTTCGTAGAACCATCGTGTTTGGACTCATTTGAAAGGTCTCTTGGAGACCTTGGTGTCTGATGATGTCACCTTCCTGATGATGGACTCCGAAGGTGGGTATAGGATCTCATTGACGGTACTTCGTAGAACCATCGTGTTTGGACTCATTTGAAAGGTCTCTTAGAGACCTTGGTGACTGATGATGTCACCTACCTGATAATGGATTCCGAAGGTAGGTATAGGATCTCATTGACGGCACTTCGTAGAACCATCGTGTTTGGACTCATTTGAAAGGTCTCTTGGAGACCTTGGTGACTGATGATGTCACCTACCTGATGATGGACTCCGAAGGTGGGTATAGGATCTCATTGACGGCACTACGTAGAACCATCGTGTTTGGACTCATTTGAAAGGTCTCTTGGAGACCTTGGTGACTGATGATGTCACCTACCTGATGATGGATTCCGAAGGTAGGTATAGGATCTCATTGACGGCACTTCGTAGAACCATCGTGTTTGGACTCATTTGAAAGGTCTCTTAGAGACCTTGGTGACTGATGATGTCACCTACCTGATGATGGACTCCGAAGGTGGGTATAGGATCTCATTGACGGTACTTCGTAAAACCATCGTGTTTGGACTCATTTGAAAAGACTCTTGGAGACCTTGGTGACTGATGATGTCACCTACCTGATGATGGACTCCGAAGGTGGGTATAGGATCTCATTGACGGTACTTCGTAGAACCATCGTGTTTGGACTCATTTGAAAAGACTCTTGGAGACCTTGGTGACTGATGATGTCACCTACCTGATCATGGACTCCGAAGGTGGGTATAGGATCTCATTGACGGCACTTCGTAGAACCATCGTGTTTGGACTCATTTGAAAGGTCTCTTGGAGACCTTGGTGTCTGATGATGTCACCTTCCTGATGATGGACTCCGAAGGTGGGTATAGGATCTCATTGACGGTACTTCGTAGAACCATCGTGTTTGGACTCATTTGAAAAGACTCTTGGAGACCTTGGTGACTGATGATGTCACCTACCTGATCATGGACTCCGAAGGTGGGTATAGGATCTCATTGACGGCACTTCGTAGAACCATCGTGTTTGGACTCATTTGAAAGGTCTCTTGGAGACCTTGGTGTCTGATGATGTCACCTTCCTGATGATGGACTCCGAAGGTGGGTATAGGATCTCATTGACGGTACTTCGTAGAACCATCGTGTTTGGACTCATTTGAAAAGGCTCTTGGAGACCTTGGTGACTGATGATGTCACCTACCTGATCATGGACTCCGAAGGTGGGTATAGGATCTCATTGACGGCACTTCGTAGAACCATCGTGTTTGGACTCATTTGAAAGGTCTCTTGGAGACCTTGGTGTCTGATGATGTCACCTTCCTGATGATGGACTCCGAAGGTGGGTATAGGATCTCATTGACGGTACTTCGTAGAACCATCGTGTTTGGACTCATTTGAAAGGTCTCTTGGAGACCTTGGTGACTGATGATGTCACCTACCTGATGATGGACTCCGAAGGTGGGTATAGGATCTCATTGACGGCACTACGTAGAACCATCGTGTTTGGACTCATTTCAAAGGTATCTTGGAGACCTTGTTCACTCATGATGTCATACCTAGATAAAATACGTTTTAGTTTTTTTTTGTGGTGTATATGCTTTTACGAGACTTATAGCAAAAACATTACCTTAGCTCACTCACGCTTTGCTCATTGCTTCGTTATTATTTTTCAGGCAATTAAGAAACCAGCAAAACTCCGAATTGCAAAATCAGGAACTTCAGCCGTTAACAGAAACTTACGGTCTGTCTAGTATGGCAGTCGATGAAGGGGCAGAGCAAATTATGCCGGTAACTTATTCTGTTTGCTTACACTGCGGTATTTATTAGATAGTTTCCCTAGCTAATTTGATTTGACCCCGTATTGTTAAAACGTTTGTTTTAGGTTGAAGAAGATGAACATTTACCAGATTTGATTATTGAAGAAGAAGAATCACAAGCAGAAACAAAAAATATATCTGGAAGACGAGTTATAGATATAGCTTATTTTTTTTCCAAAATACAAGAAATAGGCGGCCATGGTACTTTTAACTGTGGTATACAAAGTTTGAAAGTTATAGGAGAGAAACGTGTTGGACTTGCTTCTAAGTTTACAGTAGAATGTTTGATGTGTAAAGAGAAGTTTTCTCTTTGTAATGTCACTGGTGACTTAGATATTAATACAGCAGCGGTCGCGGGTGCAGTTTCAGTTGGTATAGGGTATTCGCAATTAGAGGAACTGTTATCAGCATTTGACTTGCCCGTGATGACTGAGCCTGTATACCAGAAACGGCACGACATTGTTTCCAACGCCTGGGATAAAGCACTCAGTAAATCTATGAATGAAGCTGCTGAAGAAGAAAAAAGAATTGCTTTAGAAAAAGGTCGTGTCAGCAAAGAGGGGATACCTATTATAGATGTGGTTGTAGACGGATGCTGGAGTAAGAGGTCTTACAAAAAGAACTACTCAGCACTGTCAGGAGCTGCTGCAATAATTGGAAGACACACAAAAAAGATTTTGTTTCTTGGCATTAAAAATAAATACTGTAGCATATGTACGCAGGACTTTAATAAAAATTAAAATCCGAGAACTCACCAGTGCTTTAAGAATTTTACGGGATCATCGACTGCCATGGAGTCAACAATAAATTGTGGAAGGGTTTAAAGCATCTATCGAAATGTATGGTCTGATTTATGGTCGTCTCATTTCTGACGGGGACTCTAGCACGTATGCGAAAATATTGGAAGCAAGACCTTATCCTCAATTTACTGTTGAAAAGGTAGAATGTAGGAACCACCTTCTAAGAAACTTGTGCAACAAATTAGAAAACCTGACCACTGATACGAAATATCTTATATGTTTTAGAAAATTAATCACAAAAAAACGCATCATGAGCATTAGGTCAGCAATACGAAAATGCAGCAAAAAATACCACGACTCGTTAGACAATTTAGATTTTAGTACTCAGAGACTTTTTGAGGACATTCAGACTGTACATTTACATGCCTTTGGGAACCATACTAAATGTAAAAGCCATTTCTGTAGCAGTCCACAAAATATTGAAATCTTACCGCAAGCTTTTTTTACAAGTTCCTTATGGCAGAAAATATGTTTTTTCATTAACACTATTGCAGGGCATTCCAGAAGTCTCGTTCATGATGTTGACAGTAACATCGTGGAAAGTTTTCATAGCGTGGTAGCCAAATTTGTGGGTGGTAAAAGAGTAAATTACTCGTGCCGGCGTGGATACCAAACTCGATGTTCAGCGTCTGCAGTCAATTTTAATACTAAAAGAAAACCTGTTTCCATGTTGTATAAAACAATTGTCGGGCAAAGTCCTAAGGGCAAAATGAGCACCTTAGATAACAAGTATCGCAGAAAAAGAAATTTGTTGAAACATATCAATTACAAAAAACGACAGACACATGGCGCCGTAAATAAAGATTATGGAGAACAAACCTTAAAGCCCGATGTGAGCGATGCGATGCTAGAACAAATGAAGGAGAACTTTCTATCCAACTTAGATAAAAGTGAGGAAGAAAGAAGTCAAATTGAAAGGCAAACAATTTTGCAGAGCGAGTCGAGCGAATGGCTCGAACTCCGGCGCTCCTTGTTGACAGCCTCAAACTTTGGAAGAGTTGTTAAAATGAGGCCTGATACTAGTTGTGCCAGCATAGTTAAGCGACTGCTCTACAAAATAAATATAGATGCTGCCCCTCTACAGCATGGAAGAGAACACGAAAAAAAAGCACTAGATCAGCTATCTATACAAGAAGATGTTGAAATTAGACCATGCGGACTTTTTATAGATCCCGAGATTCCATATTTAGGAGCTACACCAGATGGGCTTATTGGAGAAGAAGCGATAGTAGAGGTGAAATGTCCAATCTCAGCGCACAAGATAGGACTAGACGAAGCCATTGCTCAGAAAAAAGTAAATTTTTGGGTTAAAAATAATTCGGGCACTTTGCAGGTTAATAAAACCCACAATTGGTATTACCAAGTTCAAGGGCAATTGCATGTGACTCGCAAAACAAAATGTTTATTTGGAGTATGGTTCAGTGAGTCAAAGCCTCTGAAAACAGAAACAATTATTAGGGACGATGATTTTTTTGAAAATAAAATGAAATTAAAATTATGTACATTTTATTTAAATTGTATTTTGCCGGGTCTTTTGGATCCGCGGCATAGTCGAAATATGGCAATTAGAAATCCGCCATATATTTTACAGGCAATAAAGAACAAAGAAAACCGCAAAAAGGTGCATAACCAACAAAAACCAGAAGACGAAAATATGTGCGTACTTCAAGAAAACCTACATGCTCCATCATCACCAACACCAATCCCGATAAATGACCAACCGACCTGTTCACGGTATTTGAATTTCAGTGACTTTTAACGAGAATTAAGAGTTTGAGGCTGTGTTATTATTGTATTTAGTTTCTCTGAGAGATTTTTTCAAAGACATCGGTATCCTCACAGCGGCATCACAATTCATCTTCGCCAACATCTTATATATTAGGCAAAATATACACTTATACACTAAAAACACAATGTTAACACTAGAAGTAAGGACAAACTACGTGCTCCCTTTCACCGGCTTCATAAGGTTCATAACTCATTTGTTGGGCTTGGTATAACCTGGACTTGGTTCTTGCTTCAGAATTAGTTTACCGACTGACAGGATAGGTGAGTTTATATAATTGTTTATAATTTTACTTATTTTAATTTATCGTTGACACATCAACACAACATGACATCTATTCATTTTTTTTATTTTTATTAGTTGTATTGCAAGATGTGGTTAGCTAGCGACCTCGACAATTATTTATTTTACCTCGATGGTCCTAGTTTATCAATTATAACTTCTAGTTACAGCTATATTTAAGCGGGCACGCCCTTTATGCCTGGTGGCATTATTTTATTTTTTTAGATATTGTTTAAGTTAAGTTATTTTTATTTCTGCTTGAGTATAGTTCTCGATGTTTTTGGTTGGTATATTGGCGTGTGCTAGCTGTCTTAAGGCTATTAATTTATAATTTAAATAGATTTTTGCGTAATGTAAATTATCTTGCATACTATTGTATAGAATCTTTTCTTTTTCTAACTGAACAGACAGCTGTGCTGCTGGGGAGTTTGTTGCGCCACTTCTTCTTCCCAGCAAAAGCACTAGGAAGTGGTGAAGGGTGGGCGTTTTGGGGGACTGTCTTATGTAATTTTGACGTTCGAAAAGTGCTGATTCTCAGCCTAGTTTGAATAAATGACTTTTGATTTTTTGTACAATTAATTAAACAATTTAGGAACAGTCACAGTGGCAACATTAAAACAAAATCAAAACTTAAATTATTTTTTTATTTATACCAGTCGATATCAGACATCCAACTTTATTACTGGTGGGAATGATGTAAAAAAATGGTCAAATTAATTAGCTGGCGATACCCATCACGTCTGTGAAGTTTTGCCAGCTAATTTAATTTGATCTTGTGAATAAGGTGTAAACAAAATACCCGGACAAACTTTTATAAAACATAGTACTCATGAATAGGAGTAACTTTTACCATGGATGGGACCAAGTCTGAAATATTAAAAAAAAAACAGCTGTCCCATATAATTATTATGATCATGTACCTATTTCACTTTTGTACAGAACTGCTATTTTTTTTAAATATTTTGTTTTCACAGAGATAATATTGTTTATGGCTCACATACAAATATACCAATACATACCTATATCCTAATACATATGATATTACAAATAAAGAATAGGGGGGTATAAACACCTAACTATTCCCGATACTGAGAACCGATAAGTACTTACCTGGTCATCATCAGACCTGCAGAATGTATCATGTAGTAGCACCCGTGCACAATTAGATTAATGTTGAAAACTAGATCATTCTAACTATTCCCGTTACTGAGAACCGATCAGTACTTACCTGGTCATCATCATACCATCAGAATGTACCATGTAGTAGCACCCGTGCTCAATTAGGTACATGTTGAAGACTAGGTCATCCGAACTATTTCCGTTACTGAGAACCGATAAGTACTTACCTGGTCATCATCAGACCTTCAGAATGTATCATGTAGTAGCACCCGTGCACAATTAGATAAATGTTGAAAACTAGATCATTCTAACTATTTCCGTTACTGAGAACCGATAAGTACTTACCTGGTCAGCATCATACCTTCAGAATGTATCATGTAGTAGCACCCGTGCACAATTAGATAAATGTTGAAAACTAGATCATTCTAACTATTTCCGTTACTGAGAACCGATAAGTACTTACCTGGTCAGCATCATACCTTCAGAATGTATCATGTAGTAGCACCCGTGCTCAATTAGATAAATGTTGAAAACTAGGTCATTCTAACTATTCCCGTTACTGAGAACCGATAAGTACTTACCTGGTCATCATCATACCTTCAGAATGTATCATGTAGTAGCACTCGTGCTCAATTAGATAAATGTTGAAAACTAGATCATTCTAACTATTCCCGTTACTGAGAACCGATAAGTACTTACCTGGTCATCATCAGACCTTCAGAATGTATCATGTAGTAGCACCCGTGCACAATTAGATTAAAATGTTGAAAACTAGATCATTCTAACTATTGCCGTTACTGAGAACCGATAAGTACTTACCTGGTCATCATCATACCTTCAGAATGTATCATGTAGTAGCACCCGTGCTCAATTAGATAAATGTTGAAAACTAGATCATTATAACTATTTCCGTTACTGAGAACCGATAAGTACTTACCTGGTCATCATCATACCTTCAGAATATATCATGTAGTAGCAGCCGTGCTCAATTAGATAAATGTTGAAAACTAGATCATTCTAACTATTTCCGTTACTGAGAACCGATAAGTACTTACCTGGTCATCATCATACCTTCAGAATGTATCATGTAATAGCACCCGTGCACAATTAGATAAATGTTGAAAACTAGATCATTCTAACTATTCCCGTTACCGAGAACCGATAAGTACTTACCAGGTCATCATCAGACCTTCAGAATGTATCATTTAGTTGAATGAAAGCTATGTCAGCAGGCATAGTGCATCGTGTAGTACAAAATAAATTATAAAATTATGATGTGGTAGATACTCGTACCAGACTATAAAAACTAGAGGAACAAAAATATGTATTAGAATCTCTTAGAGAGCGAATAAAATAGGCAAAAACAATGACAACTCTGCGACACATCTGTGTTCTTCTTTAATCTTCAGTCCGTTTTATTTTAGTATGGTCGTTGGTCGGTAGGTGGCGCCAAATAAACAAATACTAGTACAGAGGTCAAATCTTTAAGGTCAACGGGCAAGGTAATACCCTTAATAGGAGTAATCTTTAGCTTCGCCACGGTTGTGGAAATCCCACAGGGCAGGTGGAAAATTTGTATTGCATAGTTACGTTATTTCAAAAATACAGTCCTTACTTCATATGTAAACAGTAAAGTACAAAATTAGTGGTGTGGTCTACAATACCTATTAGATACATTATAGCCTAGATTCAATCATCTGTCTGCATCATGTTCGCGTTCAGACGGTTGATGCACATTAAGGGCTCCGTTTTAATGTTATCTTTTGTAGTCACACAAAAGATAAAAGCTTAATTTTTACTGACTAAGGCGGAGGGTTATGATTTTCCGTTAAAACAAAAGCTAATTAGGATGATATGGATCCTAAATATTTTTTTTTTTTTTTATTTATTCGGAAGAACAAACAATTACATTTTACAAGTAAATATAACATAAGGAGTTATACAAAAATGTGCAACCAACAACGTTCTCCACAGATACAATACTCCACATATATATTCAGGATCCATGTCATCCTAATTAGCTAGCTGTCATCCTAATTATGTATATGTCTGCCTTTGTGCTGTTCTACTTGGAAGTCGGAGCAAGCTTTTCTTTTCAATTCTCCATTGTTCACCGTCACGTTATCATTAATTCCCTTTTCTTTTACATTATCTCTCACACAATCCATTCTTTCTGTTGTCTCCCTTCTCTCCCTCTCCATCCATTGACATTTATCTGTGTATTAGCTTTTGCCCGCGGCTTCGCCCGCGTGGTTGTCAGAAAATATCCCACGGGAACTTACTACCGGGATATTATTATCATAACTAATAGCCGAGGAAAAGGTCATTAACTCCTATCGCTGCGCCCGCTCCTATTGCCGTTACGCATAATTACTTTGTTACGCGTAATTTTTAATCTGTGATATCTTTTAAACTATTTATTTAAATGATATGATGTCTAGGCATATTTTAATCGATTAATATAATCCGGTATTATAGGCTTCGGAAATAACAATGAAATTTTAATAACATTCTAAAAGATAAAAAATGGGTTTTGTGGGTCATCCTTAGAAAATAGACAAGCATATGCCATCGCGGTCTTTTTTGTTAAACTTTTTAACATATACAATCCTCAAAACATACATTTTTTTTATCTCTCACGCACGGTTAGGCGGCGCACGCAAGTAAAGCTCCCAATCGGCATGATTTTGTCCGCCATCTTCAAAAATAATAGTCATGTTTCAGCTAATTTACACAAAATAACACTAATGAATCACTCCGACCATTGGTGAAAACAGACAGACACAGACGCGGCGGGGGACTTTGTATAATATGTAAGGATAAGGAGAACATCTGGTGGTAATTGAGACCTAGGTGAAGTTGATTTTCAGCGATATGCGATGTAGGCTCGTGTGCGTCTTTGAAGTTATTGTAATACCAGAACAAACAAATTACTTAACGTTATGTTATCTACTGACTATTACCACCATGGATCGTGACAAACGTCGTGATCGTGATTTGTTGATTGTCAATCAACGAATCACGCTCATCGTCACGTGTGGTGGCATCTACAACGCCACATGCGAACTACGCATCACACTGACGTCACGCAAAAACCTGCATCCCGCAAGCAGTGTTTACCGCGTGACGAGTACAGCGACGACATATACAACGTCCCGACATCAATCGTCGGGCAGTTACCCATCAGACACGACACCCGTCTGGTCGGAGAATCCTCCCTTTTCTATAGATGATGAGTGAATTTTACACCCGGTTCCTCATGGTTCTATAGGTACGTAGAATTTAGCAATAATCTGCTAAAGATCTGTTTACAGAATGAAACCGCAGCTTTTACACTTCTAATCTTTCTGGCAAAATTTGAGTTTTATTAAAGTGATACGAAGTCACGAATTGTAAAATTAAATCCATGGTTGAATATTTCTATGGTTTAATACGTTTTTAGTGGTTTAAGTAGTGACAACCCATATTTTTCATTGAAGTTTTTGTATAATTTAATCACTTTAAAAATCCATTAATGAATACACGTTTTCGATCAAACCTTCATGAATAAGAAATCATCGATAGGTCAGTGCCGCGTATTGATATGCAAAGCAAGGTCCAGCCTTGTAGGGGGCTCAATAAATGGTATACAATACACAGATACACAGACGTGTTTACATTTTCATTAGCATGAGACACCCCGAACTTTACGATATATTAATAAATGCCCGTAGCATTTCATTTCCTTGATTGCTTACTCCAGCAAAACGGAATCGATTATTAAACCACGCAAAAAATGTGTAATAATTATACATAGTAAATTTGCTGTTTTGTTTTTTTGCCTGCTTAGCGTTTGTGGACTAGGAGAAAGCCTTCGATTCGATGGAGACATGGGCATTACTGCAGTCGCTTGAACGGTGCCAGACCGACTATCGGTACATCGAGGTGCTGATGTTTCTGTACGAAAACGCCACTATGTCAGTCCGATTTCAGGACCAGGTCTCGAAACCTATCCTTCTGCAACGAGGTATGAGACAGGGAGACGTTATCTCTCCGAAACTGTTCACCGCTGCACTGGAGGATGTCTTCAAGGTTCTGGACTGGAAAGGGCTAGGCATTAACATCAATGGCGACTACATCACTAACCTTCGGTTTGCCGACACAACAAAGGTCGTGTCAAATGCCCATGTAACACAACACGAACATTGGAGACGCTACATTTGAAGTTGTGTTATGTTTACCTAAAACAAAATGTCCAGTTAGGTAGGTCCAATTTCGAGAAGAGGTCAATCGTCGAATCCGACTCGGCTGGGCAACGTTCGGGAAGCTACGCAATATCTTCTCGTACCACATACCGCAGTGTCTCAAGACGAAAGTCTGACCAGTACGTGTTGCCAGTGATGACCTATGACACAGAAATTATACGAAATATAACATATAATATACTATAGATAACGATACGAACAGGACCATTATGAGCGATCAGATCATAATGGATTATTAGAAGGCTAAAATCACCCAAAGGGCAATGGAGAGGGCTATGCTTGGAGTTGCCCTACGTGATCGAATCAGAAATGAAGAGATCCGCAGGAGAACCAAGGTATCCGACATAGCCCGAAGAATTACCAAACTAAAGTCGGCAGGGCAGATTGCTTGCAGAACAGATGGCCGATGGGGCCGAAAGGTTCTGGAGTGGCGACCGCGTACCGGAAGACGTAGTGTTGGAACGCTTCCCACAAGGTGGACCGACGACTTTCTGGAGACCGCACCAACCCGCTGGATGCGGGAAGCAAAAAACCGGTCGAAGAGGCGGTGCTTGGGGGAGGCCTATGTCCAGCAGTAGACGTCTTTCGGCTGAAATGATGATGGAAATAATTTGCTACAAAAGCAACGAACATTGAAGTCATGACGTTGCTACATAGATTACTGTGGTGGAATTCGACCTCCAAATTATAAAACGAATTAATTTTAGCACCACGTATACAAACTTAATGCAGACGGAAGTGAAGAAAATTAATTATCTGGCATATAATTATAGCATAAAATATGCGCTAGCTATGTGCGAATCCGGTCGATATCAGAAACAACTGCTATATGAGATCTATCTTCATTGAGCATTGCCTTGAGCAGACCGGTAGTAAACTATTTCCGACACTATTAAAACACCCGCCAGGTGAGGCTCGATTGAGGCTTCTTAGGATCAATAACATTTATCTGAGCAGTTTATAAATTGGTCCTTCACTACACATGTTAAATATACCGATTAGCTTGAAGATGAGTAGAGCTGCGATATTCTGCCGCACACGTAACATCTGGTTTGTGACGGACTGTAAGCTGTGACCCATACACGGAGGGTATACTTAAGCCAAAAATAAGCTTATTAATTAACCTTCAGATAAGGCCAACTTAATTAGCAAGGGATTAACTTGTAAGTTGCAATAATTAATGTTTGTGTTTACCACACAATCCGACGATGAAAGGAAAATAGACTACAAATTAACACAACGTTACATTAATAATTAGCTAAGGATTACTAAGAGAACAGAATTAAATAAATTGGTTCATTTGAACTATATTCCGGTAATTTCGTACCAAAATTCCATGACTAACTTTATTTTTTTAAATCGACGTTTTTTGAGACGTGCGTTTTCGATCGTTGCGGCTAAGTTCGTGTCATATCTCTGTGTATATGAAGTTATCGCCGGATGCAACAGGTAGCGATACGAAGTTGGATGCAACGACTGTGATGGCACCGTGATAACTGCGCGTTGCATAATAATAACACGCCACTATCAGTTACTTGTTTGTGTCGTTGCACACAACTATGCGAGATTACGGATAAGTAACAGCTGCACTGTTTTTCTTTTGTAACTGGATAGGACAGGAAAATTCCAATTAAAATTATCACGTGTTGCTGCAGTACTTTCCAGTGAGTCACAGAAGAATTGCTACGGCACTTAATTCAATCAAAATAAAAAGCGTGATGATTTTTCTGGCGACTAATGTGCCGATCACCTGCCGACCAGGCTGCTGACAATCCTGACGTGATTATGTCTGTTTCCAGTTATCCTCGTCGCCGAACACGGGCGGCTGGGCGCACGTGCGGCTCGCGGTGCTCCTGGGCGGCATCCTGGCGGCCGCCGCCGCACTGCTGGGCGCCGCCGCCGCCTGGGGCCTGCCGGCCGGCCGGGATACCTTCGCCTTCATGGCGGCTGAGGTAACCCACCAGCAGACGTAAAACCATTAGTAAGTCATTGCAATGTAACTCTTATATTGGTTAGGCAAGGTATAAATTAGAATGTGGTAAGTTGCATTGCAATGACTTAACTAATGGCTTTCCGTCATTCAAATTTGACCATGAATGTGCTGCTTGAGCCCAGGTATACACGGGCGATTTGTTATCGGGCACTGGATTTTCAACGCTCTTCTTAGCGCCGGCCGAGAGTTGAAAAACCAACAATGTGTCTTTTCGATGCGCTGGGATGCACTCTGTGGGATTCTCAACGCTCGCTCAACACCGAGACTTGAAAATCCAGTGATAGTGAATATCCGAGTGATAAAATCCCGCCGCGATATTGTTACGTCCGTGCGCACATGGGCCAACTATTATCATCAATCTTGTAGGTCTAGCGCCATTGTTCGGAGTTTCACATTCTGTTTTTGCTTTTCGTTTTAGTTATAGCTTATGTGATGACATTCGCGCATCTAGCGGAGACTCCTCATTTTAGATGAATTTAAAATAACTCTTTGTGAGGGGAAATCCGAGATCAATCAACTGACTGACTGAAGTTCAAAGATCTAATACACGTCCACGTAAAACGTAGCGTAGACAAATTTCCGTTGTACAAAGAACGGTTTTCTGAAAAGAACGCACCATATTAATGCTTGATGTGGATGACCGTCATCATTCCTCAATGTGCTAAGATAGGGGAATCATTTAAACCGGTCTATTTATTACGTCGTGTTCAGAATGTGACAAACAAAATATGAGGTAACAGAACCTTGAATGAGTAATAGGTCAGCAGAGTTCGATGCCACTGCAGAAGGTTCCGCGTCGGTAGACTGAGATTGTGAGGTAAGGTACTCTGACCAGTGGCTAACGTTGTGTGGCCCATTGTGGGCCACTATGAACTATAAAGTGTGTAGCATCCGTATCCATACTCCATACTGCACTGCATTGAATGAATAAACCTGAGAACAAACACGTGTAGGTAATGAAATAAATACAATACCCCTTTTTGTTTAAGAGTGGGAAGGGGATCAAGTCTGAATGTTTGATACAATAGTACCTTATTGTTATCATACAATACGTCATTACAATAAGTAATCGAATGCATTCAATAACCATGTTTCGTATTTCATAAAGCTTTGTGCAGACTAGCGCGACACGATAGCGCAAAGCGACTCCGGTTATTGATAAACCGTGAAGTTTTCTTAGAAATAGTTAAATAGTTGTTCGAGTCGCGTAGCGCTGGTCTGCACGAGCCTTAATACTGTCGTGACCGACTGGATTGGACAAATGGATTTACACCTATCTGAACGCCAGGCGCAAGAGTGTCAAGAATTAGACCTATCTGAACGCCAGGCGCAGGAGTGTCAGGAATTAGACCTATCTGAACGCCAGGCGCAGGAGTGTCAGGAATTAGACCTATCTGAACGCCAGGCGCAGGAGTGTCAGGAATTAGACCTATCTGAACGCCAGGCGCAGGAGTGTCAGGAATTAGACCTATCTGAACGCCAGGCGCAGGATTGTCAGGAATTAGACCTATCTGTACGCCAGGCGCAGGAGTGTCAGGAATTAGACCTATCTTAACGCCAGGCGCAGGAGTGTCAGGAATTAGACCTATCTGAACGCCAGGCGCAGGAGTGTCAGGAATTAGACCTATCTGAACGCCAGGCGCAGGAGTGTCAGGAATTAGACCTATCTGAACGCCAGGCGCAGGAGTGTCAGGAATTAGACCTATCTGAACGCCAGGCGCAGGAGTGTCAGGAATTAGACCTATCTGAACGCCAGGCGCCGGGGTGTCAGGAATTAGACCTATCTGAACGCCAGGCGCCGGGGTGTCAGGAATTAGACCTATCTGAACGCCAGGCGCCGGGGTGTCAGGAATTAGACCTATCTGAACGCCAGGCGCCGGGGTGTCAGGAATTAGACCTATCTGAACGCCAGGCGCAGGAGTGTCAGGAATTAGACCTATCTGAACGCCAGGCGCAGGAGTGTCAGGAATTAGACCTATCTGAACGCCAGGCGCAGGAGTGTCAGGAATTAGACCTATCTGAACGCCAGGCGCAGGAGTGTCAGGAATTAGACCTATCTGAACGCCAGGCGCAGGAGTGTCAGGAATTAGACCTATCTGAACGCCAGGCGCAGGAGTGTCATGAATTAGACCTATCTGAACGCCAGGCGCAGGAGTGTCAGGAATTAGACCTATCTGAATGCCAGGCGCAGGAGTGACAGGAATAGGGATGATGCCTGGGTCAAAAAAAAGAAATTATATTTAGTCCGTCAGTCAGATAATAAAAAAAATATTAGAGTCGTATTTTTTGCTTTATCATATTAATAAAAAATGACAGATAAAACGCATTAAAGTTGGGAAGTGGGGGTCGCTACGTCACAAGTATGTATAAAATCTACATACTCGTGACATCACGGCACATTTTAACTCAATGTATCGCCGTAATCTTTTGATAACGCAAAAAAAGAAAAAATACGTGTACGTTATTTTTTCATAATCTACATTACGGACAAAAAACATTTTTTTAGTCATCATCCCTATTAGAACTAGGTATCTGAATGCAAGGCGCAGGAGTGACAGGAATTCAATTTTGTTAATTAAGACCTTTGTTATATTTTTTACATAAAAATCTTTATTGAGTTTTAACGGGCCGGCGGAGCATGCGTAGTTCATACAAACGTAATACCAAAATAATTTGTAAATCAAACATATTCTTAAGGTAGTGTGTATTTATTCCGATTGGATTACAGAATATCTATGCTCCCAAATATATATTTTGAATGGACACTGATATAAAGGCGAGATATATTTCTATGGAATTTAAAATTTCTATAGAAAACTTATTTTTCCCGTAACTCGTCTTTAAATCAGTGTCCATTCAAAATATATATTTGGGAGCCTAGATATTCTGTAATCCAATCGGAATAAATACACACTACCTTAAGAATATGTTTGATTTACATATTATTTTGGTATTACGTTTGTATGAACTACGCATGCTCCGCAGGCCCCTTAAGAGTTTGACTCTTACCTAGCTGTAAGTTTGAGCTTAAGGGTGCTCTTCCGAAAGCGACCGAGACCGCTAACCGCAGCAGCAACGTCTCGAAGCCGCGTGCCGTACTACAGCGACACATACAAGTCCGTCGTGTCGCTGCCATCGGTCATTGCGGTCGCCTTCGGAAGAGCACCTTAAGGATAGAAACATCTTGTTGTTGACTGAGAGCACTGTGTGTTGTTGGTTGCAGTGCATCCTAGTGCTGGTGTCCGTGCTGCACGTGGTGGCGCGCTACGTGCTGCAGCTGTACGAGGCGGACGTGGCCGGCCCCGTGGCCTACTACACGCATCTGGTGTTCGACGTGAGTGTACCACACATAGTCCGCCATCACTCTCCCGCCCTAATCCCAATGTATTAGCGGTCGGCGCAACATGTCTTCTTTTCCACACTTCTCTATCAGTCGTCATCTCGGTCCTCACCCCCTTTCTAGCCATATCATCTTCCACGCATTCCATCCATCATTTCTTTGATCTTCCCCTGCTCTTATAGCCTTCCATATTCATGCTCAAAATCCTGCCAAACAGATAGCTTAGATTGAGAAGTTTAGACATCAATGGCGAATATCTAAGCAGTTACACGCCCTGGCCTGTCTTAACTGTGACATAGCCTTTAAACCTGTCAACCTCAATGCATTTATTTCAATTAAACCATTTACAGGCACTTTTGAATTGTCAAAGAATCGGTCAGTTAGTCAGAAAGTTGAAGCTAGACACGACATTTTCCTCACTCCTCCGCAACACATGCCCATGCCGTGAAAACGACAACGTAGTGCATGATGAAAAATATAGACGACCTAAACAGGAGGCTAAGACAGACTGGATACGGAAAGCGGCGAACCGGGTGTTTTCACACCATGTGCGAGCGATGCCTATAATATACAGCAGTAGACTGCGATTGAGTGAGTGGAATGAAGCGTCGTCGTGCAGACAGGCGCGACGCGCGATGCGACGCGGGCATTGTTCTACCGTGAAGTTTTCTTAGAAATTGTTTTGTTAGAGTCGCGTCGCGCCAGTCTGCCCGAGGCTTAATTGAAGTCACCACTGTATCACTCGCGGTGTGACTTCAGAAGATATCACATGAAGTGATGAAATGTCTATAATCCAGTAATCATTGATTGTCGTCAATCAAACAACATGGTATCAGATCTGAGTTCATCTGAGAGTATTACAGGTAAGATAGCATTGTCAGTTGGAGTCATGTATTGTCATGAATGACGTCACAGTGAAAACATGTTTTCCTTTGTCTAACATCGCCACATCATTCGCGCCTCGGTCACCTTTGCTGACAGTTGCCATCAGAGCAATAAATTGCACTAATGTGAACATTTGGTAACAAATTATAGTTTTATTACTTTAAATTAACCTCTAACACGCAGAGGTAGATGACAGTAGACGGTAAGTAGCTACTTAAGACGCAGATATGTACCAGTGACCTTGAGTGGTTAGCTTACGTGTTCTGTACTGAGCTCACGCAACGCGTCGTATGTCCAGCCAGTAATAGGACTTGCCCATCAAGGTGCGCTGTCCCAAATTAGACGCATTATTAATTTATTATACATAAAACTAAAGGCATTTTAATAAAACACGTATACTAAAAGATCAATAATTAAATTATCTTTAAAATGGTGAAGGTTTCAGAAAAATACGCTTGATAGATTTTGCGTGATTCTCAGTTTTTTATCCGCGTGACATAGCTTTACAAATTAATTTCACTATGTAATATAAACATAATCTAAAATATTCCTATATTAAGTTATTAAGAACATGCTCTAGTTTAACAGATCATTAACACTACTCGTTTAGACGTGATCTTCAGTATAAAATCATTAAAAGTCGATTATCGTCGCCTTAATAGCCGCTAGAGGCCGTCAACCAACGACTACAGACCGTTGTGTGTCGGTTGATGTAACGATGCAACATAGTTATTACATTGACCTCCACGTCGCCGTCATTTGTGACAGTTATTGAACTTTTGTTCTTTCTCACTCAATTATAATGCCATGACATCATGGTCGATTTATTAACATGCAATGGTATTCATGTAGATTAAAGATACTTTGAAAAACACTCACGCTAGATTAAAAAAACTGTATCGTTTTTCTGTAAGATGATTTCTCCTAAAGAATTTCTGTAAACACGCCTACCTTAATTGGGTATATTGCCAAGGAGAGTGGAGTAGGTTTTTGCAAGAGTCGGCACATCCCTTGTATTCTGGGGTCTCATAGTGAAGTACGAAGTACCACAAGTACGAGTTAAGTTCCACAATAAGGACCTTTTTTAGTATCATGCGGTTTTGCTGAAGCACGCGGATAACCAAGATTCTATACCGATTCGAAATACTTTAAAAGGTAAACATGTCACACGTGTCACGCTTGCGGGAACAAATCCGCATGTTAGTTAATACGCTGTAAGTTTTGCCTGACGTTACGTTTTTTTTAACCCAAAGTTTGGCTGATATACGGGGGGTAAAAAGAATGGGTCTTTTTTTTCACATAGCCGCTATCTACGCATTCTGTACATCAAAATAAGTTACATTGACCAAAAATGAATGCAGGGTAACAACAAAAAAATGACCATAATGACAGGAAGTAAGAGTCAAGTGATTCTCGGCTTCGAGTCCTATTACATTTTTTTTACGGATTGCGTGATTTTCGACGCTGTAATTTTCAGTAGCAGTAAAACATTTTAATTATTTTATTATAATAGTGCCATTCTCTTTCTTGTAAGCTGGAGTTACACATTCTTTTAGTGTAATTTGCTGAATTGACGAGGAATATACAGGGTGTTAAAGTAATTGCGTGCCATAGCTTAGGGGTAGGTTCAGTACCGATAAAGGAAGCCAGAAAAAAAAAAAAAACCTTGGAATTGTACGTAAGTACCTACTTAATTACCTATCCTTCACCCGGCGTTATCGAACTGTTCGGGCGTAGGTATTTCATTACGTTCGATAGTATGTAGGTAACTCTAGAAAATTATTAATTAACATTTAAACAAAATAAAAACATTATTATCGCATCGCCGCGGCCGTACGAAAGGAAAATTCGAATTGTAATTTACATACCGTCGTCGTAGCGTTAGCTCGATTCGCGTTTGATAGTAGGTAAGTAATTAAAGCATTAGATGTATTTAATTTATCTAAAAATAACATAATAGAAAATGAATCAAAATAATGTGAAACCGTTAGACACTGAAATTATTGAAATCAACAGTTCCTAAACTACTCGTCCGTCGCTTCCGAGCGCCCGAGCAAGAGTGCCCCTCTATGCCCTCCAACGTCGTGCCGCCCCTTCCACTCGTTGCGTCAGAATGGTCACGTGCTATCCCTGCCGTCTCACTTGACAAATCCACTGAGTACTTTAATTTTTTTATTGTAATTTTTTCTTATTGAGAAACGAAAACTGAAACGTATTCATTGTAGATAGAAGTTTTATATCATATTAGTTTATTTGATAAAATTGTGTTTATTTGGAATTTAATGGACGCTGAATCAAGACATTTATTGCTTTTCTTTACGATTTTTTCCGTGAAAACTCAAGGGAATTAAGGAAATTCTAGAACTCCAAAAAACAAGTAAAACATTCGACTTATCTTTTATTAATTTTAGCTTTTATTAGAATTGAAAAAGTTTTTTTTTATTGCGTAACTCCAACTTACCAGAAAGAGAATTCGTTATTGATAATCAACTAATTCAAATATATTTACTGCTGCTGAAAATTAAAACGTCAAAAATCATGAATTTGCGTAAAAAACGTACGTTTTTACACCTGTTATAATGCCATATGAAATTGTGTCCGTTTACTAGCATAATGTGTAATTAAATGTTTGTGTCCCAGTCGGTGTCGCTGGTGGTGGAGCTGCTGCACGTGCTGCACATGGTTGTGTATAGCAACATGCTGGTGTCCATGGCGTCGCTCGTGCTGCTCATGCAGCTGCGGCACCTGCTGCACGAGCTGCAGGCGCGCGTGCGGCGACACCGCCTCTACACCGAGCTCGCCACGCACATGAGTCGCAAGTACGTACCCCTTAGTCCTTACTGCTGCCCGCGCAGCTGCGGCACCTGCTGCACGAGCTGCAGGCGCGCGTGCGGCGACACCGCCTCTACACCGAGCTCGCCACGCACATGAGTCGCAAGTACGTACCCCTTAGTCCTTACTGCTGCCCGCGCAGCTGCGGCACCTGCTGCACGAGCTGCAGGCGCGCGTGCGGCGACACCGCCTCTACACCGAGCTCGCCACGCACATGAGTCGCAAGTACGTACCCCTTAGTCCTTACTGCTGCCCGCGCAGCTGCGGCACCTGCTGCACGAGCTGCAGGCGCGCGTGCGGCGACACCGCCTCTACACCGAGCTCGCCACGCACATGAGTCGCAAGTACGTACCCCTTAGTCCTTACTGCTGCCCGCGCAGCTGCGGCACCTGCTGCACGAGCTGCAGGCGCGCGTGCGGCGACACCGCCTCTACACCGAGCTCGCCACGCACATGAGTCGCAAGTACGTACCCCTTAGTCCTTACTGCTGCCCGCGCAGCTGCGGCACCTGCTGCACGAGCTGCAGGCGCGCGTGCGGCGACACCGCCTCTACACCGAGCTCGCCACGCACATGAGTCGCAAGTACGTACCCCTTAGTCCTTACTGCTGCCCGCGCAGCTGCGGCACCTGCTGCACGAGCTGCAGGCGCGCGTGCGGCGACACCGCCTCTACACCGAGCTCGCCACGCACATGAGTCGCAAGTACGTACCCCTTAGTCCTTACTGCTGCCCGCGCAGCTGCGGCACCTGCTGCACGAGCTGCAGGCGCGCGTGCGGCGACACCGCCTCTACACCGAGCTCGCCACGCACATGAGTCGCAAGTACGTACCCCTTAGTCCTTACTGCTGCCCGCGCAGCTGCGGCACCTGCTGCACGAGCTGCAGGCGCGCGTGCGGCGACACCGCCTCTACACCGAGCTCGCCACGCACATGAGTCGCAAGTACGTACCCCTTAGTCCTTACTGCTGCCCGCGCAGCTGCGGCACCTGCTGCACGAGCTGCAGGCGCGCGTGCGGCGACACCGCCTCTACACCGAGCTCGCCACGCACATGAGTCGCAAGTACGTACCCCTTAGTCCTTACTGCTGCCCGCGCAGCTGCGGCACCTGCTGCACGAGCTGCAGGCGCGCGTGCGGCGACACCGCCTCTACACCGAGCTCGCCACGCACATGAGTCGCAAGTACGTACCCCTTAGTCCTTACTGCTGCCCGCGCAGCTGCGGCACCTGCTGCACGAGCTGCAGGCGCGCGTGCGGCGACACCGCCTCTACACCGAGCTCGCCACGCACATGAGTCGCAAGTACGTACCCCTTAGTCCTTACTGCTGCCCGCGCAGCTGCGGCACCTGCTGCACGAGCTGCAGGCGCGCGTGCGGCGACACCGCCTCTACACCGAGCTCGCCACGCACATGAGTCGCAAGTACGTACCCCTTAGTCCTTACTGCTGCCCGCGCAGCTGCGGCACCTGCTGCACGAGCTGCAGGCGCGCGTGCGGCGACACCGCCTCTACACCGAGCTCGCCACGCACATGAGTCGCAAGTACGTACCCCTTAGTCCTTACTGCTGCCCGCGCAGCTGCGGCACCTGCTGCACGAGCTGCAGGCGCGCGTGCGGCGACACCGCCTCTACACCGAGCTCGCCACGCACATGAGTCGCAAGTACGTAAGTACGCAAGTAGTCCTTACTAATAAACAAACGCTGTATAAAGTCATATCTTACCTCATTCGAAGGACCAACAAGGCGTTTGGTCCTCCGAGTCGGTTCTACACGAATTAAAAGGGAAATATTTAAATGTGCGTCAAACTATATTTTTAACTTCATACGCGCATAATCAGCTTCCTAGCCATTACCCCACTATGTTGGGACTTGAACTTCAAACGATGAGGACTTTTTTTTTAAATTGCGATTTTCAAGTTTGTCAGCGGTAAATTCCCATTATGATATTTTTACTACGCAGTGCTATTAATTCATCTTTCTGATTTTCAATTAATATTCTAAAACTGTGTAGGTGTACGCTTCTTTTAAACTGTTTTTACCTAAATTGTCCAGTGTTATGGAAGGTTTATAAAATTATTTAGTAACTACAATTTTGGTTTTACCAACTTTAAATGATCATCTTAGTTGGCAGTGCGAAAATTTCTCGACATGGGTGCTATTACATAAAATGAAAAAAATCAAAAAATTTGGATTTTTTTAAAAGACTTAACGCTTGTCGTTTTCATGGTTCTCGAGGGTGCTACAGCCGATAGTGAGGTCTAAATAAAAATCCAAGATGGCGGCGAAACTTTAAAAATGTGCACCATGATTTTCATATTCATGGACTTCGAGTCACGAAAATAGAGTCTAAATTTTCCTAAATCCAAGCTGGTAGCTACAATGTTTTTGAAACCTTTTTTTCAGTCATCCCTGTATGATCGTCTCTTTCTAAATCGCGATGTGACACAACAGTGAGAACACAGCAACTCCCGGCCCCGAATGAACCTGCTGCTAAAATATCTGAAAGGCTAAACGGCTAGATAAAATATCTGAAAAACTAAAAAGCTACAAAAAGCCGCGTTTAAATATGAAAATACTTGTTAATTCGGGCGTCTTTTGCTGAGGAATTTGAAGAAACTATTATCTCAAATCTACATCCGTAGCGTGCGATAGGAACAGCTGCAGCTCAGAACGATGACGATAATATCACCAATAAAAAAAATTATGAGATCGATGTTTCGTAATTCCCGTTTTTGCACCTCTAAAACTGAGCCGAATCAATTATTTTTTACATTAAAATTGTAAGAAAGAATATGTCTAGGTTTCTATCATTTTATTTTATGTTAAAAACTTTTGGTAGTCCTCTAATCACGGCGGTAAAAATGGGGCATTTTTATAATTTGTGGAGGGTCATATTTTCTTTACCAATAAGATGCTGGACAAAAGGAAATAACAAGGACGTGTCTACAGCAGAACTTGATTTTATGGAAAAAAATATTGCTCTAGAGGCAATAATCAGGAAGAAAAAATGGAGATTCGCAGGCCCGTTCCCTCTTAATTATAACTATTATATATTATAACTTCTAGTTACAGCTCTATGTAAGCGGGCACGCCCTTTATGCCTGGAGGCTTTATTTTCTTTTTTTTTAGATATTGTTTACGTTTAGTTATTTTTATTTCTGCTTGAGTATAGTTCTCGATGTTTTTGGTTGGTATATTGGCGTGTGCTAGCTGTCATATGGCTATTAATTTAGAATTTAAATTTTATTTTGCGTAATGTAAATTATCTTATAAATTATTGTATAGAATCTTTTTTTTTTTCCTAACTGAACAGACAGCTGTGCTGCTGGGGAGTTTGTTGCGCCACTTCTTCTTCCCAGCAAAAGCACTAGGAAGTGGTGACGGGTGGGCGTTTTGGGGGACTGTCTTATGTAATTTTGACGTTCGAAAAGTGCTGATTCTCAGCCTAATTTGAATAAATGACTTTTGATTTTTTGATTTTGATTTTGATTTTGAATGGCTCAGACCAATAAAAAAGTATAGACGGAGCCGTCGTAAACAATCGCGACGAAATAACTGAGGCCAATTCTCGGCTTTGTGTGCGTAACTCGGTGTAAGATATCGTAGATTTGCGCATGTGTGCTAGAGAAAAATGTTGCAAGCATTGTGTTGCGACTCCCAAGTGCGAGAGATATACTTGAATGAAAAGTTTTATTATTTTGTAGTATTGTGTTTTATTTGTATTGGGTGAATGAAATGAAAGATAATTAAGTTGAATGAGAGTCATTTAATTTAATATTAACATCAATAATTAATTTTACAACACATACAAAACTTACGCAAATTAAAATGACTAATGCCCCTTATGTTGTGTCAGTTTTTTATGTCTGGCGTTTTGAGTCATCACCTATAAAGTTTCTTGTTTTGCAATATGGTGGAATCTTATGTTTATGTATTTATTAATTACAGGTCTTATTAAAGTTGTTTGGTGCTCTACGCCATACACGTTATGTTCATCTTCTAAGTTTGAAAAAATATCCTGATTACCAATAAGTCTTCCCTTACTTTTGGGAAAAGATAATGATCTTAACTTGCAACACTGACACAATGGCGTCTAGAATTCTTGTTCCGAGAAATGATGACAAACATTTTACGATTTTGTTTAAATTACACATCAAATCGGATACTTACTTGTGAAAAGTAATCCCAGAAGACTTTTTCTGAAAACATTAATAATTTTTGCAGCAGTTTATGACGCAGGACGGCATAATTTCGCAATTATAATTTCACCAAAATTACGTCTTGCACACTCGCTCACTCGCGGCAGACTACCGCGCGGCCGTCTTCATATTGCCGAATCGTCTTCATATTACGTGCTTCACTTTTTGAGCGCAATGTTCCGTCTATACTTTTTTATTGGTCTGAGTTGAATGGCTTGTTTATACTTTACGGTTAGCGGCGTATTACTGACCGAAGTGACCGATAGCGCAGATACGATGACTAACGAGACGTGGCGTGACCAGTGACGTCACTTGTTGTTGACGGATGGTGTAGTAGACGATCAAGCGCCCTCTCAGCCCGTGAGCAGGTCCGGCGGGCGGCGCGTGTCGCTAGGTCATGGAAGGCGCACAAGATCTCATGGTCGCGGGTTCAAGTGTGGGAAGGGAACACCGGGGTGATTTTTAGTCAGTAGGAGTCTGACAGACCCCCTTGCCCGCCCCAGGGCGGAGGACATCCATGAGGACTTAAGAAAAAAAGAATGTTCGGTTAGGTTGGTGGTCATTTTGTGAATTGAAGAAACAAGATGGCGGTGTTTGTTCCGATTTTGGCCACGCGCCAATAAATACATGCTATAGAACAGCGGTTCTCAAACTTTTTTGGAAAACGAAATATTTGTCGGAGCCCTAAAATAATCAAAACCTGGTTGTATGTGTATTCTTCATTAATAATCATAATACTTGACATTGACATTTGCATCTACTGGGGGGTATAAAAATAAATTTTTACTTTTCATAAATTGTTTGAATGTCGGACTTGATTGAAGATAGTTGAAGTCGCATGTCAGGTTCGGCATCCACTCTATTGCGGTATTTTGTTTTTATAACTGTATAGGTGGAGTTGAGAATTCTGTTTCGCACAGTTTGTAACTCCGATCTAAGTTCAAATTGCCTTATTAATCACAATTTTGACTAAATTCATTATTTTTACTACTTCCCCAAGAACTAATTTTAGATTTGGCGGCATTTGCTTACACACTGTTCTTTTAGATGTTGCATAAATTGAACGAATGACGATACTACGATCGAATTCAAGTTTAATTTTTATTAAACGTAAGATCGGTTTCACGAATAAAAAGTAAAGCGCCTAATTGTTGTTCTATTGCACTCTGCATAGACATGTGATTAAGCAAATGCCGCCAAATCTAAAATTAGTTCTCGAGGAAACTGGGCTCCGCAAAACCTCTGTGGACAGAGAGAGAGAGGCTCAGAGGCTTTGCGGAGCCCAGGGGCTCCGCGGAGCACACTTTGAGTAACACTGCTATAGAAAATTATTTCACAAGAAGCATGTCCACAGCTACCCTATGGCTAGCAAGGAAGAGGTGGAAAAGAACCAGGACAACTGCGCCATCTGCTGGGAGCCCATGAAGGAGGCCAGAAAGCTTCCCTGCTCTCATCTGTTCCACAAGTAAGTGCCAAACAATTTTTTTTTCTTCACATCGTTATTCGGTATTCGAGTTTTTTACTGTGTTTTATTCGGCTATATAGTGTAGAAGTCTATGGCTGCTGTAGAGGAGTTTTTCGAGAGTCAAGAAAATCATTTTTTTTTACAAGGAATAAGGAAGTTGAGAAACGCGTTATTCTAAATGCATTGCATTGGATTATGCAGAAAAATAAAACATTTTTGTTTAAATCTTTGCATTTTTTTAATATTGATTCCAAGAATTTTTTGATTCACCCTCGTAATATGAATTTTAAATTAACTTTCATTTAATTGCAATGTATGACAAGGGACTTTGTTGTAACATTTAACAACCTACTTTAGATAATCTGAAAAATGGTTGATCTATCTTACTTAACTTTATTTCTAATATTAAAATTATGTCTATCACTTATTTTTATTAAACAGATATAGATAATTTCTTACATACATAATATATTCATAAATGAATTGGGAAGGTAATAATATTAATAATATTAATCTTTTTACATTGTTCCCTGAGAGATTCGCAGAGACGTAGATTATAAATGGCTCTGTCAGCAGCCCGACCCCACCGTAAAATGCCATACGACATAATACTGTGGAAGTAGCTCAATAGACCAAACGCGCAGTTTCTACATCTGCTATGTCTTATCTTTCTAACAGCATAAGCGGCCGAGCTTAGCCGCCCCGCGAGAGATGTTATATGTGGTCCCCATTATAGTTTCTCGTCTGGCGTGATTCCTAAGAAAACAGTTTGATTAATAAATTCCAGTTTTCTCTCCATTCGCTACTTCTAACATGAAATGTATTTGTAAATAATGCAAATGCAAATAATCTAATGCATTTGTATTTTTTTTTCATTTAGTACCAAATTATATACCGTAAACCAATCTTGGACCGAAGAATAGAGTTATTCACGTCGTCATGGATTGTAAGGTTTCTATTTTCTAATATACAGGCTGTCCGGTAAATAATGGATCACCTTGAAATAGCATATCTATAGATCTTATGGCCGTTCTAAAAAAAATACAAAAAACAAAAAAAATCCCTAGTAGTATCTAAGATTTTTAACTACCTTTTTTACCTTATTTTACATTCTTCTTCACCACGACCACAAATGCATGAATTCCATCTGTTATTTTGTTGTTGTAATATTGTACGTTGACCATGCCGAAAGAGAAGCAGTAAATAATGTGACTAGAAATTGAACAGTATTTTTTTTCAAATAAATCTTATCTTTGGTACTACTTGGGATATATATTTTTTTAGAACGGCCGTCAGCTCTATTATATGCTATTTCAAGATGATCCGTAGATGTCTAGACTCAAGACTGAAATCTGATGTCTAGATTTGAGTGATTATCTGGGTCGTAATTTTAAAGCAGATGTCAGGTTGTATGTGGCTCCCCTAAGTAAGGTGTGTGTGCGCAGCTCGTGCCTGTGCCAGTGGGTGCAGCAGGACGCGTCGTGCCCCACGTGCCGGCGCGCGCTGGCGGCCGCGGGGCCCGCGCGGCCCGCGCAGGGGCCCGCCAGGCACCCCAATCATCTGTTCCACTTCGACGGTAAGTCGCGCCAATGAAAAACTTTATTTTACCAAAAATCACTTTTTGAACTGGCTCACAAATTGTCTATTTAATCCTAAGATAACCATGGAAATAATAATGACTTATGACCAAACGTAATCATAATCATTTATTTGCAATAAGTATTAGTGCAGTGTTGGTGTTATAGTCGGTAATAAGCTCCTAATACAAAGTCAGACATTTGTCATGCAAAACATTATTGTAATGTTTAATGCCGAGTATAATATTTAT
Source organism: Xanthia togata (assembly GCA_963853775.1). NCBI lineage: Eukaryota > Metazoa > Arthropoda > Insecta > Lepidoptera > Noctuidae > Xanthia > Xanthia togata. The sequence goes on along the minus strand of OY970805.1, from coordinate 24,841,488 downwards.
AGATAAATAAAAGATAGAATACTCTTTATTGTACACCATAAAAATTAAAGACATAAAAGAAATTTTACATAGGGTGACACAATGGGCGGTCTTATCGCTTAAAGCGATCTTTTACAGACAACCTTTGGATGGATTAAAGAGAGAGTCAATACTGCAGATAGTCAGCGGTGTACCATCTACATATACAATAAATACATACATACATAAAGCATAAAATTATTCATATAAATATATATATATATATATATATGCATAGATATACTAATATAAACTTATAAACAATAATATATTAGTTTATTTCTCTCACCAGACATGAAACAAGAGCAAGGAACTATATGTAATGATGATGATTATGGAGAGAGGAATTGTTTTTTTACCAGAATTTTAAAAGTGGACAAAGATTGAGCACGCCTTATCGACACGGGCAAGGCATTCCATAACCGTACTGCTTGAACTGTAAAAGATTTGTCATAAAAGCTGGTGGAATGCATCGGCATCTCTAGTCTCAAGTTTTCCGATGACCTCAGATATCTATTATGTGTGTCATGTAGGAACTTGAAACGTTCTGAGGGGGTTATAGGATTGAACAGAATACTGTAGAGCATTGCATTTTCAATTGCATTATATTGATCAGAATATTCCGGCGAAGACGTATGGGAAGCCACTTGAGTTTTTTATGAAATTCAGAAATGTGATCATATTTGCGCAGGCCAAATATAAATCTTATACAAAAGTTTTGAAGTCGCTCAAGTTTATCTAGTTGTGCCTCAGTGAGATCGAGGTAACTGACATCAGCGTAGTCAAGGATGGGAAGTAAAAGGGATTGTGCAAGCGCAGTCTTAGTGGCAGTTGGAAGAAAGTTCCGCCATCGACTCAGGGGCTTACCAGATGCAAAAAATTGCGGCTTACGTCCTGTAGCTGGGGACCCCAAGAAAGATTTTTGTCGATCTAAACTCCAAGGTTCTTAAATTTTTCGCTTATTGGAATGGCAGTTCCGTTAAATTGAACTTGGGGAAGTTGCGTCCAGTTTATGTTGGCGATCATCCTTGAGCTGCCAACAACAATCACCTGAGTCTTCGATGGATTGACCTGTACTGTAACCCATCCTTGTTTATGCAAACCAAATCCTTGTTTTTGTAATTGCATCAGCCAAATCCGAAAGGGCAGCTTTTCTATATTTTTGTAAATCATCTGTATAAAGGTGGTAGGACGAAATAAGTCTTTTGGAAATGGAGTTTATAAATATTGCGAAGAGTAAAGGAGATAAAACACCACCCTGAGGTACACCGGCAGAAGTATAACACCAAGAAGAACAAGACTTCTATGCATATACGTTGCCGGCGGCCATACAGGTAACTACGAAACCAGTCAATCGCCGTTGGAGATATGTTAAGCGAGCGAAGCATGCCAAGCAGGATATCGAAATCGACAGTATTAGATGCAATACTAAAATCCTGTAAGCGAAGGACCGTCAGATTTCCTCCTTCCATGCCTAACCGTATGTCATCAGTGACGTTAACTAAGAATGTAGTAGTGATGTGACCAGGAAGATAACTGAATTGGAAAGGATTCAGCAGAGTATTCTTACAAAGAAAAGCACTAAGCTGATTTTAGACAAGGCGTTCTAGGACTGGAGAGGAAAGGCAACATAGAGATAGGACGGTATTAGGAAATGGAAGTAGGATTCGATTTTTTGAGTAAAGGAGTGATTTTTGTCTCTTTCCACATCGAAGGAAAAAGACCATAGGATATAGAGTAATTTAAGATATAGCATAGGATGGGAAGATTTGGTCGAGGACAGGGACTATCATTTTCCGACTTACACAATCACTACTAACTGCGTTAGATGTGATTGAAACAACGCTCTTCCTAACATCACAATCAGAGAATTGACTAAAAATAAATGGGGCACCCCCATTTATTTTTAGTCAATTCAAAACTAAAAATAAATGGGGGTGCCCCATTTATTTTTTGTTGTTTATGTTTAGTCCGGAGTTGGAAGGTTCGAAAGATAGTTTATTGTAGCTGCCTTCATGGTCCCATTGCAGTGGGACGAAGATGAGAAGTATTGATTCAGTAGATCAATATCTAAGTTTTTAGGAATCGTTGCTTGGCGCGATTTTCCAACTCCCAAGGATGTAAGAAATTTCCAGACTTTAGCTGGATCTCCGTTTTCAACTGAGGTGTGGATATGGCGGCGTTGGGCATCTCTACACACCTTATTGCAGCGATTGCGAGCATCTACAAGGATCTGCCGGTTTTACGGCGAGGGCCGACACTTAAATTTAGTTTTGTCCTGTGCATGATACCTCTTATATCGTCTGTAATCCATGGTACCGGAAGATGTTTAATTTTTGCAGCACGAATGGGAGCGTGGACTTCACAAGCTTCGTCGTATCTTACAGCTTCACAAGGTTGTCTGTCAGCAGGTTGACTTTATCGTCAATCGACTCAACACTGACGAAAGGAGACCAATCAATGCTGTTAGCATCTCTTCGGAGATCATCTGAATTCATGCCACTAAAGTTGCGCTGCAGGAGAATTTTAGGTTTTGTCTCAGGTGGGCGAATTTTGTAGGAGAGGAATAATAGATCATGGTAAGAAAACAAGTCAGCGGGGCATTGACCATGCTTACTGACATATTGAGGAGAGGAATCAATGAGAAGGTCCAAAAGTGAGGGATTACAGTTTGGAAAATGTTGTGTGGCACTTAAAGGGAGAATTGAGAAAAATATGGAACAAAACACACTGGGCAAACTGTCTACTGGTTTCTGAACGAAAACTTTGAAAACAACAATGACAAATGATGTGACTCATTGAGTTGACAGCTGACAGACAGAAAACAGGAAAATACTAGTGAAAAAAAGACTGTTTATCATGTGGATTTAAAAAGGGTAGAGAAATTATTGTTTTTTTTTTAACGTTGCACCTCACTTGGAATTTCTCCTGTATTGTGGGTGCGTTTACAAACATTTAAACTAACTACTATAATTGTGAAGTTGTATTATTCTATAGAAATTCACGCACTGCGCAGCTTCTTGCAAAGTCATACTTGCTTAAATCCTACTATTCATGATCTCGATTCGTTCCATTCATAAAAAAAATCAAAAGCCGGGCTTAAAAATTAGAACAATTTGCGGAATGAGTAGGTACATTCTAATGGTATCAACAAAGTTACCAATTTCTATGCGAAATATGAGAGGTCCAGAAGCCTCATAAGAAGCCAGCTTGACGAGCGAGAAAGCTATGCAATGTTCAGACGCCAGCACATCAACCTACTACAGTCTATCAAATTTCTTTAATAGATTTTTAACTTTATTTCTAAATTATATGGTTCAAAGTTGATTGGGAAAATTTGACAGTTTCGGGTAGGCTGACCTGTTGGCGTCTATACAGAACTGACGTCTTCATTCTTAGATGCGATCTCGCGTTCTGCTTATCGCTATAGTGTTAGAGCGATATCGCAACTGCGGCATCCGAGATAGTTTGGCAACGGTGCGTGATGCAAGCGGAATTCAATAGATTTTACAATGCGACTCAAAACGAACAATTTTTATCCGAGACTTAGCAGCCCGAGGCTGATAGTAATGTCGAGGATAAAATGGTTTTGTGTTCGAGTTATAAACTCTGCTTTTCACTTCGATTGCGAGGAAATAAAACAGTAGTTTAACATAACATTTCTTTAATTAAAATTCAAAGTAAAATTAGTACAGTTTTGAATAATGAAGGAAATTGTATTTCCCGGCATTGATATTAGGCTTGGGCTGCAGACCTGTACAGCCTACTATTAAATTAATTTTGTAATAATGATTATCTTAAATTAATTAAATAACCTACCGTACCTACCTGTATTTAAATTTGCACCTGCACAAATAAGCACTTTCAGAGTATAAGAAGTGAAAATATTATTATTTGATTACGTAAATCTGGCATCGTAGTTTTTATAGCGCGAGGCTGACACAGTGCAGCGCGGATTTGAATGTTATTATTGTTATCAATTCTTGCGACATGAACGATTAACTTGTTTGCCTTACAAGTTTACAGTTGTAGTTTTTTTTTTTTTTTTTTTTTTCGTGGTCTGACCTTTGAAGGCTCCGGTGTTTTCGGCTTTAATGAAAGGAACGCCCACATATATAGATAGACATAGACAACGCAAGTATCACGATATTATTATGTAGGTATGAAAACCAAGCGTGCCATTTTTTGACTACCTACTACTATTACGTCACAAGCACGATTTAGTGCGGCACCCGTCTCGCCCCAACTCCCGCCTAGCGCCAGCGCTCACGCTCATCCAGCCAGCAGTACGCTGAAAGTCTTCGTAGTGAGAACTTCAAGTAAGTTTACCATTATAAACACGTGAATATTCGGTGACACCTTATATTCAATTTAGTTCTAGTGTTTACAAAAAAGCAACGTGAGTCTACTCTTTTTCATCTCTTTCTCAAAGATTTGCTGGACTCGCTGACTCAAACTCAATTTTGAATACAGTTCGCCTTTGTTTGTATATACCATTTCTCAATTAATGTATGAATACTATTTATTGAGTAATTGTGGTACAGTAAAGAATTATTAAGAATCGTTTAAATCGATTTATTAATAGATTTTGTGACAGAGTAATGATAATGAGATAGACAGAGCTTGGTTCCTCAAAATGTACTGAATATGCTTTGTTGGAAATCAATCTTTATTTCCCGTCGCCTCTCCATTTTTTTTTAAATTGGGTTCATGTGGAAATCTAAAAAACCGGCCAAGTGCCAGTCGGACTCGCACATGAAGGGTTCCGTAGCAGCAAGCAACATAATATAAAAGTTCTTGTGGTTCGTTGTAACTTTGATCGATGTTTTAATAATATTTTACGATTTATGACGTATTAAAAGAAAACTACTTACTAGATCTCGTTCAAAATAATTTTCGGTGGAAGTTTACCTGGTCAGTACATGACCATATATCATATATATTTTTTTTTTGTTTTATCATTCCCTTATGTTAGAAGTTACAGGGGGGGGGGGGGGACGACACATTTTACCACTTTGGAAACGTCGGTCGCGCAAACTATTCAGTTTAGAAAATAATTATATTAGAAAACTCAATATCATTTTTGAAGACCTATCCACGTATGGGTTTAATGAAAAAAAAAATTGAGTTTCAGTTCTAAGTATGGGGAAACCCCAATTTTTTTTTTAAATTCTATTTTTGTGTGAAAATCTTAATGCGGTTCACAGAATACATCTACTTACCAAGTTTCAACAGTATACTTCTTATAGTTTCGGAAAAAAGCGGCTGTGACATACGGACGGACAGATGACGAATCCATAAGGGTTCCGTTTTCTGCCGTTTGGCTACGGAATCCTAAAAAATCACGAAACGTTTCGATTAGGTATTTATTAAAATTGTCTACAAAATAAGTACCTATAAAATACTAAATCATTCCTCTGTTTCCGAAATCGATATTTGTGTTGCATAGGATGAACCGCATTAATCGCTAAAGTTGACAGAAAAATGGTAAAGCGCCTGTACTACAAAACCGAAGCGATGTACGATACATAGTATCACTGGTTTCGATATTCATCACTTTTTCACGTCATCTTAAAATAGTTAATTGTGCAACAAGAGAGCAAAGTTGTTTTTTACTGCGAGTGTTGATTTTGAATCCCGAGTAAGCGAAGGATTCTATAATTGAATCACGAGCGTAGCGAGTGATTCTAGGTTAGAATCCTGAGCGCGGCGAGGGATTCAAAGACACGAGATGCAAATAACTTTGCTCTCGTGTAACACATACAACTTTTCACCTCAGCAGCGAGAACATACAACATGTAAAAAAAACATGTCCGATCCGTGAGGGTTTTGTTAGGTATCGTACTTTGAGCATATTCATGTGGAAATTTTCAGGAAAAAAGAAAAACAAATCACAGTTTTTTTTGTAAATACCATTAAAAAATAAATAAAAATAAAGTGTGATCGGGGTCCCCTGTGAGGCACGAAGTTCCTTAATTCTCACGTATGATTTTAAACATAAACAAAATTGTTACAGCCACCATCTTGGATTTACATTATGAACTCACTATCGACTTAAGCACCCTCAAAAACTATGAAAACGATACCCATGACGGAAAGTTTGAATATTTTAGCAGCCGCCATCTTGGATTTTTATTTTGACTTCACCATCGGCTTTAGCAACATTGAAAACCATAGAAACGATACCCATGAAGAAAAAATTGAAAATTATCGCAGTCGCCATCTTGGATTTACATTTTGACCTCTCAATCTGCTTTAGCAGCCTCGAAAACTATGAAAAAAACACCCATGACGAAAAATGTGAAAATTTTCGCAGCCGCCATCTTGGATTTTTATTTTGACTTCACCATCGGCTTTAGCAACATTGAAAACCATAGAAACGATACCCATGAATAAAAAATTGAAAGTTTTCGCAGCCGCCATCTTGGATTTACATTTTGACCTCTCAATCTGCTTTAGCACCCTCGACAACTATGAAAACGACACTCATGACGAAAAATGTGAAAATTTTCGCAACCGCCATCTTGGATTTTCATTTTGACCAAATTCACACTTTCTATCTCTCTGTCTTTCTCTTTGAATAATTAGAAGAAGACAGTCGCAGCACCTTTTCGCGTGACGATTTCTGCCAGTGCACTCTTACCGCAAGCCTCTTTAAGAATTTCGTTCCAAAAAAATTAATAAAACAATTAAATAAAACCATAACAGATGATTTGCAATTTAAAGGTTTTATGTGTATCCAAACGTTTTATAGTTTGTTTCTTTTTGGGCCTACTAGTTATGGAATTTTGAAAACGAACTTCGAATTCGAATCGACTTGTTTCTATCTCTCGCTTTTTTCGTATCGAAGTGAAAGTGACAAAACTAAGTGAAGTTCAAATCTTTAGAATTTTGTGAGTAGACCCAGCACTGTTATCGGCATTTAAAAAAAATAATTAAAAAGTTACTTTGTCTCACGCTCGCAGCAAAATTGAATTTTGCTCACTGTTTTTAGACAGCAAAACCTGCTTGTTTGAGGTGCTGAGGTGAAAAAATAATTAAAAATAGACTTTTATTTTAATATTATTTATATATATCTATCAACTGCCAGTTCTATATAAAAAAAAACTAATATATTATTAAGTATACAAACTAAAATATAGCGTCAAAAAATTCATCCGCATCGCTGTCGACTGTTAGTGTACCCAAGAGACTGGCCGTATTGCCACGTTGTATGGTAAGTAATGCTTAACCTCTGGCCAAGGTAAAAACCAGCCCTTGGCTCACGGGAAGTGTCAACCAGTGTTTAGAGATTTCAGAGAACAGAACATGAGCACTCGGACCACACGGCCGTAGGATTTCAACCCCAAACGGCTCGAAAATATAGTTACATATAAGGTTATTATACTTTCGCTGCTTGAGGTTTTCTGCAGCCGCAGCGGCAGCGCCAGCACAGCACGCCGAGCCAGGAAGATGGGATGGCGCAAGAGTATCGACACAAGTTGCGTCCCACACTAAAGGCCTACCCACCTTCCATGGAAATAAAAACATACCGTCCGGTCTCTTGCCATCATCGCGTGCGAAGCCATTAGGTTCTAATACTGCTGTCTGATGCTGATATGCTGTATGATACTGATGTCATTAATGTTCGCGTGCCGCGCTATGAGACCCGCACTTCGGCTGCAAGACAAGCCGTGGAGTCGGAGACTGTTGACAACTTCGCCACAGTGACAGCGATGAGGAGAACAACAAGGAGCTCCTAGTCGCAGGGAAGCAGCGATGCGGAAAGTAGTGTCGTCGAACAAAGTGCCTAAGTTCGATGACGGTAGTGCATGAAGCCACAGGCCCAACTCCCACTTACCCACAGCCAACAGGCGCGCACGCTCCGCAGCAGTAGCAGAAGTGTCAAGTAAATTGTTCTGTACTACTCTGCAGAGCGGCTCATCCCACCGTCTCTGGGAAAATGGGTTGTCAGGTGGATCTGAATTCGGGCAAGCGAGTCTCCAGGCATCCATAGCCTCGGTGAGGTACTGCACATCAAAATTAATCAGTCCCACACTGATTAATTTAGGCTAGGATTTTCCTGATTAATTTCTGAGTACCGTGGACCGAGGATATAAAAGACGGTAAACTAATACTGGAAATTTTGCGGAATTAATTTATTAATTTGGAACCTCAAATTAACAAAACTCTTTGGCAACAAAAAAGCAGCATCAAAAGAAACAAAAATATTCCAACGTGTGACGTTTCTATCACAGTACAGTTCCCATCAAACAAAATTCCCGTCAGAACAATGCAGTGAACAATATTCCTGCTCCCAATGGTATCACATCTTCGGTGCGTGCCGCGTGTGTTGTACGTACAGAGTGGTGCTCGCGGGCTGGCTATGAGTTAAATGAGACAGCGGCTCGGCGTGTACGCAGTAGTTCTCAGTGCGCTGTGCTGTGCCGTTGTGTACCTGCTGTTGCGTCTACACGTGCTGGAATGGAACCTGACAGGTCAGCGACCCCTTTGGCGGAGCCAGCCACACGGCCAGTCGGCACTGCGTCACATGCAGCACTTATAGTCTAGGTACATACTGTGCAACTACATCAATCACTTACTGGACTCACGATAGGAATTACTAGAAGTCACAGTTCATTAAATAATAAGAGATCTAAAGAAGACAAAATCTTGGAAATACTCATGTGGTTTGAGGATTTCCAAATAAATGTGCGCTTTTACAATTTTTAACGATATGATCATGTCCACGCACATAAAATCCACGTCCACGTATGGCAATAAGTGTATGTTACAACGTTATCGTGCGCGGAAATGTAAAAACAAAAACCCAACTACGACAATAACGCCAACTAAAAATAAATAACATCACTTTCGGTTTTCGTAACGGAGACACGTAATCTGTATGATTGGATTTTAGTAATTACGTACGTGTGACTCCGCCTATACGAAAACGGAAATGAATGTCATTTTGTAACGATGTTTTATTTATACCTTCTTAGCTTTTTATTTGGCGTTTTTGTCGTAGTTGGGTTTTAGTTTGTATCCGACTACGACAAAGCAAAAAGGAGGGTTATGATTTTGACCGGTGTATGTATGTTTGTTTCTAACTGCTTATCATAATTTGACAAATGAGGTATCGTTGGAACTCCGGTGAGGCGGCGAACCTCCTTGCTGGATTGCCGCCATGGGATCTGGAGGCAAAAGACCTCGCGCACATTTGGGAGTGGCGCGAGGAGGCGAAACGCCGGGACGTAACTCTGCAAGACGACGGGATCTCATAGCGTCATGGAGAGTGCGATTGTCGCAACCCAGTGCTGGGCACGCCACTATTGCGGCAATAAGTCCCCTCTTTGAGGAGTGGCTAGAGAGGTGCCACGGCGTCCTGACCTACCGCCTGACGCAAGTCCTCACAGACGTGGTTGTTTCGAGAGGTTCCTGTTCCGGATAAGGCGGGAGGAAACGCCCGGGTGTCATCATTCTGTGGATCGCCCGGAGGACACGGTGGAGCATACGGTGGAGGTCTGCCCGATTTGGGCGGGCCACCGGCGTGTCCTCGTAGAGGCGATCGGCGGCAGTGATCTCTCGCGTACGGCCCTGGACCAGGCCATGGTACGGAGCGAGAGGGCATGGGATAAGCTGTCACCTTCTGCGAAGCAGTGATGCTCGCAAAGTAGGAGGCGGAACGCGTGAGGGAGAGGAAAATTTTGCGCTCTCACGCCCCTGGCCGCCGCAGGAGACGCCCTGAGCGTCGGGAATACCAGGCCGATTCCCGGCCACCGTAGGCGCGGGCCTGCGGAAGGTGAGCAATGGCTAGCTCGCCGTCCGGTAAGGACCAGCAGTGCTATTCTGTAACCATCTCACCGTGAAAACTAAGGTGAAGTGAGTTGTCATTCCAACAGGGTGAGATGACACTGACAGCTCACTCCACGCTCACTTCACATGTTTTTACGGTGAAGTGGTTACGGGAATCGATATGCTGGCCCGGGGCGACGGCGCGTTGTGTTCCACGCGCGCCTCGAAGAGATGTCAGCACAACTGACGGGGTCCGCTAGGGCCGATGCCTGCCGGCGTCGCGAGACAGTTAAACACGGGTGGGTTTTAGTTAGAGTCTGACACGCCCTCCCGCTCCACCCAGAGCGGGAGAAGTTATTTCATAACTACCCACCCAAAAAAAATAAAAAAATTGAATCATTTAAAAAAAAAAACGACATTCACGATTATTTATGTTAAAAACCCTTAGGTGAAATATAAAAAACATTTAATTCTGAATATTATTGTTCATAAAAAGGAAATATCACAGCGTCGCATTTTCTTAGCTTTAACTATGAATGATTGCTTTGAATGAAAATGATTGACTCGTACTTATCAATGAAATTTTGATACACACATAGAGTCTAGAGGTAAGTTATCTTAAAAAAAATAGGAAAATAATTTATATGCCAGTTGATTCTTTGATATGGTAGGTTTGATTGGTATTAATACCCTAGAGTTATGGGATATCAATAAAAACACCTTGTATTTATTATAATACCATAACCACAATTTTTTTAAATAAAAATAGAAGTTAAAAACTAAAACCTAACTACTTACGACAAAAAAGTCATCTAATAAAGTATAGACATAAGGTCATAAGACATCACAGACAGACACTAAAAATCCGGAGTCACACGTAATCTGTTCGATTTCAGGCTCGTGCAGACTACGTCGCGCGACAAGGCGACGCGACACCGGTAATCGCTCTACCGTGAAGTTGTCTTAGAAATTGTTTTGTTAGAGTCGCGTCGTGCCGGTCTGCACGACGCTTTATTGCCTTAACACGTATGACTCAGGATTATTAGTTTTGTCTGTCAGTGATGTCTTTTTATATTAATTATTTTGTAGTTGGGGATCATTGAACGTGGGTATCAAATTACGTTTGATAAGCAGCCTGCATAACATTTTAGAAGGGGTTTTATTGTTATTGATAACAGTCGGGTGTGTTTTATTTGGGCTAAATCTATGAATAATGATGATAGATAACCAATATATTTTCAGAAATTACTCCTTGAGACCTTTCATTACATACCGAACACGATATACAGTTCCGGACTCCTAAATCTAGCCACAGTACACTTTTATATTTTTAGGCATAAAACATTAAAATAATGATAATAATAACGTCAGTCAGACAACTTGCACCAATACCCTCTCTCAAATATACACTCACGGACAAATTTAGAGGAACGCCAAAAAAAAGTGTGATTAATACAAAATAACATGGATATTTGTGACAATTAAGTTAATTAATTTGGATTTTGCGTATTATTACTTAATTTAAAATTGCAAACGTCAAAAAAACAAAGGATAAAATGACAACAATTAACCAAATCAAGAAAAAAAAAAAAAACAAGAAAGAAACATTTTTGTACTTAACTTTTTTTTTTTTTTATAAATTATTAGGAAACTATAACGTAGGCTATAATCAGTACTTAGCTCTTTGAACTGCTTCCAGTCTCCTTGGCATACTCCTAATCAAGTTATCGATAAAATCTTGAGAGTAATGCGTTTTTAAGATCTCTCAAATTAGTGAGGGACATGTATTATTTTCTTAATTTGTCGTCCAAGCTTATCCCATACATGCTCTATGGGGTTTAAGTCAGGTGAGCGCGCTGGCCACCCCATAACATTGATTTCAACTTCTCGAAGATATTCGGCACCTACAGCCGCAGTATGGGCGCGTGCATTATTATGCATAAAAACAAATCTATCACCTATAAGAATAAGGAGCAAAATGGCACTGCAATTTCTTCCAAAATCTCAGTTACATATCGTGCCGCTAACCAATAGGTATCGAGATCCACGATGACATTTGCTACAGTGTGCCACGCTGACTTCGTAACGATACAGTGATCCAGCCATCGCTGACTACCATTTATTTCACTGACATATGTAAAAGCGTCCGAGTCAATACCTAATTTTTCTACATCAGCGCATATCCACTCATGATCTTGACAGTGGTTACATATAGCTCAGACCAAAACGGCTGAAGTGGATGCGAATTAAAGTCTCCTAACATAAATATTGTTATAGTGATCTGTGTTTCAGTGTCATTGTTTTTCACAATGGCACTGATAGTGCGAGAGCCGGCTGCAAAAATACCTACCTTATCGGCTACCCCAATACGCTATCTTTATATCGTTAACCATCACTTAAACACGTAAAAAAAATCAGGTCTGCCAAAGCCGTTCTTGCCGGGTCATAGAAATAATCGATATTTTTTTACGTAATTTTTTAGTTCATGTTACGTCATAATGTACCCCAATTAAAATGCTGGCAACAGTTTGCTATTGATTAATTATGTAAAAAAAAGTAGGTCTGCCATTGCGCACCCTGCCGGAAGTACTAGGCAGAACCCTAAAATAAGCCCTTCCGACACCCTAAACCTACCTCATGGAGTACCCGGGTGGAACCTACGCCAAATAATAACCAAGATGCCCCTGATATTGGATCAAAAGGTCTGCCAGGGCTAAGCTTGCCGGAACTTGCTGTTCAAAGCATTTGAAGTTGGTAGGGACCATAATTTTACATAAGTCAAAATAACATTATTTTGTTTCTAAATTTATACAAATGTATAAATATAAAGTGCTTTATTACCAAAACATTAAATAAAACAACAAGTTTAGCGATAAAAGATATATATTGAAAATTTTACAACAATCGCTACCAGTACAATAACATGCTTACAATATAGGTTCAATAATCAAAACATAGTTAAAGTTGCCATTACAGTTACCTGAATTCTGTACGGTGGGTTTAGGGAAAAAAGTAGGCTTCCGAGTGTAGAATCGGTTATTGTGTGAATCATCGTAGGTACAGTCAACGCCTAATCAACCTATCCACCACCAGGATCACTCTAATCCATCGAAATAAGGTCAAAGTTTAAATAATAATAGTTTGGTTGACTGGCCATTTACTGTAGATATGTAGGTAACTAACAATAAAACTAGCTACAATGACGGTCAAATGACAGCAAGAACTATTTATAAACATACTCAGGTGCAAAAAAAAAAAAAAAAACAGAGTCAGATTGAACTGTTCTAATGTAAATCAATAATAGTATGTACAAAAAATAGATTTAATCCTCGCCAAGTGAATAAAATTATAACTTAGACGTAGAATCAAAAATTAGTAAACATCACTTTCATCGCTTGAACTGTCATATGACTGATCAATATCATCGTCTTCTGAATCATTCATTACAATGGACTCTACAGTGTTGTGTAGTGTTGGCTCACCTTCATACCATAGAGGTTCTAGGCGATTGTTATTCAAAACCCATCCGTATTTTTCTACATCTAATTATATCAGTTCATTTGAACATGCGTTTTGCCACATAGCATTTATGAAAGCCGTTCGCAATATTTTTTGTTTTATTACCTTTTACAGGGCGTCATTCCGCATGAACTGAAATTCCTATTTTTTTTAATAAGGGACTTTTAAATTTTTGGTTTGCGTATGTTTTATTGAAGATAACGTATCTGGCAGCATTAGTATTTGTACAGTTTTTATTTCCATACATTTCGCATGTAAATTTAAGAATCAATTCGACTAGTTCTGTATCATTATCGTATACAAATTTCTCGTCTAATTTATTGAAAGCTTCCTGGTAGATGGGACTCTGTTTTAAAATCTGGAAAGGTTTTGATTTACCTTTATTGTGAAAAGCAGCGGTGTGATCACAACCAGTGTAAGCATGAAATGCTGGTAAAGAACGACACAACGTTTCACCTAGTGTTTTTGATAAATGAGTAATATTTATAGCATTTGGATCTTTGGCTCTTGATAATCCGCTCGAAAGTTACCAAATATTTGGTTTCAGTTGGTGTGCGTGTGCTAAAATACCAACTAAAATATCAGTGTCAGTTGCTACAATGGAAACGTTTGTCGCGTCTTTTTTTTATATCGGAACGTGAAAAAGTATTCGAGTATCTGCTTCTTCGTGATCGCAAAAGTAATCAGCTTCAACAGTTTTCGTTATTTTGCCGCCATCGGCACTAAACGAATAGCATTTCTCATCAACTGTGACAAATACTTTTTTACTGCCAATTATATTGCTCATGGTTTTATTCTCCCAAAAGTTCGAAAGGAAATTAACTACAGCTCTTTTAAATTTATTATTTTTCAGGGCTTTATGAAAATTTGACGGTGTTTTTTGGGAAGGACCTGTAACTTCATACGGGATCTCTACTTCTTGCCGTTTTGCTCTTTCACAGTCTTTAATGGAAGGCGTTAAGTATCTGACAAATATGAAATGAATTTCATCAGCTTCTATGGTGCAAATTTTTTGTAATATAATTTCGGCAAGTTTTTCAAATGTGCTGGGAATTGAGGATGGACTTATAAGGTATAACATATTAAAACCGTCTAGAAAACAAGCATCGACTCTATGTGGTGGCGATGCAGGATCAATGTTGCCTTTAAGTTTTTTTGCTAGCACTGATTTGTCTGTTTAGCTTGGACAGCATCAGAAAGATCAATTTATAGAGAAATGTGCTGAAGATGCAAACCGATTCGAGAAACCTGTGGTAAACATAGGTTTAGGGTGTGGACACCCTAAACCTACCTCATGGAGTACCCGGGTGGAACCTACGCCAAATAATAACCAAGATGCCCCTGATATTGAATCAAAAGGTCTGCCAGGTCTAAGCTGTCAGTTTAGCTTGGACAGCATCAGAAAGAACAATTTATTGAGAAATGTGCTGAAGATGCAAACCGATTCGAGAAACCTATTACCCGGAATAAAATTATTAACTTCAGTTCTGATTCTGTCTCGAAAAGTCAAAAGAGCAGAGACGGGACAAAAACAGCTCAAATAAAAATGGAAAGGGACATATTTGGAAGGCTATTATGTATTGCCCTGGAACACAAAATCGACATAGAAGTATGTCTCTCTTTTCCGTTGGCGCCACTTCCCGCTGATCTTTGTCAGCAAAATGGTGACATGAATAAAACTGACAAATCAGTGCTAGCAAAAAAACTTAAAGGCAACATTGATCCTGCATCGCCACCACACAGAATCGATGCTTGTTTTCTAGACGGTTTTAATATGTTTTACCTTATAAGTCCATCCTCAATTCCCAGCACATTTGAAAAACTTGCCGAAATTATATTACAAAAAATTTGCACCATAGAAGCTGATGAAATTCATTTCATATTTGTCAGATACTTAACGCCTTCCATTAAAGACTGTGAAAGAGCAAAACGGCAAGAAGTAGAGATCCCGTATGAAGTTACAGGTCCTTCCCAAAAAACACCGTCAAATTTTCATAAAGCCCTGAAAAATTATAAATTTAAAAGAGCTGTAGTTTTCCTTTCGAACTTTTGGGAGAATAAAACCATGAGCAATATAATTGGCAGTAAAAAAGTATTTGCCACAGTTGATGAGAAATGCTATTCGTTTAGTGCCGATGGCGGCAAAATAACGAAAACTGTTGAAGCTGATTACTTTTGCGATCACGAAGAAGCAGATACTCGAATACTTTTTCACGTTCCGATATAAAAAAAAGACGCGACAAACGTTTCCATTGTAGCAACTGACACTGATATTTTAGTTGGTATTTTAGCACACGCACACCAACTGAAACCAAATATTTGGTAACTTTCGAGCGGATTATCAAGAGCCAAAGATCCAAATGCTATAAATATTACTCATTTATCAAAAACACTAGGTGAAACGTTGTGTCGTTCTTTACCAGCATTTCATGCTTACACTGGTTGTGATCACACCGCTGCTTTTCACAATAAAGGTAAATCGAAACCTTTCCAGATTTTAAAACAGAGTCCCATCTACCAGGAAGCTTTCAATAAATTAGACGATAAATTTGTATACTATAATGATACAGAACTAGTCGAATTGATTCTTAAATTTACTTGCGAAATGTATGGAAATAAAAACTGTACAAATACTAATGCTGCCAGATACGTTATCTTCAATAAAACATACGCAAACCAAAAATTAAAAAGTCCCTTATTAAAAAAAATAGGAATTTCAGTTCATGCGGAATGACGCCCTGTAAAAAGTAATAAAACAAAAAATATTGCGAACGGCTTTCATAAATGCTATGTGGCAAAACGCATGTTCAAATGAACTGATATAATTAGATGTAGAAAAATACGGATGGGTTTTGAATAACAATCGCCTAGAACCTCTATGGTATGAAGGTGAGCCAACACCACTCACTGTAGAGTCCATTGTAATGAATGATTCAGAGGACGATGATATTGATCAGTCATATGACAGTTCAAGCGATGAAAGTGATGTTTACTAATTTTTGATTCTACGTCTAAGTTATAATTTTATTCTCTTGGCGAGGATTAAATCTATTTTTTGTACATGCTATTATTGATTTACATTAGAACAGTTCAATCTGACTCTGTTTTTTATTTTTTTTTGCACCTGAGTATGTTTATAAATAGTTCTTGCTGTCATTTGACCGTCATTGTAGCTAGTTTTATTGTTAGTTACCTACATAACTACAGTAAATGGCCAGTCAACCAAACTATTATTATTTAAACTTTGACCTTATTTCGATGGATTAGAGTGATCCTGGTGGTGGATAGGTTGATTAGGCGTTGACTGTACCTACGATGATTCACACAATAACCGATTCTACACTCGGAAGCCTACTTTTTTCCCTAAACCCACCGTACAGAATTCAGGTAACTGTAATGGCAACTTTAACTATGTTTTGATTATTGAACCTATATTGTAAGCATGTTATTGTACTGGTAGCGATTGTTGTAAAATTTTCAATATATTTATCGCTAAACTTGTTGTTTTATTTAATGTTTTGGTAATAAAGCACTTTATATTTATACATTTGTATAAATCTAGAAACAAAATAATGTTATTTTGACTTATGTAAAATTATGGTCCCTACCAACTTCAAATGCTTTGAACAGCAAGTTCCGGCAAGCTTAGCCCTGGCAGACCTTTTGATCCAATATCAGGGGCATCTTGGTTATTATTTGGCGTAGGTTCCACCCGGGTACTCCATGAGGTAGGTTTAGGGCGTCGGAAGGGCTTATTTTAGGGGTCTGCCTAGTACTTCCGGCAGGATGCGCAATGGCAGACCTACTTTTTTTTACATAATTAATCAATAGCAAACTGTTGCCAGCATTTTAATTGGGGTACATTATGACGTAACATGAACTAAAAAATTACGTAAAAAAATATCGATTATTTCTATGACCCGGCAAGAACGGCTTTGGCAGACCTGATTTTTTTTACGTGTTTAAGTGTTGGTTAACGATATAAAGATAGCGTATTGGGGTAGCCGATAAGGTAGGTATTTTTGCAGCCGGCTCTCGCACTATGATTTCACCTAAACAATTTGTGAATTCTAGGTTTTCTGAGTTGTCCGTCGACTATTACAGTTAATAACACTCACCGTTTTTAACATTTTTTTTCTATATTTATATGTCAAAGTCAAAGTCAAATAATTTATTTCAATTAGGCACAAAAAAGGCACTTTTGAACGTCAAACTTTACAAAAAATAATAAAACTGATTCTAGTCGCCCATTCCAAAAGGTAGTTTTCGTATGGAGAAGAATGGGCAAGAAACTCCACCGTTACTCTTTTTTAAAAAAAAACATTATATCTTGTATACACTTATTATATAATTATATGTGAAGACAATGCACCTATAATAAGATTACTATACCACGATAGGTAAAAAGAATGAAAAATGAAGGAATGACATAATTATGTGATAGATGCATGGTGCTCACATACTTACAAACATTGTAAAATTATACTATATTTCTAAAATTATAATAAGTAATACTAATAATAATAAGTCAGTGTGTGAGTTCAAATAATCACAAAAATAAAATAAAAAATAATAATTATACAATTAAATTAGCAACCAGTTCGATTTTGTCTAGATTCTGAATTGTCCTATGGAGCAGGACCAGCATGTTTCCAAGCATTTTTATCTTGGATATAATCCTCTAATTTGTAATATGCTTGTTTACAAAGTGTACTTTTTATATGATTTTTAAATTTTCTTTCATTTAATTCTAATATATCACAAGGTATTCTGTTGTAACATTTAACACAGTACCCCATAAAAGATGTATTTACTTTAGATAGTCTGAAAAATGGTTGATCTATTTTATCTTTATTTCTAGTATTAAAATTATGTCTATCACTAATTTTATTAAAAAGATGTAGATTTTTTCTCACATACATAATATTTGAATAAATGAATTGGCAAGGTATGAATAAGTTTATGCTTTATCTACATATTTATTGTTTATGTAGATGGTACACCGCTGACTACCTGCAGTATTGTGTCTCCTGTTACCTTTAATCCATCCAAAGGTTGTCTGTAAAAGATCGCTTGAAGCGATAAGACCGCCCATTGTGTCACCCTATGTAAAATTTCTAAATGTATGTCTGTAACTTTTATGGTGTACAATAAAGAGTATTCTATCTATCTATCTAATATAACACTTGGCTTAGGCCGGTGCCATCAGTTCTACCCGGCCAGGCCGAGGAAAACAAATGCAGAAACAAAAAAAATATTAAAAAATCCATATCCTGCAATAGCCCTGCACCAATCGGGGGTTGTCCTTGGGTGCACTTGCATAGTGAAAGAAAGAAAAATTATTTATTGGGACTCGCACAGGAGATCATTAGGTACCTAATCAGTGCGAACAGGGATAATCGTCGGTAGGTTCCTCATTTAATTAAAAATGTCTAACGGGCCTCTGCGGGTTGGCTTCGGCCCTTTGTACGCCTCACAAGGTCCGGGACCCCGAAAATCGCCAAAAAAATATAATTAGCCCGTACTGTCCCACTGCTGGGCAAAGGCATCCCTTTACTTGTTCCACTCAACTCGATCCTGAGCCAAAATAATGCTAAGCCAGAGAAAAAGCTTTTATGCCGTTTTGAAGCTGACGTAGGACGTACTGGCCATCACTTCGGTAACAGCATTGTTCCATTTGTTCCATATTTAATTTCACGAATTTTAAATTTTAATATCTGAGTTTGCGTTTTATTTTTATTGCGAGATCTAGTTCAAGAGCAAACCCATTTGCTCTTGAACTAGATCTCGCCTGATGGAAGCGATGGATGAGGACTAAGATGGAACGAGCAAGCCGAGAATTGCCTGTTCACAGTCTTTTGGAGCTTTAAAAAAAATCAAGATTCTAACGCATTAAAAAGTACGGCCTTATAAGCGAAATATATGTTGATACTCGCAAATAAATCGAAACCTACAGGGTACTTCTGATGATTAGGATTATGATTATTTCCCGTTGAATCATAAAATTTGGCTTTTAGCACAAGTAAAGGAAAAAGTTCGAAATCGTTAATTTGTAGGAACCATTAAAAAAAAAAAAAGATTACAAACTAACATTTGCAGTTGGAGAACTGACCGTGGCGTGTATCGATGTATGAGAGAACATTTTTTTGAACACAACACCAATGTTACTACAATGTTGTTTGTTTTTGGCTAAATTCATCCCAACTACGGAACCCTTAATTGTGTGTGCTCCCACACGCATTTGACGGGTTTTATGCATGATAATAATGCAAGGGCGCACACTGCAAAAATTGTTCGAGAATGGAATGGCCAGCAAGAAGCACTGATATGAATCCAATATTGCACTTATGGGCTGAACTGAAGAGGCGTGTTCGAATTACCAACCAGCTCCAGAAACTTTGCAGCGCGTCATGGATAGTGGCAATAGACAGCCGTCATGCGGTTCGGCATGGATAATTCCATACCGAACCGCATGACGGCCATCGTAAATGCTCTTGAAGGTAGCACAAGTTACTAAATAAACATTTTCTCTATGTAAACCATTGTTTTCTTAATAAAATATCCACGCCAGTGATCCAGTGACTGGCTTCAAAACCACTTTATTTTTTCTTTGTTCTACTATTATTTAAATATATAAACAAAAATATGCAGGATGGCTCGACTCTAGTGTCCCGGACACTTGAGTCGAGCCACCCTGCATATTTTGTGCAGTAATTTAAAAAAATTGGTCCTAACCCTTTACATCCGCTATAAGTCGCCATGTTGGATTTCATGTGACTTCAAATAGCCTGTAACCCGCGGAACATCATGACGCTCCCAACGATACCTTGTTTATCAAATTACCACGAGCAGTTTAGGGAGTTATGGGGGAACAGATGTACATACATACATTCATAACATGTCAAAATCATAACCCCCCCTTTGGCTTTGCCGTAGTCGGGTAAAAAAAACAATGATTCAAGATGGTGTCAACTCAGACTTGTCTGCGTTCCGAATATAATTTCGAATTTTCGACCTATAATGGAGGCGTAGTTGACAACAACTTCTTGTCAGATATTCCGACAACTACCCACGCCACTCGAGGTTGATTTCGCAAATTGGAACAATTTCAAATTATTATCTGACTCCTAAGTCACAGGATTACCTAGTATAGGAATCAGGGTTTACCTTATCCGTATGGCCTTTACTTAAATAAGTTATATGTATCCTAGTCTTAAGCAATGTCAAAGGTTTTTGTATGAATAAAGATTTTTAATTTTTTATTATTATTTAATTAGTGGCGAAACTTCACACGTGATCGTTGCAGCCGTGAGGCACATAATACTTACTGTTTTAACAGTTTTTCTGTTTGTGTGTTTATTGTGTGCCTGGGTTATTTTTTTTTCTTTTATTTCATTTATTTATGCATTAACAAATAAGATTGTGTTGAATATTACGTATTAGAGGGTGAAGGGCCGTTTTGGTGTAGTTTCGAGAGAGAAAATCTTTTATTTTTTTGTTTTTAAATTTTCATTACATTATCGATACCTACCCATCCACATCTAAGAAGTTTCACTATTTCATTTAATTCGCTTTACGTTTCACGCAAATTCCGTGTGTTCGCTTTAATGACGGCAAATTTAAAACATGCGTGTCGTGCGCAGGGTCTCGGTACGTGTCGTGGCTGCCGAGCTTCTCGGTGGAGGTGACGCGCGTGCGGCCGGAGGCGCTGGCGGGCGCGCAGCTGGACGCGGCGGCCGCGCAGCTCGCGCTCATGTTCCCGCAGCACTCGCGCGCCGCGCTGCACGACGACCTGGCGCGCACGCGCTCCGCCGACCTCACGCTCGACAACATCTTGGAGGGCCGCCTGCCCGCGCACCATGGTATGTGAACTACTCTGCACTCTTTACGACTAACTCTGAACACTTTTGCTCTGTAGTTTGTTCAAAAAGTATCTGGTGAAAATGTAAACAAACTCATCTGTAAACGTACCTGTAAATGCCACCTACAAATTAAGTGCTTTGATTTGATTGTTTGAATAAATAAATTTCCCGGAATCCTAATTTTAAATCACGTATAAGATGTTTTTCATTTGACAATGGTGTCGATTCTCTTGTACACCGAACTAAATTATCACTAAAATTCCTTACTATGGCTATGAGAATCTTATAGCTATTCTGCAAAAAAACATCATCAACCAAATATAATTTTGACACAACTAAAATCGAATTTATGCGACACAAATAAATTCGACTCCACGTGGTTACATTATACATACTTGATTGCCATACCCCGTGTTTTTTTTTTTTTGCCCAGGGGCGTTGCCTCGACTTGATTTATATGGATTTTTTCACTTTTTGTATGAAAATACGAAAAATTATTACCTACATGGTGAGTTTTAGGGGTTTATGTGTTTTATTGCGATAGGACACCATTTTCAGAGATATAAGCAAAAGAAAAAAAAATACAGTACTGTTTTTGCACCTGAAGTCGGTGTGTTGGTGTGAATTTTATTTAGTTCATGATAACTAACTGTACCTACACCACACCATTTTTAATCGCGATTAAAAATAGTCAGATCTACACAATACTTTATTGCATTCCTCAATGTATACATTGAGGAATGCAATAAAGTATTGCATGTACTACCACCTAAGCACCACCTAAGCATATATGCTTAGGTGGTAAGTAAACATTTGTTGTTACAATCGTGGACCCTGTCGGGCACAGCAAAAGAAAAATTTGAAGGAAGAGGACTTATTTCGTATACATGCAACTAACTTATTCTAAGTTTATTCGTATCTAGTTAACCTTTTCACCGCCACGGACATCAATAGAACTTCCAGATTTTCGTGCCACAAGCGCCACGACTTCATTAGAAGCTCTTCATTTTAACTATGTTATAAAATTCAATTTACTGTATTTAACAGGTTTATTTTCATTTTATTATTTTAAAGCACTGTCTAAGACCCTGTTTTTTTATTTTTCCACACAAAAGAAGCCCTTAATTACTGTCTTAAAATTGGCAAAAGTTTGTAGTCTTAAAATTGGCGATTGTGGAGTTTCTTGCCCATTCTTCTCCATACGAAAACGACCTTTTGGAATGGGCGACTAGAATCAATTATTATATTTTTTTTTTTGTAAATGTTGACGTTCATAAGTGCCTTTTTTGTGCCTAATTGAAATAAATTATTTGACTTTTTTTTTGAAAAACAAAATCTCCGAATATTTTTATTTTTTAATATCCCCAGAACGCCAAGGACTTTATATAAAGTCGGCCAGTGATGTGACGCGAAAGGTAACGCTGTTTGATTTCACCCGTTGAAATATTTAGAAATATTATTATCGAAAACAATTTGAGGTCAGTAAAATATGAACTTGGATAACTACTTTATAACAAAGGGAAATAGACGAATTTCGACCGTCGGATAGGTGCCGAACCGGAATTAAATAGTTGTTGGCAATCCATATCGATAATTATATTCCCATCTCTACAAAACAATTGGCCGTCTGCTATAAGTCAATAGTTGTCAGTGCCCCGGGCGCCACGGACTCCTATAGAAGACGTTCTGTGACGTCATAAACGTATGGCTGTCAAGGTCACTGGCATAGTGCAGTCTGCAGCACTATTTGTTGCACTTTTGATTGCTTCATTATTAATAAGTAGGTAAGTTATTGACATGAACGAAGAACTGGATACGGATGAGCTTTTAAGCATTCTACAAGGTGTGGAATGTGAGAAAACGGGTCGTGGGACTGTAGCATTAGAATGCCCGGCCTGAGGGGTAAGTAAACGCTACCGTTTTACATGAGTAAAGAAAAGAATAGAGACAAAGCTTAAACAGTGCTGTGATAAGTACACTGCTACAAGTAATTTATAACTTAAATCCATACCTACTTACTTTCCATTTCGAAAAACGGCGAAATACACAATAAATAGGTACAGTGAAAAGTTCTGCCGCTTATATACCTAACGGTAAAAAATGTTGACTGAAGTAGTTTAATAAAACACGGGAGTAGACAAATATAGAAAAAATATCATAGACCACATCCCTAATCAGAATTGAATTTAACGTGCTCTGAGCGCCAAGGACTTAACGAAGGAAACAATTAGAGATGTAGACCGTACCTCATTTCTTATTGAGTTATGTATTTGTTTCTTTGATACTTATAATTTATATTGTTTTTTCTTAATATGGATACTCAAATATGGAAATATTTAATCAGTTTTTATTTATATCCGTGAAATTATAAATAAAACATAACTTAACGTGTATAATTCTCATTTATCGATATGACGCTACCCTCATCACTACTGTTGAGTATATATTTCGTTATACATTTATAGCTTGGCGCTAGGCGAGGCATCACGTTCTGTGTACGCTGGCGGTGAAAAGGTTAAACAAACAAAATTTTTGATGAAAAAAGTCAATATCAGAATAGCAAAATTGTCATTTTCACTAAATTACAAACTCAGTGGCGTCTTAGTACTATCAAACTAAAATATAGTTGTGTCACTTTAGTCTATTTCATTTATTTTAGTTTAGAGGCATTAGTGACAAGCTGACAAGAGAATCGGCACCAATATTTAATTTTATACTTAACCTCAATTTTCGTAGATGATTTTTCAATTACAATTTTAATAATGTTATTCAAACAATAATTGTTGAAAAAGTGGTGGGAATTCCCTGAGTGGTTGCGTAAGAGTGTATCTGTTTACGCTTACATCAGATACTTTTGGAGCAGACCATAAAATTAATGGTCTGTTGAACTTTAGTAGGTAATTCTTTTTGTGCTTACTTTTAGACATGTTACCTCCGGAGGCCGCAGCTCCCCCCGTAGCCGCGCTCGAGCCGGAGACCGCGTTCGTGCAGGCGCCCGTGCATACGCTCCTGCAGGCGCCCGTGCATACGCTCCTGCAGGCGCCCGTGCATACGCTCCGGCAGGCGCCCGTGCTGGTGGACGCGGCCACGGTCACACTCTCGGCGGGCGGCGCGCGCTCGCCCAGCCCGCCGGCCACCGAGCTCGACGACAGGTGAGTGTCGCGCGACAGCCGGCCGCGCCGAGCGCCCGTGCGGCATACAGTACTGACGTGTGTCCTCCGCAGCCCGGGCGCGCGCTTCTCGCGCTGCGCACTGGAGCGCGAGGCGCTGCTGGCGCGCCGCAAGGAGCAGCTGCTGGCGGCCGCGCGGCGCCGCTACCTGTCGCGCCGCGCGCCCGCGCCCGCGCCCGCGCACGCGCCCGCGCCGCACGCGCCTTACTGAGCGCCACGCGCGGCGAGGATAGCGACAGGATCGCTCCTCGTTTTAGTGTGTTACGACCCGACTCTTTATTTTTAGTGAGTAGCCATAAATATTGATTTAAATGTAAATACTTCATCCTTTGTGATATTTTAATAAGTGTAAAAATTAGCATGTCCTCTTACATTGACGAGCCTGGCCGTACGTTAGATAACATTTCAGTCGAACCGGCGGGCGTTCCATCGAAGGGCCTTATTATTAGACGCTAGACGCGCCGATTTATTTTTCTATTTTATCTTTGAGAGTGTATTTTTATATTTAATAAAAAGTATATAAAAATATCATCGTCCATAGTTTGTAGTTAACCATTAAATGTACACGAACTTGTAAATTATTAAATACCAGTTTGATCTCCCTTTAATTGTAATTTTATATTTTTATGTATACACAATATAATTATGTGGTAGGTACCTATACATTTTTTTTTCCACAATTTATTGAACGAAGCATGTTTATAGTGAGCATCGCACCTAATCCAATAATTTAAAATGAAATAAAATTTTGTACAAGTAACTAACTACCTACCCCACACACTGCTGACTATAAAAATGTTTTAAAAACTATGTGTTTTTAGATGTAATCATTTGTCTCGTAACTTTATTATAATAATAGTTTTATAAGATATTTGACACATTTCCTATTTTGTAACACAATTTGCATAAGTTTTATCATTGCCCAACAAAAAACTGTTTAAAAAAAACTCATTTTGTTGTGAGTTTTTACACTTATTTTATGTGTGTGTGTGAGCGGCTCCCTGCCTAACGAAAAAACTAAATTAGATTATAAATGTGATATTAGTAACTTGACAAAATTATCTTTAGTAATAAGTAAAGTGGCTAGCTGAGATGTGTTACAGATGGTAAACAGAACGAATGATGACGCCACTGAAACATTGGGGAGACAAGTACTTATTTATAATAATAATAATTGTTTTTTAGTTCTTGTTATAGCCACAACATTAGGTTACTACTGATACATTTAAAATATTGATGAAAATTGATTCATGACTAGTCAAAATAAAAATAAATGAATATTACAAATTTGAGTATTTTATTAACCCCTCATCACCTCAATATGAAGCTTCGGACAATCTGCCCCTATCGTCGTTTACTGATGTAGATACCGCGAGGCTAGTCTATTTCAGTTATTTTAATAGTATCATGTCTTACGGTATTTTACTTTGGGGACGGGCTGCAGACATCGAGTCTATTTTTATTCTGCAGAAAAGAGCGATCAGAGCCATTTATTATCTCCGCAGGAGCGACTCTCTTAGGGAACTGTTTAAGGATATTAACATCATGACGGTACCTTGTCAATATATCTATGAAAACATCATGTACGAAAGAAAAAATTTACATCTTTTTAGTAAAAGAGGTGATAGACATAATTATAGTACAAGAAATAGGGACCTATTAGTACAACCAGGTTTCAGACTGGCTAAGGTAGACTCATCTTTCATGGGGTACTGTTTAAAATGTTATAATAAAATTCCTCCCCACATACTTCAAACTTAATGAGACGAAATTCAAATCTTGTATAAAACGCACACTATGTAGGCAGGCATATTATAAGTTGGGGGATTACATCACTGATAAAAATGCTTGGCTCAGTGCCGGTCCTGCTCCACAACTAATTGACATACACACTGATTAACATTTTGAAAATACTGATGGAGCTGCTGAAGATTGTAAGACCATTTTTGTATTGTATAAACTCAATTTCCTTTGTATTATATAATTGCATAGCACAGGTGTGAGTACTATGTACTAAAGAGCTACCATTTACCGGGTAATATGTAGTATTTCATTGACTTGAATGTGCCCTGGCGGCTGTGAGTATGTCATGCTCACTCAAATGTCTCGCTGATGGTGGCGTGTGTGTTGGATCATTTAGCTCCCTTCAAAATGGTTGAGCTTAATGGTGCTAATCCATGCGTCATGTTCGTGAACGGGCCCCGTCAGTTGGGACTGGTCATCTCTTAGCTGCCATGGCTTATTATAATTTATTTTAAGTTTTTGAATGATTATTTTTTTCTTTTTATCACGGACGCTTTTACGAACGTGCACGTCTTATTACATTGTTCTCACATGCATAATTTCAAAATGAATGATGTTACCAATATTTTGTATCAATTTTATATTTTATTTAAAAGAGTGTCCGTGGAGTTTCTTGCCCGTTCTTCTCCATAGGTACCTACTACGCTTTGGAATGGGCACCTAGCTTCATATTTTTGACTGACCGACCCCTTGACAATTCAAAAGTGCCTGTAAATGGTTTAATTGAAATAAATGCTTTGAGTTTGAGTGATGTTCAAGCAAGATAACTATTATTAAGTTTAAATTATTTCATTTTATCATCTTGTTTGAATAATTGAACTATAGAATTCTAAGATAATAAATTGAATACGAAAATATAGTAAACCCTAGCAGATTATTTAAACTTCTAAGTCCTGAACACGTGCTTCTGTTCACTTGACAGCAGCAACAGCTGAAATATTGAGCAAATTCTTGTCTATTTGTGTGCAGGCTCCATTGAGCTGTTAAATATATTAGATTGGCTGCAGCAACCAACCTGCCTAGCCTAGTACACTCCTGCCCTTATTATTCTGTAACTAGAATGTAAATCCTTCCTGGGTAAAATTCTTATAAGTAAAGGACTCATATAACAAGTACTTAGTTTTACGGTTTTATTTGGAGATTTTCTTATCCAATAATAAAAAATACAAATTAATTTAACCTATGAAGTTGATGACAACAATGTGCAACACAAGGTGAGCAAATATGAAGTCCGCAAAGCCTCGCTCCGCACTCAAACCCTGGAACTCGTTTTTGTTCTCTGGGTTAACTTGTAGGCGTAGGCATACTGAAAAAAAGATTAAAGGTACTGTTAGTACTGCTGTAGGTTATATATCGTTTTGTTATACTAAATTAAATTGAAACTACTCGCAAAGTTGGGTATCTTAATTCTTACCTCCAAGAACGAAAGAGCTGACAGTAGAAATAAAACCACTCAAGAATGAATTGAAGGGAAAAGTGCCGACAAGGCAGCAATACACAAACTGAATCACAGCAGTCAGAAATATGTATAATAGATACGCATCTATGATCTTCAACTTTTTTGGTGTTTTATTTGTGTATTCCTGGTACAATTTAGGAATTACAGACGTTAAGGACGTCATTTTGCAGTTTAATTATACGATAGATGCGACTTTTACAATGCTCTTCACAACTAAAGAAACGTCAGATCAGAAGCTTCTTGACGTATGTTGCTATGTTGTTACTTTGACAAGAAAACTACACGTCATGTCATGCGATTGGTTGAATACAAACCGTAAAGCATTGTTACCAACTTAGTGGATTTTCCACTAAAACTGGTGGTTTCGACCCCTTTAGTGGCGAAATATTCCTTTTAGTGGCTGGTGGTTTTTTCTAGTGGTTTAGTAGAATTTACTTTCAATTACTAAAATGCTATCACTCAACCACTAAGCCACAAATTAGAGGATTCTATCCAAGATAAAAATGCTTGGAAACATGCTGGTCCTGCTCCATAGGACAATTCAGAATCTAGACAAAATCGAACTGGTTGCTAATTTAATTGTATAATTATTTTTTTAATCATTTATTTTATTTTATTTTTTGTGATTAATTGAACTCACACACTGACTTATTATTATTAGTATTACTTATTATAATGTTAGAAATATAGTATAATTTTACAATGTTTGTAAGTACCTATGTGAGCACCATGCATCTATCACATAATTATTTCTCACATAAATATTCCTTCATTTTTAATTCTTTTTACCTATCGTGGTATAGTAATCTTATTCTAGGTGCATTGTCTTCACATATAATTATATAATAAGTGTATACAAGATATAATGATTTTTTTAAAAGAGTAACGGTGGAGTTTCTTGCCCATTCTTCTCCATACGAAAACTACCTTTTGGAATGGGCGACTAGAATCAGTTTTATTATTTTTTGTAAAGTTTGACGTTCAAAAGTGCCTTTTTTGTGCCTAATTGAAATAAATTATTTGACTTTGACTTTGACTTTGACCACCAAAACGTTACGAAATATATTATGTTACCTTTACTTCATTTATGCAGCAGGAGTATTTACTTTTACTGTGTAGACAACACTGATCTGTCAGAATAACGAACATGAAGTCGTCAAGCGATCTATCCCCATTGACTATAAGTCAATGTCCATCCCGCACAATCTGTGCGCACAACATTGACTTATAAAACATATGTATGGCATAGGTACCTACAAGAAAAACGTGCCATACCTACACTTTACTGAGAGGATAAAATGGCGTCTACTAGGGCAGCTCTTATCGATATTTCTATGTTATAATATCGATAAAAGATTGTGAGAATGTTTTCATAATGTCACAGTACAATATTTACGGGTAAAAATACCTACTCCAAGTTTTCTAACATATGCCTTTCATTTGTTTGTTTAATTTAATTGCTTCGTCATTCTTTCGCGGCTAAACCGTAGAACTTATTTTGATGTTTCCTATTGTGATAGGTTGAAACCTGGAGGACAGATATATACTTACTGCTTTTATCGACCTAGTATTCTGTAACTGATTTCACTCCATTGTATACTTTAAAGGTCCTATTTCTTGTATTGCTTCAAGTAAAACCACTCCATACAACCCAAGAGGAAATGGCCAAGTAGAACGTTTTAATGGGACTTTATGGAAATCAATACAATTGGCTCTACGTTCACGCAACCTAGCAATAGAAAATTGCGAACAAGTTCTTCCTCAAGCTTGACATTCAATACGGTCTTTGCTCTGTACAGCTACTCACGGTATGCCGCATGAACGGATGTTCACACATACTAGACGATCATCGATTGGAGTCTCTCTAACTACTGGGTTGACAGAATCAGAACATGTGATAATGCGAAAATTTTACCGTAATAATAAATATCAGCCAGTCGTTGAGGAGGTGACTTTACTTCATTTAAATCCGGATTATTCCTATGTGCGTCTTGCAGATGGTCGAGAATCAACTATCTCTAATCGACACTTAGCACCATTAGGACAAGATAGTGAGATAATCTTGGAAACGCCTGAAGTACTTAACGAGACCCGAGATTCAGTCGAGACTAATGAAGACGACTTCTACGTTTCTCGAAGTATGAACAAAGAAGAGGAACAGCAACAGTTGACAGACCACCCACTTGTCGATGCCGAATACACGGCTACTGAAAATCCAGCTACTTTTCAACGAAGGTCCACTAGAAATCGAAGGCTTCCAGACCGCTACGGAGACTACGTTCTAAACTGAATCGTTTTCTTTTAAGCCTGGAACAATGTGGTGTATGGTTTTAGAATTCGGTCGCTGAGCGATAAATCCAATAGTTTTGGCTAATAAAAAAAATGAATTCGTCAGTACCATTGACATATAATTTTTTATGCAAAATAAAGAAATTCTAAATCTTTGGGCGCATTCCGTATTAGAACATAATCGCTCACAGCGCTGACATCGATAACTGGCGTTCCGAGTAAGATATCACGATAATGACAGCTGAGGGCTGTCAACAATTCGGAACGCTCGTAATCGCACTCACATTACTCGCTCAACGTCAAAACTTGCATATCATATTTCTTTGTGTTTATACCACAAATTTCTTCTTCTTCTTTGTTTAGGTAGCCAGAAGCACAATTTCCAAAATGCCACGTTAGTTTATAGATATGATGCGAGTCAAAACAAAACAGCACAACTGTCATTTTTGACAGCGCCCACGGTGATATTAGTAAAAGGCATGGTCGGCGTTATCGCAAGATGGCGCACGTCATGACGTCATCTATGACGATTCAAGACGCAACGTTATCGCGTCCACGTTAATACGGTACGACTGTTAGCACGCTCAAATCGATTACATCGTAACTCGGAATGCAGGGTTTATGTCAATGGTCAGTACATTCTGTCAAGTGTCAATTGAATCTGACATTTCTTTTCACTAGCGATTGGCAATTTTGGCAAATAATGAGGGAGTTGCGTTGGAGACTGTAAAAATATTAGAATAACGTACGCAAGTACATAGTGACATGCAATGCAATGAAATACTAACCCGCGATTATTAGTGCGAATAGCCAGTGAAGTGACGACAATGGCGACGATGCCGAGTGACTATACGGAGTTTCCGTCCGAGATAATTCTGAAGCCCCTCGCGCTGATCGGTTTGTCTGGGCTCGATGCGGTGAACAATGCCGTGCACAAGGAGATCTGGGACGCGTTCTCTAACAACCGCCGTGCAGACCGCACGCCCGTGCGCTTCAAGTTACTGAACAATACCTTCGAGTTTCCTGTAGTCAAGCCTAAGCGAAACTCGTACGAGTGGTATATTCCGAAGGGAGTCCTCAAAAAGAACTGGATCCACAAGCGGGTATCACTAATACCCGCGGTTGTAGTCATATTTTATGATATGGACTGGAATGATCCACAGTGGAATGAGAAAATCATCGAGTGTGCTTCCAAAGTGCAATCAATCCGCGCTGCCGTGGAGGGTCACGCGACGCGTGTCGCTGTCGTCGTCATCCAGAGCAGGCTGTCCCCACCCCCTTCCGAGTACATGCTGGGTGCGGAGCGCGCGCAGGCTTTGTGTGCCGCCTGCGAGATACAGTCCAAGTCCCTGTTTGTGCTGCCTCACAGTGATCATCTCATGGGTTACATTGTTCGCCTGGAAAATGCATTCTATGATATTGCCCAGAACTACTATCATCACGAAACTAAAAATATTAAACAACATAGAGATCATCTGAATAAAACAACTCACCAGTATTTATTTGTGCGACATCAATTTAAACTAGGCTATCTTAATGAGTTGAAACAAGATTTGAGTACCGCACACAAGCACTACATGCATGCTTACAACAATTTGCTTGAGACGAGGATTGTTGATACCAATACACATGAAGTAAGAACTGTAGCAGGTTACATCAATTATAAACTTTGTAAATTGTTATTTGCTCTCAATTTGCCCAGAGATGCTATTGCACAACTCAAGTCACACATTGAAAGATATAAGAATCGTATTGGATCAACGGAACTGTTGTTTGAACATTATGCTTGGATTGCAAGACAGTACAGTGCCTTTGGAGAGTTGTTTGATGAAGCAATCCGTGCAGGACTTCCAGCTATTCAGTCCCAGCACCCGGGGTTTTACTACCAACATGCAGCTCAGTTCACAGTGAAGAGAAGACAAGCTATGAGATCTGTATGCACTGAGGCCACAGCATACCCTCCAACCCCTGATCCACTGGAAGGCATTGTGGAGTTTTATGGACAAAGACCATGGAGGCCGGGCCGCCTAAGTGCTGACCCTCATGACCCACAAAAGGAGCAAGCAGCTGTGCTAGCTCTACAGTATAATGAAAGAGTTTTTAACCACTCTGCAATGATCATAAGCTTCTTGGGCTGTGCTATCTCACAGTTCAAAACATTCCACTCCCCTCGAATGAGGAAGCAGCTAGTGGTGGAGATGGCTAATGAATACTTTTACTCAGCTGATTATGGCAAGGCTCTCACATTGTTAACACATATGCTGTGGGACTACCGGAGAGAAAAGTGGTGGTTTTTAGCTTCACATGTTCTAAACCGAGCATTACAATGTGCATATTTGTCAGGTAAAATCCAAGACTATCTTCAGTTATCAATAGAGGCACTCTCTAAGCATATTCAAGTGCCAAACAATGATAAGGATAGAATATTTAGGAATATCATGTCTGTTCTCAACTTGAACATACCTGCTGCAGAGCCAGACCTGCCAGCCTCCTCTCAGCACAAGGCTCTGGAGCTGTGGCAGGCAGCCATTGAGAAAGAACCCCTCACAGTTCCTGTAGACATGGCCAACATATCTAGCTTTTTAGAGGTGAAGCCTAAATTTAAGCAACAGAGATATAGGATTGATGAAATCATTGATTTAGAACTGTATGTCAGACTCTTGTATGCCACAGCTCTTGAAGCACGAAATGCCTTTGTTGCTATATCTAGTCACACAGAGACTATTGAAATTCCAATCACAGATGATGGTCACACTACTATTTCCTTGCAAGGTGGGAAAGTAAAGAGATTTTTGTGTCATTTTAAACCAAATCCTCATGATAGTGGATCAGATCTCCATATTAAAAATGTATCTTTTGTGCTTGATACAGACAGAAAACGCAAGATAGTTTTGAATTTCAAAATAGAAGGAAACAAAGCTACAGAATCGACTGTCCATCCAGAATTGTTGCACTTCATAAAGAGCCCTAAGGCAGACTATGAATTTGATTGCATTGTGCCTTTGACAGTGGCTTCAATCACATCGCGAGAGTGTAAAGTATCATTACTTGTCACAAATTCAAGTCCAGCACTTCAAGGTGAATGGTTTCCATCAACATTCACAATGACAAATAATGAAGAAAGTGCTATCTATGATGTTAAAGCAACGCTATCTCTGTTAAGTTCCCCTGACAATCCCAATCCTGACTCTTTAACAGAATTGAGTCTGAAAGAAGGTGAACCACAAATACAACCACTAAACATACAAGTTGGAAGAATTAGCACATCGGGCAGCCATATAAATACATTTTATTTGAAAACAAACAGAACAGCTACTACAACTGTACAAATAAAAGTAACTTATTTTATTGATCTTCCTGAAATATCTAAATTAGAATGCACTAAAGAGTTCTCTACAAAAATTACAGTGATTAAACCATTTGAGGTTTCTACAAATTTTGTGGCCATGAACTTCAAACCCATTGCTAAGTGTTTTGTGGATGATCCTTTCATAGTGATGCCACAAATAAAAATTTTGAGTCCATGGGACTTGCTGATAGTGGACACAGAGTTAGAAGTGGTGGAGTGCTTCATGAATAGTGATGCCATCAAACCGTCGTCTTTTATCAGTAACCTGGAAGTCGCCGAAAAGAATGTTGCCTCTGATGCAGTATGTATACAAGCAAAGTACAAACCAAAAGATAATCCAACCAGAGTTGGTCTTTATAATATAACATGGCGGCGGAAGAGTAACACCAGCCACTGTGTGATGAGCAGCACAGCACTGTCGGGACTGCCCATTGATGGCTGTCCTATAGCCATTAAAGTCAATTATCCTCAGGTGGTTGAACTGCTTACTTCAGTTCCATTGAAATGCACTTTGTTTGGCAAGTGTAGTACCCCTATCAGACTTAGTGTGACAGTCGAGGGCACTGATGCTTATATGTTCTCAGGATATAAGAAACTATCAGTCACTATCCCGCCTAAGGGAAAAGTAGAGTTGTGCTACAACATCCATCCTCTAGTCGCTGGCAACACCACCCCTCCAAGGTTAAAAGCTACTATAGTTGGTGATGTAGCCAAACAAGAAGTAGTAAGTGAAATGTTTGATAAAATCTTTCCACAGAATATATTTGTTATGCCTAAGTACAATAAATAAAACTATGAAATTAATGTTATTCCCTCAGTTTTAATAAAAATTGTAAATAGTAATGAACAAAGTGTATAAGTTTAAGTTATATTGTAGTTCTACCTTGTAATTATTTTTAAATAATAAATTCAGTTACTTGTTACTTTGTTTATTTATTTTCCATTGCCTTTCAACCACAGGGTGCAGTGATATCATAGAGAATATCAATTAGTAAAAACGCATTGATAATGTTTAACACACACATCAAGACCTTAAACCTTGAAGGTCATGTAGGTAACAGCTCGGCTGTTACAGGCAGTCATAAGCACAAGTCTTATAATATATTTAGTCTGTATTGGAATATTCACAAGTAGCAGTAGTATTAACAGTTAGATAGGAGGCTTCTTGTAAAATGATTAATTGCAGGATCTAGTGAGCTTGGCAGCCAACCTAGTGAAAAGGGTAGGCAGACGTATGAACTGGCTAATTCTAATTACAAGAAAATTTGTTTCAAGACTAATGTTATCATCATACCTCATGTTTCCTGCCTTAAGATACAAATGAAACATATATTTAAGAAATTACATTTATTTCAAATTAATCTTTACGCAATTCAAATTTCTCTTCTTGGATACCATTTGCAGTAATGATCAAAATATAGATGCAGTCTCCAGTGTAAATATCACGCTCAGCAGCACTGATGAACACGTCCTTGAGAAGGGCCAAAGCTTTCTCCCTAGGTAAGGGGGCCTCTGTCACATTCTGCATGTTCTTGAGTCCTATTTGATTGTCGAGCAGAGGCTGCAGCTGTGCACCTGCTGAACCGCCGGCACGGTAGTTGGAGCGCTCGCAATGACCGATCGGATCATAACTGTACACACAACCCTTTCCATCAGCATCCAACCCGGCCAGGACATTGGACACGTAGTAAGGGAAGAACCGCTTGTAGTACAACATGGTGGAGAGCATCTGAGCGACGGCTGGCGTAGACATGGACTTGTTGTGTTCGTGCTCGTACATCTGCATCCTCGCGGACAGCAGTCGAGTCAGAGTGAGCGTATCGCACCAGCAGCCCGTCGCGCCCAGGACAGTCCTCTCCGACAACTTGAACAGTTTCTTCTGTTCTCTTGTGTAGATCGAAAAGCCCGTACTAAGACGGGTATCAGCACCAATTACAGCGTAATCATCACCGGCAATAGCAACGATACTCCCTCCATTGTCAGCGTACGGCTCGAAGCGAACTTGTTTAGCGCCGGGTACTGCATATTCAGGAAAGTTTCCATTAACACTCAGCATTTTAATTTCTAACAATAATACTTTCAGTACAATTAATATTTGAACAATTTACAAATCCGTAAATCAGTGCACCTCGAATGACATGCACAAATTCACAATACAGTACAACTTAAATTTTATATTGTCTAATTATGCATAGAAATATGCTGTCCTTTTCTGTACTTGAGAGAAAAAGAGAGATGACTCATTTTTAACGCTACATATTGTAATTTTATGGGACTGAAACGAAATTACTTTAAATAAAATGTCACCTCACTGCGTTCGGATAAAACTTGAACCACAGACTAGATTATATATTATAATACTTTAGGGGGTGAGCGAGGGTATCCCCGCTAACGCTGCTCTGATTGGTTGTAATATTTTTCAATTTATTATTTACATTTTTCATTTTATTTTTCAATATGTTTCAATTTTCTGCTTTTCTACTTTTAAAATGTATCGACGCTCGCACATTAATTATTATTTGCTTGTAAAAGTTTGTAAAAGGTTGAGCGCCTCAGCACTGCTAATGAACTTCCATTGTATTCCTTATCGCGCTGTTTGTCTTCGAGTTCCAATACTTAACTACACATTTGTCTCCCTCACGCATGTGCGTCTGACATATTGCTGCTTGCTTGCTCGCACAGTCTTGTCCTGCCTGGCATCGGACGATTTATGCATTCTTGCCGATATTACTTATTCTTACCCACATTATAAATTTATGCCTCTTTTATGCGTAACTAATATTAACTGTTATGAAATGAATTGGCAAATTTTATTATATTATAATGTTGTTGATGCTTATTCGATTATTGTTGGATGTATGTGCAATGGCTGACAGCAGTGAACAGTGTCTTACTGTCTTTTATCAGAACGTACGGGGATTGCGAACTAAGTCCGACTCGTTCTACCGTCAGGTTCTACAGAATTCCTACGATGTTATTGTTTTAACAGAGACGTGGTTATTAGATGGCGTGTTGAACTCTGAGCTGTTTGATGATCGTTACTTAGTGTGGCGCCGTGACCGGGATTATGCTATGACTGGTCAAACGAGAGGTGGTGGTGTGCTTATAGCGACGCGTAAGGAGTTACCTGTCACTCCGCAACCGCTCCTGCACTCCTCGGCGGAGGATCTCTGGATCAACTTACGGCTTAAAAATTCGAAGTCACGACAATACGTGAACCTATATATTTGCACTGTTTACTTGTGCAAACAAAACAAAGGGTTTTCGTTTTCGGAACAACTTAATAACTTCCTGTCCATATTGAACCATGCTGCTCTGAATAAAACTTCAGATGTGTTTTTAGTGTTAGGTGATTTTAATATGAGTGGGATCACGTGGTCTCCATCTAATAACCTTTCGTTAGTTCCCGTGAACCCCGCCACTAGTGACGAATGTTTGTTCGCGGACGAGATAAGTACGCTGGACTTTGGACAGTATAATGGGGTAGCTAACGGGTACGGGAAACTGTTGGACTTAGTCCTCTCAAATAATTTAGCCTGTGTTAGCGAGTGTGTTGACCCTCTAGTGCCTATTGATCCCTATCATCCTGCGTTGTTAATCAACATTGACATCTTTGAAATACCTCCCCTTGACCATGCGCCGCGGTTGCGATATATCTATAGTAAAGGTGATTTTGATTCTATAAACAGCGCGATTTCTGGCACTAATTGGGAACATGAGTTTACAATCCGATCACTTGATGAGTCGGTTGAGTACTTTATAGAAACTATTAAACAGTTTCAAAACAAGTATATACCACAAAAGCTAGTATGTATTAATAAATACCCAGTCTGGTTCAGCTCATCACTCATCAAAACAATTAAAGAAAAAATTAAATATCTAAAAAAATACAAGATTTACGGCAATAAATCTGACGAGTTAACTTTTAAATACTTGCGTGACAGAGTCAAAACTATGGAAGCTTCTTGTTATAAATGTTATCTCAATCAAACCGAAAATTCCATTAAAGCTAACCCTAAACACTTTTGGACCTTTGTTAAAAATCGCTACAACTCTAATTCTATACCTAATACATTAAATTATAACGATGAATCATTAGTCACGGGAGATTCCATTTGTGAGGCTTTTTCATCTTATTTCATGTCGACTTTCCTCACCCCCACTTCATCTAATACTCCCAGTCCACCTCCTGTTTTCCCTTTCGATACTAACAGAACTTCATCTGACATTAGTCACATAGAAGTAAATGTTGATGTTGTGACCGGTTTACTTCGTAACCTGGATCCAGCTAAAGGTGCGGGCCCTGATAACATATCATCTAAAGCTCTAATTAAATGCGCGCCTTCTATTGCCGTACCTATTTCAATATTGTTTTCCAAGTCTTTGACTCAAGGTGCTGTCCCCAAAGTATGGAAATCGGCTTTTATTACACCCGTACATAAAAAGGGGTCTAAAACCGAGATTACCAATTATAGGCCTATATCCAAGCTGTGCATTATAGCAAAAATATTTGAGAGGATTGTCTATAACCAGTTATATTCCGCCCTTGCTAGCTCATTCAGCTCCTTTCAGCACGGATTTTTGAAGGGACGGTCTACCACTTCTAACTTAATTTTATTTAATGATTTCATTACGGATGCTATGGATAATGGTAAGCAGGTCGATGTAGTTTACACAGATTATAGCAAGGCTTTTGATCGGATCGACCACGATACCCTGTTAAAGAAACTAAGCTACATGGGCATTCGCGGGGACCTTTTGAGGTGGTTCGCTTCTTACATTGATAACAGGTCACAAGCAGTAGTACTCAATAATTATATATCTAGTTGGGTAAACGTGCCCAGCGGAGTGCCTCAGGGTTCGTTGCTCGGTCCTTTGTTATTTGTAATCTATGTGAACGACATCGATCAGTGCCTCCATTCGTCCAAACTTTTATGCTTTGCCGATGACATGAAAATCTTTGCCACTATTTCAACGCTCGAAGATAGACTAGCACTACAGGCTGACTTGTATCGGCTGGAAGAGTATTGTCGGGCTAATAAACTAGATCTCAACCCATCCAAGTGTTCGGTGATCACTTACACTAGAAAACGTGCAGTCCTAGCCACTACTTATGCTTTGGCTGGCCAGATCTTGCCGAGGTGCAATACCATTCGTGACTTAGGCGTCCATCAAGACAGTAAGTTAGTTTTTGACACACATATTGATGCTATTGTCAAAAAAGCTTCTAAACTGCTTGGATTTATAATACGTCTCTCTAAGTGTTTTACTGAAGCTAAAACACTAAAAATATTGTATTGCACTTTTGTAAGAAGTCAGCTGGAGTATGCGTCTCAGATATGGAATCCACGTTATCTTAAATACATTGACCGCATGGAAAACATCCAAAGACGGTTCATAAAATATCTTTGCTTCCATCAAAAGATTCCATATCGGTCAACCGATTATCTTGGACTCTGCAGAAAGTATCATTTGCTACCACTGGTAGATCGACGTAAAATTGCGGACTGTTTGTACTTGTTGAAAATCCTCAACAACAATATTGATAACCCCGAGTTATTGTCAAAATTTTATTTTAATGTGCCAAGTAAAGCGCTTCGTTTTAATCCACCAATGCGTGTACCTCATACATCTTCGAATTATAGGCAGAACAGTTATATTGTGCGCGCAAGCAAGAATTTCAATGAGATATGCAAGGAATACGATTTTGATCCATTCACAATCAGTGTGAATTCGGCCAGAAGGAGCTTAAGCCTAAAATTTTTCAAGTAGCGGTAGTCTATATTATTTTATTGTTTTCATTAAGTTCTCTTTTATTTCAGTCACATTTATGTGCATTTGTGTGTGATTTATTGCAAACCCAATGTTTATAAGCTTTTACTTTTACTTTTATTTTGACGAATTGTTCTTTTTTGTTCTTTTTTTGTACTCACACAATGAATATTATTCAATATTTATACGTGAGGATTTGTAATTGGCTCTCTGGTGACTATGCTTTGCTTTTTTGTTTGTTTTTATTAGCTGTAAGTCCTCCATGTACTAAATAAATAAATAAATAAATAAATATCATTCCAGATTCCGCCGCCCCGAGCGACGCGTCTCGTAGTCGCACGGACTACTACTTCTACAGTCGTTAACTGTTGTCTTTTTCAAGACACAGTTAATAAGTGTTTCTATCAGGTTTAAGTCAAAACGTACATCGTCGCGTTATTGGCCCCTTCCGGGCGACCTCGGTGGATACCACACGGTGCCAACGAAACCGAGTGGGGTGTTGACCCACACACCCGCCTAACCCCTTCAGGGTAAGGCAGTAAGTTGGACGGTCCCTTTGTTCGGCCTTGGGGGATCTCCTAGTCGGCATTGGTGACGTAGATAGTATAACCCGTTTGATTCCAGCTACACACCTAGTGTCGGTTGGGTGTGTCTACACCCTTCGCACTAGACTTACTAGGACCCCGTTACACATTAAGATAGGTAACGGGCCAAAGCAAGCTTAGGGCTCATAAGTTGGTATTCAACCTCCCTGCCTACCCCCGGCAGGGAGGGTATACTCATCCCCGGCCAATCCACCCGGGGAGTTAGGCTTTTATTATACATAGTTATTAGAATAACTAGTAGGTATTCTCTAGTTGGAGGAATAACTCCCTCCCTAGGAAGAATATGGCCCTCCCGTCGGTAGAGGAACGCCTTACGCGTTCCCTACTCCTGTTAGACAGGCTATTAGACCGCCTCCCCGCCCTTAAAGAAGAGTTCGGCCCCGAGCTGAACGAGATTAAGGGATCTACATCCCACCTCTCTATCAACGTCGCTGACACTGAGTTCAGCGATGTTTTATTAGGCTCCCCTCTCCTGGAGAGTCCTCTTAGTCCGACAGTGTCCATGGACACTGACGTGCAGGTAGCGTCTCCAATACGCGCCACGACCCCATACCCATATGGTTCCGAAGATGCTAGATTTAGCTCATGTTCCTCCTCGACCCACTCCGAAGACGAGGGCTTCGTCCCCGTCCTAGGCAAGGGGATGAAGAGGAAATGCAAAAAGCAATCCTCCCACCAGGCCAATAAGGTCGCGGCTATAGACGAGTCCGTGCTCGCTACCCCCTCCCCTGCCCCCGTAACCTCCACCCCCGCAGCTACACCCGCGACTCACCCGCCAGTAGCTTCAACCGCCACTACCCCCCGCCCGACTGCGTCATCCTCCGCACAGGATGCTCCCCCCCCACCCACTACTGGACCAAAAAAGATCCCCCCTCCACCCCCTGTGTTCGTTCAGGACAAGGGTAAGTGGACCGACGTCTCCAAATGGTGTTGCGACCAAAAGATCGCATACACCAATGCCCGCAACACCCAACAGGGCATTAAAATACAAGTCCCCACGTCCCGTGATTATAGGGACCTCACCGCCCTTCTCCGAGCAAGGGGTGTGGCATACCACACCTTCTCTCTGCCAGAGGAAAAACAGACCCGCGTGGTCATAAAAATGATCCCACGCGAAATCCCCACGACTGACATTCTTGCCGACCTCCGGTCGCAAAACGTCCCGGTGGACGAAGTACACCGTATGCACCGCGCTAGAGGCGGTGAAGCATACGACATGGTGCTCGTCGTCTGCCCTCCAGTTCAGGGTTACCACCCTATATTCAAGGTGAAATCAGTTTGCCACCTTACGGGTCTCGAAATCGAGAAACCCAAAAAGAGCGGCATTGTAGGCCAATGCCACAACTGCCAGCTCTACGGCCATACCCAAAAATTCTGCCACGCAAAACCCAGGTGCGTCAAGTGCCTGGGCGAGCATGGCACCGCGGAGTGCCCGCGCCCCAAGGACCGCACTCAATGCCTCAGCCCTCCAAGCTGTGTGCTATGCAGGCAAGAGGGTCACCCAGCCAACTACCGTGGCTGCTCCAAGGCCCCCAAATCTTCGTCCCCCAAGCTGATGAAGCGCGCAAACGCCCACCAGCAGAGGGAATCCCCCTCCACATACAAAGTACCATCAGCGGTACTGCCTGAGCGACTAAGCCCACAGAGGCCTAGTCCGTGGAATTACACCCACCACCAACAGGCTTTCCCATCCATGGGCCCCTCTCAACCCTCTCAACCCGCACAACCCTCCCAAACGGCGAAACCCCCAATCCCCAGTCTCATGGACCCCCGTCTCCGCATTACGGCCCCCCCAACACCCGCACCTGCCCCCGCAGCAGCCCGCCCCCCTACCACGACAGCCCGCCCAGTAGGCCCCAACTGGGCCTTTAATGTTATTTCGACGGCTTTCATAGCCTTCCATAGCCCGCGCGCTATGCAAATGGCTAACGAAATCGTTGCCGCCCAAGCCACCGGGGATCTCTACAAGATCCAGGCAATTTACAACGCATACCCTGACATTACGCAAGCCCTATCAGCCCTCAGCAACATCAACAAAAACCCATAATGTATAACGCCGTTATTACTAGGTTTAAACCCCGATCCCTCACTCTAGGCATCTTCAATGCAAATGGCGTAGAGGGTCAACGAGATGAGATCGCGGATTTCCTCCGCGGCCATCAAATTGACATCCTCCTCGTACAGGAATCTTTTTTAAAACCTCACAAACGAGATCCATCAATCGCAAACTATCGACTAGTTCGCAACGATAGGACTCGATGTCACAAGGGCGGCACCCTTATCTATTACAAAATGGAACTCTATTGCATCCCAATAGACTCTCCCTCCCTCTCCCGACTAGAAGTCTCTATTTGCCGACTAGGTATGTCCGGCCATCAGCCAATTACCCTAATCTCGGCCTACCTCCCGACCCAAAGCTACTCAGAGGACCTCCGCCTCCTCGAAAGCGACCTCTCTGCCCTATTCGGCCTGAGTGACTCCGTTATCATAGCGGGCGATCTCAACGCTAAACACCCCGCCTGGAACAGTACCAGAACCTCCACAAGAGGGCAACACTTGTTTAACCTCTCAACCTCTATGACCTTTGACGTCATTGCTCCAATGACTCCCACTCATTTCCCTCACAACCCTAATTTCACTCCCGACGTCCTAGACTTGGCGCTCCTAAAGAACGTCAATCTACGACTGGATTCAATAGAGACGGTGCATGAGCTTAACTCTGACCACCGTCCTATCATCATCAAAATGGCCCCGCGCATAGGTCTTTCCGACCCCTCCCAACCTCCTTGTACCAAGAGGGTAACGGACTGGAAGAGAGTAAGCACCCAGCTGAAATCCAACACGTCCATGTCATGCCTCCCTTAATACGCCCCGATAAGTCCATCGCCTTCGATGACGACGAAAAAGCTGAGTGCCTAGCCGACAGTCTAGAAGCCCAGTGCTCACCAAGTTTCCTACCAGTAGACCAAGCTCACCTCGCAAAGGTTGACGCGGAAGTTGAACGTAGAACTAACCTCCCTCCAGTCGAAGACCCGGATAATCCACTGCCTCCCGTCACTCCAGACGAAGTGCAGGATATAATCAAAGGTCTTAAAACCCGAAAAGCCCCCGGTTCAGATGGACTCACCAATAAGGTAATCCAACTCTTCCCTGCCCACCTAATAATGCTACTGGCAACCATCTTCAATGGAGCCCTTAGCAACAACATCTTCCCACAATCGTGGAAAGAAGCCATAGTTATAGGCATCCCAAAGCTTGGTAAGCCTAAATCCGAGGCCTCCAGCTACCGCCCCATCAGTTTGCTCAAAGTTCTCGGCAAGGTTTATGAGAGACTTATTTATAAGCGCCTCAGAGACTACGCTGAGACTAAGGGCCTTATCCCCGACGAACAGTTCGGCTTTCGAGCCCAGCACAGTAGCGTGCATCAGGTCCACCGCATCATCGAGGACATTAGTGCTGGGTTCCAGCGCGGCTCGATGACGGGTGCTATCTTCTTTGACATAGCGAAAGCATTCGACAAAGTCTGGCACAACGGCTTATTATATAAGCTTTACCAACTAGGCGTGCCAGACCGTCTCGTACTCATCTTACGGGACTTTTTGTCGAACCGCACATCCCGCTATCGCATCGAGGGAGCGCTCTCCTCCCCCCGCCCCATCCGCGCAGGAGTCCCCCAGGGCTCCGTGCTCTCCCCTCTCATTTTCACGCTATTCACTAGCGATATCCCTTCTAGTAAAAAGGCGAAGTTGGCTCTGTTCGCAGACGACACGGCCATTTACTATTCAGGCAAAAGCCCCATAGCGATAGCTCACACTCTCCAATCCGAAGCCAACCAGCTCGGCTTCCTCAGGAAGTGGAGAATCGAAGTAAACCCCGATAAGAGTCAAGCGGTCCTTTTCAGGAAACCGAGACTCAGAAGAAAAATCCCCCGACCAATCACCTTGTTTGACAAGCCGATCCCCTGGGAGAAGCAAGCCAAATACCTAGGTGTGGTCCTAGATGAAAAACTGTCATTTTCAGAGCACATAAAGAAGGTCCGCTCGCGAGCCGCTTTCGCTCTAGGAAGACTCCACTACATGCTAAATGCGCGTAGCAAGCTGTCACTTAGGTGCAAATTGCGAACGTACTTAGCGTGCATCCGCCCTATCATGACCTATGCGTGCGCCGCCTGGGCACAAGCCAAACCCCGACACGTGCATAGAATGCAAACTCTTCAAAACCGTTTCCTACGAATGGCAACGGGAGCCCCCTGGTACGTTAGGAACGAGATCCTCCATCTCGACCTAAAAATCCCCACTATAGCCCAATTTCTAAAACGCAATTCAAAGCGTTTCTTTGATAAAGCCGCCCTTCACCGCAACCCTCTGATTGTTAAAGCGGCCAGTTATGTCCCCTCTAAAATCAGTAAGATTCGCCGTCCGAGGCATGTTCTCTCCGACCCAGATGACCCTATAACCCTCCTTCAGGAAAGCAATAGGGACACCAGCACGGTACAAAACAATAAAAAAGACCCGCATTCCGACCTCGCCGACGAGGTCCATTGCGCCTGCGTCACTCCCGAATAAATAATACTCCCCCCGACCCTTGCTCGCAGAAGCGCCAGCCCGCGTTACGCTGAGAAATGTAGAATTCAATTCCCCGATCAATAATAATGAAAATTTGATCCAGCCTGTCCCACCTTGCTGTCCCCCCGCCAGCGACGCCCTAAGCCGAGGTTCGTACCCCACAGGGGGTGCCCTTAGCGAGCGTTCGCTTAATTTAACATAGAATAGTTTATGCCCCTGGCTGGAGGCTTTAAGTTAGATAGTAGCTTAAGGCATCCACAGGATAGTCCGGTTAAGCAGCTGCGACCTCAATCTGAGAGTCAACTGCGAGATGCCATATCAAAAAAAAAAAAAAAAAAAAACGCGCGCGTCCTTTCCTCGGGCTGCCGGCGTTGCGTGAAGATCTCTGCGTGTCATCGCGTCGTGTGTCGCCCTGTTGCGCCGCGTGGCTTCTACCTCTGCTGCTTCGGTGATCTTCACGCATGTCGTCAGCCTTGAGCCCAAACGTTCTTTTCAGAGCGAACTTCTTGTTTCTTATCAGAGTCACATACGTCCTTTTCAGGGCGGTCTTCTTCACTATTTCTTAATCGAATTTGTCAAAACGCAGGTAGGTATCAGTTATGCAGGAGG
Organism: Xanthia togata; assembly: GCA_963853775.1. Taxonomy (NCBI): domain Eukaryota; kingdom Metazoa; phylum Arthropoda; class Insecta; order Lepidoptera; family Noctuidae; genus Xanthia; species Xanthia togata. The sequence continues at coordinate 24,796,694 of OY970805.1, read as the reverse complement.
TACGGTAAAGGTATGGTTGGTTCTGGTACTGGAGGTAAATGACTAGCTCTGTGTCACTACATCACTCCCCCCTAAGTGAAGCGTACATTCGGTTTCACAGTGCGGCCGGTTCTTGTGACGTAGGAAGATTTACTGGGTGCGTTGGATGTGTGCGTGGCTGCTGATGAGTTTCGATGACTTTGAGTCGGCGCATGTGTCGCAGGCGACGGCGAGTTCGACGTTGTTGTTTCTGTGTCGCCTTCGTTGTACATATACGCCGGCTTCAATCTATCGACTGACACGATGGCGGTGCGACGAGGTAGGCGCAACGTAAACAGCTTTCCTTCTTTGCTGCGTTGTATTATCTCGAACGGGCCGTCGTAAGGTGGTGTGAGTGGGCTGCGTACAGTGTAGTTTCTCAGAAACACGTGCGTGCATGTTGCGAGATCTTTGTACACGAATGTGTTCGCGTTTGTTGATTGGCTTCTTTTCTCTGGCGATAGCGACGACATCGTTTCACTCAGCTGACGTACGAATTCAGCTTCTTCAATGTTCGGCGTTGTAGGCACGAAGAAATCGGACGGAATGCGTAGTGTTGTACTCAAACTCAAACTCAAATCATTTATTCCAAATAAACCAATTACAGGTACTTTTGAATTGTCAAGGGGTCGGTCAGTCAGAAAGATGAAGCTAGTTGCCCATTCCAAAGCGTAGTAGGTTCCTATGGAGAAGAACGGGCAAGAAACTCCATGGACACTCTTTTAAATTAGAATATTGTTACAAAACATTGGTTACATCATTCATGTTGAAATTATATATGTGAGAACAATGTAGTAAATCGTGCACGTTAAAAGCGACCATAATAAAAATATAAAAACAAAAATAATTAAAATAAGCCATGGCAGCTAAGAGATGACCAGTCCCCACTGACGGCGCCCGTTCACGAACATGACGCATGGATCAGCATCATTTAGCTCAACCATTTTGAAGGGAACTTAATGATCCAACACACACGCCACCACCAGCGAGACATTTGAGTGAGCATGACATACTCTCAGCCGCCAGGGTACATTCAAGTCAATGAAAGACGTACTCAGTAAATGTTAAAGTAGGTAAACAGTGCTCACATATGTTCAATGCAATTATATAATACTAAGAGATTGAATTTATACAATGTAAATATAGTTTTTCAATCTTCAGCAGCTCCAACAATATTTTCCAATGCTAATCAATTAGTTTATGCGCCCTTGTGGAGCTGGACCAGCGTTGAGCCAAGCATTTTTGTCAGCGATGTAATCCCCCAACTTATAATATGCTTGGCAGCATAGTGTGCGTTTTATGCAAGATTTAAATTTCGTTTCATTCAATTGGAGTATGTTGGGAGGTATTTTATTGTAACATTTTACACAGTACCCCATGAAAGATGAGTCTACTTTAGCCAGTCTGAAACCCGGTTGAACTAATTGGTCCCTATTTCTAGTCCCATAATTGTGTCTATCACCTATTTTACTGAAAATACTTAAATTTTTCCTTACGTACATGATGTTCTCGTATATATATTGACAAGGTACCGTCATAATGTTAATATCTTTAAATAGTTCCCTTAGGGAATCGCGTCTGCGGAGGCCATATATTGCTCTGATGGCTCTTTTCTGCAGAATAAAAACGATTCGATATCTGCAGCCCGTCCCCATAGTAAAATACCGTAAGACATGATACTATGAAAGTAACTGAAATAGACTAGCCTCGCGGTATCTACATCAGTAAATTGACGGATTTTTCTCACAGCATATGCTGCTGAACTTAGCCGTCCTGCAAGAGATGTTAAATGAGGACCCCATTGCAGCCTTGAGTCGAGCGTGATCCCCAAGAAAATACCGTACGTCATTAGGGCTGCGCTAACGGAGGTATCTTCCCGCAGTGCGGTACGTAATCCTAGTAGGACTGTAGGTAGTTCCTCGCTCCACCGTGTCGCAGCTGCTCTCGCCATCAATGCGGACTTTAGTATGCGGTGCCATCGCTCGACTTGACCATTCGCTTGTGGGTGGAATGCAGTGGTGCGAATGCGATTGATGCCGAACTTCTTCATCAGCGATGTGAATAGCGCAGAAATCAAATTGTCGCCCTTGGTCTGTCGTGAGTCGTAACGGGCATCCGAATCGTGATATCCACCCGTCGTATACGGCTTTGGCGACAGTCTCTGCGGTGACGTCACGCGTAGGGATCGCTTCGGGCCACTTGGTGCAGCGGTCGATCATCGTGACTAGGTATCGGTAGTCATTAGATGGAGGTAGTGGTCCGACGATGTCAACATGGATATGTTCGAAACGCGTTGACTCTTTGAAATTACTGAGCGGGCTCTTCACGTGTCGTTGAACTTTCGCACGCTGACAGCCGATGCAGGCCCTTGCCCATGTAGTGACGTCTTTGTTAATGGAAGGCCAGAAGAATTTTGATGTCATTATTTTCCTTGATGTTCGTACCCCGGGGTGGCTTAGGTCATGTTGCGCTTTGAAGGCGGCAAAACGATAAGCTTGTGTTAAATACGGTCGAACGTTTTTTGTTGATGTTTCGCATAGTATGGGTCGTTGGACTCCAGGCATAGTCAGTCGGGTGAACTTCAGCTTGGGGTTGTTCAGGCACGATCGTAGTTCTGAGTCATCTTCATATTCTTCAACCAGTTTATTGTAGTCGATAGTCGAGTTTAGTAGTTCGACTTCTTCTATCCGTGATAACGCGTCAGCTGCCTCGTTCTTATCGCCGTGAATATATTTGATATTTGCACAGAATTGGCATATATAGTGAAGTTGTCGTTCTCTTCTCGGCGTGTCGGTACTGCTCGGCGTTCTTGTGAGAGGCTTCGTTAGAGGTTTGTGATCGGTGTATATTATTAGTTCGTTGCCCTCTATTAGCCGTCGTAGATGTTGGACAGCGGTGTACATAGCCAATAATTCGCGATCGTACACGCTGTAGCGTCGCTGCGTCTCGCTCATTGTCTTTGAGTAGAATGCGAGAGGTTTCCACACGTTGTCGACTTTTTGTTGAAGAACGGCGCCGATGCTAGTGTTCGATGCGTCGGTAAACAAACATAGCGGTGCGCTAGGTACCGGGTGCGTTAGCGTAGTTGTCTCGAGTATGCTTTGGCGGCATTTCTCGAACGCTTCTTCGGCTTCAGGCGTCCAGGCGATTGGTGATTTATCGTTCTTTTTGCTATTATGTAGGTATTTGTTGAGAAGGTTTTGGTGTTCGGCTTGATGAGGTAGGCAACTGCGGTAAAAGTTTAGCATTCCCAAAAATCTTCGTAATTCTTGAATTGTTGTTGGTTTCGGGTAGTTGGTTATAGTTTGGATGCGGTCTTGTGTGGGTTTGATTCCTTCTTGTGTTACTTCATATCCGAGAAATTGTATCTTGTTCATGCCGAACTCGCATTTTTCGATATTTAGTGTAACGCCGTAGTTGTTCAATCGTTTGAGCACTTGATGTAGGTGGCGCTGATGCTCTTCTTCATTATTTGAGTAGACGAGTAAATCGTCGACGAAACAAAATACAATATCGTCGAGTCTTCGCAATACTTCGTGCATAAAACGTTGAAATGTTTGACCCGAGTTGCGTAGGCCAAACGGCATGCATGTAAATTCGAAGAGACCGAATGGCGTTGTAATGGCAGTCTTGGCAGCGTCTTCTTCATTTATTGGTATGGAATAATAGGCCATCTTCATGTCGAGTTTCGAAAAAACTTTCTTCCCATGTAGTTGGTACGTAAAGTCTTGCATTCTCGGAATTGGGTAGCGGTCGGGTACAGTCGTGGCGTTAAGTCTTCGGTAATCGCCGCATACACGTAATGAGCCATATTTTTTCTTGACGACGTGTAATGGGCTGGCCCATGGGCTTTTAGAAGGTTTACAAATACCCATCTCCATCATCTTCTCAAATTCAATTTTTGCTGCGTTGTACTTGTCCGGAGGAAGTGGGCGTGGCCTTGAGTAAATAGGTTGGCCTGTTGTTTCTATGTGGTGTTTCACGTCGTGTTTTGCAGAAGTCTTGAGTGATATGGGTCGCAGAACATCTGGATACTTCCTCAGTATGTCGTGGTATGCATGGTTACGGTCGATTAAGTAGATGGCTTCTTCTGTGGCTTGAATTCTTATGGTGTTCACGGCGAGATCGGTAACGCGGTCGATGAGTTTCCGATGATGTAAATCGACTAGTAATTTGTGATTTACTAGGAAATCTGCGCCCAGTATTGATGTCTTGACGTCAGCGACGACGAATGTCCATTTAAAGCTTCTACGTAAACCTAGGTTGAGCTCGAGTGTACGCTCTCCGTAGGTACGTATTTGTGTGCCGTTTGCTGCGAATAATTTGTAGGTACTGTCTACCGGCTTCGAATATTTCTTGTTTTTTGCTGCTAAAACTGATATGTCAGCTCCGGTGTCAACGAGAAACTTCTCTCGGTTGTTGATATCGATGATGCTGAGGCGGTAACTTCGTTGGCTTACATCGACTTCCGCCACAGTCGACGTATGTTCTAGTTTTCCTTTTTGATTCTAGAACAAGGTGATTCGCATTTAAGTGCTTCGTCACCGAATCGGTAATGATAGTTATAGCACAACCAATCAGCGTCGCCCGGTTTGCTTGATCCGCGGGAATTTTGGCGCGAAGTACCGCGGCGCGGCGCGGCGGCGCGACCGCGATGTGTAGCGAGAATGGGAGCGAGAGCGGCGGGCGTGCGCCGCGCGTTGCTGCTGGGCCTCAAGTCTGCTATTACAATAGTGTCAGAATGGTCTATCATTGATTTCATAATTGTTGATTTTGACAAGTTTGGTAATCTACTAACATATTGGCGTCATTATGACTTTCCAATGGTCAGCCACTGACAATCCATTGAAAGAAATGGCATCTATTGGTAATCTCGCACATAATGCAAAATAATTGACTGACTTAGGCGGTAATCTTCGAAAATTTTGACAGTTCCTTTGATCATGACCTACCATTAGAACGTCATTGTGCAGTCATTCCTTTTAATTCGTTACGAGTATCGTGTTTGTAGAATACAATGATCAACCAATGATCGACCATTATGAATTTAGCAGATTACGAAATTTTTGCAAAATGACAATGGGATCGTGTTGGAATGACGAATTTATTAAAATAGCAGACTTGGGCCCCTGGTTTGCACGTAGCTCGGCGATTTCAACTGATAACCTCTCGATTTGCTTTGATAGCATATCCACTTGCAAATTCGTGATGGCTGATGATGAGTGATGACTTCCGCAGCTTGGCGCGGTTGTTGTGGAGACAGCGGCCACTGATGCTGGTTCGAAGTGTTCCATCATTTTGTCGGCCATCGCAGCCAGGACTTCGAGCGTGGATTCTGTGTTCACAGAGATCACGGCGCGAACTTGCGTGGGTAGCTGATTGAGCCACATCACCTTGAGCGCTTCGTCTGACATAAGTTTGCCGCTCAAATCGCGCATCTTGCGTAGTTGTTGGCTAGGCTTCTGGTCGCCGAGTTCGAGCCCGGCGAGCAATTTTTGCAATTGGCGATGGTCCGACTCTTGGTATGTCGATATCAGCCTGTTCTTCAGTGTGCTGTATTTTCCCGTGGCAGGTGGATTCAGAATTATGTCACCAATCTGCTCCAAATCACTGTAGCCCAGCAGTGGGACGACGAGGTTAAATTTCTGATCTTCTCCGATCTTGCTTCCGGCGATGGCGGTTTCGAATTGCGCGAACCATAGTCGAGGGTTTTGCCGGTAAAATGATGGCAAACGCGCAGGCAGTGATATAGCAGCGACGTCGCTCTTCACCGTAGCGGCACCGTGGGCATCGCAGAAATCCTCGCTCTGGTCGTCCTTTGACATTTTCTTGCTTGACTGTTCTTCTATATTTAAATAGCAGGGTCACCAATTTAGGGGGTGAGCGAGGGTATCTTGATTCAAAGACGTGTCCGGATGATCTGTGTTTATTTGGTAAATTGCCCTCTTTATATTTACATTCATTCTGGTACAAGTAATGCTTAGCCTAAGATATTTACAAATTCATATTTGATAGCATTCGTCAGATGTCGCTCGATGCGCCGCGCATGCGCGGAGCGCGCACAGTCGAGGCGCGCGCCTCGCGCCTCGCTAGACTATAAGTAGATGCAGGCGCGCCGCGCGCGTCCTTTGTCCGATGAAGCGCCAGCCCGCGCCGCAGCTGAGCGCGTAGCTTTAAATTCCCCGTATAATAATAATATATCCTTGATCCAGCCTGTCCCATCTTGCTGTCCTCCCCTCAGCGACGCCCTAAGCCGAGGTTCGTACCCCACAGGGGGTGCCCTTAGCGAGCGTTCGCCTAATTTTAATTTAGAATAGTTGCTCCTGGCTGGAGGCTTTGAGTGTAGTGCTTAAGGCAGCCACAGGATTGTTCGGTTGAGCAGTAAATACCTTAGTGGTATACCTGCGAGATGCCTTAGTTAAAAAAAACGCGCGCGTCCTTTCCTCGGGCTGCCGGCGTTGCGTGAAGATCTCTGCGTGTCATCGCGTCGTGTGTCGCCCTGTTGCGCCGCGTGGCTTCTACCTCTGCTGCTTCGGTGATCTTCACGCATGTCGTCAGCCTTGAGCCCAAACGTTCTTTTCAGAGCGAACTTCTTGTTTCTTATCAGAGTCACATACGTCCTTTTCAGGGCGGTCTTCTTCACTATTTCTTAATCGAATTTGTCAAAACGCAGGTAGGTATCAGTTATGCAGGAGGTACGGTAAAGGTATGGTTGGTTCTGGTACTGGAGGTAAATGACTAGCTCTGTGTCACTACATCACTCCCCCCTAAGTGAAGCGTACATTCGGTTTCACAGTGCGGCCGGTTCTTGTGACGTAGGAAGATTTACTGGGTGCGTTGGATGTGTGCGTGGCTGCTGATGAGTTTCGATGACTTTGAGTCGGCGCATGTGTCGCAGGCGACGGCGAGTTCGACGTTGTTGTTTCTGTGTCGCCTTCGTTGTACATATACGCCGGCTTCAATCTATCGACTGACACGATGGCGGTGCGACGAGGTAGGCGCAACGTAAACAGCTTTCCTTCTTTGCTGCGTTGTATTATCTCGAACGGGCCGTCGTAAGGTGGTGTGAGTGGGCTGCGTACAGTGTAGTTTCTCAGAAACACGTGCGTGCATGTTGCGAGATCTTTGTACACGAATGTGTTCGCGTTTGTTGATTGGCTTCTTTTCTCTGGCGATAGCGACGACATCGTTTCACTCAGCTGACGTACGAATTCAGCGTCTTCAATGTTCGGCGTTGTAGGCACGAAGAAATCGGACGGAATGCGTAGTGTTGTACCGTACGTCATTAGGGCTGCGCTGACGGAGGTATCTTCCCGCAGTGCGGTACGTAATCCTAGTAGGACTGTAGGTAGTTCCGCGCTCCACCGTGTCGCAGCTGCTCTCGCCATCAATGCGGACTTTAGTATGCGGTGCCATCGCTCGACTTGACCATTCGCTTGTGGGTGGAATGCAGTGGTGCGAATGCGATTGATGCCGAACTTCTTCATCAGCGATGTGAATAGCGCAGAAATCAAATTGTCGCCCTTGGTCTGTCGTGAGTCGTAACGGGCATCCGAATCGTGATATCCACCCGTCGTATACGGCTTTGGCGACAGTCTCTGCGGTGACGTCACGCGTAGGGATCGCTTCGGGCCACTTGGTGCAGCGGTCGATCATCGTGACTAGGTATCGGTAGTCATTAGATGGAGGTAGTGGTCCGACGATGTCAATGTTCGTAGTATTGTAGCGCCAGGGAAACTTGATGAAATACAGTGTATCATACAAACGTTTGAGTGCACTATACATGTAATATTACTGGTCGAAACCTGGATAAAGGATGAAAATGAAGCCTTGAGGCAAAAATTACCAAACTATACACACTATTACAACTATAGAACGTCTTCAAGAGGCGGTGGAGTGTCAATATATGTGCATAACGAACTTAAACATGAATTAATGGAAGAGCATTGCGAAGATAACAATCACTTTTTATGGGTACACCTGAACAAACTTTCTTTAGATATTGGAGTGGTCTATAAACAGCCTGCAGCAAACGTACAAAAGTTTCTTGAAATATATACAAATCACCTAATCAAAAGAAAAAGAATTATAATTTTTGGAGATTTTAACTTAAATCTACTAAGTAAAGAAAAATCTATAAAAGAATATAAGACAGTGCTAAAAGAAAATGGGCTTAGAATACTAAATAAAATTGATAAAACGTTCTGCACCCGCATCACTAAAACTACTAAGACAATATTAGATCATGTATGTACAACTCTAAAAGATAATACTTTTCATATGGCTTTAGTGGAAAGCGCCATGTCAGATCACAAACAAATTTACTTCGAGGTAAACAGAATCACACCGGAAAGACCCAAAAAAGTAACATACGAAGCTATTGATTATGATAATCTATATAAAACTATAAAAGATCATACTTTTTCTGACATGCATAATGATTTCACAACGTTAGAAAAATACCTATTGGACGATATTTCTAAAAATAAAACAAAAAAGACAAAGATACTAAACAGACCAAAACAAGACTGGATCAACAATCACCTTATCACCTCCATAAACAAAAGAAATATTCTGTGGCATAAATTAAAACATTCCTCACCTGAAGACAAAGAGGTAGAAGACGAGTTCCTACAGCAGAAGAATAATGTGTATAACGAAATTCAATCAACAAAGAATGAATACTATTACAAAGCCTTCAAAGATTGTGAAAAAAATCCTCTTAAAATGTGGCAACTTATTAATAATCTCGCTAGCAACAAAATAAAACATAACTCTACTTTTGTAAAATTAGACACGCCAACAGGACAAATTACTGACATAAAGGAAATCTGTGAGTGTTTTAACTTATTCTTCTCAACTATAGGTACAGAGCTCGCTAGTTAAATTCCAAAATCGTATCATCAAGCTTTACAAATACCCGCTAGCATATTGGATAGTACGGCTAATCTATCACAATTTGAACCTGCAACTATTGCAGAGGTACTTAAAATAATTGAAAATTTAGATTCAAACACAAGCGCCGGTATTGATGGAATAAGTACAAAAATGATTAAATGTATTAAAGATCAAATAGTGGAAAACTTCACTCTTTGTATTAATAGGTGTCTAACAGAAGGAAATTTTCCAGAATCCCTGAAAGTGGCAAAAGTCAGCCCCATATATAAGTCGGGAAACAAATCAGATCCAGGTAATTACCGACCGATATCTGTATTACCAATATTATCAAAGGTGTTTGAAAAAATATTACACAACCGACTTAGTGCATTTCTAAAATCGAAACAGTTCTTATACGAGAAACAATATGGGTTTCGGCCAAAGTCAAACACAGTTACAGCTGCAACCGATCTAGTGACAAAAATCAAATCCAATATGGATAGTAAGAAAATAACACTGGGAGTATTTATAGATTTAAAAAAAGCTTTTGATACTGTTAGTCACGATATACTTTTGTTAAAACTAAGTCATCTAGGTATCTCAGGATCAGCTTTTAAAATGTTAAAATCATACCTTAGTAACAGATATCAAATTGTGAGAATCGGTGAAGTCCAAAGTGTACCCCGAAAAATCACCTTCGGAGTCCCCCAGGGCTCAATCCTCGGGCCATTATTATTTCTGATCTACATAAATAGCATCCATGAAATCGGTCTAAGGGGGGATATAGCACTGTATGCTGACGACACGAGCTTATTTTACTCAGGTACCTCAGTATGCTCAATTATAGAACAAGCTCAACATGATCTAAACCTCTTACATACTTGGCTTAAATCAAACTTACTGACATTAAATATATCTAAAACCAATTATATTATATTCGCAGCAAAAAACAAAAATATTGGTCAGCACAGTAACTTACATATTGATGGTCAAATGCTAAAGAGAGTTCATCAAGAAAAATATCCTGGTCTTATACTTGATGATCAATTAACGTGGAAACCACATATAGAGAGTATCAAAAATAAGCTCACATCACTAACAGGTGCTCTCCGTGGTATAGTGCGATGTCTTCCTAGACATGTGCGTTATACTATATATAACTCCATGGTTAAATCGCACTTGGACTACTTGATTGAGGTCTGGGGAACTGCTGCCAAATCAAACCTAAAAATACTCCAAATTGCCCAAAATAGAATAATTAAAACACTATTTAGGTATAACTATTTAACTCCTACTGAAAAAGTCTACAAAGAAACACAACTTATGAATCTCCTTCAAATATATAAGTACAATACATGCATACTCGTAAGAAAAATTCTAACTAAAGATATACATTCTCAGATAACATTTATAAAAAGGGCACAAACCTATAAAATTTCAACAAGACAAGCTAATGACATCTGCTTAACCCAGCCTAGGACTAAATATGGAAAGAGGAATATTATGTATGAAGGAGTCAACTTCTATAACAAACTACCTAAAGACATAAAATAAATCAAATCGTCATTCATTTACAAGAAAACTTAAAAAAAATATATATTAAAAGATCTTTCCCTATGTTTCGATTAGTCAAAAATAAATAAATAAACAATGATAGTCTACATAAATATATAAAATCATTATGTACAATTAAACGAAAAATAATAATAATATATATATATACACTTAAAACAATTTAATAAATCGCTTATGTTCTGCACTATGTCGTAGGCCTTAGTCAATACGCAACGACTGTTAAATTGCACCCTACCCGCATCGCTCAAAATCGTGTTGTTTCTTGTGTGTAACCTACCTTCTTCTGATTTGTTTATTTTGTACTTGCTAAAACGATGTATGTATGTTAAGTCGAAGTTTTTATTGTAATGTTAGTTTTAAGATATTTTTTTTATTTTTTTTATTTACGCTTACTGGCGTAACTTTGTCCTAAACCTATTTATGTTTTCTCTTTATGTGAATTGTAATTCTTTTGAGAAAATAAATATCTTTAACCGTAACATGGATATGTTCGAAACGCGTTGACTCTTTGAAATTACTGAGCGGGCTCTTCACGTGTCGTTGAACTTTCGCACGCTGACAGCCGATGCAGGCCCTTGCCCATGTAGTGACGTCTTTGTTAATGGAAGGCCAGAAGAATTTTGATGTCATTATTTTCCTTGATGTTCGTACCCCGGGGTGGCTTAGGTCATGTTGCGCTTTGAAGGCGGCAAAACGATAAGCTTGTGTTAAATACGGTCGAACGTGTTTTGTTGATGTTTCGCATAGTATGGGTCGTTGGACTCCAGGCATAGTCAGTCGGGTGAACTTCAGCTTGGGGTTGTTCAGGCACGATCGTAGTTCTGAGTCATCTTCATATTCTTCAACCAGTTTATTGTAGTCGATAGTCGAGTTTAGTAGTTCGACTTCTTCTATCCGTGATAACGCGTCAGCTGCCTCGTTCTTATCGCCGTGAATATATTTGATATTTGCACAGAATTGGCATATATAGTGAAGTTGTCGTTCTCTTCTCGGCGTCCTCCCCTCGTCCTATCCGCGCAGGAGTCCCTCAAGGCTCTGTGCTCTCCCCCCTAATCTTCACGCTTTTCACCAGCGATATCCCAAAGAGTAAAAGGGCGCAGTTGGCTCTGTTCGCAGACGATACGGCCATTTACTACAAGGGTACCAGCACTGACTCGATAGCCCACACTCTCCAGACCTCAGTCGACATGCTCGGCACCTGGTTTAGAAAGTGGAGGATCGAAGTCAACCCGGATAAAAGCCAAGCGATTCTCTTTAGGAAACCGCGAAAAAGGTTCAAACCCCCCCGACCCATCACCATGTTCGGCAAGCCTATCCCTTGGGAGAAGCGAGCCAAATACCTAGGTGTCGTCCTAGATCAGCATCTCACCTTCAGTGAGCACATAAAGCAGGTCCGCTCGCGAGCCGCTTTCGTCCTCGGTAGACTCCACTCTGTCCTGAATGCACGTAGCAAAATGTCACTTAAGTGCAAATTGCGTACGTACACGGCGTGCGTTCGTCCCATCATGACCTATACGGGAGCCGTATTTGCACACGCAAAACCCCGCCATATTCATAGGATGCAAACGCTCCAAAATAGATTTCTCCGGAAAATCACCGGTGCCCCCTGGTACGTTAGGAACGAGATCCTCCATCTCGACCTAAAGATCCCCACAATCCACCAATTTCTCAAACGCAATTCCAAGCGTTTCTTTGAGTCCGCCGCCAAACACCGCAACCCTCTGGTTGTCGAGGCCGCCAATTATGTCACGAGTAGAATCAGTCAGACCCGCCGCCCAAGGCAAATCCTTACCGACCCAGACGACCCCATAACCCTCCTCCAGGAGAGCAATAGGGCCACAAGTACAGTGCACAAGAAACACAGACACCGACCCGCATTCCGACCTCGCCGCCGAGGTCCTCCGCGATCGCGACCCGCCCGAGTAAATAGTACTCCCCACCGACCCTTGCTCGCAGAAGCGCCAGCCCGCGTTTTGCTGAGAAATGTAGTCTTAAATTCCCCGATTAATAATAATGAATCATCTTTGATCCAGCCTGTCCCAACTTGCTGTCCTCCCCCCAGCGACGCCCTAAGCCGAGGTCCGTACCCCACAGGGTGTGCCCTTAGCGAGCGTTCGCCTAGTTTTAATTTAGAATAGTTTTGCCCCTGGCTGGAGGCTTTAAGTTAGTAGCTTAAGGCAGCCGCAGGATTGACCGGTTAAGTAGTCATCACCTCAGAGGTGAGCTACGAGATGCCCTATACAAAAAAAAAAAAAAAAAACTCTTCTCGGCGTGTCGGTACTGCTCGGCGTTCTTGTGAGTGCGTACGTTAGAGGTTTGTGATCGGTGTATATTATTAGTTCGTTGCCCTCTATTAGCCGTCGTAGATGTTGGACAGCGGTGTACATAGCCAATAATTCGCGATCGTACACGCTGTAGCGTCGCTGCGTCTCGCTCATTGTCTTTGAGTAGAATGCGAGAGGTTTCCACACGTTGTCGACTTTTTGTTGAAGAACGGCGCCGATGCTAGTGTTCGATGCGTCGGTAAACAAACATAGCGGTGCGCTAGGTACCGGGTGCGTTAGCGTAGTTGTCTCGAGTATGCTTTGGCGGCATTTCTCGAACGCTTCTTCGGCTTCAGGCGTCCAGGCGATTGGTGATTTATCGTTCTTTTTGCTATTATGTAGGTATTTGTTGAGAAGGTTTTGGTGTTCGGCTTGATGAGGTAGGCAACTGCGGTAAAAGTTTAGCATTCCCAAAAATCTTCGTAATTCTTGAATTGTTGTTGGTTTCGGGTAGTTGGTTATAGTTTGGATGCGGTCTTGTGTGGGTTTGATTCCTTCTTGTGTTACTTCATATCCGAGAAATTGTATCTTGTTCATGCCGAACTCGCATTTTTCGATATTTAGTGTAACGCCGTAGTTGTTCAATCGTTTGAGCACTTGATGTAGGTGGCGCTGATGCTCTTCTTCATTATTTGAGTAGACGAGTAAATCGTCGACGAAACAAAATACAATATCGTCGAGTCTTCGCAATACTTCGTGCATAAAACGTTGAAATGTTTGACCCGAGTTGCGTAGGCCAAACGGCATGCATGTAAATTCGAAGAGACCGAATGGCGTTGTAATGGCAGTCTTGGCAGCGTCTTCTTCATTTATTGGTATGGAATAATAGGCCATCTTCATGTCGAGTTTCGAAAAAACTTTCTTCCCATGTAGTTGGTACGTAAAGTCTTGCATTCTCGGAATTGGGTAGCGGTCGGGTACAGTCGTGGCGTTAAGTCTTCGGTAATCGCCGCATACACGTAATGAGCCATCTTTTTTCTTGACAACGTGTAATGGGCTGGCCCATGGGCTTTTAGAAGGTTTACAAATACCCATCTCCATCATCTTCTCAAATTCAATTTTTGCTGCGTTGTACTTGTCCGGAAGAAGTGGGCGTGGCCTTGAGTAAATAGGTTGGCCTGTTGTTTCTATGTGGTGTTTCACGTCGTGTTTTGCAGAAGTCTTGAGTGATATGGGTCGCAGAACATCTGGATACTTCCTCAGTATGTCGTGGTATGCATGGTTACGGTCGATTAAGTAGATGGCTTCTTCTGTGGCTTGAATTCTTATGGTGTTCACGGCGAGATCGGTAACGCGGTCGATGAGTTTCCGATGATGTAAATCGACTAGTAATTTGTGATTTACTAGGAAATCTGCGCCCAGTATTGATGTCTTGACGTCAGCGACGACGAATGTCCATTTAAAGCTTCTACGTAAACCTAGGTTGAGCTCGAGTGTACGCTCTCCGTAGGTACGTATTTGTGTGCCGTTTGCTGCGAATAATTTGTAGGTACTGTCTACCGGCTTCGAATATTTCTTGTTTTTTGCTGCTAAAACTGATATGTCAGCTCCGGTGTCAACGAGAAACTTCTCTCGGTTGTTGATATCGATGATGCTGAGGCGGTAACTTCGTTGGCTTACATCGACTTCCGCCACAGTCGACGTATGTTCTAGTTTTCCTTTTTGATTCTAGAACAAGGTGATTCGCATTTAAGTGCTTCGTCACCGAATCGGTAATGATAGTTATAGCACAACCAATCAGCGTCGCCCGGTTTGCTTGATCCGCGGGAATTTTGGCGCGAAGTACCGCGGCGCGGCGGCGCGACCGCGATGTGTAGCGAGAATGGGAGCGAGAGCGGCGGGCGTGCGCCGCGCGTTGCTGTTGCGCGGCTCAGATAATTATTGAGAGAGCACTGAGCGCGTTCACGAGTGTTCCGAATTGTTGACAGCCGTATTCGCGTAACGTCAAAATTTGCGTATCATATTTCTGTATAAATCACAAATTACTTCTTCTTCTTTGGTTGGGTGGCAAACGGTAGCCAGAAGCACGATTTCGAAAATGCCACGTTAGTTTGAAGTTAAGATACGATTCTAAACAAAACAGCACAATTTTCATTTTTGACAGCGACAGGTGACATTAAATAAGGCATGGTCGGCGTTATCGCAAGATGGCACAAGTCATGACGTCATCTATGACGATTCATGGAACATCGTTAACACTTACCACGCTCAAGCTAATTCGGTACAGGTGCATGCTCAAATCGATTACAGATTACGGTGTAGCTCGGAACGCACCGGTAGTCTGGTAGTCAGCACAGAGTACTAATACTATACTGTGAACTTTTTTTTTTTTCTTTTTTTTTGATATGGCATCTCGCAGTCGACTCTCAGATTGAGGTCGCAGCTGCTTAACCGGACTATCCTGTGGATGCCTTAACTTAAAGCCTCCAGCCAGGGGCATAAACTATTCTATGTTAAACTAAGCGAACGCTCGCTAAGGGCACCCCCTGTGGGGTACGAACCTCGGCTTAGGGCGTCGCTGGTGGGAGGACAGCAAGGTGGGACAGGCTGGATCAAATTGTCATTATTATTAATCGGGGAATTTAAATCTACATTTCTCAGCGTAACGCGGGTTGGCGCTTCTGCGAGCAAGGGTCGGGGGGGAGTATTATTTATTCGGGAGTGTCGCGAGCGCAATGGACCTCGTCGGCGAGGTCGGAATGCGGGTCTTTTTTTATTGTTTTGTAACGTGCTGGTGTCCCTATTGCTTTCCTGAAGGAGGGTTATAGGGTCATCTGGGTCGGAGAGAACATGCCTCGGACGGCGAATCTTACTGATTTTAGAGGGGACATAACTGGCCGCTTTAACAATCAGAGGGTTGCGGTGAAGGACGGCTTTATCAAAGAAACGCTTTGAATTGCGTTTTAGAAATTGGGCTATAGTGGGGTTTTTTTTTTTTTTTTTATACGTTGCCCCGCACTACGATTTTCTCCTGTATCGTGGGTGCATTTACATACATTTAAACTCACATACACAAACAGCCAGACCCGGAACAACTAATTGTAGGTCATACAAATATTTGTTCCGTGCGGGAATTGAACCCGCGACACGCAGCGCAGCAGTCAATCGCTTAACCACTGCGCCAGCCGTGCCGTGCCGATTTTTAGGTCGAGATGGAGGATCTCGTTCCTAACGTACCAGGGGGCTCCCGTTGCCATTCGTAGGAAACGGTTTTGAAGTGTTTGCATTCTATGCACGTGTCGGGGTTTGGCTTGTGCCCAGGCGGCGCACGCATAGGTCATGATAGGGCGGATGCATGCCAAGTACGTTCGCAATTTGCACCTAAGTGACAGCTTGCTACGCGCATTTAGCATGGAGTGGAGTCTTCCTAGAGCGAAAGCGGCTCGCCAGCGGACCTTCTTCATCTAGGACCACACCTAGGTATTTGGCTTGCTTCTCCCAGGGGATCGGCTTGTCAAACAAGGTGATTGGTCGGGGGAGGGGGATTTTTCTTCGGAGTCTCGGTTTCCTGAAAAGGACCGCTTGACTCTTATCGGGGTTTACTTCGATTCTCCACTTCCTGAACCAGGAGCCGAGCTGGTTGGCTTCGGTTTGGAGAGTGAGCTATCGCTATGGGGCTTTTGCCTGAGTAGTAAATGGCCGTATCATCTGCGAACAGAGCCAACTTCGCTTTTTTACTAGAAGGGATATCGCTAGTGAATAGCGTGAAAATGAGAGGGGAGAGCACGGAGCCCTGGGGGACTCCTGCGCGGATGGGGCGGGGGGAGGAGAGCGCTCCCTCGATGCGATAGCGGAATGTGCGGTTCGACAAAAAGTCCCGTAAGATGAGTACGAGACGGTCTGGCACGCCTAGTTGATAGAGCTTGTATAATAAGCCGTTGTGCCAGATTTTTGGAATGCTTTCGCTATGTCAAAGAAGATAGCACCCGTCATCGAGCCGCGCTGGAATCCAGCACTAATGTCCTTGATGATGCGGTGGACCTGATGCACGCTACTGTGCTGGGCTTGAAAGCCGAACTGTTCGTCGGGGATAAGGCCTTTAGTCTCAGCGTAGTCTCTGAGGCGCTTATAAATAAGTCTCTCATAAACCTTGCCGAGAACTTTGAGCAAACTGATGGGGCGGTAGCTGGAGGCCTCGGATTTAGGCTTACCAAGCTTTGGGATGCCTATAACTATGGCTTCTTTCCACGATTGTGGGAAGATGTTGTTGCTAAGGGCTCCATTGAAGATGGTTGCCAGTAGCATTATTAGGTGGGCAGGGAAGAGTTGGATTACCTTATTGGTGAGTCCATCTGAACCGGGGGCTTTTCGGGTTTTAAGACCTTTGATGATATCCTGCACTTCGTCTGGAGTGACGGGAGGCAGAGGATTATCCGGGTCTTCGACTGGAGGGAGGTTAGTTCTACGTTCAACTTCCGCGTCAACCTTTGCGAGGTGAGCTTGGTCTACTGGTAGGAAACTTGGTGAGTACTGGGCTTCTAGACTGTCGGCTAGGCACTCAGCTTTTTCGTCGTCATCGAAGGCGTTGGACTTATCGGGGCGTATTAAGGGAGGCATTGAAGTGACTTTCTGGGACTGGAGTTTCCTCTGGAGTTCCCAGAAGGCAAGGTGGGTAGGCTCTAACTCGCTCAGCATCCTGTCCCAGCCCGCGTTACGCAGCTCCGTCACACGTTTCCTTACATTTCTCTGTAAGTAGCGCATGTGGGCTTTGTTCGCGTCGCAGGGAAAGTTACTGTAGGCACGGATAGCCGCGTTCTTCTCAGTCAACAGATCACGTACATCGTCGGGTAGCTTCCAGAGGCGCCCCTCTCTGGAACCTCCCGTGAACAATTGTTCACGACAGATTGTACGTGGTCGGTGAGTGAGTCGATCGCGGCCGTCGTGTCGGCGATAGAGTCGAACTGGTCGGGGATAGAGTCCAATTGGGGGGACGTGTTGGATTTCAGCTGGGTGCTTACTCTCTTCCAGTCCGTTACCCTCTTGGTACACGGAGGTTGGGAGGGGTCGGAAAGACCTATGCGCGGGGCCATTTTGATGATGATAGGACGTGGTCAGAGTTAAGCTCTTGCACCGTCTCTATTGAATCCAGTCGTAGATTGACGTTCTTTAGGAGCGCCAAGTCTAGGACGTCGGGGGTGAAATTAGGGTTGTGAGGGAAATGAGTGGGAGTCATTGGAGCAATGACGTCAAAGGTCATAGAGGTTGAGAGGTTAAACAAGTGTTGCCCTCTTGTGGAGGTTCTGGTACTGTTCCAGGCGGGGTGTTTGGCGTTGAGATCGCCCGCTATGATAACGGAGTCACTCAGGCCGAATAGGGCAGAGAGGTCACTTTCGAGGAGGCGGAGGTCCTCTGAATAGCTTTGGGGCGGGAGGTAGGCCGAGATTAGGGTAATTGGCTGATGGCCGGACATACTTTTTTTTTGGGTGGGAAATCATCAAATAACTCCTCCCGCTCTGGGTGGAGCGGGAGGGCGTGTCAGACTCTTACTGACTAAAACCCACCCGTGTTCCTTCTCTTGCCTGTGCAATGCCAGGGGGCCACGGTATCCCTTTCGGACTTTCCCGCAACCCCGGCAGGCAATGGTCTCATCGGACCCCTTCACTTGCTGACATCTCTTTGAGGCGCGCGTGCAACACTACGCGCCGTCGACCCGGGCTTGGTCCTTACCGGACGGCGAGCTACCCATTGCTCACCGCAAGCCCGCGCCTACGGTGGCCGGGAATCGGCAATCGATTCCCGACGCCCGGGGCGTCTCCTCCTGCGGTGGCTAGGGGCGTGAGGGCGCGAAATTTGCCTCTCCCTCACGCGCTCCGCCTCCTCCTTCGTGAGCATTACTGCTTCGCAGAAGGAGGTGACGGCCTCCCATGCCCTCTCGCTCCGTACCATGGCCTGGAGTGGCCGGACATACCTAGTCGGCAAATAGAGACTTCTAGTCGGGAGAGGGAGGGAGGGTCTATTGGGATGCAATAGTTCCTTTTTGTAATAGATAAGTGTGCCGCCCTTGTGACATCGAGTCCTATCGTTGCGAACTAGTCGATAGTTTGCGATTGATGGATCTCGTTTGTGAGGTTTTAAAAAAGATTCCTGTATGAGGAGGATGTCAATTTGATGGCCGCGTAGGAAATCCGCGATCTCATCTCGTTGACCCTCTATGCCATTTGCATTGAAGATGCCTAGAGTGAGGGATCGGGGTTTAAACCTAGTAATAACGGCGTTATACATTATGGGTTTTTGTTGATGTTGCTGAGGGCTGATAGGGCTTGCGTAATGTCAGGGTACGCGTTGTATATTGCCTGGATCTTGTAGAGATCCCCGGCGCGCGGCGGCTTGGGCGGCAACGATTTCGTTAGCCATTTGCATAGCGCGCGGGCTATGGAAGGCTATGAAAGCCGTCGAAATAACATTAAAGGCCCAGTTGGGGCCTACTGGGCGGGCTGTCGTGGTGGGGGGGCGGGCTGCTGCGGGGGCAGGTGCGGGTGTTGGGGGGCCGTAATGTGGAGACGGGGGTCCATGAGACTGGGGATTGGGGGTTTCGCCGTTTGGGAGGGTTGTGAGGGTTGAGAGGGTTGAGAGGGGCCCATGGATGGGAAAGCCTGTTGGTGGTGGGTGTAACTCCACGGGCTAGGCCTCTGTGGACTTAGTCGCTCAGGCAGTACCACTGATGGTACTTTGTACGTGGAGGGAGATTCCCTCTGCTGGTGGGCGTTTGCGCGCTTCATCAGCTTGGGGGACGAAGATTTGGGGGCCTTGGGGCAGCCACGGTAATTGGCTGGGTGACCTTCCTGCCTGCATAGCACACAGCTTGGAGGGCTGAGGCATTGAGTGCGGTCCTTGGGGCGCGGGCACTCCGCGGTGCCATGCTCGCCCAGGCACTTGACGCACCTGGGTTTTGCGTGGCAGAATTTCTGCGTATGGCCGTATAGCTGGCAGTTGTGGCATTGGCCTACAATGTTAATGTAAGGCTTAAGGCCATACAGCTCGAAAAGCCTTTCCCTACTTATCCTAATACCTCTAGTTGCCCAGTCACTAAATATAAAAATAGGGCTAATATTTTTTGTTTTCTTTTCAAAAGTTTTATTGAATTTAGTGTGCACTACTGAAAAGAAATCCTCATACAATTTATTTGCATCATCCATATTATGGCCTAGAACATTTAACTCCTTATTTAGGATACTATTGAATCTATTTAATTTGCCATTTGTTATTGGTCTAAATTGTATTTGCACTTTTTGCAAAGCTGTTTTAAACTTAAAAGTTACCGTTTGACCACTATGATCAGACGGCAAATAATTTACTATGGCTTTAGCTAAATAATCACAATCGCAGAAGACATTATCAATACAAGTAGCGGAAGTTGAAGTTACTCTAGTCGGTTCTGTAAAAATGTTAGATAAATTGAATGATTTAAAAAGACTTAATAATCGATTGCTATTTAAAGTATTTTCCAGAATATTAATATTAAAATCACCACAAATAATTGCGGTTTTGTTACTGGATGCAAGTTTCGCTAGGACATCTTCCATTATTGACTCAAATAAAGAAAAGTTCTGATTATTAGGGGGTCTGTACACGCACACTACAACATGCTTATCCAGCTCAACACAGGACAGTTCGATGCAATGTTCAACTGATAAACCAACTATGTCATTACGTGCCTTAGTTTTTAAACAATTTTTAATCAAGATTAGAGAACCTCCACGTAGCATAGATTTACGGTTAAAACAACTGCCCATACTATAGTTCTTATAATTAATTAGCATTTGGTAATCCTTTAACCAATGTTCAGTGAAACAAACAATGTCAAACTTTGTTTTTTCTAAAAACATTTCAATTTCTAATAACTTGGAAGAAATACCTTGAATATTTTGATGAAATAATTTCAAGGCATTCTGCTGATCTCTTTTTTGGTAAATATTTATTTTAGAGCCAGAAGATACCTTGTTGTTGTTAGTTATAAGAATATTCTTACTTGTACCTCCTGTTGTCTTACAAACTAGTTTAAATGACTATCCGGAGTTGACCCCATGACCTCAGTGTCATCACCAGGCAGTGAGCTCATAGTGAGTGAGGGACATGGAACCTCCTTCGTACAGTCTGTATAAATATTTATAGCATTTGAGCTACATTTATTCAGGCTTACCACCTTATAATTAGTACTATTACTAACCGTTGTGGTGTTAATAACACAAGACTTCGACATACTACCTATGTCTGAGTTTATATAAAAAGCTAATAGCCTTGCTATTATGTGTCTAAAACTAACAGGCAAATACACAGTATTCCTAGTCGATTTCAAAGTTTCCACAAAAATGTTGGTGTCAAGAAATATAAGCTTGTCACTATAATGACTAACTAAGAAGTGCATATGCTTGTTAAGCATATGAATATAATTGTTTTGTCTATTTGTAAATCTTTCAAAATATGGGAAAGCACACAATATTATTTTACTGCAATTTAACTTTAACAACTCAGTTACACAGGCAGTGATTTCTTCTTTTTTTACCTTAGAACTATTACCTACAAATACAGTAATGTTGGTTTTAGGATTATATACATTTCCTGTTACTGATGCCATTATTTGTTTGTAGGTTGACCCTGGCATACAATAATTTAGAGTAGATTATAACACAGGTTGTTACTAATTAATTTACCTATACCTCTTCCTATACTATCTGAGAACATAACTGAAGGATAACAATCATGACTACTGAAAGTTGGACAACTACCAATCTCAGATTGTACCACTTGATCTTGTACTAAAACATCTTGGTGGAGGATACAGTCTTGAGACTCAGTCTGGGACGGGTACTCCGTTGCCTCAGACTGGACAGCAACAGGGTTTCCGCTCTTTTTGGGTTTCTCGATTTTGAGACCCGTAAGGTGGCAAACTGACTTCACCTTGAATATAGGGTGGTAACCCTGAACTGGGGGGCAGATGAAGAGCACCATGTCGTATGTTTCGCCGCCTCTAGAGCGGTGCATACGGTGTACTTCGTCCACCGGGAATATACTGTGAACTTTTTTTTTTTTTTTTTTTTTTTTTTGTCTAGGGCATCTCGTAGCTCACCTCTGAGGTGATGACTACTTAACCGGTCAATCCTGCGGCTGCCTTAAGCTACTAACTTAAAGCCTCCAGCCAGGGGCAAAACTATTCTAAATTAAAACTAGGCGAACGCTCGCTAAGGGCACCCCCTGTGGGGTACGGACCTCGGCTTAGGGCGTCGCTGGGGGGAGGACAGCAAGTTGGGACAGGCTGGATCAAAGATGATTCATTATTATTAATCGGGGAATTTAAGACTACATTTCTCAGCAAAACGCGGGCTGGCGCTTCTGCGAGCAAGGGTCGGTGGGGAGTATTATTTACTCGGGCGGGTCGCGATCGCGGAGGACCTCGGCGGCGAGGTCGGAATGCGGGTCGGTGTCTGTGTTTCTTGTGCACTGTACTTGTGGCCCTATTGCTCTCCTGGAGGAGGGTTATGGGGTCGTCTGGGTCGGTAAGGATTTGCCTTGGGCGGCGGGTCTGACTGATTCTACTCGTGACATAATTGGCGGCCTCGACAACCAGAGGGTTGCGATGTTTGGCGGCGGACTCAAAGAAACGCTTGGAATTGCGTTTGAGAAATTGGTGGATTGTGGGGATCTTTAGGTCGACATGGAGGATCTCGTTCCTAACGTACCAGGGGGCACCGGTGATTTTCCGGAGAAATCTATTTTGGAGCGTTTGCATCCTATGAATATGACGGGGTTTTGCGTGTGCAAATACGGCTCCCGCATAGGTCATGATGGGACGAACGCACGCCGTGTACGTACGCAATTTGCACTTAAGTGACATTTTGCTACGTGCATTCAGGACAGAGTGGAGTCTACCGAGGACGAAAGCGGCTCGCGAGCGGACCTGCTTTATGTGCTCACTGAAGGTGAGATGCTGATCTAGGACGACACCTAGGTATTTGGCTCGCTTCTCCCAAGGGATAGGCTTGCCGAACATGGTGATGGGTCGGGGGGGTTTGAACCTTTTGCGCGGTTTCCTAAAGAGAATCGCTTGGCAATTATCCGGGTTAACTTCGATCCTCCACTTTCTAAACCAGGTGCCGAGCATGTCGACTGAGGTCTGGAGAGTGTGGGCTATCGAGTCAGTGCTGGTTCCCTTGTAGTAAATGGCCGTATCGTCTGCGAACAGAGCCAACTGCGCCCTTTTACTCTTTGGGATATCGCTGGTGAAAAGCGTGAAGATTAGGGGGGAGAGCACAGAGCCTTGAGGGACTCCTGCGCGGATAGGACGAGGGGAGGATATCGCTCCTTCGATACGGTAGCGGAAGGTGCGGTTTGACAAAAAGTCCCGTAAGATGAGCACGAGACGGTCCGGCACACCGAGTTTGTAGAGCTTATATAATAAGCCGTTGTGCCAGACTTTGTCGAACGCTTTCGCTATATCGAAGAATATTGCACCGGTTATCAAGCCGCGCTGGAAGCCAGCGCATATGCTTTCAATAATCCGGTGGGCCTGATGCACGCTAGAGTGCTGGGTTCGGAATCCAAACTGTTCGTTGGGGATGAGGCCCTTGGTTTCGGCAAAATCTCTGAGGCGCTTATAAATAAGCCTCTCATAGACTTTGCCGAGTACCTTGAGCAAACTGATGGGGCGGTAACTCGACGGCTCGGTCTTGGGCTTGCCGGGCTTCGGTATGCCGATGACCGTGGCTTCTTTCCATGCTTGGGGAAAGATGTTATTGCTTAGGGCACCATTGAAGATGGTGGCCAATAGCATTATCAGGTGGGCAGGGAATAGCTGGATCACCCTATTGGTGATTCCATCTGAGCCGGGGGCTTTGCGGGTTTTCAGACCTTTGATGATGTCATGCACTTCGTCTGGAGTGACGGGAGGCAGAGGACTATCAGGGTCTTCAACGGGAGGGAGAGAGGATCTACGTTCGACCTCGGCGTCGACCTCTAGGAGGTGAGCTTGGTCTACCGGTTGGGAGCTAGGGGAGCATTGAGCTTCTAGACTGTCTGCTAGGCATTCAGCCTTTTCTAAGTCCTCGAACGCGATGGTCTTGTCGGGACGGGTCAGGGGGGGCATGGAGGCCACTTGCTGGGACTTGAGTTTCCTCTGAAGTTCCCAGAAAGCCAGGTGGGTGGGCTCTAGTTCGCTGAGCATCTTGTCCCAGCCCGTGTCACGCAGCTCCTGTATGCGTGTCTTTACAGTTCTCTGTAAATAGCGCATATGGGCTTTGTTAGCGGAGCAGGGAAAATTGCTGTAGGCACGAACGGCCGCGTTCTTCTCAGTCAGCAGCGCGCGTACATCGTCCGGCAGGCTCCAGCGAGGGTCGCCCGACGCTGAAACCTCCCTAGAGCAGTCGCTCAGGACTGATTGTACGTGCTCCGTGAGTGAGTCGATCGCGGCCGTCGTGTCCGCGATAGAGTCGAATTTGTCGGGGATGGCGTCCAATTGGGGGGACGTGTTGGATTTCAGCTGGGTGCTTACTTTCTTCCAGTCCGTTACCCTTTTGGTGAGAGCGGGTTGAGAGGGGTCGGGGAGACCTATGCGGGGGGCCATTTTTATGACTACTGGGCGGTGGTCAGAGTTAAGCTCTTGCACCGTTTCTATGGATTCTAACCTTAGAGCGACGTTCTTAAGGAGCGCCACGTCTATGACGTCGGGGTTATGATGGGTAACGTGGGGAAAGTGAGTTGGGGTCATCGGGGCGATGACGTCAAAATTGAGAGAATTTGAGAGGTCGAACAGGTGTCGCCCTCTGGTACAGGTTCTGGAACTATTCCAGGCGGGATGCTTGGCATTGAAATCGCCCGCTAAGATAGCAGAGTCATTCATGCCGAGTAGGATAGAGAGGTCGTCTGAGAGGAGTTGGAAGTTCTCCGAAGTATTGAGGGGTGGGATGTAGACCGATACTAGTGAGATCGGCTGATGGCCGGTCATGCCTAAGCGGCAGATTGAGACTTCTAATCGTGAGAGGGGAGGAGGGTCTATTGGGATGCAATATAGATCCTTTTTATAGTAAATAAGGGTGCCGCCCAAGTGACATCGCGTCCTGTCATTGCGAACTATGCGATAGTTGGCAATTGACGGGTC
Organism: Xanthia togata; assembly: GCA_963853775.1. Classification (NCBI taxonomy): domain Eukaryota; kingdom Metazoa; phylum Arthropoda; class Insecta; order Lepidoptera; family Noctuidae; genus Xanthia; species Xanthia togata. The sequence goes on along the minus strand of OY970805.1, from coordinate 24,771,809 downwards.
GCGGTTGCATGTCTTGAGAAAAGACTCTTGGATAAGGAGGATGTCAATTTGATGGTCGCGAAGGAAAGTCGCGATCTCATCCCGTTGGCCTCTAATGCCATTGGCGTTGAAAAAACCTAACTTGAGGGATCGGGGTTTGAACCTAGTATTGATGGTGTTATACATTATGGGTTCTAGTAGGGGTGCTGAGGGAGGTCAGGGCTTGCGTGATCTCGGGATACGCATTGTAGATGGCCTGCAACCTGAAGAGGTCGCCAGCGGCCTGAGCGGCCAGGATTTCCTGGGCCATTTGGATAACGCGAGGGGAGAGGAAGGCTATAAAAGTCGAACTTATAATGTTATAGGCCATGCTAGGGCCGACTGTGGGGGGGGCTGAGGTTGGGGGACGCGATGCTACTGGAGCAGGTGCGGGTTTGACGAGGGGCGCGGTGATGCGAATGCGGGGGTCCATGAGACGGGGGATGGTGGTGGTTTGGGGGGGGGTAGGGGCAATGGGTTGGGAGGGGGGTATGGGTTGAGAGGGGGGTATGGGTTGAGACGAGGGTACGGGTTGAGAGGGGCTTATGGGTTGAGAGGGGGCCAGGGCTGAGAAAGCTTGCTGGTGGTGGAGGTAATTCCACGGACTTGGCCTCTGAGGGCTTAGTCGCTGGGGCATCTGAGCTGAGGGTACTTTAAACCCTGAAGGAGCTTCCCTTTGCTGACGAGCGTCGAAACGTTTGGTCAGTTTGGGGGATGTGGATTTGGGGGCTTTTGGGCAGCCGCGGTAATTAGCCGGGTGGCCTACTTGCCCGCAGAGGACACAGCTGGGTGGGTCGGGACATAGGGAGTGGTCCTTTGGCCGGGTGCACTCGGGAGTGCCGTGCTCGCCCAGGCACTTGACGCACCTGGGTTTTGCGTGGCAGTTCCGTTGCGAGTGGCCGTAAAGCTGGCACTGGTGGCATTGGCCAATAGCACCGCTTTTCCAGGGCTTCTCAATAGAGAAACCCACGAGGGAACATAACGATTTCAATTGAAATATAGGGTGGTGACCCTCTACCGGGGAGCAAACAACGAGGATCATGTCGTATGCCTCACCGCGTTTGCCGCGGTGCATACTGTGAACCTTTTTTTTTTTTTTTTTTTTTTAACTAGGGCATCTCACAGATATACCACTAAGGTAGTTACTGCTTAACCGGACTGTCCTGTGGCTGCCTTAAGCTACTACACTCAAAGCCTCCAGCCAGGGGCATAAACTATTCTAACTTATATTAAGCGAACGCTCGCTAAGGGCACCCCCTGTGGGGTACGAACCTCGGCTTAGGGCGTCGCTGAGGGGAGGGCAGCAAGGTGGGACAGGCTGGATCGAATTTATGTTTTCATTATTATTAGTCGGGAAATTTAATTCTACATTTCTCAGCGTAACGCGGGCTGGCGCTTCTGCGAGCAAGGGTCGGGCGGGGGTACTGTGAACCCAAAACGTCGTGTATTTATAGTCAGGCAAAGTAAGCGGGTAAGATGCGCGCGCCCCTGCGCGCCCTCTGTAGTACAACGATCTAACTAAAATTGTGGTAGTCAGTCTGTGGTCACTTTGCTGTCACGCTGTCACTCACTTTTTTTTTATTTGCTGCGTGTCAATGTCAACACACAGTCACAGTCACAGACTACTTCAGACTCAGACTACTTAGAGATACTACTTATGGTCACAGTTAGAGATGGGCTTAAACGTTAAAAAATAATAACACTGCTAAATGATAATGCTAACAATATTTAACAGTTAAAATTAGCAGTTATTTTTAGCAACTGTTAAATTTAATCACAGACGGATTGTTAACGTAATTAATTCTCATTTCCTTCATACTTTTCACAGGCTTAGGACTGTCAACTTTTTCTGTTGGCGTATTTATAATGAGAATCAATTTATTTACAACGATTTCTTTTTTTTATGTGTAATTTTTTTATAATAATCATATTTTTTTTGTTTTGTTTTTTTTTCTTGTATCTTTTGTATTTCTTTCTTAGATCTTGTTTTTTTTTCTAATAGCTATATCAAATTTAATATATTTTTTGTTTCCGTTTATTTAACATCTATCTCGGAACTTATTTAACAGGTGTTGACACAATTTATTTTTATTAGTGTTAATTCGATTTAACAGTTAGCACTTAGCAGTTAATTAAATCAACTTGCTCAAACTTATCAATCTAACTGTGACTGAATCTGCAGGACCATTATTGCTTTGTTGTGAGTTGTGACACTGACTGCTATATTTAACAGCTATCCCAGAACTTATTTAGCAGGTGTTGACACTAAAAAAATTTAGCAGTGTTAATTTAGCAGCTTATTATTTTTAGACCCATCCCTAGTCACAGTTGAAAATGCGTAGCTATTGAGTCTAAATGTTCTGTGATGCATACATTCAATAAATTCCATTGAATTGTATATTTGATTCAATTATTCTTTTACTTTTGTTTTTGTTTAACTATCCTTAAAAGTTGCTCATTCATTGGTCACGCCATGGCATCTCAAGCTTTAGCCTCGTTAACTGAAACCTACACCGATTCCGAGGGCGAGGAAGATATGGAAGATCAGACGCCAGAAAAGGAGGAACACCGAGAAACTCATTCCGTGCCTACTAGCCCTAAAAAGATTGAAGACAGTAACCATCCCGCCTCTGCTCCCGTAACTCCAAAAAGAAGATTAGTTTCTTATGTGGACGACACTGTGGTGTCTGACGAGGAGCCGCTCTCGCCTGCAGCAGAGAACCAAGACGACATGCGCCGTCTATCAATGGAGACGGACACGGACGAGGCCGTGCCGCGCTCCGAGCCCGACGAGTGCGAGGACGGCGTCACCATACCGCCTGAACCATCCGGGAAATGTCCCAAGGAGCTCCAAGATACTATCGCTAAGTCTTACAGCCGCATGTTAAATGAAGGACTAGATATGAACAGGATTATACAAGATAAGAAGAACTTTAGAAACCCAAGCATTTATGAAAAGCTGATACAGTTCTGTGATATTAATGAATTAGATACAAATTACCCTCCTGAAATCTATGACCCGCTTAAGTGGGGCAAAGAGTCATATTATGATGAATTATCCAGAGTACAGAAATTAGAGATGGATAGAAGGGAGAAAGAGAAGAAAGAGAAACTTGCTAAAATAGATTTTATAACAGGAGTAGCAAAGAAATCCGAGAGTGATGATGAAAAGAAGAGGAAGTCTAAATGGGACCAGGCTGCACCCAATGTATCCAACAAGCCAACAATGAAGCAGCCTGGACTGGTTCAACAACCGCTCACTAGCAATGTAACTGGAACTAAGGGAACTATTATCTCAGCATTTGGTTCTTTGCCAAAGAAACCAAAACTTTGACTAGAAACAAATCATTCATAAAAATGAAGATTTTATTCATCCATTTTTATTTTATGTTGCAGAGACCTGTTTTGTGTTGTGGTGGATGTATAAAAGTGAATTATGTACCTTAATGATTATTTTTACAAAGCACATCCTATCTAATATTATAAATGTGAAAGTGAGTTTGTTTGTTACACTTGCATGCTAAAACAGCCAAACGGATTTGGATGAAATTTGGCACATGGGTAAACCATGACTTGGGTTAGGACATAGACTTTTTATCCCAGTAGTACGTTCCTGTGGGATATATCTGACCTCAACGTGGGAAAAAGCTAGTAAGTGATAAGGATTAAAAATTGTCAATAGCTATATGAATTATAGTAGTTTGTAAGTATTGAAGTATTTTTATTTAAAGTTAAGAGTGTTTATCCAAAAAGTTGACAATGTTGCAAATAGCTGTCAAATATTTTGTGGTTTTGATTAATTTGGCAATTTTACTTTATGGAAATAAGAAATGTGGCTAACTAACGAACTAGAATATTAATAATGAATTCCAATTATAACATTAAATTTGATGTTGTACCCATTTTAGATGTAAAAAAGGATTTGGAAAGTTTCCAAATACTTTGTTCGGTGTTACAATATTAATTATTTCAAATTCAAAATATTTAATTTCACATTAACCTTCATGGGCACCGGAAGCACTGCGGTTTCCTCCCCAGCTCTTATTTATAGTAGGTATTTTTTTTTTGATAGAGTAGACCATTTCTATTGTATTTTTGAAATCCCCAAAATGCGCAAAACCATTGTACCGAGAAAAAATTGCCAGTTTCAACAAAATTGCCAAAAATCGCCGGAGTATTAAGGGTGGGAAAGATCACATGGCGGGTCTAAATTAGTTTCCAAGCAATACTAAGGTCAAACACATCTTCAAGGTGAAGGTCAGCACCCAAAAGTCAAAGTAATACACCTCAAAAGTCAAGGTCAAACCAAATAATGCTCAAATTTTGGAATATTACCTTGTAACAAGCTCTGAGGTCAAGGTTATCTTTAGTAAAGCGTTTAAGCGGGGCTCCTTCGAAACGCAAGCGCCCAACAACCGTGTAACGTACCGCCTACAGCATTCTCACATTCACAAAATAGAAAGTACATAAAATAAAAACGTATTTTTAAACGAAATGATTTGATCGCTATTACAGCTTAACAATTCATTTCATAATCCAATAAATAAATAAATTATGCTTTGGTTTTTATTGTTGTCGCACCTACTCCACATCTAAGGTACGTTACACGGTTGTTTCGGGAGGTTCCTGTTTCGAATAAGGCGGGAGGAAACGCCCGGGTGTCATCACTGCGTGGATCGCCCGGAAGACACGGTGGAGCATACGGTGGATATCTGCCCGGCTTGGGCAGAGCACCGCCGTGTCCTCGTGGAGGCGATCGGTGGCGGGGATCTCTCGCGTCCGGCCCTGGTCCAGCCCATGGTATGGAGCGAGAGGGCATGGGAGGCCGTCACCTCCTTCTGCGAAGCAATAATGCTCGCGAAGGTGGAGGCGGAACGCGTGAGGGAGAGACAAAATTCGCGCCCTCACGCCCCTAGCCGCCGCAGGAGGAGACGCCCTGGGCACCTGGGCGTCGCGCGTCGGGAATAGCAGGCCGATTCTCGGCCACCGTAGGCGCGGGCTTGCGGACGGTGAGCAATGTGTAGCTCGTCGTCCGGTAAGGACAAGGCCCGGGTCGACGGCGCGTTGTGTTCCACGCGCGCCTCAAAGATATGTCAGCCGGTGAAGGGGTCCGATGGGACCAATGCCTGCCGGGGTCGCGGGAAAGTCCGAAAGGTATACCGTGGCCCCTGGCAACGAAAAGGCAATCGAAGGAACACGGGTGGGTTTTAGTCAGTAAAAGTAACACGCTCAGAGCGGGAGGAGTCATTTGATGAATAACCAAACAAAAAAAAAAAAAGTAGGGTGATTGCGCCGGTTAGCGACCAGTTAGTTGAGTTCCAAACTTTGGACGAATCAAAATATACGCCATTTACACGCAAAGTAGTTGCCGACACTGTAAATTGGTTTTCTAAATATAGTCTAGTTGTGAAATTAAATATAAAATATCACGCTTCCATTCATAAATTATGAAAAATTATGGAAAAAGTGCAAAAATAGCCGAAATGCTAGTTAACGACCACTTATTTCGGTTGGCGACCACTAGTACGCTAGATTACGACCACTGTTAATAAACATAAAAATAAAGTAATAAAACCACTTTTATGGATAAAAAATATTATTTATTTTTCACTTTAGATCAAACATCTAATAATCATCAACACAAATAGTATTTAATCATCGGATTTAACTTTTTTTTATTAAATTAATCAAATAAAATAAATCTTTTTCGTTGCGCGATTTAACCTGGTACAAATTTCGATATCCCTTTGGAGCTAAAAATTTATCAAGTTTTAGGGCATAGAGAAGTCACTTTGTCCTGTTCCACACCAATTTGTCCTGGATAATCTTCTTTGAAGGGATTCTTTGATACATGGTTAATGACAAAAAAAAAATGACAGTATTCAGAAGCTTCTGCTTCTTAATTGGGAATCCGCACTTGGCAACGCCAACGGGCAAGCGGGCGGAGTTCCAGTCATGAGAGCTAGAGAGTCTCTTTAACTCCGTCATCCATGAGGGTATAACGCCCGAGTTCGTTAACGAGTAACGTTCTGTTCTTCAAAAAAGGTGACAAAACCTTGCTAAAGAACTATAGACCCATCTCACTTCTGAGCCACGAATACAAGCTGTTCTCGAGAATCGTCACGAACCCTCTCACCAGGAGACTTGACGACCCAGCCACCAGAACAAGCCGGATTTCGAAAAGGCTTTAGTTCCATAGACCACATCCATACTGTTCGGCAAATTGTACTGAGAAAGTACTGCAAAGATCGAGGAGTATAATCAGCTACTGTGTTTGGCATTTGTGAACTACGATAAAGCATTCGACACCATCGAAATATGGGCAGTTCTGGCCTCTCTGCAACGATGTTGAATTGACTGGCGCCATATCGAAGTGTTGAGATGCTCGTATGACACTGCCACAATGACTGTTCAGAACCAGGATGAGAAAACGAGCCCCATCCAACTGCTCAGAGGAGCGACACAGGGGGATGCGATATCCCTGAAACTGTTTACCAATGCTCCAGGTCTTTTTCTTCCTTTTAGGGACTTGCTTCCGAAGGCTTCATCTTGAAAAAAACTACATAAACTAAATCAAATAATCACATGTGCTCGAATACTGAACATACTTAAGCTAAACTTTAGTTTGCGGCCATCGTTCTTTTCGTACTAAATCTTGGTGGTCGCAAACCAGTATCGTACTTTTCTAACTGTATCACATAGCGACCACCTTTTAGGACCAATATTTGTGGATAAATTAAATAAGTTTTATCAAAAAAAAACATGGTCGTTTACTGAAGAATTGCAAGTTTAGGCTTTTACAACACCAAAACCCAAAATAGTGTAACCATAAATAAAACATTGAGAACATAATAAGCAAAACAAAATAAAACTGTGTGAGTCAGAATACGACCACCTGGTCGCTTTCTAACGTATTATTAAAATATGGATTTCAGTAACCGAGCACTGGGTTTTAGTTTAATATATGGTAAAAATTGACTTAAATGCAATTAAATAATTGAAATCAATACATAATTGAAGTACCCACGTTTCTAATTTGAGTAAAAAACTTAAAATAAGTAGCAAAACTTAGCTTGGAACGCCGCGCGCCTTGCTAATTCTTTGCTCTTGCGCAGCACATTCACACACGACTTAATCAACACGAGAATTTAGCGTAATTATTCTTTATTTTGGGTCAAGCGGTTCGTATAAAATTTAGTAAATTCTTATTATGTAACTATTCAAATAATATTTAAGACATACTATTTATTGTTATGTCCTAAAGAAAGGTTATTATCGTTAATTAAAGCAACCTAGTCAGACAAGTGGTCGGTTACCGGAGGTGGTCGCGAAACCGGCGCACTGACCCTACGTTACATCTCATCATCTTATTTTACAAAAAAACTAATGTTTTTAAGCGGTAAAGGTTTAAAGACCGATTCTAGTTGACATACGGATAGGGGAGCCCACAGGCGTGGATTGCATAAGGCATCGAGTAGTCTTTAATCCGTCACTGCTTAAGGCCCTTGTTATAACAGGCGCACGAGGCGCGCGTCTTTTACGCTGCGTTTTGGGCGCTCAATAAAATATGAATTTCTATGTAACGAATTACATGACTGATGATTACAATCATCATGTCCAAGGGCGCGCGTAATTCAATGTAACGATTTCATAGACATATATAGTAAGGACCAGGCTAAACGCGCGACGAAATGGCACCAACGCGCTGGCCCTAAAATATTAGTTTAGTAGGGCCAGCGCGACTCAGTCGAACGCGGTCCGCACGCGGATGAGTTCGTCGGCACAGTATTATCATTAAAATGTAGTAAAAGGCAGCAAAAATTATGATATTAAGGTTAAAAAGGAACATGGGATATTGTATCATCGGAAAGTAAACTTAAATTACTTTTGTTGCAATTAAATTATTACATAAACATATTTTTAAAGTGATAATTTTGCTACTGAAATACACAATGGCGGCCATGTCGCGCGCTGTCGGCAGCGCGTGAAGTAACCTTGTACGGACGTAATTTTTTATTTGTGTTTTATTTTTGTCTTAGGAACTTAGTAAGTAATTTTGAATTTTTTTACGTACCTAATATGTTTTATATTCAACATAAGAGTGAAACAAAAAGAGTACAAAAATTTAAGAGGAAGTTTAGAAATGATATGAAAATCGAATTCATAAAATATTTGGAAATGCTGTTTTCATTTATTCACGCAAACTGAGCAAAGCTACTGCTCTCATCAATGACGGTAGTAGCTTCGCTCAGCTTGCGCCATTTTTACCGGAAGCTTGCTTCTGGTAAAAATAGAGTGTGTGAGTGGTGGATAGGAGGAGATAATAAAAAAATACAAATATGCGATGGCGAATTAGGTATCAAAAAAATTTAAATTACAGATTTCCAAATGATTCAACGCGTAAAGAGATTTGGAGTCGCATTATCAGGAAACAACGAGGAGGCTTATTTAAAGCCTCATAAAAACACAAGAGTATGCTCTGCTCATTTTTATGACGAGAATTAATAAGTTTAATTTCTAGGTATGTAATTCGCAACCTCGCTATGATCCCAATGGAATTTAAGGGGGAAGCGCTAAAGTAGCCATATTTGTTACGACCGCGAATCATAGATCAACATACAACCTGTTACTGACATGCAAATTGCGTGAGAAAATTTTAATTTCGCGGGCTACTCTGAAGCTTTCGCCTTAACTTATTTCCGATAAAATGTGATTAAAAAATCATGTTCGCACGTACACACGGCTAAATATCAAGCTATAATTTCCAGTTTCGAATTGTGTAGGATTAAATCAATGTAGCCGTGTGTACAAGGTTACGTCGTGGACCTATGCAAAGCGGCATTCACGTAGTTCGTATGAGTTGTCACAGATGGCACTAGTTTTTTTCTAAATGTTCTGTTGGGCGTATCCTTCCTTTTGAAATCATTGAACGATTTATCTTTACATAGAAATTCATAAAATTGACATATGCCCTTCTGTCATATAAAAATAATTTTATTCCATTGAAGTCGATGTTTTTCTCATCCATCTTCAGGACAATATTTTTTTCGTTGGCAACTTATGCTAATTTAGTAGTTTTCATAGTGATGTACCTACCCATTTATATTTTTTATTAACGTCACAACTGTCATAAAATATTCGAATAATCGGGACTAATGAAGAAATTGGCACTTCCACGGAATTTTGTTTTTTTTTTAATTTACAAAATACTCAACGTTACGTTGTAATTTTGCAAGTAAACAATTTTCGAATCGGTTTTTCATGTTATTAGAACAACACTATAAAGTGTTGGGTTGCGGGTGCGGGAGGGTGGGTATCTATATAAACACAATAAACCTTTGTTTGTCGCAAAGTTCGTCGACGTTTCGCGTCATTTCATTTCACGTCTATCTGACGCAGTTGCGCGCAGTTTGTGTCGTAATATTGTTGTTATTTACATTGTGGAATGGCCGAGGCACCCGGGAGCGAGCCCATGGCATCGTCTAGCGAGGGCGTGGTCGGGCCTGACGCGAAAGATGCCGACGAGCCATTGACTAAAAAACGTAAAACAACTGACAAAGAGGGGAGCGACAAGCTCGAGCACAGGCTGGGGGGCATCCTGTGCTGCGCAGTTTGCCTGGACCTGCCTCAGGCGGCCGTGTATCAGGTATTTTAAAACAGCTGACAGTGTCGATGCTCGCGTCAGCTGTTTTACCAATCTATTCCTTTCTTACGTACGCAGCTGAGCCTTCAGCTCACTGCATACATACGCGTCGTGGCGACGCCTACACGACGTCGCTTTTCACTCACCATTTTGAGAGTAGTGGATTGTATGGCGTCAATGTAATGTATTGAATCATTTGGTTGTCATTGTAAAGTTGCCACAGCTAATTACCTACCTGTGAATGCCCTCTGTTATGGGTGTTGTTACCTAGTATTATGGATTGTTTTCATTTATTTTACTATTCAATTAGTCAATGTATGTGTGACCTAGGACCTATTTGTCTGTATTGTGTACATAATCTGAGCAAATTGTCTTAAGTGTGTCAGTACATCTAGGAGATAAGATCTGTGATGTTGTATAGGATAACTAGTGTGTATGGTCGATAGCATAGCAAGTAAACTTAGCCTGTATACACTCTTGTAACATTTCATTTGAATAAAGAAATGTTTGAGAGATTTACTTCTTTCTTTATTCAGAAATCCCCTTTACAATCCCATCCCAAATACAAAAACATCCTTTTTGATTTTTATTGAGAAATTTAAAAAAAAATAACCACATGAATATTTGTATTTTATCATTTAATAAGAGTATTCTTGCCAGTTTTTAGTATCATAATCAATTTACAACAGAAATAGATCTGAATCTTTTCTCTAACAAATTTACAACGGAAATAAATCAGAACTTCTTTGAAAACTAAGTCAGTTTTTTTATGAAATATATTTTGTGTTTGATTGTGTTGGAAAAAGAATCACTTAATTGAATTACTTTGATGAAAGAATATATTTTCATAAAGGCAAAACTAAAATCAGATGTTCAGCATACTTAACTTTGTTTTCTGTTACAGCAGTATTTATTATGTGTAGTTTGATTACAGGTGGCACACGCAATCACGGCCAGAGGTAGACCATGTAGCACACACACATACAAGCATTTTAATTTCTTTAATATACTTATATCTACCAAAATGCAAGAGTCCTCGTTTCTGAAAAAGAATATAGCTATCTATATTGGAAGGTTTCTTCAGTTCTGAACATTGAATGAACATTACATCTTTCACATACATTGTAGATATCAGTATAGTACACAAACAAGTTACTGTTTTACAAAATATATGTTGTATCAGCCAGCACGCTCCCCACTGACACGGGTGTTACATTGCAGTGTAGCAATGGGCACCTGATGTGTGCGCCTTGCTTCACGCACCTGCTGGCGGACGCGCGGCTGCGCGACGAGGCGGCCACGTGCCCCAACTGCCGAGTGGAGATATCCAAGACCTCGGCGTCGCGTAACCTCGCCGTGGAGAAGACGGTGTCGGAGTTGCCGTCCGAGTGCAAGTTCTGCACGTGCGTGTTCCCGCGACACTCGCTGCAGCACCACGAGGAGAACACGTGCGAGGACAGGTGACGGCCACTTATCTCACACTTTATCTACTTCGTTTCATTACACACACATCTTCTGCCGTTATCGCGCTACAATATTGTAGTAGCATAGCTGGCACACGTTTATGGATAGACATTAATAACGTTACGAAACATATTTTTAAAATTGAAGCTAGTTTTGAATGATAAATTATGAAACTTACAGCGAAAAGGGGGCAGTAGGTAATTTGTAAGAAAGATGACCGCTCCTGAGCGACGCAGTGCAATAGAACCAGTAGCTAGCTAGTACATATAGACAGTACTTAGAGTAACGCCTACTAAACAAGGCCACATCTTTCTTCCCTCAGGAAGTTCAAGTTCTCACAAATCGTAGTCGATTCGTCCCCCGACAGGCGCTACCTTGATAGTTTGGTTCGCATTGTGTCCAGCGTGTACTGCCTGCTCGTGGGCGCGCTCCGGCGCAGCGCCCTGCCGCCCGGCCGCGCGCCGCGCAAGCGCCGTAGGGACCGCAGGTGTGTCCGCGTAGCGCTCTGCGCTGGTCTGTTCACAAACTAACATGCTAAGTTGTATCGCTTGGTAACACCTGGTGTAATGCGAACCGAACTCATCGCCTACATTTTGCTTGATTCGTGTCCTGTATAGCACATCACTAACCTAACGCATGATGGTAAATGTCATGGATTGGAGCTAATTTTCTCATAACTCTTGAAATCTTGTTTGCAATTCTGCGGTTCCGTCAACCATTAGGCTGGTATGCTAATCTCAGACCCATGCGGCCGGTGTACAGTGTAATAAGGCATGACGCTGGACTCGCGGGACTGTACCTGAAGCCTGGGCGTGTTGCGCAGACTGACGGGCTGCCGCTTCGCGTGCATCGGCTGCCCGTGGCTGGGGCCGGCGCACGAGGCGGGCGCGCACGAGGCGCAGTGCGCGCACCCCGGCAAGTCGGCCGCCGACGTGCTGGCCGTGCTGGCCGAGCGCGACAAGCGCTGCAAGGAGGCCAACGTCGTCTACAACCAGGTGCTCGACCTGCTCTCCTACGAAAAAATTACCTTTAATGGTGAGTTTATACCACACCGTGTCAAACACATTGTGCATCTCTCTTATTCTTTTCACCGCTTCCGAATGAATATCATTTAACAGACACAATTTTGTGGTCTCCAGTCCACACTGATCTAAGAGACCTACATTCCCATTCACAAGTCTTCGCACCAGTGGCGGATCTAGGACATTCGTTTGGGAGGAGCTTGACCCTGCTGAGGGTAGGTTTTAGCAAAGTAAACACACAACATTTAACAAGCCTCCTCGGATTTCGCAAATTCCTCAATGACTTAGTTAGGTTGTAGACTACCAGAGATATCTCGGGGAATACCTATACTTGGCGGCCAAACCGCGGCAACAGGTTCGCAGATTCAAAATTCGTCTCGTAAACAAAACATCATACTTATAGAAAACAACTTGAAAACATAATACTTACTCCTTAAGATAAGGAAAATTGATTAAATGATGACTATTGTACATTAGGTAGTGTAATACTTGCTAAGTAAGTTAATTAGAATAATATCGAGTTCACTTTAAAATTTGTTGCGGAAGATCTCAGACGCATTTTGGGGGGGCTTGAGCCCCTTAGCCCCCTAGATCCGCTACTGCTTCGCGCGGTTGTTGACCGGTTACCTTCTTAAATTGGTAGGTATTGGTTGATATTGAGCTTTAGAATTTGCGGAACTCGCAATTATTTACGGTGTAAGTTTAATGCTCACATATTGCGAATTAGGTCAAGCTTATGTGCCCTAAGTGTCCTTCAGCACACAATCCTTACAATCGAGAACTTCATGAAAATCAATTTTAAGAACGCCAAAAATTGTCATAATAAATAGTCATAAAAGTTTAAAAAATACTCTCATTATGATTCCGAAGTTATACTTACTTAGCTATAAGTTGGTGAGGATCGTGGGGTGAACGTCTCCACACAATCCTCACCTCGGTGCAAGCAAACGGCTGGGACTCTGGACTTTAGTTTCAATTACAAAAAATAGTATAGTCGTAACGCTATGCCAAATCTCGAAAATAGTCATTATGGGATTCCAGAGACATAAAGGTGTCTTAGTGAGGATTACGTGGTGAGCCTTTCTCGCCACAATCACCTGATTACCGCGAAACGCCTACGTTTTTTTAATTTGAATTTAGTGTAGAAATAGTCACAAAATAGTCGTTTCCAAAACCATGATAATGTCGACCAGCTATCTAAATTAGTTTCATTTTGACAGTTCAACAACATCCATTGCGATAATTACGTTGTTTTTTTTTCGAAATTAAGAAGCAATGGATTAGCAATTTGTTTCAAAACGAGTCAAATTCCGATTAATCGTGTATTACGTAATATGGGTGCTAGTTTACTATGTAGAGGTATTGTTAAACTTCCATGTAAACTTCTATATACATTTTCGAGTCCAGTACAGTACGAGTTCTTAGTTATATACCTAGCTATTTTAGGTAGTATTTTAAGTAGGTGTTATATATAAAGTATATCATAATCATAACATATTATAAAACAATCCCCCGTCGCGTCCGTCTGCACGCGGTAAACTCGAAAACTATCGAACGGAATTTCATGCGGTTACGAGTCTTAGATTTTATACAATTTTTTATTAAGATTAGTGAGTTTTAACCGAAAATCCATATGTGGAGGCACATATGGATTTTCGGTTAAAACAACTGCCCACACTATAATTCTCAAAATTAATCAGCATTTCATAATCTGTCAACCAGTGTTCAGTTATACAAATAATATCAAACATTGTTTTTTCTAAAATCAATTCAATTTCTAATTGTTTGGAAGAAAAACCTTGAATATTATGATGGAATAATTTCAAGGAATTCTGCTTAGCCCCTTTTTTACAATTAACTAATTGAGTGCAGTGCTAGTGGATCCAAAAAGGTAGCTAAATTGTTACTGGTACCTTCTCTTACTGACTAGTTTAAAGTTATTTCGCTAACCACCTTAATATTAGTATTATTACTAATTTTTGTGGTAATTACATAAAACGTCGACATACTACTTATGCCTGAGTTTAACCAGCGGCCCGCCCGGCTCCTGCTTCGCAAGGTGTTTACGACTTGACAAACATCGAGATTTCTTAATTATCAGACAGAAGTTTCTCAAAATTAAAGTTGATAAAGTTATGTTCTCCATTGAAAAGGACAGGAAAGTAAATTTTGATAATGTGATCGAATATTATAGCAAAATAAAGCCAAGTAAGCACGTTTAGTATTTGTTGTTTTATTTTGGGGGTGCTCAATAGGAAACCGACCCGGGTGCCAACCCATGCTACGCCGCCACTGTCTGGAAGTCTCTGACTCGTCAGATCTCTTATTAGCTATTGTGGTTGACGGAACAAAGTACCAACAATAAATCAAAGTTAACATGAGACTTGACAGCATCTTTTGAATAGAACAGGCTTCTAGTAATCGTGGCTCCAGCTGGAGCCTCGCGTACACGAGGAGTTTCTCGACCGTCGATAAATGACGGACGAAACTCGTGTAAACGAGGCTTAATCCCTGGCATATTTTGTCGCATGTTATGTTGAGGCTTGAGAGCAGTGGCGCACTAACAACGTTAATAAAGAATGTATCGCAGACCTGCAGCTGAAGCCGTACCGCACGGAGGAGTTCTTGCATAAGTTGTACTACGAGACATCCCGGTTCTCCGCCTTCGGCCACCAGTGGGTGGTAAAGGCCTTTGTCAACAAGAACCAGCGCGACCCCACGCAGAGCTCGCAGCGGGAGATCACCTATCAGGTATGGGCCTGCTGCTCATCAGACTGTAGTCACACCAGCACTCGAGCTCGAGGACGGCGACGAAGGCGATGCCCATGTTGGTCGACGTCACCTTGTGGGGTGTGCAGTACTTGGGCCTTGACTGGCGGATCCCTGCACAACCTCAAACAAGGGTTGAGCTACAGTACGTTATCGTCGTAGCGTCAGCCGTCACTCATGGAGCGGCTGGTCTACTAACTAGAGAAAATCACTGAATTGACGCTATATCGTTACTTAGCTTGTTGTCACAGCACACAGCACTCAGGATGTACAATTTTTGAAATCTACTCCAGTGGCCGGTCGTCTCACTACCGAGAAGATCTGGACCATATAAACGTTGAGGTCGTCCACGGGCGTAGCTAGCGCAGGCAAAGCCCTCCACGTCGTAACCAATGTGTACATAATACAGATACTCGATCATCGTAATGCGCTCAGATTGCCCTGCAGTTGATCCTGAAGAGTAAGACGACGTGCGGGCTCAGCGTGCAGTGGGTGGTGCTGCGCGGGCCGTACGGCGAGGCGCGGCTCAGTCCGCGCGTGTGCTGCCACGTGTTCCACGAGGACGCGCCCGACGCCGCGCCCATGCCGCTCCCGCTCGCCGACGACAACGATACCAACCGCCTGCTCTCCAACAAGGCTATACACTTCAGGTACCACTACATTACAGACTGCCACACGTTCCACGAGGACGCGCCCGACGCCGCGCCCATGCCGCTCCCGCTCGCCGACGACAACGATACCAACCGCCTGCTCTCCAACAAGGCTATACACTTCAGGTACCACTACATTACAGACTGCCACACGTTCCACGAGGACGCGCCCGACGCCGCGCCCATGCCGCTCCCGCTCGCCGACGACAACGATACCAACCGCCTGCTCTCCAACAAGGCTATACACTTCAGGTACCACTACATCACAGACTGCCACACGTTCCACGAGGACGCGCCCGACGCCGCGCCCATGCCGCTCCCGCTCGCCGACGACAACGATACCAACCGCCTGCTCTCCAACAAGGCTATACACTTCAGGTACCACTACATCACAGACTGCCACAAGTTCCACGAGGACGCGCCCGACGCCGCGCCCATGCCGCTCCCGCTCGCCGACGACAACGATACCAACCGCCTGCTCTCCAACAAGGCTATACACTTCAGGTACCACTACATCACAGACTGCCACACGTTCCACGAGGACGCGCCCGACGCCGCGCCCATGCCGCTCCCGCTCGCCGACGACAACGATACCAACCGCCTGCTCTCCAACAAGGCTATACACTTCAGGTACCACTACATCACAGACTGCCACACGTTCCACGAGGACGCGCCCGACGCCGCGCCCATGCCGCTCCCGCTCGCCGACGATAACGATACCAACCGCCTGCTCTCCAACAAGGCTATACACTTCAGGTACCACTACATCACAGACTGCCACACGTTCCACGAGGACACGCCCGACGCCGCGCCCATGCCGCTCCCGCTCGCCGACGACAACGATACCAACCGCCTGCTCTCCAACAAGGCTATACACTTCAGGTACCACTACATCACAGACTGCCACGTGTTCCACGAGGACGCGCCCGACGCCGCGCCCATGCCACTCCCGCTCGCCGACGACAACGATACCAACCGCCTGCTCTCCAACAAGGCTATACACTTCAGGTACCACTACATCACAGACTGCCAAGTGTTCCACGAGGACGCGCCCGACGCCGCGCCCATGCCGCTCCCGCTCGCCGACGACAACGATACCAACCGCCTGCTCTCCAACAAGGCTATACACTTCAGGTACCACTACATCACAGACTGCCACACGTTCCACGAGGACGCGCCCGACGCCGCGCCCATGCCGCTCCCGCTCGCCGACGACAACGATACCAACCGCCTGCTCTCCAACAAGGCTATACACTTCAGGTACCACTACATCACAGACTGCCACACGTTCCACGAGGACGCGCCCGATGCCGCGCCCATGCCGCTCCCGCTCGCCGACGACAACGATACCAACCGCCAGCTCTCCAACAAGGCTATACACTTCAGGTACCACTACATCACAGACTGCCACACGTTCCACGAGGACGCGCCCGACGCCGCGCCCATGCCGCTCCCGCTCGCCGACGACAACGATACCAACCGCCTGCTCTCCAACAAGGCTATACACTTCAGGTACCACTACATTACAGACTGCCACACGTTCCACGAGGACGCGCCCGACGCCGCGCCCATGCCGCTCCCGCTCGCCGACGACAACGATACCAACCGCCTGCTCTCCAACAAGGCTATACACTTCAGGTACCACTACATCACAGATTGCCATACGTTCCACGAGGACGCGCCCGATGCCGCGCCCATGCCGCTCCCGCTCGCCGACGACAACGATACCAACCGCCTGCTCTCCAACAAGGCTATACACTTCAGGTACCACTACATCATAGCGGAACTAGTCTGCTAGTGTAGTTGTAGTAGTTGGTGGAGTCATGTGCAGGTCAAGTTTTTCTTAACTAGTTTAACGATGGCGCCTATGCTATAAAGTCTATTCCAATTATCGTTATTTCCACTAACAAGTCGACTTTACGTGATTGTAAATACAGTTCATTTAGACTGAGAGACTTTGATTTAGAGACAGTAGACTTATTATAGAAAAATGTTATAAAACTAATGAAGTTGTAGCGGAAGCTAAACTTATGTCCGTGACTACCACCAACGCCAATCGCTTCCATATTTGGTAAATAATTAGTACTCGATTGGTGCTAATTAGTACTCGAACAACAAAATTGGTACCCTAGTAGTTTTCGAGAAAATCAACTTTGAAGGTGGTCACGCGCCCTTCAGCAGGACCACCATGAGCACCGAAAAAGGGGGCATGCTACACCTACAGCTATTCTAAGTATACAAATAATTAGTATAGATAGTGCAATCCACTGAGACGCGCCCCACTCCGCACTAAAGTACAGCTTACAGTACAGTCATCGCGGAGTGGGGCGCGTCGTCGTGGATTGCACTATCTGTACCCTTATATGTGATTCATATCATGGCAGTCGCTCCATGTAAAATATAGGTATTCAGCTACATCCGGTTAGGCTGGAAGCCGACCCCAATATAGTTGGGAAAAGGCTAGGCAGATTGAATGATATGTGATTCATTTCGTAAAAAAAAAAACAGAACTGAAATATTTGTATTTACCGAGAAATCAAAGATGATAACTTTCGCGCGCTCGTGTCGTCGCGAATCTGTCAGGTAACTATTTAAAAAGATTAATATTATGACGGTATCTTGCCAATTCATTTATGATAATATGAAATATCGATAAAATAGATCAACCATTTTTTAGACTATCTAAAGTAAATACATCTTTTTTGGGGTACTGTGTTAAATTTTACAACAGAATACCTTGTGATATATTAGAATTAAATGAAAGAAAATGTAAAACTCATATAAAAAGTGCACTTTGTAAACAAGCATATTACAAAATAAAAGAATTATATCCAAGATGGCTAGCTAAGCTTGGAAACATGCTGGTCCTGCTCCATAGGACAATTTAGAATCTAGATAAAATCTAACTGGTTGACAATTTAATTGTATAATATTATTTTTTACCGTCTCGTTGGTCTAGTGGTTGCAAGCGCTACTGCTGAGCATGAGGTCCTGGGTTCGATTCCCGGGTCGGGAAAAGTGTTATTGGGTTTTTCTATCAGGAATATCTCAGTAGTAGCCCGGAGTCTGGATTTGTGCCCTGTTGATGGCAATAGGCTCGCCCCTATTACATGGGACTTAAAACATAACTGGCGAAATGTGGGTGTACCTACTACAGGTACACCTCTGCCCAACCCTTCGGGGAAACAAGGCGTGATGTTATGTTGTTATGTGTTATTATTTTTTATAACATTGAATTTATATTCTGTGATTACTTGAACTCACACACTGACTTATTATTAGTATTACTTGTTAAAATGTTAGGAATATCGTATAATTTTACAATGTTTGTAAATATGTGAGCACCATGCATCTATCACATAATTAATTTATCTATCATTCCTGCATTTTCATTATTTTTACCTATCGTGGTATAGTAATCTTATTCTAGGTGCATCGTCTTCACTTATAATTAAATAATTTATTTATACAAGAAATAGTGAAAACATTTTAAAAGAGTAACGGTGGAGTTTCTTGCCCATTCTTCTCCTACGAAAACTACCTTTTGGAAGGGGCGACTAGTTTTTTATTTTTTTGTAAATTTTGACGTTCAACAGTTTCTTTTTTTTGCCTAATTAAAATAAATTATTTGACTGGTGATTGGTAGGGTAATCACGCTGTTAAATTATAAAAAACTTTTATATTTCTTCCCAAATTTATACAAAAAGTAATTAGTACTCAATTGGTGCTAATTAGTACTCGAAAAACAAAATTAGTACCTTAGTAGTTTTCCAGCAAATCAAATTTTGATCCAGCGGTAGTAACGCGCGCGAGTCAGAATGTTTGGTTACTATAACTTCTTTAGGAGCACCTAAAGAAGTTGTAGTACCTAATTAGCACCAATTGAGTACTAATTATTTACCAAATATGGAAGTGATTGACATTGGTGGTAGTCACGGACATACTAAACTTTGTTGGTAAAAATATTAAGTCTTCGTGGCGCATCAGCGTCAATATAATGTCTACGTTGTCACAAGTTACTGCTACGCAATTGTATTCTTCGCGCATGATGAGATGAGTATTATGTGTCTAAGAAACTGTTCGTTTGCAGGCTCATAATGTTCCTGTCGTCCAAATGACGCGTCGGCGCGCGCGCAGCCGCCTCGGCCGTTTTGTACCGCTTTACACTCACACTGTGCGTTTACCAAAGAATCATGCAATCATGCCACTCTTACATATATATACACGTTTCATTCGCGTTGACAGATCAATCGAATATCAATACAACTCGAATTGTCTCAATTATCGAATAACATAGTCAGTAGGTAGCTACTATAACAGTTTTATCTATTTGTAATATAATTATTTATTTAGCGGGTGTATAATAATCGTTACATAATTTATGTAAATGTCATTTGTTGATTGATCTGTTAAAACACTTCTCGCATTATCTACTTTCACACTTCGCTTTTTAGTATATAGTCCAGTCATTTAAAACATCGTAGTTCGCAAAACTGCACTGCACTGATTTTTGGGTTGTTGTTACCATGCGTTTGCACTGGCGAAACATCACAACAAAACATGTTTAAATCTCTAGTTCCTGTCAAATATTGTATGAAACTTTGACATAAACTAACGATTTAAACATGATTTGTTGTGAATGTTTCGCCAGTGCAAACGCACAGTTAGAGCTGTGGATTTTGTGAATAAATAGATAACCATAGTGTAAAACCAAGTTTGCAACTTCGAAAGACCTGTGCTATCTGCGTGGTGCTCGAACAAACCTGAAAATTTTTGGGACTAGTTTGCTAAAACCTCTAAAAGGTGCAGCGGAAAGTGTCATCATAACATTTTAAAAGTATACAAAAAATTCCTTAGGTCCAAAAGAAACCGAGATACAGCATTATAAACATCAAAAAGTTCGAATTTTTTGCTGTCCTCCGTCCGACCCGTACGGTTACCAATATCAACATTGGGCTGTAGCTCTTCGGTCCGGGGCAAACGAGCGAGGTGAACTGTGGCGTCGGCAGGACATCGGACATAACAGATTATGACGTGCTGTGTGTCCTCACAATGAGGCAGTATTGATGTTACAGGATTCTGTTTGTGCTTAAATTATAGCTAAATAACTACAACTTCATCCATCATTATTTTCCTTGTAGAATGAATATTTAACCGATATCCTGCTCGGAAAAACTACAATCTTGAACTTTGGGCTAATGTTTGAAGTGCATCTCAGGTTCTTTTGGACCTACAGAGTTACGGATCCGCTCAAATTATACAGTTGTATCAAATTTTGTATACTTTAAGAATGTAATGATGGTTTTATCCATGGAAAGTCCGGAATTTTTGGGGTGTATCGTGCACCACGCAGTTAGCACAGGTCTTTCGAAACTGCAATCTTGGTTTTACACTATTGGTATCTATCCTAACAACATCCCAATAAATCAGTTTGGCATTTTTTTTTTGCGACCTAATGCGGTTTTTGTGTCTACGGTGACTGGCCTAATAAAAATATGTATTATTATTTCTACCATAATTACATATTTCATTTATAAATTAATGATAGTGTAACGAATTAAAATTCAAAAAGCACGTGTTTGAGATTAATTGAGTACAAATTTATATTTATTGGGGTTTTATTCGTTGACTCGTTAGATGTAAGTATTGACTTTTAGATTTTAATTACTAGCTTTTCGCTTCGAAAAGTTGTTTGGTGCGGTAACTCTGGATGTGCGACGATACGATGAGTGTTCATAAAAATCTCATCAGTGTGATTATTTTATTGTAGATCTCTTGCGATATTCAAACTGGCAGCTTGTACACTGTACCTATAACATGACTGAATTATGATCGAAATATCAGCGATTGTATAGAGTACGCGCATTATTACTTGGTAATAATGGCCATAAAATGTATATACGTATTTACAAAAATATTTTGAAGAGTTGTGTTTATAAATATTTATGTATTTTGCATGCATAACTTTTAGTTCGGCTCTTGACTGTTTGTGTAATAAACTATTTTTTTAATTTTTAAACGTAACCCCGGGGCCGAGTTACAATATTAATTTTATATAGCAAATTAATTTTATTTACAAATAGTAATAATTTTGGGTTTCGATTAAAGTGCTAAGTTATTGATGAAATGTGTTGTTTTCATTCAAGATGAACCGTATTCATTATACTGCTCGCTTAAACTGTTGTATTCTATGTTCAACCCTTTCTCCAATCAATGATAAAAGTTGATTACTATTTTTGTGCAGAAAGAACGGGTGGGAAATAAGCGTAGATAAATACGACAAGATTACGAGAAGAATAAAATAATGCAGTCTCATAATGGCATATCATATGCCATTATGAGACTGCATTATTTTACACCATACAACAAAAGTGATACAATAACACCATAAACACCACATGCGGCATATGGTGGAACTTTTGTTTGTCAATTTTTGCAGTCAGTCGGTTTTTTTTAGTTTTTTAAATTACTTACAGCTTTTGAGTTTTTTATAATTGTTCAGTCCAAATTATATTTAAACATATAATTTGTATAATTTTTGTAATCACCTTTCAAAACCCTTCACTTTGTTACCCCACTCGATGGGGAAAAGCTGGTTTTACCCAGTGACACGCGCAATAAAGTCGAATCTAACAACATATCATTCATCAAAATCGGTTCAGCCAAACGGCAGAACCGATTTTGATGAATGATAACACACCCTCACCCACTCTCGTAACTACTAAACAGTAGTTACGAGGGAACATAGAGACGGACACGTACATACAGGTCAAACACTCCTTTTTTGGCTTCGCCGAAGTCGTGTAATAATGGTGCTATAATACTGAAAATTAACGGATTTATTTGAGTGATGAACAATATTCAATAAGGTTTGTGTCTGTTGACGTGCAGCTTGTTCAGCGACTGCGCTATCTTCCTAGAGCTGGCCCCGTTCGCGGCGCCCTCGCTCACGCTCCACACGCTCATGATGCCCGACTCGCCCGTCGTCACCAATATGTCGCGCTGGGGAACGAAAATAATAAAATTACTTAGCCAAACTCCTCAGACGTGATGTTGATGGGTTTCGATGGGTCTACCCTTTAGAGCAGAACTTTTTATGTCAATATTATTTTGCATAACAGCACATAGTATGTTTTTGTCTAGAACTTTATGTGTCCACAGAGTAAGTATGTTGTTGCTAGAACTTAATGTGTGTCCAAAGAGTATGTTGTTGTCTAGAACTTAATGTGTGTCCACAGAGTAAGTATGTTGTTGTCTAGAACTTTAATATGTGTCCACAGAGTAAGTATGTTGTACTCTAGAACAGCCTAAGGGCGAGATTCATAAACCGCACTATTACTTTGCTAAGTAAATGTTTCATACGAAATTCTCATATTATCTTTAAAAAAATGTATTTTATGCTAGTTGATTCTTTGATATGGTCTCATTAAATCCTTAGAGTTATGGGATATCAAAATGAACACGTTTTATACAGGATGTTTGGCGCATGGACCGACACAATTTTTTCAGGAATTTGGGAGGTCATTAGCTAGGTTCTACCCATACACCCTTTGTCCCAAATGTCACGGTTGGTTACATATGATTATTTTTTTAAAATGAAAAAAATTCCTAAAATGTGTCCTTTAATTTGAAATAACTTTTTTGTTTGTGGGTGTAGTGGCACAAAACAAATTTTGTTGCATTCTCCAAAGTCCTTTAAATCTAAAAACATCTTTGTTTTATACAACTGGTTTCAAGAAAATTCCTTACAAGCTTCCAAAGTTAATTTTTGTATTTAATGAATGAAATTTTACAACTTCTAAATTAATTATAAAAAAAACTAAAAGCTATTTTGAACTTAGCTTTATTTTAAAAAGTTCTTTAGTTGATACCCTTTCTAACGGTATGCTACATGTCATAGAAATTATTCATTTATGTTGTAAAAATAAGGGATACTACTATGCCACGGCCGAACCGCACAAAACAATGGAACCAGTTTGAACGATACCGTCGCGTCAATGTAAGCGCAGGTAAAAAGTTCGTCTCTTTCTTGCACATGTAAAATGATTTTTGTCTTTGTCTAACATTGAGTTGGACGTTCGGGATGTGACAGGTACGGTGCAGTCAGTTGAGGTCTGACTATCTCTGCTGTTGGAAGTGCCCGTGTGTTTCACATTCTTCTCTTTTTTTTCATTGAGTTTTGTTTGTTAAATCTTGTTATTGTTATTGTTTTTTCCGCATTTAAACTGTTTTATTGTTGTGTTTATCTTCGGTGTTGATAGTAAAATGCCTACCTTCAGTAACGAAGAGTATGCCGACATGCTACTCGCGTATGGCAGGGCTAACTGCAATGCGCGCGAAGCGCGAAGAATTTATCAGGAGCGATATCCTGATCGACGTATACCACACCACGAAACCTTCTCTACAACCTATCGACGTTTGAGAGAGACAGGAAACCTAAATCATCAAGAACCTCGAGTGAGTGCCGTACAACATAATGTAGCCGTAGATGAAATGATTCTTCAAGCTTTTGATGAGGAACCTACAACAAGCATACGAACTGTTGCTGCAAGACTTAACTTAACAGTATGGAAAGTCTGGGCGGTTCTTCGGGCAGATGGGAGGCATGCATTTCATTACACCCCTGTTCAAGGTAAATAACACACCAGCCCTTTTTTATTGTAACAAAAAACCCGTTTTAACCTATTTCAATTTTCAATGACTAGTTATTTCGTCAAGTAAAGATACTTTTTTTTTTCGTGGTAAAATCATCAAATGAGTCCTCCCACCCCGGGCAGGGCGGGAGGGACTGTCAGACTTGTACTGACTAAAATCCACAGTGTTCCTTCAATAGCCCTTTACGTTCCGGGGTCACGGTAATAAGTCCCGCGACCAAGTAAAGATACTTAATAATTTTTTAGACGTTTGATTTTCTTTGTTTCACAAGTTATTTATTCATGTTTGAATTTTTTTTAAGTTATTTCCAGAAAAACGAAAATCTTTTGTGGTATTGGCAGTACCTCAAGGATTTTTTTTTGTTTTAGGGCTCGAAGATGGTGATAATGCTAGACGGCTGGATTTCTGCAGATTTATACTGCATACAGACGTCGAAGATGGCAACTTCTTAAAAAAAGAATTTTGTGGACCGATGAATCAAATTTTAGCCGTGAGGGAATAGTGAATCTCCACAATCTTCACCACTGGAGTCACAAAGACCAAAATCCTCGCGTTAAAAGGCAGAGTTCTTTTCAAAGAAAGTTCAGTGTCAACGTTTGGGCTGGTGTTATTGGACGCAATCTCATCGGCCCATATTTTTTGCCAGAAAGGTTGAATGGAGACATTTATTTAAATTTTTTAATCAATGATCTACCCGAACTTGTTGTGCCAGTTTTGGAAGAAGGTGTGCCGATAGTTTTCCAAAATGACGGCTGTCCAGCACACTACCAACTGAACGTGCGAGAGCATTTAGATAATGCCTTTCCAAACGCATGGATTGGTAGAGGCGGCCCTATTCCGTGGCCCGCACGGTCCCCAGACCTGACACCTTTGGATTTTTACGTCTGGGGACGTGCAAAAGAATTGGTTTACCAGACAGAAGTGCCCACTAGGGAAGTTCTGATTGAACGAATAACCGGCGCGTTCCAAACTATGAAAGAAGAAATGCGACTACGTACAACGACAGTTGAAATAAGAAACAGATGTCGTGCATGCATACGAAATGGAGGAGGTCAATTTGAACAAGATTTATAACTTTTTTTTAACTAGCCTATTCTGTCCCACTGCTGGGCAAAGGCCTCCCCCATTACTTTCCACCTTTCCCGGTGTTTTGCCTCCTTTTTTATAACTTTAGTTTAATAAAAACCAAATAACCTTAAAAAGTCTTTTTCTTAACCCTGACTCTCCTAACTAGTATTTTGACTACATAATGAATAATTTCTGTGACATGTAGCATACCGTTAGAAAGGGTATCAACTAAAGAACTTTTTAAAATAAAGCTAAGTTCAAAATGGCTTTTAGTTTTTTTTATAATTAATTTAGAAGTTGTAAAATTTCATTCATTAAATTAAAAAATTAACTTTGGAAGCCTGTAAGGAATTTTCTTGAAACCAGTTGTATAAAACAAAGATGTTTTTAGATTTAAAAGACTTTGGAGAATGCAACAAAATTTGTTTTGTGCCACTACACCCACAAACAAAAAAGTTATTTCAAATTAAAGGACACATTTTGGGAATTTTTTTCATTTTAAAAAAATAATCATATTTAACCAACCGTGACATTTTGGGACAAAGGGTGTATGGGTAGAACCTAGCTAATGACCTCCCAAATCCCTGAAAAAATTGTGTCGGTCCATGCGCCAAACACCCTGTATATGAATATATTTGTAATCATGTTCTCGAAAACGGCTCCAACGATATATATAGAGAGTTTACGGGGGCGAAAAATCTCATAATTCTGTGAAAATTCGTTTTTTCTAGTTTCACAGCCTCGGGAATGGTGATACAACGTGGATGATATGTTTATCTATTTTCACCGGCGCACAGCTCGGTCGACTAGGTACTTAGTATGAAACGTTTTCCTTTTCTCGAAGTGCGGTGTGTAAATCACGCGGCATATAAGTACACAGGAGTGGTGAAGACTATCAACCTTATCATATATGACTCTCTCTGTTTGTGAATAGGCCATAAACTATTTTACGATTGCGCATTAACTCACATTAACACAATACTCATGCAGGGTGTAAAAAGACCCATCACGAAGCTGTCATCTACGCATTCTGTACTTTTTTTTTTTTGACTGGGTCATCTCATAGCTCACCTTTGAGGTCATGACTACTTAACCGAGCTTTCCTGTGGCTACCTTAAGCTAATGTGTATTAGCTTAAGGCAGCCACAGGAAAGCTCGGTTAAGTAGTTTTTGCCCCTGGCTGGAGGCTTTGAGTGTTCAAAGCCTCCAGCCAGGGGCAAAAACTATATTAATTAAAACTAGGCTCGCTAAGGGCACCCCATGTGGGGTACGGACCTCGGCTTAGGGCGTCGCTGGGGGGAGGACAGCAAGTTGGGACAGGCTGGATCAAGGATAATTCATGATTATTAAACGGGGAATTTAAAGCTACTGGCTCAGCATCGACGCGGGCTGGCGCATCAACGAGCAAAGGTCGAGAGAGATTTAATCGGGCGGGACGCGATCGCGGAGGACCTCGGCGGCAAGGTCGGAATGCGGGTCGGTGTCTGTGTTTGTGTACTGTACTTGTGGCCCTATTGCTCTCCTGGAGGGGTTTATGGGGTCATCTGGGTCGGTAAGGATTTGCCTCGGGCGGCGGATCTGACTGATTCTACTATGGACATAATTGGAGGCCGCGACAACCAGAGGGTTGCGATGTTTGGCGGCGGACTCAAAGAAACGCTTGGAATTGCGTTTAACAAATTGGTGGATTGTGGGAATCTTTAGGTCGAGATGGAAGATCTCGTTCCTAATGATGATTTTACGGAGTAATCTATTTTGGAGCGTTTGCATCCTATGGATATGGTGGGGCTTTGCTTGTGCAAATACGGCTCCCGCATAGGTCATAATGGGACGAACGCACGCCGTGTACGTACGCAATTTGCACTTAAGTGACATTTTGCTACGTGCGTTCAGGACGGAGTGGAGTCTACCAAGAACGAAAGCGGCTCGAGAGCGTGCCTGCTTTGTGATCGCTAAAGGAGAGATGCTGGTCGAGGACAGCACCTAGGTATTTGTATTTGGCTCGCTTCGGCTTTTGTCAGGGTTGACTTCGATCCTCCACTTTCTAAACCAGGCGCCGAGCTTGTAGACTGAGGTCTGGAGATTGCGGGCTTTCGAGTCAGAGCCGGAACCCTTGTAGTAGATGGCTGTATCGTCTGCGAACAGAGCCAACTGCGCCTGTCTAGTCTTTGGGATATCGCTAGTGAATAGCGTGAAGATTACATAAGTCCCGCAATATGAGCACGAGACGATCTGGCACACCGAGTTTATAGCGAGCTTATTTAATAATAAAATTAACAAGTTCAGTGGGTAAATTTACCCGCTCTAATTTACTCCCGAACACATAAGAAACCAGATCAAATGCCTTTGACAATTCGAGGAAGCAAGCATAAATAGGCGTCCCTCGTCTCGCACATCACGTCACAGCGTGCTTAAGACACAACACCGCACTCTGAGTTGGTAACCCCGCTCTGAATCTGAACTGGTTATCATAAATAGGCGTCCCTCGTCTCGCACAGTACGTCACAGCATGCTTAAGACACAACACCGCACTCTCTGTTGGTAACCCCGCTTTGAATCTGAACTGGTTATCATAAATAGGCGTCCCTCGTCTCGCACAGTACGTCACAGCATGCTTAAGACACAACACCGCACTCTCTGTTGGTAACCCCGCTTTGAATCTGAACTGGTTATCATAAATAGGCGTCCCTCGTCTCGCACAGTACGTCACAGCATGCTTAAGACACAACACCGCACTCTCTGTTGGTAACCCCGCTTTGAATCTGAACTGGTTATCATAAATAGGCGTCCCTCGTCTCGCACAGTACGTCACAGCATGCTTAAGACACAACACCGCACTCTCTGTTGGTAACCCCGCTTTGAATCTGAACTGGTTATCATAAATAGGCGTCCCTCGTCTCGCACAGTACGTCACAGCATGCTTAAGACACAACACCGCACTCTCTGTTGGTAACCCCGCTCTGGATCTGAACAGGTTATCATGAATTAGTACACAGCATGTATTAAGCATGCCGTCAAATACCTTTGAAATCACGGTAGCTAGTGAAATGGGCCTCTAGTTAACCGCTATTGGTTAGCGTTGTCGGCGAAGTCACCACTATTGTTTATAGCAATTCGCACAACCACTGTTCGCATCATCTCACCTAGCAGGTAACTATGACCCATACAACATAGCAAACACCCTGGGTAAGTGAGGGCCAGCATATCATAGCTCGATGCTAAGCCCGTCATGACCGGGGGACTTACCCCTTGACAATCCCACATAATCCATAATCTTAAATTTAACAATAAAGACCTATTGCCTCCGACTGCATCATATTGTTTATAGTATTAAGTGGGATTGGAGACATATATAGGTCATCTTGTTTCCAAGTTCACTTTTTACGCAGTTGACGGACATACATACCTACATACAGGTCAAACACAATACGAGTAGTAATGAAAAAGAAGTAAATTTTACGATTTGACAAACAGACAATATGAGAAATATTGTAATACTATAATGTAAGAGTTTTTTTTTTTTGCGAATCAGATCGTCTCTAGTACAACATTTAAATGTAAATCTTTGTTTGGGGACATGGTGACCTGACATACAGGTTTTGTAAAAAACTTAGTTTAGGCACCAGTCTTCCACAAATTAACCATTCAGAAACAGGAGCCCCGCGAAGCCGCGTGGGGATTTTAAAATTATGTACTGGTATGCCACAAGCTGACGGCACTATAACCGATAGTGATACAATGCCGTTTGTGGCAATCTATACACTTGTGATAGAATGCCACTTGCGGCACTATACACTGCCTAAAATAAATATAGCAGACGAAAAATATTGTCCAATTGTGCGTAACTTTGAAATTTTATTAAAAAAAAATCTTTGGCAACAGCCTGTGTCGACTATTATGCCAGCGTCTAAAAAAAAAATTGTGTGGCTACCGTTGCAAGTAAGTATTTTGATGAAGGTAGGAAGGTAAGTATTAAAATGGCCTTACTTTACTTGTTAAGGTAAGTTGGAGGAAGTGCGACATAGTACGAATATTTTACAAGTTCACTTTTACTGAAATAATATTTAGTTCCATTGATTTTTGATTGAGGTACTAGATGGCAATTTAGTTAATATCTCTATTAGTTTAGAAACTGTCCGGTGCATTTACCCCACCGCGTTTCCCCCGATTGACCTTAATTATTTGAATCATTGTTTAATTTACCTACCAAATTGACAAATGTTAAAAAAGGTATAAAATATGAATTATTTATCTATATATACCTGTAAATAAAACATTAAGAAATCAGTTGTGTTCGTTAGCACTGATTTGGTACTTGAACCCTTTAAAACTGACAAGTAGCGCCTGTTCTTTAATCAATACCAAGTTGACAGTACGCGTTATTTGCTTTGCTATTTGAGTTTTGCAGGGTCTTCAGGCACTATTAACTTAATTTGTTCATATTTTTTATCCTTTAAAGTTACGGTATCCAGATTGATATATATGTAGCAATTATTGGTCAAAGAACATTTCTTTAATTCACTGTAGTTTCTATAAAGCACATAGGTGTCCGGCCAACCTGACGTCAGGATGGCCGGTAACCTTAAAAAAGTGGTTTATTTGTTGAACTACATAGTTAGCAATTATTTAACGATAGGTAGCAATTTTTAAAAACCATTTCGAGGTGTTTCATGTGTAGTGACCGGCCATCCTGACGGACACAAAATTCGCTGGTTACGGTAGTGTCACTGTAACTCGAAAAGATTGTAAATACCATTTATTTTTAAAAGAGTAACCGTGGAGTTTCTTGCCGGCTCTTCTCCATAGGAAACGACCAATTGGAACCGTGCACCTAGCTTCTGACGTTTCATAAGTGCCCTTGTAGGTTTATGTGAAATAAAATATTTTGAATTGAATTGAAGTGCGCAGCATAAGGCACGCAAAACATTGCTTATGGGTGCATGCAATGGTACAGGGATCGTAGGAGAACATTTTTAAACTTGTTTCCTAAAAAAACGTCAGTAAAAGTTGGATCTTCTATATCTCTGTAACCAGAAGGTTCCAAGGCATGTTCCAGTACAAAAAAATTAACTTAATATCGGTAAGGCTTCATTAATAGTATTTTTAGAGCCGTGATATAAATGAGGCGGTACTTACGTCCTTATCGTACCAGCAGCAGCGCACCGTCTGCTTGTTGTCGGCGAAGTCCGTGCTCGGCTGCAGCTTCTTGTCCGCTATCGTTACTGAGCGCAACACTTGCCTACAAATATAAAGTTATTCAAGAAAAAAGAGAAAATAAATTTATTTGACGCAAGTTAAGGCACACACTATTCATACAAAAAAAAACAGAAATAAATAAAAATAACTTAAAATAGTATTGTGTGCCTCAAGGCTGCGCCAAATAGATCCAGTTCAGCATAAATGCCAGCCAACTAGTGTCTGACGCTGGTTTTCAACTGGACCTTATGTTACGAGGACGTCTTACGGATGTAAATCAGTTTTATAGTGTGTGTTTTATATTTAAATAAAAATAGATAGATGTGTAGCAAATAATATTAAGAGGGAACAGGGCCCGCGATTCTCCATACAAACGTATTCCCCGTTTTTCTTCCTGAATAATGCCTCTAGAGTTGTCATTTTTTTTGTATAAAATCAGGGTCTCTATAGGCATGTCATGTGTGTGATATAATCGGTCTGAGCTGCAGTTGTCCCTATCGCACTTTACGGGGTTTAACTCGGTTTTTCGGACGCAGCGCAACGGCAATAGTTTCTTCAAATACCTATTTTTCAAATTCCTCGCAGCCCCTGTTCCCTCTTAAACTCGATTAGATATATGCTTAAAAATAATTATATAGTTATTACATCATTAGCATAATGTGCGGACCGCATTTTCTTTCTTAGATATTCATTATTATGTCCTTAATAAAACACCAAATATCGTCATTTGTGTATTGAGCTAAGTAGCCTCGAAATACAAGTGAGTAAATCATAAGAGAAGGGTAGTAACAATAATATGATAGAGGGTAGACTTAAAACTAATAAACACACAACTTATAAACTACGAAGTATGTAGGTACCCATATACAACACTGATGAAATTAATTTATATGTGTAGGGGTGACTACCGAGATGACGACTATGGAGAAGCATGGAAAAAGACATGTTGCGCCGACCGCGAATATACTGGGACGAGGGCAGGAGATGATGAGGATGTATGTACTGTACAGACGCCAGCACGTCAACCTACCCGAGACTGTTAAATTTTCCCAATAAACTTTGAACCTTATACTTCAGTTATAAAGTTGAAAATCTATTAAAGAAATTTGACAGATTGTAGTAGGGTGATGTGCTGGCGTCTGTACACTTACATTACATTACACTGACTGGGGGCAACTCGGAACTAGTCGGAACATATCTGAATTATATCCATGAGGTTGGAGCTTACCCATTGCCTTCATAGGAGCCAGCCAGTAGCACCGGCGTGTCGTCTATCGACGTGTACGTGTCCACCAGGTAACAGTCGTCAGCTCTACTTCTCTGTAAGTAATAGAACGTACTTACATACATACATTAACTCACGTCTTCTTCCCACGGGGGTAGGCAGAAACTACAGAACGCCACCTACTACAATCCATTTGGGTAGGTACTTACTCAATAAATAGCTGTCTCAAAGTAATCACTGCATTATGTGATTCAATCGATTACAATTTCAATTATTATTACTCCTAATATAGTTTTTATGAAAATTGATTCTCCATAGAATAGATTTGAAAAAAAAAAACAATGCCTAAACTCCTGGATCTAGAAGTACGAATTTTTTCAATAGTTCCTTATACAATGTGGATCTGGACTTACGACATTAAATTAAAACGAGCACAGTACTAGTCCATAGAAACATTTTAAAAGACGAAGATTAGTAGTTAATGGAAAATTGAACAATTGCAATTTTCAAACAAAATAAATAGAAGAATCAACTGCATAAAAAGTAAACACGCTTTATCTACGAAAAGTCATTAACCTGTTCCGCGGCCCGATGCGGGTCGCGGCGGGGGGCGGTGCGGGGCGTAGGTGGACGTGGGTAGGTAGTTTAGTCGGAGAACAACAAATTAGCGGCATAAACTCACTAAGTTGCGCGTTGTTAATTGAAAGATCACTGATTGAATAATTAATCACATAATATCACATCACAATCAGAATTTACATCAATAGTCAAATATAATAATTTTCAAGGTTTCCACCGTTGTTCATTATGCACAAGCGCCATCGATACCTAATTAACTAACTAATATTAAACTAACACTGAACAATAAGTCACTAAATTGTCTTTAATCACAAATAACAACTAAATTTTTTCACAAAATCACAACAATGCGCGCGCGGCTCGTCTCGTGATAAAAAAAAGTAGCCGTGTGCGCTCCTCAAAGGGCGCCGCTATGCACTGACTGACATAGTGACCGAGTCCCGAGACTTTTTGCCGAAAAAATTCCGCTCACACACACACTCGCAATTGTCTATGCACCACTAATGCATAATTTGCATAAGTAATATTTCTTTTTCTTTCTAATTATTGTAGTATTATTTTGTGGGACTGGGCGGGGCGCGTCAGAGTGGAATCGTATGACACCTTTCTCTGTCTCTCAAGCATATTGAGACGTAGAGGATAGAATCGTACGTTTTGCACAGGTTCTTGACCTTACAATGTTTACCTATTATTTCGGACTCAGATCTACATCATGTTGAAAAATAAGAAAATGTAAAATAATTTCCTGTGGCTAAAGTATTCACTGGATTTGATTGATTTTTTGTATACGGGTAAAGAACATGACACTCTTTATGTGGTTTTAAGGAATGTCAATCGTCCTGCTCCACATTGTATAATGAAGGTCAGCACTAAGGAAGGATTTTTGAAAATTTGTACCCTAAAGGGGTTAAATAGGGGATAAAAGTTTGTATGGAAGTTCGTAATTTTTGTCAATGGGACATGTCATTGGGTGCATGGCTTGTAATTAAATAACTCCTTTTCTACATAGTGTAACGAGTTTAAAATATCGTTACATGCTTTTCGTCAGTTAGTCGATTTCGGAACGTTTTTTTTGCTGTCATCGATTGTGTTTGGTGGAAGCTGTCAACTTTGACGTGATCACTTTTGCGACGAACATTCCTGATGTAGTATTGAATTTTAACGACATTTTTTAATCGGGATAAATCCTGGGTATTGGCGGCCTATTGATGCCGTAAACTTCTAAAACTTTCCCTCAGGACGTGGTGACGTAGGAATAATCCTTCATTTCTTTGGTAAGATTGAATTCTTTCGGATTGATAAATTGGATAGCGTGACGAGTGCTCGATATCATACTAAATTATTGTTCCAGGCTTTTAAGTGATTTGTCGCCCGCCTGAATTTTGTGGTGCATTTAAATTTGCCATTTGTTGGAAAAGACGGTAAGTTATTATTACTCGTGGAACGCCACGCTTCCCAACGTTTGGGAATCCTGAACAATTTATTAATTCTCTGTAAATTTTGTTTCAGCCGGATTTTGACCGAACCTGGTCCCGACGTCTTTTTTTTTTTCTCTTCTCTTTTCTTTTCGATTTATTTCTTTACTGGATATATTTTCTGCAGAAGACTACACTATATTTCTACAAGGGATATTTTTATCCCAACCTTCAACGCCACGATCCTAGAGGTTTTATTTAACCATTTTATTTAACCATTTTATTTAATCATTTCTTTTTTTTACTACCTACCTTTTTTTTTTATCAACAAAGATGCAATAGTAATGTAAGTTCCATAATAATAATATTGTAAATTCAATGATAATAATGTAAGTAATTATAACCTTTTTTTTTTGTATTTAATTTCATAATTTTATTACTCTGAAGCTACTGGCAATTAATTAAACAAGGTATTAGCAAAGGAAATTCCATTCTTTTATTCATTTAATTAGCTACCTACCGGCAGATTAAAAGTCTGACTCTCCGAAGAGTTCTATCTGGCAAGTTTGGTTTATTTGAAACATACTGTGTGCATCTCCAAGGCGCCCGAAATTATTGTATTGTTTAATTTGTATTTTTTTTATAGGAGAACACACCATCTTTACACATTTTTATTAAATTGGGCAAGCTCCCAACACATGTGACACTCATGTACAACCCATCCATTACATTTGTCGCTCTGCGAACAGGGACTTGAAGTAGCTTCCTTGTATCTTATAAATTATTATTGCATCTTATATTTTGTAGTATTGTTTACAGAACAAATTACATAGTTTCTGTAATACACTTTTTTTTTGGAATGTTGTAATTTACAACTAAGTTTTTTTGATGTTTCCTAGTAAGTAAACAATATTTACTAACAACTTTATTGTACTATTGTGTTTAACTTTTATGGTTACAGCAATATCATTATACTCTTGCAAAATCAACATATTGTATGGTAAGACAGTTTTGTTTTGTATAAGTGACTCAACGGTGTAAAACTAAGTGCGGTGTTTCATATTTGGTTTTAAACAAACTTTGGTTTAATTTAAGTAATACCTAATCATAGTTTAAGTGATATAAGCTTATCCTGTAAATTATTACTGCATCTTTTCACTTTGAAATATTTCATAAAAATCAACTTGTAGGTAACTTAAAAATATTTTTTTCACTTTAACCTCAAATATTTTACAACTTGTGATATTTTGCCCTGCTTTTCTTATCATATTGTTTATTCATAATGGATAAAGAAGATCAATCTCCTCTGCCTCTTGCTAAGGATAACAAGGAATCTGATGGTGCATGCACAGTTCCTAATGTTGCACCTGACATGATTAATTTGACAGAAGTACCACTTGCTTTTGATTTTAATGACAGGATTGTACACTCTTCTTCAGCTTGCACGCTTTGCCTTTGTTTAATTCCATGAATGTTTTGGTTAATGAACATATTCTAAAGAATTTAGTTTCTGCAATTATTATTAAAAAGAATTTAGCTTCGCAATTATAGTACCACAGAACGTGAATTACTTGCTATTTTAGCTTCAATAGAACATTTCAGACCTTATATTGAAGGAATGAAGTTTACTGTAATAACTGATCATGCTAGTTTAAAATGGCTTTTAGGTCTTAGCAATCCTAGTGGACGCTTAGCACGTTGGGCTGCTAGAATTTCTCAATTTACTTTTGATATAGTTCATAAAAAAGGATCTTTACATTTAGTTCCAGATGCTTTATCTCGTATTGAAGTAGCCGCTATAGAAATCTCTCAAAATAATTTAGTTTTGCCAGATGATGATATTTATGATCCATGGTATAAAAAAGTATTTATTAATTGTCAAAAGTCTCCTTGCAGATATAAGAACTTTAGAGTAGAAAGTAAAACCTTATATAAATTTTGTAAAAGTAAGTTTGATCCTAATAGTAATCTTAATTGGAAAATAGTTATTCCTAAAGAACATATTTTAGATACAATTCGTTCTAATCATGATGACATTAATTCTGGTCATCTTGGTATCCATAAAACTTTAAATAAATTAAAACAACACTATTTTTGGAAAGGGATGTTTAATGATGTTCAAAAATATATTCTAGCTTGTGATACTTGTAAAGCTTATAAACATACCACACAACCTCCTTTTGGTATTATGGTTAACCCTAAAAAAGTTGATCGACCTATGCTAATGCTTTCAGTGGATATTATAGGTATATTACCTAAAGCTTATTCTGGACATAAATATATTCTCTCTGTTGTTGATGTGTTTACTAAATACTGCTGGATTTTTCCTATGATAAATGCTACTACTAGAGTAATAAATAAACTTTTTGAAAAAGAAATATTTCTAAAATTTGGTTGTCCTAAAATAATTGTTTGTGATAATGGTACACAATTTACTTCTAAACATTTCGTAGAATTTTTGAAAGGTTATAATATCACAAAAATATTTTATAATACTTTATACACGCCACAAAACAATACAGTTGAGAGATATAATAAAACTGTTGAAACTTGCATAGCTTGTTTTGTTAAAGATGATCATAGAACTTGGTCTAAATATTTACCTCATGTTCAACTAGCTTTGAATAATAGTGTGAATCTAGCCACAGATTTCACACCTAATTTTTTGACGTTTGGAAGGGAACTTATTTTTGATGCTTATTTACATCGTTTAAGTGACTCTATAGATAATTTAGATGAACTGGAAGTTTCCCATAGAACTCACTATGCTGATTCTCTTAATTCACTTAGTGAAATTTTTGTTAAAGTTCAAACTCATTTATTAAAAGCTTATCAGCGTAATGCTCGCTATTATAATAAAGGTCGCAAAGTCATTTCTTTTGATGTGGGTGATGTCTTGTGGAGAAGGAGTTTCGTTCAATCTCATGCACCTACTTATTTTTCAGCAAAACTTGCTCCTAAGTTTATTAAATGTAAAATAATTGAAAAAATCTCTGATAATGTTTATAATCTGAAAGACCTTAATAAGGGTACCGCTGGTCGTTATCATGTTAAGGATATAATTAAATTTTAATTTGGTTGCAAAGTGTAAGTCTTGATTTTGATAATTTTGTTTGAAGGCCGCTTATGATAGTGTGATGTATGATGGGATGAATGATAGGTTATCAGCGGTTTGAATGAGAATGTATGTTAGTTAACTTCTTATAAATTTATTGAATTTGATTTCTTAACTTTCTAAAATACAACTTAGGACCTTTTAATAACTTTTCTACCCACACGAATACGTTTCTCATATCAAAGGATCTTATTCTTATTATTAATATTTTGTATATTATGTATCTTATTAATATTTTTATACATATCTTATTATTATTATTCTTTTATACAAGTCTTGTATGCGATTTTTATGTATACATTCTTGTATAAAATTTCTTAGTTGTTACCCACTGCTTGTGAACACTTTGTTTTCACTTGTAGAGGTTAACCTACTTTTTTTACGGATCTCGGTATATTTTTTCCTTGATTTCGTTGTTTTTTTTTGCTTCTGTGCTCGGAAGGTTGGTAGTGTTGTGCCGATCACAGGATGCATTTCTTGTTCTGCTATTGTGCTCGGGAAATTGGTGGAGTTGAGCCGATCACAATATGCATCTCTTGTTCTGCTATTGTGCTCGGGAAATTGGTGGAGTTGAGCCGATCACAATATGCATCTCTTGTTCTGCTATTGTGCTCGGGATATTGGTGGTGTTGAGCCGATCACAATATGCATTTATTTTCGAAGGTGTTTGTGCTCGGAATATTGGTGGAGTTGTGCCGATCACAACATTCTTTATATTTTTTGCATTTGTAGAGATGTGGAGATTTCGAACTGTGTCTCACAGTTATAATTAGTTCTTGCTAGTCAGTGGCGATGGTGCCTAACTGCACTCATAAAGACATTTTTGGATTATTCTCGTTAGACAGCGGCAATTGCGCCTAACTGTACTCAAATTAATATTTTTATCGTGTTATATACTTGTTAGTCGGTGGCTATGGTGCCTAACCGAACTCAAATTGGTATTTTTTTGTTGTTGTTTCTAGAGTTATACTGTATGTTAGTCGGTGGCTATGGTGCCTAACCGTACTCAATTCAGTATACTCTTGTTGTGCTCTTATACAATATTGATCAGCGACTATTTCGCTTGACTTATTTGTTTTTATATGCATGTTATTTTAAGAAATAGTCATAGAAACTATTTTTTTGTTTAATTGTTGTTAGACTTAGCGGATATCTTCCTTGTGGTCTAATAATCCTATCTTTTTATAGGGTATTTTTTTGTTTTGTTTTATTTGGAATTTATATTTCCTATTTTTTGTAATTTTTTTTTCTTTTGCCTTGTTTATTTTTTAGCATAAAAGAAATTGCTTTCTTTTATTTTTTCGGGGAGGGATGTAATGTA
Source organism: Xanthia togata (assembly GCA_963853775.1). Lineage (NCBI taxonomy): Eukaryota > Metazoa > Arthropoda > Insecta > Lepidoptera > Noctuidae > Xanthia > Xanthia togata. The sequence goes on along the minus strand of OY970805.1, from coordinate 24,733,669 downwards.
ACGAGTTTAAAATATCGTTACATGCTTTTCGTCAGTTAGTCGATTTCGGAACGTTTTTTTTGCTGTCATCGATTGTGTTTGGTGGAAGCTGTCAACTTTGACGTGATCACTTTTGCGACGAACATTCCTGATGTAGTATTGAATTTTAACGACATTTTTTAATCGGGATAAATCCTGGGTATTGGCGGCCTATTGATGCCGTAAACTTCTAAAACTTTCCCTCAGGACGTGGTGACGTAGGAATAATCCTTCATTTCTTTGGTAAGATTGAATTCTTTCGGATTGATAAATTGGATAGCGTGACGAGTGCTCGATATCATACTAAATTATTGTTCCAGGCTTTTAAGTGATTTGTCGCCCGCCTGAATTTTGTGGTGCATTTAAATTTGCCATTTGTTGGAAAAGACGGTAAGTTATTATTACTCGTGGAACGCCACGCTTCCCAACGTTTGGGAATCCTGAACAATTTATTAATTCTCTGTAAATTTTGTTTCAGCCGGATTTTGACCGAACCTGGTCCCGACGTCTTTTTTTTTTTCTCTTCTCTTTTCTTTTCGATTTATTTCTTTACTGGATATATTTTCTGCAGAAGACTACACTATATTTCTACAAGGGATATTTTTATCCCAACCTTCAACGCCACGATCCTAGAGGTTTTATTTAACCATTTTATTTAACCATTTTATTTAATCATTTCTTTTTTTTACTACCTACCTTTTTTTTTTATCAACAAAGATGCAATAGTAATGTAAGTTCCATAATAATAATATTGTAAATTCAATGATAATAATGTAAGTAATTATAACCTTTTTTTTTTGTATTTAATTTCATAATTTTATTACTCTGAAGCTACTGGCAATTAATTAAACAAGGTATTAGCAAAGGAAATTCCATTCTTTTATTCATTTAATTAGCTACCTACCGGCAGATTAAAAGTCTGACTCTCCGAAGAGTTCTATCTGGCAAGTTTGGTTTATTTGAAACATACTGTGTGCATCTCCAAGGCGCCCGAAATTATTGTATTGTTTAATTTGTATTTTTTTTATAGGAGAACACACCATCTTTACACATTTTTATTAAATTGGGCAAGCTCCCAACACATGTGACACTCATGTACAACCCATCCATTACAATAGAAGATACAACAAGAAGTTAGATAGCATCTCACCTTTATACTCCTAGAAACTTTATCCCTAGTGAAACTCCTAAGCATGTCCCCGCTGTCAGCGTCCCACAGCTGCAATTCATTGGACTGTGTGATGCAGGCTACCTGCTTCTCGCCCAGCCAGGACAGCTTCTCCACCGAGTTCTCCACATTGAGGGAGTACGTCAGCGCATCGTCTTCTGTCAGCTCCATCACATTGAATATGTTTATAAGGCCATCCAGTGAACCTGTTGCTAGCATCTCTGTTTTCGTCTTGTGAAATTTCACCTGGAATTAAGGTCATTTGATTTTATTTGCATAATAACATGGTGATTGGCCGTGATAAGCTCTTGAATCGTAAATAAGATTATTAGAATGACACTACAACACACCTACTGATGTCTGACCTAGAGAAATGGGAGATATGGTCAGCATATGGGCGTTCCTCAAGGTTCGATATTTTAGTTTATATTAATGATTTACCCCAATTATTTCTAAATCAACCAAAGATGGTGTTATTTGCAGATGACACATCATTGATCTTTAAAATAAACCGACCGCGACGGTCACCAAAACTTGACGACGTGAATAGCTCTATTGTTCAAGTCCAAGATTGGTTTACGGTAAATAATTTGGTACTAAATAATAAAAAAACCAAATGCATTAGATTTAAATTACCAAATGTTAGAAGTAGCGAATGTGACATCATATTGAATGGTGAAAAACTGGAATTTATGAATCAAACAGCTTTCCTTGGAATCACGCTAGACGAGAAATTACAATGGGGACCCCATATAACATCTCTCGCGGGGCAGCTAAGCTCGGCCGCTTATGCTGTTAGAAAGATAAGACAGTTAACAGATGTAGAAACCGCGCGTTTGGTCTGTTTTAGCTACTTCCACAGTCGGCTATTATGTCGTATGGCATTTTACTGTGGGGTCGGGCTGCTGACATTCAATCCATCTTCTTATTCTTATCTTATCCAGATTCTTTTATAATCTACGTCGTCGCGGATCTCTCAAGGGAACTATTTATAAAGATTAATATTATGACGGTACCTTGCCAATTCATTTATTCAAATATTATGTATGTGAGAAAAAATCTACATCTTTTTAATAAAATAAGTGATAGACATAATTTTAATACTAGAAATAAAGATAAAATAGATCAACCATTTTTCAGACTATCTAAAGTAAATACATCTTTTATGGGGTACTGTGTTAAATGTTACAACAGAATACCTTGTGATATATTAGAATTAAATGAAAGAAAATTTAAAAATCATATAAAAAGTACACTTTGTAAACAAGCATATTACAAATTATAGGATTATATCCAAGATAAAAATGCTTGGAAACAAGCTGGTCCTGCTCCATAGGACAATTCAGAATCTAGACAAAATCGAACTGGTTGCTAATTTAATTGTATAATTTTTATTTTATTTAAACATTTATTTTATTTTTTGTGATTACTTGAACTCACACACTGACTTATTATTATTAGTATTACTTATTATAATGTTAGAAATATAGTATAATTTTACAATGTTTGTAAGTATGTGAGCACCATGCATCTATCACATAATTAATTTATGTAATTCCTTAATTTTTCATTCTTTTTACCTATCGTGGTATAGTAATCTTATTCTAGGTGCATTGTCTTCACATATAATTATTGTAAGTATACAAGATATAATGTTTTTTTAAAAAAGAGTAACGGTGGATTTTCTTGCCCATTCTTCTCCATACGAAAACTACCTTTTGGAATGGGCGACTAGAATCAGTTATTATTATTTTTTGTAAAGTTTGACGTTCAAAAGTGCCTTTTTTGTGACTAATTGAAATAAATTATTTGACTGACTTTGACTTTGAGCATAGACAATATTATAAGAGTGTTTGTGTTTAGATTGCTACCTGTGTGATATCATCAGTGTGTGAGTTCCAGTAGCCTCCCAGGGGTTTGGGAAGGCGGTTATCCCAGAACACCAGGTAGGCATCATCCTCCACCAGCTGGCTGCCCGCGCACAGCACCCGTCCGTTGCAGGAGATGTCCATACACTCATATGGCCTGACTAGCTCTTCATCCTTATCTGAAAATACACCATTATTTTTTAAGTACATAGAATCATTATTGTACAAGCCTTTTCCCAGCAGTGGGGTGATGCTAGCAGATAGTAACAAGTAAACACTTAAACTAGACACGAAACTCACAACTATTTTCAAGTGTCTGCTTTGGTTTGAACCCACACATCGTCAGTCGAACGTTACCACTTGGGCACCACTGATGAATTCAGCAAATTCAATCTCAGCAAAACTTTACTGAGAGGTTATCTATGGATTCTGAGGTTCTGTTCTCCAACTAACTTGAATTCAGGTTATCAAATAATCAATTACATTAATTTAAAAATGGCAATGTGAATCACCTTTATACTCCTGCACACAACTGCCACTGGTCCTGGTATCCCACAGTCTGACCAGTCCGTCCTGCCCAGCCGAGTACACAAGGTGGTCCTCCTTGGGGTCACATACCACCTCTGTGAGCCCCTTCTGATGACCGCTGAGACGACAGACTTTCGTGAGAGACGTATTGTTCAGCTGGTACACCTCTATGCTGTTGTCGGATAGACTGACTGCTAGTTTTAAAGATCTGCAAGTTTCAATGAAAATTAAATTAAAATGAGACTAGTACCCTTGCCAATAATTATTTGATTTTTAAGTAAATATAACAGCAACAGCATAGACAAAGCATTAATATAGATCAAGAACACAGAGCTTCTTAAGCAGACTGGTGTTTAATTTAAAAGCTTTATTTATGTTATGGACTAGCATGGATTAACGTATTGGAATGTAAATAACATGACCAATATACTTACTTTGTAGCATATAACTTATTAATATAAGATTTCTTAAGTGATACCGCACTTTCTGTAAGTAATTTGTATTTCTTTTGAAACTGTTTTTCTAGAACTTCAGGCTCTACAGTATCTCTATCAACTTCTTCGTTATCAACGATATCAGCCATTTTTATGTCCACTTATGATCAAATTTATTGTTTTTATGAGGTACAACGCGTTCAATAAGTAGTGTAAACAAACACTTTCTTCGTTTTGTTTTGGGGTTATGTCCGCACAGAACAACACTATTGTCACCATTGACATAAGTCAAAGATTGTCACTCACAGAGCATGTTGTCTGTCACTAGTTGTCACTATTAAAGTTACATGCTCTGTGGTCACTATTATCCGGCTGTCCGGTTCACAGATTATATTAAAATAGAGAACGTTTTTTTTTTTGTCTAAATACTGAAAGCTCATCATAGGTGGTAGCACTGTTGTTAGTCCAGAAACAGCCATTGTTATGAATAAGTATACTGTAGTCGATCACAAAAAAAAAGAGCGAAAATGTAGGTAATGAGTTTAGCACAATAAAAACCTTTTAAACGCCAGAGCATAAAAGCACGCGCGTGCCCTCCACGTTAAAGCCACAATTTCACCGCAATTATCTACAAAAAGAATAGGGATTCCAAAATTTTATCGAACAACATTATTAATATAATAATAATAATTTATTGAATAAAACGTTTACAAGAAGTGTACACATAGTCAACAGTAAGTAAATATTATCCAAACAATAATTATAGTGCCTAAAAATAAACTAAAACTAATATATGTATGTTTAGAACAGGTGCAAGTAATCATGGTATGGAATTACAATGTTAGGTAGCGACCCGCCCGATCTAGGTTAATTCAAACCTGTATTGTAACATTTTTGTCTGTAATTTTCGAATAAATACACTACTCATGACATTGCAATTTTATTTAACCTCGCACTAATTCTCACTATATTAGTCATTTCACGGCATTTACAGAGTATAACAATGTAAAAGCAGAAATTAGGAGATAAAAAATACATAACATCACGCCTTGTTTCCCCGAAGGGTTGGGCAGAGGTGTACCTGTAGCAAGTACACCCACATTTCGCCAGTTATGTTTAAGTCCCATTGTATATTGTGTTGTTGTTGTTTTTTTGTCTTTGTAGTATCCACAAAGACAAAAAAAAAACAATTATATTATGGTACAGCACTATTCTCGATCTGCCGTCCACAGATAACTATATACTAGTCTTGCTTGATATTGTGACAATGGCGTGGGCTGCCAGCCATTACGAGTATATGACTTCCTCGCATCTGGTTTAGGGATGTAGCAGTACATAATATCGCTTATCGATTCTATCTAATATCAGGTTTCGTAAGTATTTATAGTAAATATCAAAATATCCGATATTATGTATTACTCGTATATTATTTTATTTTAATCACTTGTTATTAAAAATAAACAATATTCGAATAGATAATAGAAAAATCAACAAAGTGAAATGTACTAATAAACATGCATTATAAACGATTGTTCTATTAATTATATCGTCTAAAACTTCAGACGTTAATTTCAACACAGATCGAATAAATGATAAGATAAACATACACATATTATTTATTTTCCAACTTACGTCTATCATTACAGGATAATCTACATTGCTATAGTGTATTTATCTAAACTCTTATCCTAAGTTATTATTATTATTTATTATAATAAATTAAAAAAATGACCTATTAATAACAATGCATTCTTTGTGAACTCACTCATAGAACAACGAATAGGTTCGTGTCACTCCCTCGCTATGAGGTTGTGAGTGCGGAGTGCACGCAAAGTTACATATCTCAGGTGCACGCACGGCACCGCCCCAGCAGCCGTGGCTATCGTCGTCGCCACACGTACCTGTCCAAACGGAACACACAAACCATTGTGCCCTAAAATGTACAAATTATATACCTTCACTCTAAGTACTTACACCACAAGAACCTGTAAATAGACATGGTTCTCTGTTTTATGAAAAGGAGCATCACATGTTTATGAATTTCTCCTTTAAAAGTCTTTAGGTTTCAAACTCAAAGCATTTCAAATAAACCAATTACCAAGGCAGGGTCGGTCAGTCAGAAAGACCAATCTAGTTGCCCATTCCAAAGCGTAGTAGGTTCCTATGGAGAAGAATCGGCAAGAAGCTTTAAATCAAAATATTGGTTATGTTATACATTATTCATGTAACCAATATTTATGAAAATTATACATGTGAGAACAATATAAAAAGACGTGCACGTAAAAAATTAAAAATAACAAAAACAATTCATAAATTAAAATAAGCCGTGGCAGCTAAGAACATGACGCATGGAGCAGCACCACAGATATAGATCTATATCTGTGATCAGCACCATTCTGCTCAAGCTTTTTTCTTCGGAGAGCTTACTACTTGTAGGTCGTTCTACGATGTGCACCTCGATATCTGGGTCCAACGCGTTCTATGTCTCCTGCGGCCAGCCTAGTAGTCAGAATTTTCAGATGTATTGGAGGAATGCTGTTCAGCTCACTTGTAGAATCAGAAAACGCCCAACGAATGTAGCGCTCCATGCGGATGTGATCTAGGAATTATAATTTAAATAATAATATTTAAAAAAAAGAATGATTCTGTTAACTACGTTCGAGAATGATTTTCATTCTAGAAGTGAGGAAAGTTTTGAGTATGAATATGGAAGGCTACCTATAAGAGCAGGGGAAGATCAAAGAAATGATGGATGGAATGCGTGGAAGATGATATGCTAGAATTTTGAATTTGAATAAGCATGTGCTGAGACGCAGTTGACGCAGGTCCACGCAGCGCAGGGCAGAGCAGATTTTGTAATGCGTGAACGTACTGGGAGCTGCCGCTTCTTAGAGCAATAAATGCTCTAAGCTACCGAGGTTACGACTAATAATAGAGAAGTATTAAAAGAAACAGACATATTGCGCCGACCACGAATAAATTGGGATAAGGGCGGAGACTGATGATGATGACAATTTTAAAACATGAATGAAAACTTTATCGTATTAGATACCTATGGCCGGCTCGACGATAGCGAACGTATTAGATACCTATGGCCGGCTCGACCCCTCCGGAGCAACTGGACAGATTCTCAGCTGGACAGTTTCGCAGCTGGACAGAACGTGTACCTACAGTCCATGACATAAAGTGATATAAAGTGGATGAGTTGGGAATATGAACGTTATGAAAAAATGGTCAAGGTAGGAAAGTGGACGACTTGCTCTAGAGGGCTAACTCTTTTCAAGCTTCGATTAGGCCAATCGCTCACTGTTTTTTTTAATATTTGATCTGAAATTGATATAACCCATCAAATACTAATAAAATAAATTCTGTACTTACATAATAATATATTCGGATTGTTCGTTTTGTAGGAACCTATTGTGTTGTGATAAATGCCATCTATCTGCGTAATGCACGGTGGGGACGGTACATACAAAATTGCACCGAAACCGTTTTACCAGCTTTTCTCGCTACATGTTGACATAACCAAGGGTAGCGATTGTGTTAACTTTGTATCAGTACTGTTTATTCTTTTACCAATAAATATGTCTCAGGAAAGTTAAGAATTTTGAAAGAGCAATTGTCAAATTCAAATATTCAAAAGCCATTTATCAAATTAGGCTGAGAATCAGCACTTTTCGAACGTCAAAATTACATAAGACAGTCCCCCAAAACGCCCACCCTTCACCACTTCCTAGTGCTTTTGCTGGGAAAAAACTTTAAGTGCGATTATGAATCATTTGCACAAACATTAAAATGTATCTATCCGGATGTTATTGTCAAAGGCTGCTTTTATCATTTTCTGCATGCGGTGTGGAAAAAATCTAAAGAATTGAAATTTTCATCCACTGTAGGTAAATGGTCGGAAATTGACATACTTAACTGTGTACGCAATTAGCTCTTTTGCCAAACATTAATACCTGAGGGCTTTGTCAATAAATGAACAGGCTACTGATGATGAAGAATGTAAAGCCTTTTAAAATTATTTCACAAATTATTGGATGACGGAAATTTCGACTGAACAGTTATCTTGTTACGGAGAAAAATTTAGGACTCCTACTATAGCTACAGAAGGTTGGCACCTGCGAGTAAATGCCAAAATACAAAAAAAAAACCCTATTTTAATTTCTACAGTTATTAAAAAAAGGAATCGAAAATCAGTGATACCAAAATCGATATAAGTTCATATCACTGAGGGAACAAAACGTCGGCCACAGCCAATTTTGATTGATAAACAGATACAAAAAATAATATCGGGCTGCGCAAAAAAAAAAAAACCAGTTGTGACATGCTTAGAACGCCTACGGTCGTTAAATATTATCTCAATATTAGTTTTCTCCCCGTAATCAAAAGTTCCAAATTTAAGATTTGGTTTAGTAGTACCTACTTATAACCAATTCTCAATACAACAGATTGTAAGACAGGCCTTATTTTATTGTAGTGCCTTTGTGTTATTATTATACTTTCCTTGAATAAACACTTTTAAAATTTAATACCTATGTTCCATAGTTTATAATCTTATTTTTTCACGACTGTACTCTGTCCAGTCGCTAATCTGTCCAGCTGCGAAACTGTCCAGTTGAGAATCTGACCAGTTACTCCGGAGCGGGCTCGACGATAGCGAACGTAGGTATTAGATACCTATGGCCGGCCTAGACGATAGCGAACGTATTAGATATCTATGGCCGGGTCAACGATAGCGAACGTATTAGATACCTATGGCCGGCTCGACGATAGCGAACGTATTAGATACCTATGGCCGGGTCGACGATAGCGAACGTATTAGATACCTATGGCCGGTTGCCCATTCCAAAGCGTAGTAGGTAGGTACCTATGGTGAAGAACGGGCAATAAACTCCACGGACACTCTTATAGATAAAATAAAATATTGATTAATACATCATTCATTTTGAAATTATGCATGTGAGAACAATGTAATAAGACGTGCACGTTCGTAAAAGCGTCCGTAATAAAAAGAAGAAAAAAGAATCATTCAAAAACTTAAAATAAATTAAAATAAGCCATGACAGCTAAGAGATGACCAGTCCCAACTGACGGCGCTCACTAAAAAGAGGAATGGACCCAATATCCAGCCTTGTGGCACACCCATTTTTACTTTAAACCTAGTGAATTGATACCGTTTATTTGAACTTGCTGTTGTCTATCATTTAAATAAGATTTTACTAAATTGAGTGCAAGTTTTCCAAGTCCGTAATGCTCAAGTTTCAAAAGTAAGGTTTCGTGATCGACGCAATCAAATGCCTTAGATAGGTCACAAAAAATTCCTATTGCGTCTTGGGCCTCTTCCCACGTGTTAAAAATGTGTCTTAATAAGGTAACACCCGCATCAGTGGTACAACGTCCTCTGGTGAAACCATACTGTTGATCGTGGAGGATTTCATTTTTGTTAAAATGATTGAGCATTTGATTAAGCATTACCTTTTCAAACACTTTGCTAAAAACCGGCAACATGGATACAGGTCTATAATTATTAGTGTCTTTACTGTCCCCGGATTTGAAAAGTGGTATTACCTTGCTGTATTTCATTAAATCCGGGAAGACTCCTTGATCCACACACAAATTAAATATTAAGGCTAGGTAAGGCGCTATGGTCTCAATTATGGAGGTACAGATTTTAATGGACATTCCCCAAAGATCTTCAGTCAATTTGATCTTGATTTGTTTAAAAGCTTTTATTACTGTTATGGGGTTAATATGCTTAAAGTTAAATTTAATCGGGCATGTTGAAACGTTAGCCCTTAATAAATCAAAAGAGAGCGAGGGCGAGGAATTTAAGGTTTCAGTAGTTTTAACGAAACGTATTAGATACCTATGGCCGGGTCGACGATAGCGAACGTATTAGATACCTATGGCCGGTTCGACGATAGCGAGCGTATTAGATACCTATGGCTGGGTCGACGATGGCGAACGCCCGCTTGAGATTCTCCACGCCGACAGTCCTGCCCGCGCCATGCTTGCCGCCCGGCTCAGCGCCATGTTTGCCGCCCAGCTCAGCGACGACCTCGCGGATGTACTTGTCCTGCGCCAGCTGCCGCTGTCGGAACAACTCGCGAGCGAAATCCACGCGGTCGAAGCCTTCTTCATTCTGAGAAATAAAGAAGTTGATAATTTGATTAAAATTATGTTGAGCTCTTACGATTAGCAGACAAATATAAACTTATAGTTCTAGCTTCTAAACTGTGGACTCGTCATCAAAGCTGCGTCTTTTTTTAGATAAAACCTAAAAAGTGCCTTAGTACCTCTTGAAACAGTTTATCCAAGTTGATATCGTTGTTGTTGATCTTCAGTTTGAGCTGCTTGCGCACCACATCCATCAAGTTCTTGATGTCAACTTCACTCTTTAGCGGAAAAACCGCTTTCGATATCTTCTCGAATTCTTCAATTGAAATCGTCTGTGAATAATGGAAGTTTTAAATTCGTTAATAGGTTTTTATTTTAGACTGAGGCTAAGCATGCTACAACGTGGCAATGCCGCCATCACCAGTCTCTTCGGTACATTAGCAGACGAGAGCGACGCCAAGGAATTTTCAACGCCATATTTTAGTTTGTTAGCAGTGTAAGTTAGGTTAGGTTATTACATTCTTACATTTTATTGTGTTAATAGTTAGTTGTTTAATAATTTAATCATGTATATATACAACGTGTTCCTATTGATGTCCCATAGCTCTGAGATTTTATGCTCTATGTAAAAATAATACAAAAGTCCTAGAACATGTGTAAGTACCAACAATTTTTTTTTTTAATGATAATTGTATTTTAATTTTAATTAAGAGCCCGTATAAATTTCTCGGTCTAAAAACAGAAAATTCTAGATTTTTCAGCGCAAATTTCTCAATAACCTTAAGATATTTGTTTTTTTTTTAATGCAAAGTTATTTATCAAGTATTTAACTCTACCTAGTTTAGTCTACGAATTAAAGTTTTGATTACTACTCAATATAAATTACGAAAAATAAAAATCTAACACACGTTTTTACGTAAACACGAAACACCAGGTTTTTCAATTGCTTTTAAAGCTTAATGATAGCAAATTTCAATCAGAGAAAAATCCTAAATACTGGGCTTAAAGTATATTAGGAAGCCTACGATTAATTTTTTTAAAGTATAATGCATGGGTACTTAAAAAAAATGTGAACCAAGCAGAAAAAACGCAATAAAAACATGTGTAAAATCGTCGTCTACGGGCAAGAATTTATTGAAAATAACAATAAGTGTTAAATATTAAAAAAAAAATGAGATTTTAATCTACCAAACTCAATTTTTATTTTTGACTTCTTATTTAAATGCGCTCGCGCGAGGCAATCAGTTGAATCAGTCGCGCCCGAGCGCTTGTCGACGTCGGACCAGGGGGCCAATTCTCCTGCCCTGGAGTTGCATCAGGGAGGCACTCCGGTATCACCGGATGCCGACCTACCTCTGTCGTGTGGTCGAGGCCTATTTGACGGACAGGGCCATCATCTACCCCGGTCACCAGGGAGAGTGGAACCGGCGAGAGATGTCATGCGGTGTCCCACAGGGATCGGTCCTGGGGCCGCATCTGTGGGACATCGGATACGACTGGGTGCTGCGCGCTGACCTCCCCAATGGCGTCAGCGTCGTTTGTTACGCTGACGACACGTTGGTCCTGGCGCAGGGGAGGTCGCACCAGGCGGCGGTCGAACTAGCGACACACGGGGTTGCGACAATCATGGCCAGAATCCGGCAGTTGGGACTCGAGGTGGCGTTGCACAAGTCCGAGGCCATGTGTTTTCATGGTCCTCGGAACGCGCCACCGTCGGGTTCCCAAATAACGGTAGGAGGGGTTCACATCGGCGTCGAGTCGACGATGAAGTACTTGGGACTCGTCCTCGACAGTCGGTGGAACTTCGAGGAGCACTTTCGACGTTTGGCTCCCAGACTGGACCGGGCCGGGGCTGCCTTGAAGCGGCTCCTGCCCAATCTAGGGGGTCCAAACGCCTCCTGCCGGAGGCTATACGCGGGGATCGTGCGGTCCATGGCCCTGTACGGGGCACCGGTGTGGGCGCGTTCGTTGAGGCGGCGGCCTGCCCGCCGGTTGAACGCGTCCCAGAGGGTCATGGCCACCCGGCTGGTCCGGGGATACCGCACGGTCTCCGGTGAGGCGGCGAGCCTCCTTGCCGGATTGCCGCCATGGGATCTGGAGGCAAAAGTCCTCGCGCATATTTGGGAGTGGCGCGGGGAGGCGAAACGCCGGGGCTTGACTCCGATGCCGCGAGAAATCGCGGCACAGCGGACAGAGCTCCGACGGGATCTCATGGCGTCATGGAGAGTGCGATTGTCGCAACCCAGTGCTGGGCACGCCACTATTGCGGCGATAAGTCCCCTCTTTGAGGAGTGGCTGGAGAGGCGCCACGGCGTCCTCACCTTCCGCCTGACGCAGGTCCTCACCGGACACGGCTGTTTCGGGAGGTACCTGTTTCGGATAAGGCGGGAGGAAACGCCCGGGTGTCATCACTGCGTGGATCGCCCGGAGGACACGGTGGAGCATACGGTGGAGGTATGCCCGGCTTGGGCAGAGCACCGCCGTGTCCTCGTGGAGGCGATCGGTGGCGGGGATCTCTCGCGTCCGGCCCTGGTCCAGGCCATGGTACGGAGCGAGAGAGCATGGGAGGCCGTCACCTCCTTCTGCGAAGCAGTAATGCTCGCGAAGGAGGAGGCGGAGCGCGTGAGGGAGAGGCAAATTTCGCGCCCTCACGCCCCTAGCCGCCGCAGGAGGAGACGCCCCGGGCGTCGGGAATCGATCGCGGATTCCCGGCCACCGTAGGCGCGGGCTTGCGGATGGTGAGCATTGGGTAGCTCGCCGTCCGGTAAGGACCAAGCCCGGGTCGACGGCGCGTTGTGTTCCACGCGCGCCTCAAAGAGTGTCAGCGAGTGAAGGGGTCCAATGAGACCATTGCCTGCCGGGGTTGCGGGAAAGTCCGAAAGGGATACCGTGGCCCCCTGGCATTGCACAGGCAAGAGAAGGAACACGGGTGGGTTTTAGTCAGTAAGAGTCTGACACGCCCTCCCGCTCCACCCAGAGCGGGAGGAGTCATTTGATGATTTCCCACCCAAAAAAAAAAAAAAAAAAAGGGGGCCAATTCTCGATTTTCGCCATTTATCTCGAGTTCGAGATCGTAAGTCTATCTCTATGTCTATTAAAAATATCTCTATCTCTACCAAAAAATGTCGAATTGAGCAGAATTCCGTATTCTCAGCCAAAATAGAAATAAATGTCACGAAAATGACGAGTCGAGTGAAGATAATGTTACCATTATGAAGAATCGCACGTTCCGTTTTAGGTAGCTATGAGTTAATGAATGATTTTGTTTTAAAACGCTGACTAAACCTAATTATTTAAGTATAAAACGAAACGTTTAGTGTAAAAATAATCAGTTTGACAAATTGACAGTTGACTGTATAATTAATTTAGTTATTTTAGGGTGTGCAATTAGTATTTTTGGTGGGTAAGGTTAGTTTAGTGAACAGTTATACATGACTAATAAAATTATGAAGCAGACGATTATTTACCTTCGTTTTCAGGTCTATTTTCGTGGTATCCTGAATTACAGGAGCCAATAGATCTATTAGAACCCTTATTAAATCTTTATCTAATCTGAAGTTTTTAATGACTTCTGTTTCGCTCAAGTCGTAAATATCGACGGTGGGATAAGTGCGCTGTTGTCGCCGTGTATTGGCCAGTTGCTCGCCACTTTCCAACAACTCCGAGATAAAAATGCTAATAAACTTGTCCATCTTTCAGTGGTTTCAAGTCCAATCGTGGGTACACAAATTACAGAGTCTGTTATTTGCGCGAAGGTCGTCGTTTCAAGAAAACACATTGCACAAATCAAAGAGTATAAATCGAATTTCCAGTAGGTATGAGATGCCAAGCCGTATTTTATTAAAAAATTAAAGAAAAGAAAACACAGTGTACAATCCAAAACTCAACGAATTCACTCAGAAATGACGTATCTCTACAATCGACATGACATCTCTACTGCTCAGAAGCACTCGACATGAACTCTAACGTTAGCCTTCGACAAATGTCGAATTCGACATCCCCAGAATAGCAACTTTTAAAATTTGTCGAAAAAATGACGTCATTAGAAATTTTTGGCGAGTTCGACACCATCTCTAAAATCGAGAATTGGCCCCCTGTGTCGCCCGTGACTGTCGCCACTCCCAACGTAACTCGCGAATAAATCGCGATTTTGTACTACGCCTAACCAGTTTTGAGACTGAGTATATTTATTTTTTTATTTATGCATAATGTGACACTTTGTGATTTGCTATGTTAATCTGTGTTAATGTTATTCTAACTGTGAATGTTTTGTATGGTACTATTAGTAAACTAGTGTTTAACTTTTCGATGGTGCCGATTCTCTTGTATACCGAACTAACTAAACTATCACTAAAATTTCTTACTTTTGGCTATGAGAATCTTAAAGCTATTCTGCAATAAAAAGTTTCTGCAATAAAATTAGTTTGACACAACTAAATCGAATTTGGACAATTGCGACTCCTCGTGGTACATACTTGTTTGCCCGACCCCGTGAATTTTTATAGAGCCGGAGGCGCGCATGGGGGCAGCGTCGACGTGTTTTATATGGAATTTTTCACTTTTTGAATGGAAAATAAAAAAAATATTACCTACGTGTAGAGTATTAAGGGTATACGGGTTACATACAGGGGGTCGAAATTTTCATTATTTTTGCGATAGGACACACCATTTTCGAGATTTAAGCAAAAGAAAAGAAAAAAGTCCAGTACAGTACTGTTTTTGCACCTGCAGTGCTATTCTGTAACCATCTCACCGTGAAAACTTAGGTGAAGTGAGCTCGGTGTGAGCTGTCAGTCCCTAGCAGCAGGTGGAATGACAGCTCACTTCACCTAAGTTTTCACGGTGAGATGGTTACAGAATAGACCGGCTGAAGTCGAGGTGTTCGTGTGAATTTTAGTTCATGACAACTAATAATATTCCACACCATTTTTGATCGCGATTAAAAATGGTCAGATATAGTTAGAACATTAAAATTTTAGGTGAAAAACGTCAAATTCAGAATAGCAAAGTTGTCATTTTCACTAAATTAAAATCTCAGTACAATCTTAGTGCTGTCAAACTAAAATATAGTTTAAGTTGTGCCACTTTAGTCTATTTCAGAATGGGAAATCATCGTTTGATAGGAGTAAACTCAATTTTGGTGATTTTTAGTCTAGTTTAGAGGCATTTGTGACAAGAAAATCGGCACCAATATCTAAATAATACAGGAGTACCATAACACGTGTAATTAGTTTCACACTTTATAGTTTGCTATTACTATAGTGAATGCCGTACTAGGTAACGATATTTTTAAAGGGTACCTAAACATAACACGTCTTTCACTATCACAATAAAATCCATCCAGTACTCGTATTACGGAACCTAATAAAATCTATGGAGTGCTGATAATAGCGGTTACGGACCAAGATTATTTGTTCCCGCTGCGCTGTGTGCGACTACGCACACTACGCTTGTCAGCGATAGTTCGAACGCACACAGACACACTGCGCTTCGATAGTTACCTAAACTAGGAGTGCGCCGAAATTGATACGGGCTCTTAACACTAGGAGTACCTAATGCAATTTTTTATTGAACAGAGTTATTTTTGTTCAATTTGAAGGAGAACGGAGACAATAGACTGTTATGTTAACTAAAATATGAGACATATTGTACTTGTGATTTCAAAGTACCTATTTAAAATCCGTTGAAAAATTAGTGAAAATAAAATATTTCACAGTTATCAGTTTTATACGGGGTTCATAGTAAATCTTCTTTTTCTTTTCGTGTGTGACTAGCCTGGGAAATAAACCAAGTGGTCTTAAAAGAGGGGGGCCTCGTCAATGTCGTTTCTGACAGCCAACTCTAGCACCGCGTGCGTTCAAATCATTGGTCAAATCAAATAGCGCTCGCTTCCCCGGCTTCCTGTTACACACTTCCAGCCGATTTCACGAAATCACTCCCACAGACTGCAGGAAAGCGAGAGGAAAGATATTAAAAAAGAACAACGAAAAAAAAAAAAAACATGCCAGTTAATTAAATTTAGAATAATTTTTATTTCACCACAAAAATTTACAATAACTTAGTCATAATTATACAAGTTTTTAATATGGAATCTTCTGTTGCCGAACTAGGACGGATCCTGTGTCTCGGCAAACAGCGGATGTCCCCTAACAGATTTCACAACAATGATTAAACTAGACATATTATTATGTACAAGTTGCATCGATTTAAGATAATTATTTCAAAAGTTTACTTCTATTATAACTCACATTAAATTCAACAACATAACACATAAAACCAATAATAATTGTATATAATAAAATCTATACAAATACATACAATTGGAATTAAAATAAAATCTATACAAATAAATAAAATTGGAATTAAAATAAAATCTATACAAATAAATAAAATTGGAATTAAAATAATATCTATACAAACAAATAAAATTGGAATTAACTTTATTAATTAAAGATAGAAGTACCGCATAAATGTATAATGGGTGTGCTTGTGTATCTGTGTGTGTGTGTGTGTGTGTATTTGTGTGCGTGTGTGTGTGTATCTGTGTTTGTGTAGTGTGTATTTGTGCGTATAGTACCGAAAAACAGAATGAGTGTTTGTAAAGCGTCAACTAATTTGGAATTTTTAGAAGGTTTTCAGTTTCCTCTTAAGAAAGACTATGGAGATAGTGATGAATTTTCTTCTTACAATGCAATTTGTTTTTTGTACATGAGGGAGGCAATAAAAGTAAAGAATCTTTTAATGAACGCTGTTTTGGGTTTGTACGACCGGGAGCACACTTCATGTTTCCTACGCTCATTTATTTTACTAGGATCGTATACTAGTGAGCAGTGTTGCCTAAGGAGAAATGCTTCTATGAACATTTGTCTTACGGTTGTCACTTGACAGTAGGTACTGATATAGTTCTCTTGTTGGAAACAGTATAGGCTTAAAAGTAGAGATTTTTAGAATGGCACGTCATGCGATTTCTAAACTCTTTAAAGTAGTTTTTGGGGCGCCCCCCCCCCATGAGGAGATACAATAAGAGATGATAGATTGACACATTGCATAGTAAATCTGTTTTAAGAGATTTGCATCTGTTATGTGTCTTAGTTTTTTAAATGAGTTTGCGAACCCTGAATGATAGCAATTTTATGTGTTGCTTAAAACTGAGATGACTGTCCACTGTAATACCTAGATATTTTATAGTTTTTACGCATTCCAGCGATTCACAACTGCAGTTGTTTCTACTTATACACTTATGAGGAATGGTTTGAAGTGAAGCGTCAATATCCGAGTTGTTTCGAATAGAGAAAGTTAGATATTTGGTTTTCTCAGTATTTAAAGTCATAACATTTTCAAACAGCCAATTCTGTACCACATCAAAACCATTTTGTGCAACATCAAAGACCTCATTCCAAGTATTAGCTGAGAATAGTAGAGCGGTGTCATCAGCGTAGGAGATTACTTCACAATTTGGTATACTTAAGTTTGTGAGGTCATTGATGTATACGAGAAACAATGTAGGTCCCAAAATACTGCCCTGTGGAATTCCAAATGATACATGGAGTTCATTGCTGCGATTGTTGACTGTTGTTGATTGTTGTTGTTGTTTGACTCGTACACACTGGTTACGCTCAGATAGGTAACTTTCAAAAAGTTTAAAGCTGTGTACCACGTACACCAAGGTTTCCTAGCTTCTGTATTAGAATCGGAACAGAAATAGTGTCGAAGGCTTTTGCGAGGTCTAAAAAGACCGATAGACACTTCTGCCCCTTATCTAATTTTGTGCTAAGATGAGTAGTGAGTTTTAGTACAGCCTGATCAGTTGATTTGCCCGCGCGAAAAGCAAATTGATTTTCTGAGAGAAGTTTGTTCCTCTCGAGATAGTTTATCATAATCATAATCTTTATTTCCAGTAAAATGTTTACAAAGGTTACAAGTACAGTAATATGGTACAACATAAAGTGTATTGAGTATTATCCCCTGGCACCCAAACTAGGTTTATAGCCTGTGACTTGGGGACCAGTGATTCCATAAGGGTAGATGATCAAAATGATTTAGTAAAACTGTTTTCACCAGTAACATGGTTGACATAACAATATAATTATTATTTAAGAGTATAGAAAAAATAAAAAGTAAAAATAATTAATAATAAAACTGTTTGTGAGTGTTTGAGTTAGGGTGAGTTGGTCGTGGTAGGTGCAGTAGGCATGTTGTGGTAATGTGGAAGTGCGGTTTATGTAAGGTGTGAATGTGTCCTAGTAGGTGTAGTAGCGGTGGATGTATGAGTAAGTGTGAAAGTGGGGGAAGTATAGGAGTGTTTCTGTGTGAAAATACTTGAATAAAGGGAGATCTGTCTTAAGCATTTGGGAAGAGAAGTTTTTCGGTCTCTTCATATGATTTCTCAATTAGCCATTCTTTAACTGCTCTTTTGCATTGGTGATAATTTAAACTGTGGATATGGAGAAATGTATTGATTTTATTATATAAAATATAGCTGAGGTAGGTGAATTGGTGTTGTGCGAAGGTGGTTTTGTGTCTAACTGGTGGTAGGGCAATGTCGGCGCGACGTTTAGTACTTGCTGTGAACGGCAGCCGATGTTTCCTTAATACACATTGTAGCACATATAAGCCTCTCACTGTCAGAACCCTGCTTTCCCTAAAAAGTTCCAAAGTAGGGTATCTATAGGGCTTGCAGAACATAACTTTCAGAACTGCTCTCTGAGCTCTCTCTAATTTCAGAAAGTATGTTTTGCAAGCGCCACCCCAAGCCGGCAAACAATATAGGAGAAGAGACTGACAGAGTGAAAAATAGACCATCATAAGCGTTTCCGAGTCAGCCGAACAACGGAGTTTCTTAAAGATGGAAATGAGTTTACGCGTTCGGATGACTAGATTATCAATATGACTATACCAGTTCACGTGTTTGTCAATTTGCACGCCCAAGTATTTTATACAAGATGTGGTTGTCAGAGTGGGACAGGTACAGCAGGAGTCTTGAGAACAACTATGTACTTTAACAATAGGCGTTATGATGGGTTGAGACTTATTACTTAAAGAAAAAGAAACAAGCTTCGTTTTTTCTGCATTCAGGGTCAACAAATTATTGTTAAACCAGTTCATGACAATGTCCAACACCATCTGAGCATATTTTTCTGTTTCACTCCAATCATTCCCATGAACAAGTAGGGCTGTATCATCAGCATAGGTAAATATGAAGCAGTTAGTTAATGGAAGTGAACACATATCATTAATGTAAATGAGGAACAAGGTTGGACCTAGAATGCTGCCTTGTGGGACGCCGTATTCTATTCTAGCTTTATCGCTTATTGCCTCATCCAATTGAACATGTTGGAAACGATTCTCCAGATAACTTGAAAAAATGTCAAGTGCAGTTGACAAGTCTCGTGTTAATAATCTTTTCTAGAATTTTGGACAGATGGCAGTATCGATATGGGTCTATAATTGCTAAACCTTTTCTTATCACCACCTTTGTATATCGGACAGACCACAGATTTTTAAAAGCTTAAGGAAAGGTGCCTGTCTCAAGACATAGGTTGAAGATAAATGTTAGTGGCGGAACAATGAAGTCCTTGAATTATTTTAATAGTTTGTTAGAGATGTTGTCCCGGCCAACCGAACATTCAGTCCTAAGGTTATTTATGTGACGAGCTATCTCTTCCTCTGTAGTTTTCCTTTAATAAAAAGAGTGTAAGGGGGATTTACTTTCTTGATTATCAACTATGTGCTTGTCATCGTCGCAACTGTGTAGATTAATAATATTTTCAGCCAGTGACCGTCCTACGCTTATGAAATAATCATTCATTTCATTTACGGTCAACTAAGGAGAGGGACAGACTTTTAATAGCTCGGTTGGAGAACTATTCTTTTTTATTAGTATTAGTGACGCTCTTTATCACATTCCATAATTTTTAGGGTCGCTTCTAGCCATTTCAACTTGGGTTTTATCGTAAGCTCTTTTATTTTTTTTTAGATTGGGTACATTTTTTTACAAAAAATTCTGTAACGTGTTTAAGTAACTTTTAAGGTATCGTTACTCGGCGACTTTCAGTTGAATCTTTGACGTAGTCTCATTAATACCCTCCAGAGCAGTGATTCCAAAAGTGGTACAGGTGGACCCCTAGGGTTCCACGGGAAACTCGACCAGCTTTCTATTTACGCAACATATTTTCGTAAACTAAAAAGACAAATCTGTTTCATTTTGACAGTTCAACAACATTCATTGCGTTATTTACGTTACTCTGCAGTTTTTTTTTTCGAACTTACGGAGCAATGGATTAGCAATCTGTTTCAAAACGATTCAGATTCGGATTGATTTTGCATTACGTAATTAGGGTACAGGGTCCACTTCCACGAACAAGCTACGGTCCTCATGCAATCCTAACAGATAATCCAGACAATACACTGACGTTGATACAGCTCGGTTAGTCTATTTTAGTTATTTTCATAGCGTTATGTCCTACGGTATTCTGCTTTGGGGCAAAGCTGCAGATATTCAAAATATATTTGTCCTCCAAAAACGAGCTATTCGAGCAATTTACCAGCTAGGTGCCAGAGTTACTCTGAGAGATTTTTTTAAAGATATCGGTATCCTCACAGTGGCATCACAATACATCTTCGCCAACATCTTATATATTAGGCAGAATATACACTTACACTAAAAACAGTGATATTCACAATGTTAACACTAGAAGTAAGGATAAACTACGTGCTCCCTTTCACCGGCTTCATAAGGTTCATAACTCATTTGTTGGGCTTGGTATAACCTTTTATAACAAGCTACCCTCTTGTTTGCTAGATTTGCCTTTTAATGCGTTTAAAACTAAAGTAAAGTCCAACCTTTGTTCAAAGGCATACTATTCTATCAACGACTACTTAAATGATAAGAATAGTTGGTCGCTGTGATTAACTCAAGACAATGTTTAAATGTTCTTTCTCCAGAATTAGTTTACCTACTGACAGGTTTTATGAGTTTATATAAAAGTCTATAATTTTACTTTTTATGTACATTTATTTTATTTTTATTTATTGTTGACATAATCTACTCATTACAATGTTTTTATTAATGAGTTGTATTACAATATGTGGTTAGCTAGCGACCTCGACAATTATTTATTTTACCTCGATGGTCCTAGTTTATCAATATTATTATAACTTCTAGTTACAGCTCTATGTAAGCGGGCACGCCCTTTATGCCTGGAGGCTTTTTTTTTTTTTTTAGAATTTGTTTACGTATAGTTATTTTTATTTCTGCTTGAGTATAGTTCTCGATGTTTTTAGTTGGTATATTGGCGTGTGCTAGCTGTCATATGGTTATTAATTTATAATTTAAATTTTATTTTGCGTAATGTAAATTATCTTATAAATTATTGTATAGAATCATTTTTTTTTTCCTAACTGAACAGACAGCTGTGCTGCTGGGGAGTTTGTTGCGCCACTTCTTCTTCCCAGCAAAAGCACTAGGAAGTGGTGAAGGGTGGGCGTTTTGGGGGACTGTCTTATGTAATTTTGACGTTCGAAAAGTGCTGATTCTCAGCCTAATTTGAATAAATGACTTTTGAATTTTGAATTTTGATAGAGCGAAAAAATTATGTTGCAAATATTCTTCCTTTTTTTTTAGTCCAGCGTGCTTGAAAAAAATTTATTACCACTTAAGAAGCATTTCGAATATAATCGTTTGTTTTTTTATAGTCCGAGGAGCGCAGGGCGGTCGCTTGTTCAAGTGGTTGCCACTTGTTTGTGGCGCTAGGTAGTCCGGGGCGGTCGCTTGTTCAAGTGGTCTAACAGAGGGCTGTGTAAGTTTGATATACTTAATAACAAAAGTTCTAATGATCATAAAACCTAACTTCATTTTTTTTTATATGACGATCAAATGATATAATGAATTATTGATATAATTTCATTTTACCTAATTTCATATGGTATAATGAACAGTTTATATAATTCACATTTGAAATAATATTCAATTAATTTAATATTCAGTTGCTATAGGTATCTAATATTCAAAATCTATAAGTAACGTTTAAGAGCCCGTATCAATTTCGGCGCACTCCTAGTTTAGGTAACTATCGAAGCGCAGTGTGTCTGTGTGCGTTCGAACTATCGCTGACAAGCGTAGTGTGCGTAGTCGCACACAGCGCAGCGGGAACAAATAATCTTGGTCCGTAACCGCTATTATCAGCACTCCATTGATTTTATTAGGTTCCGTAATACGAGTACTGGATGGATTTTATTGTGATAGTGAAAGACGTGTTATGTTTAGGTACCCTTTAAAAATATCGTTACCTAGTATGGCATTCACTATAGTAATAGCAAACTATAAAGTGTGAAACTAATTACACGTGTTATGGTACTCCTGTATTATTTAGATATTGGTGCCGATTTTCTTGTCACAAATGCCTCTAAACTAGACTAAAAATCACCAAAATTGAGTTTACTCCTATCAAACGATGATTTCCCATTCTGAAATAGACAAAAGTGGCACAACTTAAACTATATTTTAGTTTGACAGCACTAAGATTGTACTGAGATTTTAATTTAGTGAAAATGACAACTTTGCTATTCTGAATTAGACGTTTTTCACCAAAAAATTTAATGTTCTAACTATATCTGACCATTTTTAATCGCGATCGAAAATGGTGTGGCATATTATTAGTTGTCATGAACTAAAATTCACACGAACACCTCGACTTCAGGTGCAAAAACTACTGTACTGGACTTTTTTCTTTTCTTTTGCTTAAATCTCGAAAATGGTGTGTCCAATAGCAAAAATAATGAAAATTTCGACCCCCTTTATGAAACCCGTATACCCCTAATACTCTACACGTAGGATTTTTTTTTTCCATATAAAAAGTGAAAAATTCCATATAAAACACGTCGACGCTGCCCCCATGCGCGCCTCCGGCTCTATAAAAATTCACGGGGTCGGGCAAACAAGTATGTACCCGCAATTGTCAAATTCGATTTAGTTGTCAAAATAATTTTTAAATTTAGAGACTTTATTGCAGAATAGTTTAGATTCTCATAGCCAAAAGTAAGAAAGGAGATGGAAAACGGTGGGCCCAAATGTAATAAGTTAAGATATGATCTAAAAAAATTAGTCATATTTTTCTATCTTAGAATATGAAAAATCACCTCAATTCTCAATCTGGAAGCGGAGAAATATGGAAAAGATAGTTTTCGTGAGATTACCGATTGAGTAATCGATTACACAGTTGCGAAAATAAAACCTTTGCACTAAATAATTAACTCAAAGTAATTAAATGCACTTTATACACTTATGTGCAATATAGTGCATATAATTACAGTCATATTAATAAATAAAATATCAATTAATTACTGAAAAAACAATATTAATGATTATCGATTAAAATTAGTTTTCTATTTTTAGTCTATATCACTGGCATGACAGCTGACTGACACGGACACTAGACATTTGCCAACTGCTATGATCTCGTTTGCTCACTCGTTTCGTGTTTTGATGCGTTTTGAGTGCTTTCCCGATTGTTCATTTTTCACGACCTTTGCTTTGTATTTTACGGATTCCGACCCTGCCTACCTCGTACGATCCTTGCTTTCACACTGGACACCGAAGATCGCTCACACGTTTGACTTGGAATTGTTATTTTGGATTTTACCGCTGGCTTGTGTATTGGATAATGTTGAAAACACGGAATAGAAAAAAACAGTGAAACTATGGATCGCTGTGTGAATTGTGGGACAACAACTGATCACTGCAATACACTGGGTCAACGACCCTTACACGATGAAACAATTCTGTCAGTGATTCGGCAATGGCTCTCGTACAGGAAGGGAGGCGGCTATAGTAATGCATTACTGTAATTGTATTGTAGGGAGACGAACTGTAGGCTGCTGCGCTCATATAATGTGCATTATATGGTATCTTAGCTGGCCTAGGTACCAAGATCATATAGCACCACCCGCACAATTCCTAGACGACATTTTAATTATAATTGAAGACGAATAAAACACTATAATACTTATATGATTTTTTATTTTATTTTAGACATCCTTTCCGTAATACCTGTTACCTACATAGGTAGGTAGGACTGAAGTCATTGACGTTCATTCATATGATTTATCAAATATGTCCTACTAAATATAATAACTATTAGTGCAAAATCACATATTTTGCACTTCAGGAATCAGCTGTTAATTAAAGATTGTAACATAACCTCACTTTTACATAATCTCTTATATCTCTGTTCTCAGATTGACAAAATCCACAGATTTTTCAGTGAAAGGCTGATAATATATATGCTATTAATTGACACCACTTTCATCTTTTTAAAGATGAGAGTAAAGATGAAAGATTGTATGTAATCGTTTCAGTCTCCTTTTAGTGATAGTTTAGTTAGTTCGGTGTACAAGAGAATCGCCACCATTATTTATAAAGATTATTTAGATAACAGTGCGCTTCGAGACTCCTAAGGAGGTTTTGAAAAGTTAAACACTATTTTACTAATAGTACCATATAAAACATTCACAGGTAGAATAACATTAGCAAATCACAAAGTGTCACATTATGCATAAATAAAAAAATAAATATACTCAGTCTCAAAACTGGTTAGGCGTAGTACAAAATCGCGATTTATTCGCGAGTTACGTTGGGAGTGGCGACAGTCACGGGCGACACAGGTCCGACGTCGACAAGCGCTCGGGCGCGACTGATTGCCTCGCGCGCGCGAGCGCATCGGTTTATATTTTGATATTTGATATTTTATTACAATTAAATAAGAAGTCAAAAATAAAAATTGAGTTTGGTAGATTAAAACCTCAATTTTTTAAATAATTAACATTTATTTAAATTCTTACCCGTAGACGATGATTTTAAACATGATTTTATTGCGTTTTTTCTGCGTGGTTCACATTTTTTTAAAGTACCCATGCATTATTTAAAAAAAAAAAAAATCGTAGGCTTCATAATATACTATATGCCCAGTATTTAGGATTTTTCTCTGAAATTTGCTATCATTAAGCTTTAAAAGCACTTGAAAAACCTGGTGTTTCGTGTTTACGTAAAAACGTGTATTAGATTTTTATTTTTCGTAATTTATATTGAGTAGTTATCAAAACTTTAATTCGTAGACTACCTATTAAATACTTGATAAATAACTTTGCATTAAATAAAAAACAAATATCTTAAGGTTATTGAGAAATTTGCGCTGAAAAATCTAGAATTTTCTGTTTTTAGACCGCGAAATTGATACGGGCTCTTATTATAATTTGGAATTGTCTACTTTTATTTTTGCAAAAACTGATTAGATTTTAAACGCCTGTCGTGCTAGCTGAGTAAAGAGGAATAGACTGAAATTGAATTCCTTCGGGCTTTGGCCTCTAACTTAAACCTGAAATAAGGTTAGTCAATCACAACATAAATTTCATTAGTTATAACTTCTAACATTGTTATATAAATAAATAAATAAGTATTATTTTTTTATTTTTCTTCTTCTACTTATTATGTTGTGGCTATATCGTAGAATTGCCATTTCATGATATGGCCAAATTTTGTATGGAATTTTTTTTTCTACGATATGGCGACATCGTAATTATACTTGTAGTTAATAGTTTGAATCTGTTCCAAAACCGAATCGGGGCGTCGAAAAGTCGCGGTACTTTACGTAGTCTTTTACCCTAGAGTGTAAATAAAAACCGGAGGCGCAGAGGGAGAGCAACCCCCGCTCGCTATAACAAAGCATAGGCACCGAGCATGGGTGCCTATGCTTTGTTACGTAAGGTCGAAGAGGTTGCACTTCCCGCAGCGCCGCAGACGATGCAGAAGCAACTTTAATGTTTTGAGGTTAGGTTACAATATAATTTGCTTTTATCAAGAACGATGCATTACCTTAGAAAATTAGTTAGTATGAAAGTTAGGTCAAATGAACATTATATAAAAAGAGCATTATACAATTTGAAAATTATATGAAATGAACGTTAAACTAAATGAAATTAGAGAAAAATAAAATTATATCAAATATAATATTAGATCATACGAAATTATGTTAAGTACTTAAATGTTTTTATAGCATATGAAAATTATATCATAATATGAAAGATATGTATGTCAAAATGAAATTAGACTATCTGTTATTACACCAAACATTACACACGCATAACAGAGATACCCGTTGGACACTCTAGTATCCGCGAGACAAGCGACAGCCTTTTCCCCATGGATAGGTACTATACTTAGTCTGGCCATAAATACTGTTACAATTAAAAATAAGAAAGATATTACATTTGAATTTGGTATCTGTCATTTTTATGCGATTGCTCATTGAGTATTCTAATTTTGGCGCCAGTGCATTGTTCAATATTTTGCGATTTAAAATGGAGTGGGGTGATAAAGAGAACCGAATCGGTGTGGTTGCATTACACAAAGTTGGTATGGAGCCAAATGCAATTTTTAAAACTCTACGTACGCTTGGTATTAGTCAAAATGTTTGTGTACCGGGCTATAGGTACAATGAGATCTCCTCTGTTTGTGACAGAAAAAGATCTGGCCGTCCACGTACTGTTCGTACGAAAAAGGTGGTCAAAGCAGTAAGGGAAAGAATTTGAAGAAATCCTGTCCGAAAGCAAAAGATTTTATCTCGGGAGATGAAGATAGCACCCAGAACCATGTCGCGTATTTTAAAAGATGACTTAGGACTTGCAGCCTTTATGAGACGCACTGGTCATTTTTTAACTGCTAATTTAAAAAGAATAGGGTGGTAAAATCGAAACAACTATTGAAGCGGTACGCAAAGGGAGGTCACAGTTTTTTTTTATTTACGGATGAGACAATCTTTACAATTGAGCAACATTTTAACAAAAACAAAATTACCGTATTTATGCTCAAAGCTCTAAAGAAGCTTCCCAATTAGTCGACAGAGTGCAACGTGGGCATTATTCGACTTCAGTGATGGTTTGGTGGGGTGTTAGCTATGAAGGAGTGACAGAGCCATATTTTTGTGAAAAAGGTATCAAAACATCGGCACAAGTGTATCAAGATATCATTCTTGAGATGGTGGTTAAGCCCCTTAACAACACCATATTTAATAACCAAGTCTGGTCCTTCCAACAAGACTCGGCGCCGGGTCATAAAGCTCGGTCCACGCAGTCTTGGTTGGAAGTGAACGTTTCGGACTTCATCAGAGCTGAAGACTGGCCGTCGTCTAGTCCCGATTTTAATCCGCTGGATTATGATATTTTATGGTCTGTTTTAGAGAGTACGGCTTGCTCTACACGCCATGATAATTTGGAGTCCCTAAAACAATCCATACGATTTTCAGTGAAGAATTTTCCCATGGAAAGAGTGCGTGCTTCTATTGATAACTGGCCTCAACGTTTAAAGGACTGTATTGCAGCCAATGGAGACCACTTCGAATAAGCTTTTTATATTTTAAATTGTTTTATATGTATGTATTAAACTAACACACTGTAAAAGTAATAAATATTATTTGCAATTAAAAAAAAAAATCTTCGTGACAATATTTATGGCAAGACTAGGTATTATGGTTAGGGTTGGAAATCAGCCGCGATGCAATTTCCATCGTAAAATCTAATCTTCACATTTTTTGACGAGTTTTGGGAATATGGTAGAAACGTTTACCGAAACCAGGAAAATTTTGAAAGCAGTCTACGAGAAAAAAAAAATTGGGAACCTCTGCTCTGGAGTTATGGGATATCAAAAGGAACACCTGGAACATTGGCTATGACTGGGCCTTGCGCTGTTTACTCTCCCCGGGCAGGGCGTCATTTGCTATTACGCTGATGACACTCTCGTTACGGACCGGGGAGACAGCTACGAAGAAGCGGCACACTCGGCCGTCGAGGGCGCGTCCCTCGCCGTGGGGCGAATCGAGGCACTGGGCCTCAAGGTGGCGCTCGAGAAGACGGACCTGACGGACGGCCCTGGTATTTCATGCGCCCCGATGCCCGGCCACCGGCTGGCGCACACCTCACTATTGGTAGCGCGACAATAGCGGTGCGGGCAAGCATGAGATACCTGGGCCTGGTTCTGGACCGGAGGTTGAACTTCGGCGAGCACTTTGCTCAGCTTGCGCCGAAGCTGATTGGCACGGCATCCGCCCTCAGCCGGCTGTTGCCGAACCTGGGTGGACTGAACGTCGTTTGTCGGCGGCTGTACACGGGGGTGGTCCACTCGATGGCGCTCTACGGGGCCCCGGTGTGGGCGGAGTCCCTGTCTGCCCAAAATAAGACTATTCTGCGAAGACCGCAAAGAGTAAGCAGTCAGGGTCATACGCGGATACCGAACCGTATCTGCGGCGGCGTGTGCCCTTGCGGGCACACCCCCGTGGGATCTAGAGCCGCAGGTGCTCGCCGAAATTTATTGACGTGGCGCAGACCTGCTGGCGGATTAGGAGGGTGAGGCTGGAGACGCCCATTGCAGGTCACTGGACCGTGAGGGCTATCCAACCGATCCTGGACGAATGGGTACGGAGGCGCCTCGGAACGTTGTCACACGGCTGCTTTGGCAAATACCTGCACAAAGTGGCTAGACGGGAGGCGACTCCCGTGTGTCACCAGTGCCGCTGTGGCGAGGACACGGCGCTTCACACCCTCGAGCATTGTCCTGCTTGGGTGGTGCAGCGCCGTGCTCTCGCAGCAGCAAAGGGGGCAGACCTCTCCTTGCCGGCCGTGGCCAAGGCCATGGTCAATAGCAGGGGGGCATGGGAGGCGGTAGCGTCCTTCTGCGAGGACGTTCTCGCAGAAGGAGGCGGCGGAACGCGTCAGGGAGGAAGATTCCCTCGCTGACGCGATTCGTCGCTCGATGCCGCCCTAGGAGGTGCCAGCAGGCGATAGATCGGGTAGTCTATCGCCGCCGCCGTCGCGTTGCACAGCCCTCACGAGTGGTGGCGATGTCTCAAGTGAGCCCGGACATTGGCAAAGGAGTTGGTGCCCGGAGGCGGACTGCGCTGGATGGCTCGCGAACGTCATGCGTAGCAGTTCTTGCGGCCCATCTGCAAAGGCGACAGTAGGCTCACGGCGGTGTTTTTTAGTGGGTGCAAGACTGCAAGCAAGCCCCACATATCCAAACCGTCTCCCTGGACGGTGCGGTATGTGTCAGGCATTTTTCACTACTTAATAAAAAAATAAGGTTGGTTAGGGGCCAGCGCGATATGTTATCCGGTGTTCCTCAGGGCTCAGTCCTGGGCGCTCTCCTGTGGAAAATCGGTTACGACTGGTTGCTGCGGGGCGAGCTCCAACCGGGAGTCGACCTGACTTGTTACGCGGACGAAACGCTGGTCACGGCCCGGGGGGGCTCGTGCAGCTTTGCTGGCGACAGCTGCAGTCTCACAGGTGGTGGGTCGCATATGACGCCTGGGCCTGGAGGTGGCCCTCAACAAGTCGGAGGCCGTGTCTTTCACGGACCCCGGAGAGACCGTCGCCGGGATTACACATCGTGGTCGGGGAAGCCCGAATTACTGTCGAGTCCACCATGAAGTTCCTGGGACTGGTGCTCGACAGCCGTTGAGGCTTCGGCCACAACTTCGGCAGCTGACGCCCAAGTTGATGGGTGCGGCGGGCGCACTCGCAACGCGATGTGGCGCCATATACATTGCCCTAAAGCTCTCAAAATCAAAACTCAAACTCAAAGCATTTATTTTAATTAAACCATTTACAGCCACTTTTGAACTGTCAAGGGGTCGGTCAGTCAAAAATATGAAGCTACTCGTAGTTGCCCATTCCAAAGAGTAGTAGGTACCTATAGAGAAGAACGGCGAAGAAACTCCGCGGACACTCTTTTAAATCAGTGGCTTTACTGTACCTCCTGGTCCTTGCTGTGCTTGTAGAGGCTGTCCCGCAGCGCCTGCCAGTGCCTGCGATGGCCCCAGTAGATGTGCTCGCTGAGGTGGCCGTGCAGCACGCCCCAGAACAGCTTCACCTTTACCACCAATTATAATTATTGATTTATTTAAGAGGGCGGGGAGTACGGCTCGAAACTCAAGTCGTGATATGTGCAAAATTCGTTTGAAATATTGCTATCTCTGTTCGACAAAAGCGCGCGGTGCGGCGGACTTGGTGTGCACTAGTGCACAGCAAGTCATCAATCCATTCACACAGACACGGCTGCACCGTGTGTGTGTGAATGGATTGATAGCTATTATTAGCTGTACTTGCGACTTGCGGCATATTTTTTATAAGTAGTACATGATGTTCACCATTTTCTTTATTGACGTTGACTACTTTGGGGAATCGTAAGTGAATGTACAGACTAGTAATGCGTTTTTTGGAAATTTCTTTACTATGCCGATATCTCAACATATTAGGATATCTCGACTAATCTCGAGATCTAGGCCTTGTAGAGAAAATATAGCTAGTAGATACGTCATACAAATAATAAGGTACGCACGTCGCATAAATATAAATTATTGCGATATTTATTAGTATTGTCTTCATTTATTTCAGTTTCGCTTCGCATTTGCGTTTTTTTTTCAGGTTCGCACGGGTGTTTTTTCCCCGCGGCGATTTTTTTTTTTCGTGCACTGGATTTTCAACGCTCTACTTAGCGCTGAGAGTTGAAAATCAAACAGTGTGTTTTTAAATCCAATAGTGCGTCCCAGCGCGTTGGATTCTCAACGTTCGGCACAACACCGAGAGTTGAAAATCTAGTGCGCGATAAAATCCCGCCGTGATATTTTTACTTGCGTGCGAACGTGGGCTAACCCTGTACCTATATGTTTATTTTTTTCCTTTAGCGTGGTCTAAAAATTAAGAAAAACTAAGGCTTTTTCTGTCTTATTGCAGTAGGTAAGTACCTGTTCCTTTTACTAAACTTCAAATATTGTTATTACTAAATAATCAATACAATTCAAATAATAAAAGTGTAACGCAAAGTACCTATTAGTAAAAAGACAAATATTCCAATAATTTATATTTACCTACGCGATGTCCTTAAATTCTGAGTTGAGCTGCACGATAACTGACAAATGCGTGCACTGACTGGACAGGTCTTCTCAATCTGAATGGTTATTTCCTCAAAAGACCATTTCAGACATCAATGTACATGGTCCTCATATGGCCTGACCAAGATTATGTCTGGACTTTAAAAGAGACTGTGACCTCTGAGTTTGTTTCGGCCTTTCTTCTCAGAGTAGTCAGATAGGAAACGCCGACCTCATCTAGTTTTTAAAATATGATTGACGTGTAAAAGTGTTTGTACAAACCTACTTGCAGAAATAAATCATTTATCATTTATCCGTAAACTCAGATAAATAACAGCGTTCCAAGCTAAGACTAATAAAAAGCAAGGATTTTGAATAACCATTTATTTAGTTATGTTCTTGCTTCAGAGATATTGATATTGTTTGACGACATGGTTAGCGCAGTGGATAAGCGATTGACTGCTGCGCTGTGTGTCGCGGGTTCGATTCCCGCACGGGACAAGTATTTGTATGACCTACAATTAGTAGTTCCGGGTCTGGCTGTTTGTGTATGTGAGTTTAAATGTTTGTAAACACACCTAAAATACAGGAGAAATTCCAAGTGTGGGGCAACGTTTTATAAAATAAAAAAATATATATTATAATATATTCATCATTTAAAAAAATAAGAGTTGAAAAGTGATAAAATCGTGTAGGGTGACCATAATATGTGGGCGTCCAAGCAAAGAGGGTCCAGTTCTCGGCATTTAGTTTCCGAGATATAAGAAGTTTTGTAAAGTTGGGTGAAAAAATTGCATTTCGCGATTTTAATTGATTATTAATAAATGCTCCATTATCTACAATTTCATATAGTAAATGACTATATACGACTTCAGAATTTCAACTCGAATGTCTGATTAAAAAATATGTGCCAGTTTTTGAATATTTTTTCAATTCTTACTATCAATTGACTATTCTAGATACCGAATCTAGTCTTATCTCAATACCCCACTACTGGACCCTTTTTGCTTGGACGCCCACATATTATCGACCTTGTTCAAATAACAAAAAATACAATTATGGTAATCAGAATACATAGTGTCAATGATCCAAACTAAATACGCTGATTTATAAAATTTGGCTTGTTACCATAGGTTATCTGCAGTAAAATACATACTATGATAGTCAACCGTAATTTTTATTAAGTACTAGCTGTCCGCCCCGGCTTCGCACGAGTAGCACTAAGTACTTATCTACGGCGCACCTACCTACCTACCCTACCTACATACCCTACCTGCCTACCCCACCTACTTATCCTACCTACTTACCCTACCTACCTACCTACCCTACCTGCCTACCCCACCTGCCTACCTCACCTACCTACTTACCCTACCTACCCTACCTGCCTAACCTAACTACCTACCTACATACCCTACCTGCCTACCCCACCTACCTATCCTACCTACTTACCCTACCTACCTACCTACCCTACCTGCCTACCCCACTTGCCTACCCCACCTACCTATCCTACCTACTTACCCTACCTACCTACCTACCCTACCTGCCTACCCCACTTGCCTACCCCACCTACCTATCATACCTGCCTACCCCACCTACCTACTTAACCTACCCTACCTGCCTAACCTACCTACCGACCTACATACCCTACCTGCCTACCTATCCTACCTACTTACCCTACCTGCCTACCCCACCTACCTATCCTACCTACCTACCCTACCTGCCTAACCTACCTACCTACCTACCTACCTACCTACCCTACCTACTTACTTACCCTACCTACTTTACCTACATAGCTACCCTTTTTTTTTATACCGGGATAAAAAGTATCTTAAGTCCGTCTCCTGGTTCTAAGCCCTCCCCACCAATTTTTAGCCAAATCGGTTCAGCCGTTCTTGAGTTATAAATAGTGTAACTAACACGACTTTCTTTTATATATAGATATAAATAATATTAAAATCCCATCAAGCAAAGTAAATGCGACACAATATGAAATGTATTGGTACTGAGCTCGATGCGGAATGTTTATGTGCTACAGCCAAATAATATCTCAAGATACCTTTGCATATATCGTAGGTATAAATTTTACATGTACTGTATTATCATCAGTCAGCACTCGCTGAGACTCTTTAGACACATAAAAGTAGGTACCTACCGATTAATATTAGTGATGAAACGGAAACTCGATTGTCTGGATACGGATGTAAACATATACATAGGTCTAATGTTATCTAAAGATAGGTAGGTAAATATTAATGCATACAAAACATACTTAGATATCTTACGTCTAATATAAAAACCAGACCAAGAAAAAAAAACTTTTTTTTCTGTTTAAAAATATGTAAACAATTAGTAGCTAAGAAGGTAAGTAGGTACCTACCTAACTTATATAATTGGGTACGAGTAACTTGTTGTGAGATACATCCCCAAGGTTCGGATTCCATGCCAAAAAAAATGAAAACTCGCAGCCACCATCTTGTATTTACATTTTGACCTCACTATCGGCTTTAGCATCCTCAAAAACTATGAAAACGACACCCATGACGAAAAATTTGAAAATTTTCGCAGCCGCCATCTTGGATTTACATTTTGACCAAATTCACGCTTTCTCATAGAGAATGTCACGTGGAGGGGCACGAGGGGGTCGATTTCTACCAGTTTACTCCCGTTCCAATAAAAATAAAATAAGTCACGTGTCAGAAATATTCCAATACAATTTAGCAAACAAAAATAAGTACGCACGTACAGCAAAGTAAAGTAGCCTAATCGTCTATACTGACAAAAATACCCCGAACGAATTCCAACCAAGGACGTTGCGCTAATGTGAGTGCCTGTCGGAGCGATATACACCTACAGTGAGCAGTATGACCACGCACACATTGACAATTACTGCTTGACGCGACAGCACTACTAGCTATCGAAAATTTATGAAAATTTGGATGTGTTCCGTAATGCCAAAAATTATGAATGAAAACTCAATGTTTTTCCATTTTGTTTTCAATCATTTGTAACTTGATAATATAAGCTATGCTTCTGCCGAAACAATATTACAAATATTGTTATTTATAATACAGAAAAAACAATATGAAAACCAGTCATGTACGCTGTAAAAATGTGCGAAATTCAATTCGCTTAAACTTCATTTTAGGTAAGTTTTTAGGAAAAAAAAAGACGCAGAAGCCTAGATAAATACTGTTTAAATCCGAATATCAACTTATTATGGTGGAAATATGCTCAAACTGCAAATGATTTTGGTATTACGTTTGTATGGACAATTCACCTATCGCCGCAGTCTTAATTTAATACTTCAAGCACAAATGTACAGAGGCGGACATAATGCCATAGGTATTCGCTACCAGTCGATCTTTGGGTGATGCAGAGACAAACATTGCACCTACCCCAGGTGCAATAGCGAAAAAGAAAATCGAATGTATCCTAAAGTGTGCAACATTTTATCACGCTCTTCTAGGCTTTTCCTGCATAAGTCGATAATGTAACTCCTGTTTCAGCAGTATGAAAATGTAAATCAAATCAAAGTCAAAGTCAAATAATTTATTTCAATTAGGCACAAAAAAGGCACTTATGAACGTCAACATTTACAAAAACAAATGATTCTAGTCGTCAATCCTAAGGGCCTATGCACACCACGTTTTTTAAACGCGCCGTCGACGCGCGTTTTGGGAACGCGCGTCGCCGTCGCGTTTTTATCCTGCAGAGCAGTTTGTTGTCGTTTGTATATTTGTTGACTTGCGTGCGTATCGCGTCTGTATCGCTACAAACGCGCGTCGACGGCGCGTTTAAAAAACGTGGTGTGCATAGGCCCTAAGAAGACAGAACCTATTCAAGACGGGGTGCTAATATTTTGAAGCTCCCTTTGCTCGCTTGTCTTGATTCTTGAGCTTTTCTTCATAAGTCGACAAAGTAAGTCATTCTTAGTGCTTTTGAAATGATCAAAAGAAAATCTAGCATAGGTATCCGAGTTTGCAATATTGTTGAGCTTGCTTCGCTCGCTCTTGTATTCTATACTAGCTTTTGCCCGCGGCAAGGTCATGGCCTTCCAACTAAATCCGTTCAGCCGTTACAGTATGAAAAGGTAACAGTCAGATTTTAGGGTTGCGTACCTCAAAATGAAAAATTGAAACCCTTAAAGGATAACTTTGTTGTCTATCAAGACCCTTTTTCTCAGGAACGCCTGGAGACATCAAGACGAAGTATAAAAAACTTATAACCGTAGATCTAAGTTTTTTTAAATCTTGTAACGAAAATCAAACTTCCAAGTCAACGAAATAAAAAAGTACGCCCATTTATGCCGCATATTTTGACACTCGCAAATAAACCAAAGCCTATTTGGTACTTCCGTCCCGTCGACCGAGCAGCATGAAGTTTGGCGAGAAGCAAGGTCAAGTTAAGAGAAAAATCCGTAAATTGGTAATTTATAGTTATTATTATGAACTGCAAAGTGAAGTTTGTTCTTCAATCTGGCATCAAAAATTCATAGGCCGTGTCTTGAAGTAACATTTATTTAGTCTGTATTTCATTGTAATCGGTACTCTCCAATCTATTAAAAGTTATTTTTTAATTGATAAGTTAAGTTTGGCCTTCAATCCAGATTAGGGAATTCGGGCAGCCAAGCAAGCACAGCTTTGAGTGGAACGGAACCTTGAGGACGCAACTCCAACTCACACCTTGTCCGGTTTTTTCAAATAAATAAAACAGGTTTATATGATTCTAAATTCCTTAAAATACTAATTCTATTCATTTTACTATTATTATCACCATTACTTTGTAATACCCATTCAGTGCCGCCATTGACCACGTAATACATTTTAGAAAGATTGGTCGATGACTTAAGGCGACGTTTTCCGAGCCTGTAGGCCTTTGAAACGCTACCTCCGCCTCCCCTAAATGCAGAGTGACGTATTTATTTACGATTTGCCGCCAATCATTTCGCGGAATATCCATGCCACAGCATAAAATATTTGCAGTTGACCAACTGAACTAGTTTTTCTTAGGTTCGATTTTTTTCAATAAGTTTACATTTTATGGGACTTACGGTGTAGTGAACTAAAATGATTACTTAAAATGTCCTGTGTACCTATTGAGCGTTTTCACATTAACAGATAACGACACCAGCCCAATACCGATATGTCGGCAGCTATTATACCGCCATTGATTCGATACCGATATAATTATTAGGAAGTGTATAGAGTGCCGTTTGCGGCACTTTACCCGTATCGGATAAAGTGCCGCTATACGCATATGCACACTAGTGGCACTAGTTTAGGCACAAGAGAATGTAATGTTTTGGAAATGTGGTGTTTTACAGTGACCTAACCTCAACAATCATACAAAATAACAAGTGACAGTGACTCGCAAGACAATGTAAAAGCGTTTGGTAGACACTAAACGTTTCCGATCATCTGACCGCCGATATCGTGCCGATGTCGGGTCGGTGTCGTTATCGGCTAATGTGCTGTGTTGTGATAATCAATTCAATCATTATTAATTAAAGAAACAAAATGTTTACCTTTTGATATAGTGTTATGGGATAGTTCGTAGAACGTGCACAGAAAAACATGAAGTTTAGGCCTCTTCTGTCATCTATAGTTTTAATAAAAATCAATATCTATGGTTAGGGACTGTTAATGAGAAATCCCGTGTACAAACTGCACACGGGTTTTTTTTAATGATAGCCGAGGTAGTCATGAATAATCTGTAGGAATCAACAAGAATTTTTTGATTTTTTTTTTATCAGTATTGTGCCATTAGGTATTTTACGAAGGAATAAGGCGGGAGGAAACGCCCGGGTGTCATCACTGCGTGGATCGCCCGGAGGACACGGTGGAGCATACGGTGGAGGTATGCCCGGCTTGGGCAGAGCACCGCCGTGTCCTCGTGGAGGCGATCGGTGGCGGGGATCTCTCGCGTCCGGCCCTGGTCCAGGCCATGGTACGGAGCGAGAAGGCATGGGAGGCCGTCACCTCCTTCTGCGAAGCAGTAATGCTCGCAAAGGAGGAGGCGGAACGCGTGAGGGAGAGGCAAATTTCGCGCCCTCACGCCCCTAGCCGCCGCAGGAGGAGACGCCCTGCCTGCCGGGGTTGCGGGAAAATCCGAAAGGGATACCGTGGCCCCCTGGCATTGCACAGGCAAGAGAAGGAACACGGGTGGGTTTTAGTCAGTAAGAGTCTGACACGCCCTCCCGCTCCACCCAGAGCGGGAGACGTCATTTGATGATTTCCCACCCAAAAAAAAAAAAAAAGGCGTTTAATAATTCACTTAAAATGAAAAACTTCGCAAGCAATGGGAAATTGCTACTGAAGGCTGCGCGTTTAGACCTCAGAAGGAGCTGCTTGCGTGTGAGAAGTGACAGCGCTTTCTCGTTAGTCCAGCCATCCATCCAGTCGCGTCACCAGTCCTAAATCTCTATATATTTTGGTCGCCGAGACCAAAATTACAAACATAGTGAAAAATGAAGATTTATAAAATAAGGCTGTTATTTTAATATATTGTGGTATCTTACGACTTCCACAGAAATTAGTTTCAGATAAACATGGATTTGCGGTAGTAAGGTGAAAGTTTAAAATTGCAATGGTTCTACTGGGTATCTCAACGGTCCCGCAAAATGTAATTTTGATAGAAAATATCGGTCATAATTTCGTTCGTTATAAAAGGAAATCTTGTGCAAAATTGCATGCTTCTAGACCCAGCGTGGTTTAGGTTGTGCATTGTATTTCAGTGAATTTAAGAATTTTATCAAGTAAGTGAATTTAAGAAAAAAAAATGGCGAATTTCCATACAAAGTTTTATCTTTATTTCTTCAGGATTTTTATTAAGTTGAATGGGCTATAAATGGTCTTACTGTTTTGCTTTACTGTGACCATATTATTTTGTTTTGGATGTTTCCCACCGCTCATGAAGATTCGTAAATATTGACAGCTATACAGGGTGAAATTGAATTCATGGGCAATCTCTTAAGGGGTCATTGTACTCATCATTATGAACAACTTTTACTATGGGACGAAACCTGAAATCGCGAAAAAAAAATCAGCTGTTCCCTACATTTATGTTCGCATAACTCGTCAAAATGTAGGGAACAGCTGATTTTTTTTTCGCGATTTCAGGTTTCGTCCCATAGTAAAAGTTGTTCATTATGACGAGTACAATGACCCCTTACGAGATTGCCCATGAATTCAATTTCACCCTGTATATGAAATAACAATTGCCGTACTTTATTGCCAAGTGACGTACCTACTGCTACACCTATAATTTATCGAATCTATTATTTTAGGATATCGACATTTTAGAACGACATTTTATCGTATACAGTTGTGTCGTATAAGATATCATAACCAGTGACTTTTTGTATTTTCAAAACTGAAAATATATCATACTGAGCCAAAACGATACAATCACGCATTCAAGAAAAAAAAATGGTGGTTGGCTCAGCTATTCGAAAAATATCGTTACGATTTTTATCGTCTTCTATACATTTGGTCATGTTAGTATAGCACTTTTGTTCGAAACAGCATTTTTTTTTCTAATTTTCGTTGTTCTTGCCAGAGTGAAAGTTGTTTTAATTATTTTTTATACAACCGACAACCAGACCAATTGTATATTATATGTTTATTAATATAGGATATGATATTAGCAAAGACAGTTCGGTGAGGAGTAAATATAGTAACATGGATGAATCTGGCTAAAAAAACTTCTTCATAATCGACGATATAAAAATATGTAAGACTCGCATTTGACTATAATTTTATCGATAATAATTTGTAATGTGTCTAACACTATTGTAAGATGACAATTAAACGTCATCATATTGCATAGAAATAATCACACTTACGAAAAC
Source organism: Xanthia togata (assembly GCA_963853775.1). NCBI lineage: Eukaryota > Metazoa > Arthropoda > Insecta > Lepidoptera > Noctuidae > Xanthia > Xanthia togata. The sequence continues at coordinate 24,694,769 of OY970805.1, read as the reverse complement.
AATATTATGAATTAAAACTATATTAAAATTACGAAATATTTTTTCTGAGTTGTCGCAATTTCATATCTAATGTGTTCTTCTTTTATTTGATTTTTTTTTAACAACTGCAGAGAGAGCGTATTTTTAAAAATTTTGACACAGGTCCACCCTCGATGACGTCCCGCAGGACTCTGAGCTAGGGATGTGAAAAAATAATCGATTATAGAAAAAATCGATTAAAAATCGATTTTTTTAAAATAATAATCGATTTTTAGAATCGATTTTTATATCTAAAAAAATCGATTAATAAAAAATCGATTTATTTTTCACTGTCGATTTTTTTCACCCGCAATGGCAACAACACTCAGTTTTTTAGTCAGGAGCGCGAAGCCGCAGAGTGCCGCGAACCACGAACTACGAAGTTCGTCAATGAATGACGCTAACGCCATCTGTGCGTTTAACGCTATGTCATCAATCCTGTACGTTGAAAACCTAAAATAACCCTATTAGAAGGTGCCTACTTCTGGTTCCGGCTTCTTCGACTCTAGCGGAAAGATAATTTTCGAAAGCTGGCTCCATACTAACAAAGACCAGGAGCCGAATACTATCAAAACGTTTACCAAAACTTTTATTTGTTTTTAACTTTCATTGCCCACAGACTTTTAATTTATTTATTATAAAGAAGCGAAATGGAAAAAAAAACTTTTTACCACTTTATGCCAATGTAAATTTAAAACTTGTTGATTATTACATTAATAAAACAGAGCTTTAATGCTGTGATGGTGTGATTATCGATAAGACAGGTGATTAACTTAATCTGTCAACAAAAAATAACGGAAAAAATCGATTATTTTAGAAAAATCGATTATTTTCAATACAGAAATCGATTATTTTTAAATCGATTTTTTTACTAGGGAAAACAATCGATTAATTAATAATCGATTTTTTATGTACAATGTCACATCCCTACTCTGAGCGCGAGCCGATTTAGCCCGATTTACTATATTTGGGTTTATTTTAAGATTATATTTGCTGTTACATTAAAATAAATCCATAATCCCCTAAAGTCTTTTATGGTGAACGTATATACGAAATTTTATTGACATTGCTTTAATTACAATCGAATAAAACCATTTTTTCTCATAAAAACTCTATATTTTTTGGAAACTTTGCGATTTTTTTGTATCGAGCCAAATTATGTCAATCCTGTTTTGGCCCTCATAATTCACTAAAAAATATCTTCAATTTTAATAATCATGAAAAAAAATAAGGCAAATTTGAAGTTTTTGAGGACAAAAATTGATTTTGCGTGCAGCCGAAATGCGTCAAAACCTCTTCTTTGGGACCCATTTCGCCTTAATTGCAATAACTTTTGTCAGAGTGGGACTATTTTAATTAAATAAAGACTAAATGTTAATTCAAGATAGGTACGGACTATGACTATATTTCCAATCCCTTAATTCTCTTGAAAAGAAGACACACTGATATGCTTAATTATTTATTTCTTACCAAAAGCTGGGTTTCCCATACAAACATCCCTTATATCACCCCCTTAGGGGTTATTTTTGAGACAAAAGTACCCTATGTCCTTTTCCAGGATGCCATTTATCTCCTTGCCAAATTTTATCGAAATCCGTTCAGTGGTTTAGCTGTGAAATGGTAACATACAGACAGAAAGACTGAGTTACTTTCGAATTTATAATATTAAGTATGGATTTTCATAGATGCTTCTTAAGGCGAGGTTTTCCGTGTCTGTAGGCCTTTGAAACGCTACCTCCGCCTCCCCCAAATGCAGAGTGACGTATTTATTTACGATGCACCGCCGACCATTTCGCGGAAAATCCATGCCACAGCATGAAATATTTGCAGTTGATCAACTGAACTAGTTTTTCTTAGATTCGGTTTTTTCAATAAGTTTACATTTTATGGGACCTACGGTGTAATGAACTAAAATGATTACTTAAAATGTCCTGTGTACCTAATTGGCGTTTTCACGTTAACAGATAACGACACCAACCCGATACCTACCGATACGTCGGCAGCTATTATACCGACATCCATTCGATACCGATACAATTATTATTGGCCCAATGATATTGGTGAATATCGATGACCATCGCGACGCACCAAACAACCACAGTGCCAACTAAGTATCAACGTCTTGAAGTCGGCAGTGAGAAAAAGTGTGTTCTATGTTCTATGTTATGGGGTTTGGTTTCCGCACTCAGTCCGTCAGGTGGACCATTGTGCGTGGGCCATAGCGGCCGTTTGGGGGGTTATTCCAACCAGCCCACCTCCCTCCAGAAGTTGATTAGGTCTCCTGGTTTGCTTAGAACATCTGTGTATGATCTGGGTGACCCGAGGGTGTTTATTCTGATCTGGGTGACGCCCGTGCATTCAAAGAGCACGTGCGCAACGGTCTCCTCAGCCTCCATGCACGCCCTGCACAGAGGACTGTCCGTTATGCCTATTGTGTGGAAGTGTTTGTTTAGCGAGCAGTGTCCCGTGATGGTCCCTGTCACCAGGCGCAGGCAGTTCCTGTCCAGGCGTAAAAGACGCCTGGTCAGCTTGCTATCCAAGGATGGCATAGCTTCCTTTGACTGCCGGCAGCCCGGTGTCGAGGACCACCATTGTTCTGCTTGTGTGTGGGTGATTTCCTGTAACCACCTACGTATTTGGTTGAAGGGGATGGGTATGGCAGGCTCGGGTCCACAGAATGCCGTGCTGGATCCTCGTCTAGCAAGTTCGTCAGCTGCGTCATTACCTAGAGACCCGCTGTGTCCTTTTATCCATTGCAGTGTCACAGTGTTGCGGTTAAGGACCGTTATTTGTTCTAATGCCTTGTGACATTCTAGTGTTAGTTTTGAGGTAATAATTTTTTTTTTTTTTTTTTTTTAAGAAAAAGTGTGTTCTATTGAAAGAATGCCGCTACTCTCCCCGCACTGTGTCTTCGCTGGTAGATATCGTGCCTATATCGGTGTCGGTCGCTGACTGCGACGATATAGGTTACGATAACAAGACAAGGCACTAAACGTATCCGATCATCTGATCGCCAATATCGTGTCGATGTCGGGTCGGTGTCGTTATCAGCTAATGTATTGTGTGTGTGCGTGCGTGTGTTTATTTTGTGACAATTAATTCATTTTATATAAAAAATAAACAACATTTTTAACTTTTCATATACCTACTGTTATGGGAGAGTTCGTAGAACGTACAACGACAAACATGAAGTTTAGGCCTCTTCTGTCATCTATGGTTTTAATAAAAATCAATAAAAAAAATCTCATTAATAGTCACCTAACCATAGCCACCCTTGTACAAACTGCTGATTTTTTTTAGTGATAGCTGGGGTAGTCATGAATAATCTGTATGAAGCAGTTCATGTATCAGTATTGTGCCATTAGGTTAGTATATGAAGGAACGCAGACGTTTAATAAATTCACGTATAACGAAAAAATTCGCAAGCAATGGGAAATTGCTACTGACGAGTGTTACTTGCGCGTTTCGACCTCAGGAGGAGCTGCTTATCACACGGATAACTCTGTCACTTGCTCGCTAGTCCAGCTAGCCACCCAGTCGCGTCACCAGTCCTAAATCTCTGTATATTTTGGTCGCCGAGACCAAAACTACAAACAGTGTACAGTGAAGATTGATAAAATGTGGCTGTTATTTTAGTATATTGTGATGTCTTATGACTTTCACGCGAATGAAGTCACGGACAGAAACTAGTTTCAGATAAACATGACTTTGCAGTAGTAAGGTGAAAGTTTAAAATTGCAATAGTGCTACTGGGTATGTCAACGGTCACGCAAAATGTAATTTTGATAGAAAATATCAAAGTCGTAATTTCGTTCGTTATAAAAAGAACTATTGTGCAAAATTGCATGCTTCTAGACCCAGCGGTTTAGGTTGTGCATTGTCTGTCAGTGAATTTAAGAATTTTATCAAGTGAATTTAAGAAAAAAAAATGGCGAATTTCCGTACAAACTTTCATCTTTATTTCGTCGGGATTTTTGTTAAGTTGGATGGGCTAAAAATGGTCTTACTGTTTCGCTTATACTGTGACCATATTTTTTTCTTTTGGATATTTCCCACCGCTCATGAAGATTCATAAATATTGACAGCTATTTATGAAGTAACAATTGACGTACTTTATTGTCAAGTGACGTACCTAATTTCGATGTCCTAAAATCACGGATTCAAGAAAAAAAATTGTGTTGCTGGCTCCGCTATTCGAAAAATATTATTATATTTTATTTGTCTTTCGTTTAGTATCAGTTTCTCAATTGATTAAGAGTGTTATGTTTTATCTGTGTCAGTTTCATATCAGTTGATCAATTAATTTAAAGTGTTGGTAAAATGAGTGATTCTGGAAGTTACGCATTTTAATAAATAAAATAGAAATGGCGCTGTTGCAAATTAAACATTATTTAGTAATAATAACAAGTGCAGGTATATTTGTTGAGAAAATACAACGACGAAATAAGAAAAATAAGAAAATTATTTAATATCCTTACTTCTGAATTTATAACAATATAATTACGATTTTTATCGTGTTCCATACATTTTTTCATGTTAGTATAGCACATTTGTTTGAAACACCATTACTTTTTAAAATTTTCTTTGTTCTTGCGAGAGGGATAGTTGTTTGAAATATTCAATATACAACCGTCAACCGGAAATTTTTTAGGTATATGATGTGTTTATTAATGTAGGACATGATATTAGCAAAGACAATTCCATAGAGAGTGAATATAGTAACATGGATGAATCTGATACCAAAATATAAAAAAACTTCTTCATAAACGACGATAAAAAATTATATAAAACTCGCACTTGACTATAATTTTATCGATCATAATTTATAATGTGTCTAACACTATTTTAAGATGACAATTAAACGTCATCATATCGCATAGAAATAATCTCACTTTCGAAAACAATATTATGAATTAAAACTATATTAAAATTACCTAATATTTTTTCTGAGCTGTCGCAATTTCATATCTAATGTGTTCTTCTTTTATTATATTTTTTTTAACAACTGCAGAGAGAGCGTATTTTAAAAAAAATTGACACAGGTCCACCTCCGATGACGTCCCGCAGGACTCTGAGCGCGAGCCGATTTAGCCCGATTTACTATATTTGGGTTTATTTAAAAAAAATCTACTAAACTTAAAAATCCAATCTTTAAATAACCTCTAAAATACGATTACCTCATCATATATGCAATTTTCATATTATTTTGTGTTGTAATTAGGAAATGAAACGAAAAATGGTTTTGAAATCGACCCTGTTTCGGTTTTTTTTTTGATCGAGCAAATTACAATTTATCGTGTTTTGAACCTTTAATTTCCCTCAAACAAGGATGTATCTATGACATATATCTTTTTCAGTAGGTACCTAAATACACTAATTTGACCATTTAAAATTGATTTAAAAACAGGCAAATTCGTAAAACCTCCCCTTAAATAAGTTGACAATAATTTAACTTATTTTTGGTTGAAAATGTAAATCAAATCCTAACCTATCCGAGACGTGGTATTACCTAAAATTATCGAGTAAGTAATGTCAAGCTGGAGATGTACCTCCCTAAAAATAATAAGGCATGTATCATGTGTAATTTAATTGAACCCCAAATTATTCATATTTTGGGGTCCTTAAAATACGAAATACCCAACTAATTACCTACGAACAACTTGGATGTAAAAATGCGGCAGTGGAGCGCATCATTTCAGGCATGTTATAGCGCTCGCCGGCCAGTGCTGCGGTACCGCTCATTTCGCTCGCTCGGCTCACGCGCGGTTTGTGTCTGTTTTTACCTAACCTAACCCGTTTCGTTGGGATACCCTAGCTTAGTTATGCGGCGAACTGTGAGAAAAGATCATAAAATTAAAAAGAGGTTCACTTATTTAAAAAGTGTGCATCATTAGAAAGTCTAAAAGTATTTACAGTATCAATTGATAATTCCCTAATATTCCTCGGCACCCATGGTGACCCCCCAGATGCGAGCGAACGATGCCCGATCATGAACATATTTACGCAGATTGAAAACAAATCGAATGCAATTATTGAGAAGAAGATCAAGTTTGTCGAGGAGATCTGCATTCAGGTCATAGTAGCACACACCATACTCGATGATAGGGAAGATTAAGGGCTGTAGTTGACAAGCATTGTCTTCTTCCTCGATGGTAATATTTTTTTTTTCCTTACCCTAGCGACTTGAGTACCTACTAAGTATATAAAATATTGAAAAAGGATTTTCTTGCCATTCTTCTCATACGAAGCTACATTTTGGAACCCCACCTGAAATTAATCCTATTTTCTAAAGTTTGACGTTCAAATATGCCATTAAATAAATAAATAAGTACTCAGTGGATTGCACTATCTGTAGGCTGGTCTACAGATAGTGCAATCCACTGAGACGCGCCCACTCCGCTCCGCTCCGCACTAAAGTACAGCTCACAGTACAGTCATCGCGGAGTGGGGCGCGGCGTCGTGGATTGCACTAGCTGTATAATATGTAAATGTCCCCACAGCTGGGACACAGGCCTCAGTGAGAGGGAGTGGGCCGTAATCCACCACGCGGGCCCAGTGCGGGTTGGTAGATGTCACATGTCTTCCGGTTTCCTACTTACTACTTGAAATAAATGATTTGACTTTGACCTGTGGTTCGTCCAGCATCTGCTCGGCGCCTGCGCACAGGTTGTACGCCCACTCCGCGCGCACAGACGGCTGACCGTATCTGTAGGATAAGGTAGCGTAGAAATTGGGGGAATAATAATTTATGACCATTTTATTAATGAGGCAGTTGTTAGTATATCTGCAAGGTCAAATGAAATTAGTTGGCAAAACTGGACGTGATCTTGCCGGTCTATTGTCGATAAAACCAAAAAAACCGGCCAAGTGCGAGTCGGAGTCGCACACGAAGGGTTCCGTACCGCCGTACATTATTATTATTATTAAATATTATTATATTTCATCTTCATGAAAATCGCAAAGATAAAGTATTTCATAATGATACTGATGAATTACAAAGTTATTTTTGCAGTTGCAGAAAATCATCCATATTTAAATAAATACCTTGTCAATCGGCGTTTTTAGTATTTGTTGATTAAATATAGTACATGATATACAGAAGTTTCAAATTCCTAACTTGTTTAGTTGTTGAGATAGAGCTCGTACAAAAATTGTCTAAAAAGTTGTCAGAACTTTTACGACCCCCTATTTCTTCATTTCTGAAGACAATATATATATATATATATTTGTTCTTTACTCGATGAGCTGTAGACAATGACACCCCAGATCCCAGGGCAATTTTTTTTTCAATATCAATAGTTTATTGTATTGAGACCCTCCTTAATTTTTTTATTTTATTTAATTTTATTATTTGTTCTTGTAGCAGCAATAGAAATGCATAATCTGTGATTTTTTTAACTGTCTGTGTCTATTACGGTTCATGAGATACAGCTCGCTGACAGACAAGCCGACGAACAGACGGACAGCGGAGGCTTATTAATAGGGTTCCGTTTGGCACCCTTCGGGTACGGAACTCTAAAAAGAGTTTTCTAAACTCATAATTTCAAGTAATTTATGAAAGATGTGAGGTCGCTCGGTAGGTCGGCGTCGTAGGCCGCAGTATATAGTGTGTTACTTGAAATATGAGTTTATAAATCTTGTTTTGTTGTCATTATTAGATATGTACTCATAACGTTTAGGTTGACCGTGTGTAACACCACAACAGTTAAGTCCCCACCTGTCCTCGAAGTACTGCGTGACGTAGTCCTGCATGGAGACGTCCTGGCGGTCCATCTTGCCGAGCCAGATGTCGTTGACGATGACGCGCACCTCCCGCCGCGACAGGCGCAGGTTGCGCACCTTGCCTTCGTAGCGGAGGTACGGTGGAATTACGGGATCCATGCCCTAGCAAAATAGGTAGGAAACAAGATCAAATACAATATTATCATTCTATAATATAAGCGGTAGGTAATGGTTTTGCGACAAAAAAAGGAGTCCGACTAAATTTCGTTTTCGATAACGAAATTTCCTTTTTCTTTTATCACAAGTTAAGCAATATTTTCATCTCAATATTCTGTGAAAATGCAGTTTTTTTTTATCGCAGTGATGAATAGCTGATTGTTTGATTATAATAATTATGGATTTGAGAAAAGTAGGTACCTACTTTTCTCAAATCTATAATTATTATAATCAGTTTCGTGTGATTTAAGTTTTGTTGTTAGGGTTCCGTAGTCAATGTCAAGTCATGTCTGTCTGTCCGTCCGTCCGTCTGTCCGCGGCTTAGCTCAGAGACACTTAGTACTAGAAACATAGATATAAATATTTCTGTGACTAGAAAGCTGGGCATTGGTAATCACGCTGACAAAGTGGTAAAATTAAAAGTAGGGAAGTTTTTTTTTGTCGTCGGAAAATTCTTTCAAAAAGTTTGAGTGTGTTTGAAAACCATTTTTGGATTCAGGGATCCGTTTTTCTAAGAGTCAAGTGCCCTCCCTTCCCCTGCCAGCTAATTCACAGCAGTAGGTAGTATACATATATAACGAAGTGGAAAACTATCACAGCTAAGTAGGCTCTACGAGTACATGTAGGGAGAACATGTTTTTCAAGTATAGGTACAATGTTAAGTTTGTTCTTGGGATACATCATTCATCCCAACTAACATCCGAACGGAATTTCGGTATCGTTATCAGCCAAAAAAAAAAATTTTAGGTGGAACTCTAAAATAAGTAGGTAAGTGAGTAAGTAATTAATAGTGATTCTTACAAGTCCATCAAAATGTTCGAGATGGTCACTTTCGGCTGCAGGACCAAGTTCCTTCAGCAAGACTCTGAGAATGTTTCGCGAAGAAAGACCGCTCGCCAACTGCCACCATCTGAAAAACATGGTCACGATCACAAACTGTGTGCTACAGCCCTCAGTGCATTCTGTAGTGTGTACGGTAGGCAGGCCACTGGGTCTTCATGAGGTCTGGCCGTGGTGCGGCGTGACTGACTAGTAGGAACAATGGTATGTAAATGTTTCTAAACCCTATCCTGAGCTTATGAACTCAGCTACTGGATTATGTATGTAGGTCTGTTTCAAAAGTATCTGATCAAAATGTAAGCAAATGGATCAGAAAACGAAACCGTCGTAAAGCTCCTTATGATAGTTTTTGCGTAAGAATAAGAAACATAACATAGTCCTGTAGGAGGCTTGGCTAGTTGGCTACTATGGCTAGACTCAACTGTTGATGCTACTACATGTACGACCTGTCTCGTCCTCCGCCGATAAAGTCCGCGCACAGGTCCCACTGCGGCCGCGGCGTGCCCGCGCGCTCCAGCTCGCTGCAGCGCTCCTTCGTCTCCAGCAGTTCCTCCTCGATAGAAGTCTTTGTGACTGTTAAATTGATAATAAAGGGACTATGTGTGAAAGAACACATAACATAACATTATACATTATCCATCATAGACCATCGATTTACTTCAATGATTATAGCTATATGCCCAGAGGGGGAGCAGAGGTGTAGGTATGCACACCTAAATTAATTAAAATTTATCTAGTCTCTTGTACCTACTATCTACATGTCGTCAGTTAGGTACCATATTAAGTTTAAGTCCCATCTAGGTATTGCCATCAACCGGGCAGAAATCGAGACGGCTACTGAGAAATTCACCCACATTATGGAAAAACTCACTAACTCTTTGCGCGACCTATGAATCAAACCCAGGCCTCCTGCTAAGCAGTCGAGCTTGCGACTACACCGATGAGCAGTTAGATAAAAAGAAGAAGAGAAGATTGGTTAAGATTTGGTACCTTAATTGGAGTCATACATACCCAAAAGCCGTTTATTATTATTCCTCAGAAGTTTGTACTCTTCTTCCAGCTTGTCCAGTGCCTTGGACAGGTGGTAGTATTTCGCCTCCAGGGTGTCGTACTCCCGCCGCGGCACGGTGTCCGCGTACTCGTCCGTCATCTTCTTCAGCTCCGTCTGCGTTAGAGATAACTGTTCCCTAGAAAATTATATTTGATTTAGTCCAGTCCACTGATTGATTTCATTCTTTCAAGCCGGCGGATAATAACGATTTATATGGAAGAAAAGAATATTTTGCCGGCTAGGACCTCTAGTCTCCATATTGAATTGAATGGCCTAGATACGGGTGGAGGACTAATTGGGACCAATTTTGCATCCTCTGGGTAAGGTTGTAGGTATAAAATTGGATAAACAGGGTGAGGTTTTTCCTCTGTCCGTCAGATAAAAACGAAGAGCATAGTAGAGCCCTTGATTATCAATTTGCCCTCCTCCCGAATCTGACCGTAGAGCGGAGCAAGAGAAATAGTAGTTAGGTACTGAGACCTCTACTACTTCCCTTTTTTATGTGGGAAAATCCTCATGGATACCACCACTCACCGTTTGCAGAGAACGGAAAGTTATGCCAGATTCTTACTAAGTGAAAACCCCCACTATTCCTTCCACTACCATGAGTCGGGGGCCCGGTAGATTCTTGTATAATCGAACCATTGGTCCGAAAAAAAACCTCATAAATGACCTGCATCTGTCAAGTGCTATCCTGAGCACGACGGGGTCTCCGTAGGCGTCATCCACGGGGTAGGAGCTGCCGTCCAGTTCCTTAAGCTTCATCTGCAGCCCCAGGTTCTCGAAGTACAGCGTGTAGCGCGCGTCACGCTCACGCATCAGGCACAGGTAGTCGGAGAACTTATCGTCGTTGAGCTGGCAATGGGTAATAAATCAGTAAGAATGGCTTATAATAATGAACTTGTTGAACTCTGGCATAAGTTAGATTTGATCTTCCATGTGAATTATTGTGGTAAAACATTTTATAGGGAGTCATTGATGTAGGCAGCAGTAGCTGCTCAATCAACTGAAATAACGAGATGAAAAGGGTCTCCTTTGAGGACATTTTTTTAAATTATTTTTATTAATAATAAATTGTCTATTTTTTCCACATTACTCTTAATTATTACCTTATTTCTACGGTGACACAGGAGGGGCATTATATTGTGGGAGACTGGTGCCAAAACTAGGCTCAGGGCCTGTATTTCAGGTCACCATCAGGACTCCTCCATTTAAGTTTGACAAATTATGTTATGTACTCGTACAAACGGAATGCAGTTAGGACATGTTAATATTTATTTTAATTTTATAAAGCTTAATGATTATTAGTTGAGATTATTTTTTTTAGTTAAGTAGTTTAGTTAGTATCAGGGTGGGAGTGAGGTTGAGTGTGTACTGAGTGTATGTGTATTTAGAGAAGTGTGTGCAGTGCTTGTGCGTGTGTGTTGTGGGGGAGGGGGGGGGGGGGGGGGGTGATTGTGTGACTATGAGTATTTTTTGTTTTGATCGTAGCATATTGATGTTTATGATAAAACTGTTACTGTTTGTTCATTTTGCATGTTTCATTTTGCACTTTATCTTATTGAGTTCATAAATACGTTAGACCCTGTTTACTTTATTGTAGAGATAGGTACCGACCGAGGTGAAAAAAGAAACGTTTTGAAAAATATGTTGAAGGCGAAGTAGGTAATGGTAGTTGACAACAGGATTAAATCTTCTCTTAGCTCGAGGCAGTGAATGATTGTAGGTTAGTAGTCTATGTACCTATGTTAAAGACTGAGCAAAGTAGGTATACCATTTATTTTATTTTATCGTCAGTCACGTTCCTTAGCGTCTTAAAAACATATATCAGTTTTCTCAGTCGGTGTTGATTATGTTCTTGGAATTTGAGTGTGCTGTCTATAGTTAAACCCAGGTATTTAATACAATCGGCTTTGTTAATTTGAATACACGTGCATGTAGTGGAGTGAGGAAATGCACACGTGTGGGCTAGGATAGTGTTCGGCGTTATGGATGGAGACGGTGTATGCTGTTTTATGGAGAAGGTGACGTAATTAGTTTTCTCTGCATTTAGGGTGAGAACATTGTCACGCATCCAGTTCGATACAATATTGAATCCTGACTGGGCGCACACAAAAACCTCACTCCAGGTGTCTGCAGTGAATAAGAGGGCTGTATCATCCGCGAAAGTTATGACTTTGCCTTTCGGGAGAGTGAGCATACCCAGTTCGTATATATAAATGAGAAAGACTGTCAAAGAGTGTGACATGAGTTAGTAAACTTTGAATAACGGAAACTGGTTAATAAATCCGCACGCCAAAGGGCAAGCGGTTGTGGCAAGGGTTATGGTCCTTGTCCTTGTGGATGATCAGCCTCTATCAGCTCCCACTGCTTTTTAGTTTAGGACATGGCGAAAAATGGTGGTCATTTTGAAAACTTACTAAAATAAATGAAAGGATATGAAAACAATGCATTTTATTCATTTTAGACATCATGTTTCATAGTAACATTTACTGCTTTAAAACCTACACAATCGATATCTAAATAGAAATAGTGTTAGTATTATTTTTCAAAACGTCCGGGTTAAGTCCCGAGCTGTTTTTTTTAATGTAAGAATTCAGGTTTTCTTGCTACCTACAAAAATCGATGACATGGTTCCTAAGAAGAGACCTTCATATGTCTTATAGTTTCAGACTTTCCCATACTAACCGATCTAAATGTGCCACCCTATAAAATAAGTACAAACATAAAATAAAACTAATAATAACAATTAAATACTATTATTCTCACAAAAATGTAGGCACATAACCAATAAATTGGCGAATTTATTATAAAACAGATCGCAGTCTGGATTGGCTTCTACGAGCTTATTTAGTGCGGTCAACACGCGCGGTGGAGACGCAGCACGGGCTGCCGGGCTGGTGTCCGACACAAAGGCACACTTAGCTAGCACTCGATGTTTTCTGCCACGGAGATAATTATTCGGTAAAACAACAACAACGGAATGTAACAACTAGATATTTTATTTTATTTTTGATTGTCGTAAAGTAAATTCAAACGATGTACCTACTGCATAAAATCCATCTACTGATTGGGAGAAGACACTGGCTCTAACCCAGGTGTTTTTACCTATCGCAGGAGTCAGGGCTTCACTTTGTTTGCACACATTTTTATGCCAATAAAGAATGTATTGTAATAAGTAAAACACGACATAGGGCAGGTACATAAAAACTATATATTTAAATAACAATAAAGAGTATATTGACGCCACATTTAAGCGATCGTCGCATGTGTCTTAAAAACATATTGTGCTTATCGCATTTTGCACCCCACTACCGTGCTGCCCGCATTCTGCAGTGGCGTGCTAACTGCGGATTGGTATAAACCAATAAATCTGTGTCGCTGAGTCCCATCTCCGACGTCATAATTCAGCAGAAAGATAAGGTTAACATAAACATAAGTAAATATAAAGCGACACACATGTTGAAGACTATAACAGTAATATTACACAGACAGAAAACATTTGAAATAGGACACAAGAGTTGTCTCATTTCACAGAGTACACACCTTCGCCATTTCTTTCTTCAGTTTGCTAGTCTCAAAAGTTAGTTTCAAGTTCTGTTCCCTCAAATCTTCATTTTCTTTTAAAAACTTTTTAATTTTGTCATCTCTCTGATTTTTTCTTACAGATATCCCAAATACTCTCTGTAAATGAGTTCAGTCTTTTTTTAAGTCACTAGATTCCTAATAACATTATTACAAAAAATCAGATATATATATATGATGCAACAATAATAACAATTTACATTGCCCATGTTAGAACAATTTTGTTTACATGCTACCTTTCTCACACTTCGAGTACTTATAATAAAAGTGTTCTGTATCCTAAGCAGTCATTAGCTTGCAGATAATATTATTGAAAGACGTAATCATAAATGTTTAAGACAAATAGCATAACATGATATTTACTTTTAACAACAATAAATTATACTCTAAAGCTTCAAACTTAAGTACTGTTTTTTACTAGCAGATCGAAAAGAACTTGATAATGAATGTGTCTATTATGTAAACAGTACTGACACAAAAGTGAAGATAAAATCATTTAACTTTAGTTTCTACTATTGCATGTGATTATTTGAACTATTATTTACAGGGTTGACCCTGATCGGGTGAAAATAAAAATAAACAATTTTCCCAAATGAGACCTAGCTAAATCCATTTCTTGTCCCCGTAAACCCCTTTAATGCAACATTCATCTATATATTTTATAAATATTGCTCATTTAGTATAGGATAAAATGCCTAAAGTATATAGTTCTACAATACAATGTTGCTAGGATAATAAATGAGAGATGTTAGTCTGACTTGGTGTGGCTATTCAACCAGATCTCGACTTGGTTCCTGATGAGGGAGATGTCAGCTCCATATGTCCTGCAGCATCCTCCCACATACCTCACTCCAAGGTCCAGCCACTCAGGTACAAAGTTGGCGAGGGCCTCGCACTTGTCCCGGTCAATCCAACCTATCTGAGGGTTGTACTTCTCTCCAGAGTTAGGGTATGTGATAAATGGAATTGGAGACTGTGCCCTGTCATCATTGATGCCCTTAAATAACTTTGCAACAATTTTTGGTGAGCAGCAGTTCACACCCACAGCTACCAACTGGTTGGGGTTTAAGTCCCAACACTTCTTCACAGCTGTCTTGAAGTCTTCTCCATGTGCTAATGAATGCTCATCTTTACAACTGAAACTCAACCAGCCTTTCATTTTAGGGTACTCTTTTAATATCTTCACAAGCATTTCAGCTTCTTTCAGACAGGGAATTGTCTCAAAAGCTAAGAAATCAACTCCAGCTTCCACCAGGGCCTTGATCCTGGGCATGTGCCACTCCCTCATGGTGTCGAGAGCTGTGACATCTGCATAGTTGCCGCTGTACTCGGAGCCGTCGTGCAGGTGCGCGCCGTACGACCCGATCGAGCCGGCGATAAGAGGAGTCCGAGTGTGGTGCCCTGTTTCACGACATTCTTCTAAGTATGTGTCGCGGGCGCGCTTGGCAAGTCCCACTGCGTGTTTAATAAGAGCGTATCCTCCTTCAGGAGTAAGATCAAGATGTTTAACGAAGCCCCCGACTGACGCTTGGTAAGTATTGGTCATGATAACGTCAGAGCCGGCCCGCAAGAAGTCCAGATGTGTGTTGACAACATCGTCAGGGTGCGTCTGCAGGAACCGCGCGCTCCACAGCGGGTCACCGTCCGCAGAGGTGCCGACATGGCACGATAGCTGCGTTGAGAAGCCTCCGTCCAGGACCAACACGGTCGGTGCTACGTCGCCGGTTGCTGACATTAGGCACAAGTAAAGAAAACAACTGCTATGGAAATGATTATGCTGCCAATTATTTACAGCTGCTGACGTCGGAACAGTAGCACTTGTAAGGAAAGTCTGTAACTGTTTATTTGATTTTTGCAAAAATAAGTTCCTACTAGAGAATTTGTTTGTAGAATGTGGTGTTATTTTGTTGTGTTCTTTTTATGACACATTAATTGTCAGTGTCACATATTTAAAAAACAAAAACCATGTCTAGAACGTAGTATTTTGGATGGAAAATATTCACCTTTAATATTCAAAGGATTTGAGTTCGCAGTTTGTCATAGAATTATCTCTATTTAATATTTTGTGAGCTTACTCTTCTCAATATGGAAACTTTCCGCTCTTCTAGGAAACCGCAATATTAAGGTTTCCTAGAAGAGCAGTGACCGCTCATGTAGCGTCCGCAATTTACGGATGAATGACGTCACTGAAACGTTGATTCTGAAAGTAAAATGGTGTGGTTTCCTAGAAAGCATTGTTGACACCGTAAAGCAAAGATTGAAATTGGTAGATTTGCCCTCACCGTACTCAGTCACAAGAAAAACTGTCCATAGTGTGCATAGTGAGCTCACACATAATTACAGCGTTTCCATGACAAACAAGTGTAGTCACTGCGTCATTGTGCGTCAGAGGTATCAAAACGAAACCACTCCTACTTTCTTCTGACGTGGTAGGGCAAATCTAACGATTCATTTATCTTTGCACTGTCATTATTTTCATGACAGCCGTCACTGCGGCCGTCAAGTGCGGCTACCGCTTTTTTAGGAAACCGTAGCCTTGTAATATGGTTAAGTACCATAAATTTATTGTGCCTACTTACATCCTGTGTAATAAATTGACAAATACGTTCATCTCGTATTTGTATTGCATATTCATAAGCTTGTTTTATTTCACTGAGGATTCCGGAATATGTAATCGTTCCATCGATTAAGCTTTTAAATGCATCCTGATAAATCTAAAAATAGAATAAATTCATGAAAACCTTCGCAGTTTACGTACTGCTATACGATGACGACGCCAGATTATTTCAGACTTACCTTCAGAACTTCATCGCAGTGTAATTGCTGTACTTCTAATAATTCGCTATTGGACTTTTTGTGTCGTTTGAGTTTCTCTGCTATCTGATTTTCAATAACTTTAACGTGTTTTGGAACACTAATCATAATGTACGAAAAGTTTTGTGAAAATTCTAGTAATCGTCGACCGTTTCTCTTTTATCTTTGGAGTGGTTTGTTGTGTTGGTGATTATCTTGTTGTAGTCTCAAAGTTAGTAATAGTTACTACTATACTCTTTGGTTAGTATGTATGTACCTAAGTAAGTCCATAACACAGAGTACTTCTTTAAGTCCATAAGTTCATGAACCTACAAAGAGATTTTGGATTTTTCTAAAAACATAAAACTAAGAATTGATAATGTACTCTGTTTATGGTTTTTTTTTATGTTTCCGGTTCAACCATAAACAAAACCGAAAACAGAAAACCTCTAAAAGTGAGACAAAAGACAACACAAGTGAGTCGTGTTTGTGGTTTGTGCTGCCATCTTTCGAAAGCTTTGTAATTTTGTAAATCTTTTTCGTGACGTCACTGACAGACATGACATGAAATTACGGAAATTAGAAATGGCTGCGATGGGTAGTGGACGGGGAACGATGGATTCCCAAAATCAAGTGCAAAGTGATACTGTAGATCGTTTAAAATTGCTTTATCCTAATGTGAACGAAGAAGAAACCCCGTTACCAAGATCATGGAGTACTAAGGATAAATTCAGCTACATCGGGTTGTCGCAAAATAATCTTCGAGTCCATTACAAAGGTAAGAACTTTCAAGGTTTGTTTATGGATTAGTTATTCGCAAAACTCTTCCTCATGGCCCTCTAAAGTAATTCTCATGTTATTGAGAAGAGTTTTGTCTAGTTTAATGTTAGTAATAAGTCGTCTGACGTGTCATAACAGCTTGTAGTGTGGGACTATCGTTGCAGTAGTCAAACAAAGAAATCAGCTGATCGTATATTTTGTAACAACACAGGAATAAATGATTGCTGTTTCTATCAACATCGAAATAGATTTATAATTACGATAGAAGCTTGTAATCGTCGATTCCTGTGTGCTTAGACAACGAAATCTGTGTAGGTATTGTTTTACAAGGTCTCCTCCTCTAAAATGGCAGACATAAATGTTTTCAAAAGTATACTTTCATGAATAAGCCCTTACTCAATACTTCCAACATAATGGTAATATTATTCATGTATATTTGCTTATGCTTTTATTGATTATTTATTGATACAAAGGTATTATTTACTGTAATTTTTAAATATGTATTGTCAGTTTTTTAAATTTAAAATATGTAATTCATCATTTATGATATTTTATAGATAGATAAATTATTTTTATTATTAAAATAATGCAAGTTCTGTTTTCCAAGATTTTGATTCTGTAGCTTCAGTTAAATGTAATAACTAGTTTTATTGATTCTAAGCTCTTTTTGTTCAACGGCACAATATAAACCTCCGATTACTTCTTCCCCTGTTTCTGATATTGTGCTAGTATTGGTCAAACGTGAACAATATTGGCAAGCTCTTCACTGCTCATTCACTGTTTCATTATTCAGCTCCGCTTCGATAGTCTTCCCAGTCGTGCGGAGCTTCACAATTTTATAGTGTGTAGACGTCTTCACATAAAACGTATTCCCAAAATGTCACACTGCGAAAACGCCTAGTTTTTGAGAAAAAAAATCCTAGTTTCAGAAATTTTAACTAATTTACATAATTTAATTGTCATTTTACCACAGATAATGTACGAGTTTCACTCCTAGGTTGTTCCATTTTACGTTCAGACAAAGTGACAGCAGACTCTTATGGTTTTTTGTATATACATATATTGTAAGTTTTTAACTTTCATTCACTTTTAAATAGCTGCTACCGCAATAAACTTAATTAAGAAGTAAATAATATAGTAAATGAAATTAAAAAATTTAGTTTATTTGTACTCTTAACAGATTATATACTATATTATGTAACAAAACGTAATCGAATGTGAGTGAAGCTCATGAGTGAAGCAAACGTTTGACAGTTGTCATTCATCATATGTACACACAGTCGAGAGCGTATATCGTACTCCTGTTTGCAACAACGATTGATTGACACCATGGCGTCCCTGATGCTCCCGTTCGTGTTCTGCTGCGTCATCTCCCCTTCGCGAAGTGTTAAGTGTCGTGCAAGTTTTTTTGGATGTAAAAGCGAGCTAGGCAAGCTCGGGACTTGGGGCATCCCGGCTTGGACAGGTTAGGTTCGAAGGGGATGCATTCGTGGTTATTTTTTTTTTAAGCCATCCCGTTCGTACCTGACCTGTCCGAGTCGGGGTGCTCCAAGTCCCGACACGACTTAGGATGCAAGAGCGAGCGAAGCGAGCTCGGGACTTGGGGCACCCCGACAAGGACAGGTTAGGTTAGAAGGCGGGCAGGCGCCATCCCCATCGTGGTTATTTTTTTAAACCACCCAGAAATAGGAGTCGCGGGGCTCCTGTCGACAACGCTTTCCTAAAAAGAACCTTGACCTCAGAGCTTGTTACAAGGTAATATTCCAAGATTTGAGCATATTTTGGTTTGACCTTGACTTTTGAGGTGTATGACCTTGACTTTTGGTCCTTGACCTTGAAGAAGTGTTTGACCTTAGTATTGCTTGGAAACTAATTAAGACCCGCCACGTGATCTTCCCCACCCTTAATACTCCGGCGATTTTTGGCATTTTTTTTTAAACTTTGGCAATTTTTTTCTCGGCACCTATTGTTTTGCGCATTTTGGGGATTTCAAAAATACAATAGAAATGGTCTACTCTATCAAAAAAAAAACCTATTATCCTATATTCTCAATTTTAATAAAAAAAAAAAAAACTATTTTTGAAATTACAGGAATGTTGTCCTTCTAGAATTGCATTATTTCTATAAAAATCTATTCTGTAATGCAATGTAAATGTATTCACCTGTCAGTGTCTCACAATAGCTCAAGGCTCTGGCGGTTATCAGTAATATCTAAACGTAAAGCAACATGTGATGAGAATTATTTCATGATAGTTAGTAGTACCTACAGTCAGTGGTCAGTTGTCTCTTAAGATACAGGTCACCCTAGTTTAAGAGGCAGGGCTCATCCAATTCATGTACAGACCTTGTGGTTACAGCATAATAATGTGTAATATCTGTCTTTACTCTTATGTTAACCAGTTGTAATCCATCTTTTACCTAATTTTAACCATAACAATTACATAATGTATTTTCGTCTGTAACTTATTTGAAATAAAATCAAATTTATTATTATTATTACTACAATCTGTTCATTTAATTTAATTTATTTAGTGATCTTGATGGAATCATTTTGATTTCTACACTTAAAGTATATTCCCGACCTCTGTAATAATGACTATAAGAACACAATATTATTACTTTTTGATTATCAGTGAATCAACAAAGTTGGATTTTCCCATATAATTTATTCAATTTGTAAATTTTGTTTTTGATTCCCCTTTGATATTCCCAGATGTGGGTATTAAGTACATACATTACTTGTGGAGAAGAACGGGCAAGAAACTCCATGGACACTCTTTTAAATCAGAATATTGTTACAAAATATTGATTACATCATTCATGTTGAAATTATTATACGTGTGAGAACAATGTAGAAAGACGTGCACGTTAAAAGCGTCCATAGTAAAAATATAAAAACAAAAAAAAAAAAAAATAGCCGCTAAGAGATGACCAGTCCCCACTGACGGCGCCCGTTCACGAACATGACGCATGGATCAGCATCATTTAGCTCAACCATTTTTATGGGTATAGGGGATATGCAAAGCTATGAAGTCTTTGTTTCGCTATTGCTAAAGATACAAGTCTTAATTTTAACCATTAACGGTCCGTAAATTATAGGAATTGGTCATTAGTTATCAAGCTGTATGAATCGCGACGGTGACCTGCGAGTAAAGCGCGACAAGTCTGGCGAACCCGCACCTTATCTTAATTCACTGTTATTATTTGCGTTGATACAAATAAAGTGCGATGCTTGTAAACAACGCTAACTTTGCTTTCAGACAATCTGTATTGTGTCTGAAAGCACAGTTACCGTTGTTTTATGTCAAGGTCTGTTCTTAGACTAGCTCGGATATCTGAATATATCTGAGCTAATCTAAGGACAGTCGGGGTAGTGACGTCTTTATCTAGCCAGTTCGATAGCAAGGAGCATTAATGGGTCCTTTGGGGACCTTATGTAGTCCTTTGTTCTGTGTTTGCTTTGCAGTGTTAAATTTCGTCACTGCAGACCCACTATTAGTGGTATTTCTATTCCCTTTGATAATCGGAGGTCCGGTTTCATCTTCATAAATATGGAGAAGCATCAGATCTTCCACTCTTTGTAAATATTATGTAGGTAAATGATTAGTCTTATTCTTCAAACTATTTAAAAGAGACAACAAAATAGATTTCACTCTTAGAAGTCTTCGACGTATTGTTTAATCTGTATTGTACTGATAAAAGGCAGTGAGTAGGTAATCCTAACTATTATTATACGAGGGCTGCACTAAAAGTATCGGGAATGGAATATTTCCACTGTTCCTGTCATATTAAAATCTTTTTAATTGAAAACTCCTTGGTTTTAAAAATCGAATACCATTTATTTATTTTAAAAAAGATTCTCGGTCTTGTCACAAGGTTTTGTCAAACTTGTTTAGTCGTTGAGAAAATGGAATTGACTCGAGAAAATTCAAGAGCTATGATTTATTATGACTTTCGAAGTGGTTTAACACAAAAACAGTGTGTTGACCGGATGATTTCTGCATTTGGTGATGAAGCCCCATCCAAAACCACAATTTATCGCTGGTTTGCTGAATTTCAACGTGGACGTGTCAAGCTCAGTGATGATCCCCGTCAAGGTCGTCCAAAAACTGCAGTCACCCAAGAAAACGTTGATGCTGTGCGTAAGCTGATTAAGGAAGATCGACATGTGACATACCGCGAAATTCAGGCAACTTTAGACATTGGCATGAGTCAAATACAAATAATCTTGCATGAACAATTAGGTGTAAAAAGTTGTTTTCCCGATGGATACCGCATTCGCTCTGTGAAGAGCAAAAAGCGGCTCGCGTTACTTGGTGCGTCAGAACTCTCAAAAAATTCCACGCAGGATCCTCAAATGCTGTATACAACATCGTATCAGGTGACGAATCCTGGATATACGCGTACGAACCCGAAACAAAAAACCAGTCACGAGTTTGGGTGTTCGAAAATGAGTTAAAGCCAACAAACATTGTTCGTTCACGGAGTGTTGCAAAAAAAAATGGTGGCCACGTTTGTCTCCAAAACCGGCCATGTTACGACTATTCCTCTTGAGATACAAAGAACGGTTAATGCAGAATGGTATGCTAGCATTTGTTTGCCACAGGTCGTTTCTGAACTGCAACCGTCGCATCATCCTCCATCACGACAATGCGAGTTCTCACTTCGCGCACAGAACAAATGAGTTTTTAGAGCAAGAAAACATAGAATTATTAGACCATCCGCCGTACAGCCCCGACCTAATCCCTAATGATTTCTATACTTTCCCTAAAATAAAGAATAAATTGCGTGGACAGAGATTTTCATCACCTGAAGAAGCTGTGGACGCCTACAAAACGGCCATTTTGGAGACCCCAACTTCCGAATGGAATGGTTGCTTCAATGATTGGTTCCATCGTATGGAAAAATGTGTCAAATTTCGCAGAGAATACTTCGAAAAGCAATAAATACATTTTTAAAGGGATCCATTCTATTTGCATAATGTTCTCTTTCCTAATATACTTTGGCATAACAGTTCTGGCATAATTTGTTTTGCCATAATATTACTTTGCCATATTTTTTTTTGGCATACTGCTTATATTGGCATAATCATCATAAGGGCTAATTTGTTTTGGCATAAATTTAACTCACATAATGTTACTAGGCATAGTGACTATTAGCATAGATAATAGTAGTTAGGCATACAATTACAAAAAATATTAATATAAATGTATAATTAGTATTCCCTTAAAAAATCAATAGGTATGTTGTGCTACAAAAGTTGGTGACATAAACGAATCGCTGCAAAACCTACCCCACGTAGTCTTATCTGTCCTACCCCTAGAGTGTAATTTAAAATCGCGTTGGCGCGGAGGGGCGCGGCGGCCCGCGAGCTGAGGAGCAAGTGGTTTTAACGGACGCCGCCGCGGCTGAGGCTGGCCGGCAAGCTGGCCAGCCTCAGCTCAGTCACGGCGTCCGCAAGCCGAAGCTGCGGTGGTGAGCGTTAAACACATCTGCGACGATAAGCTCGCGTGGGACCGCCGGAGCCCCGCAGCGCCGGAGCCGTGACAGAAACCATGCCTGCTGCATGCTTGCTTGCATGCATGGTGTATGCTAACATTTTAGAAGTCATAATTATGCTTCTTTGTTATGCCTATAAAAAGTATGTTTTAATATCATTATGCGTAAATGAATTTATGCTTTAGAAGGTTATGCTTAGTCATTATTATGATCAGAGAAATTATGCTTAAAAAATATGCGTAAGCTGTTATGCGTAAATAACATTATGCGAAGATTTAATTAGGAGAAACAAAAGTAAGCCAAGTTATATTAGGTCTTAAAATTATATGCAAATGAATAGGGAACCTTTTTAAATAGTAATGTTGTGTCACTTCCTTGATTCCCGAAATTTTCAGTGCCGCCCTCGAAAGTGAGTTGGTTGGTTTGTTTGTTACGCTTTCACGCTAAAACTGCTGAACGAACTTGGATGAACATTCCCACGGGATCGACACTTACGCGGGTGCAACCGCGGGGCGCAGCTTGTAAATAATAATATAGTAAACTAGCTGCCACCGGTTTCACCCGCATTGTGGTGTTGGCCAGGGAGGGTTGACTTCTCCGGACCTCTTTAACCTCTATATCAACGATCTGATCGCGGAACTCAGAATAACCTAAGTTAGCTGTCACCTAGGCATTGTCTGCGTGAACAGCTTGACCTTTGCTGATGACTTGGTTCTTTTGAGTCCCTCGATTAAAGGCTTGAAGAAACTTTTTTCTGTCTGTGAGCATTATGCTGATGCTCACGGACTGAAATATAATGTACTCAAAACCGAATCCATGGTATTCAGGTCTGGAGCTGTTCCGGGGAACATACCCGGTCTGTACTTGAATGGTGCGACCATAAAGGTCGTAAAGCAGTTCAAATATTTAGGGCACATTTTGACGGACAGACTTCACGACGACTGCGAATAAAAGGAAGAGAGCGTAGGGCCCTCTTCTCAGTGAGGCAGTGTACCAAGGACGTAACTAACACTGTTCAGAGCTTATTGCTTGTCAATGTACACCTGCCAACTCTGGTGCAACTTCACAAAAAGATATACAGTGCATTAAGGGTTCAGTACAATGATGCTTATCGAACCATTATGAAACTGCCAAGAATCTGCAGTGCCTCGAGCATGTTTGCCGAAGCGAGGGTCTCGGACTTTTACGCCATCATGAGGTCGAGGGTCGCATCTTTTTGGCAAAGTTTGAGATGCTCCAGTAACAAAATTTTGAGGGTTGTCTCGTGCAACCTAGCAAGTCCCATATTTGCGCACTGGATTTCTGAAACGAGAATAAAAATGACGAAAGACTATGTATGTTTTTGAAGACTGGTAATTTTTAATGTTTTTCCTGTTTTGCTACTTATTTATAATATTTTTGTTTAGGGGTCTTTTGCCTGAAATAAAACATTTTTTTTAATTATTTTTTATAATTCTCGATCTCGTGGGAATGTCGGGATAAAAAGTATCCTATGTCCTGTTCCAGGTCATGGTCTACTCGTGTGGCTAATTTCATCCAAATCCGTTCAGCCGTTTTAGCGTGAAAGCGTAAAACAAACAAACACTTTCGCATTTATAATATTAGTTTGGATAGCTCGCGGTCAAAAATAGCTGGATTGCGTGTACACTTGCGTTAAAAAGAACTAAGTAGTTTACATTTCATGGAGTACCGACACGTTGTGCGTCAGTGTCGTTCAGTGATTTATGGAGTCGTGTAGTCGTGGCTGATTGCGGTCACAGACAGCTCAAGTTCCTGTAATCAAGTCTTCAGCTAAAAAGTTAGGCGCGTGTTGCTTCGACACGTGCTTTCTGGTCGTTTTTCTTAGATTCGGCTTGGTTTCGGACCCCAGGATTTAAAGACGGGCTTAGAATTTAGATCTCATTGCGGGAAAGTCCGAAAGGGATACCGTGGCCCTATTTTTTAATTTTTTTTGGTTGGAATATCATCAAATGACGTCTCCCGCTCTGGGTGGAGCGGGAGGGCGTGTCAGACTCTTACTGACTAAAACCCACCCGTGTTCCTTCTGTTGCCTGTGCAATGCCAGAGGTATCCCTTTCGGACTTTCCCGCAACCCCGGCAGGCAATGGTCTCATCGGACCCCTTCACTCGCTGACACTTTAAGGCGCGCGTGGAACACAATGCGCCGTCAACCCGGGCTTGGTCCTTACCGGACGGCGAGCTACCCATTGCTCACCGTCCGCAAGCCCGCGCCTACGGTGGCCGGGAATCAGCAATTAATTTCCGACCCCAGGGCGTCTCCTCCTGCGGCGGCTAGGGGCGTGAGGGCGCGAAAGTTGCTTCTCCCTCACGCGTTCCGCCTCCTCCTTCGCGAGCATTACTGCTTCGCAGAAGGAGGTGACGGCCTCCCATGCCCTCTCGCTCCGTACCTTGGCCTGGACCGGGGCCGGACGCGAGAGATCCCCGCCACCGATCGCCTCCACGAGGACACGGTGGTGCTCTGCCCAAGCCGGGCATACCTCCACAGTATGCTCCACCGTGTCCTCCGGGCGATCCACTCAGTGATGACACCCGGGCGTTTCCTCCCGCCTTATCCGAAACAGGTACCTCCCGAAACAGCAGTGTCCGGTGAGGACCTGCTTCAGGCGGAAGGTGAGGAAGCCGTGGCGCCTCTCCAGCCACTCCTCAAAGAGGGGACTTATCGCCGCAATAGTGGCGTGCCCAACACTGGGTTGCGACAATCGCACTCTCCATGACGCCATGAGATCCCGTCGGAGCTCTGTCCGCTATGCCGCGATTTCTCGCGGCGTTGGAGTCAAGCCCCGGCGTTTCGCGCCTCCTCGCGCCACTCCCAAATATGCGCGAGGACTTTTGCCTCCAGATCCCATGGCGGCAATCCGGCAAGGAGGCTCGCCGCCTCACCGGAGACCGTGCGGTATCCCCGAACCAGCCGGGTGGCCATGACCCTCGCGGGTAGGCCGCCGCCTCAACGAACGCGCCCACACCGGTGCCCCGTACAGGGCCATGGACCGCACGATCCCCATACCGTGGCCCCCTGGCATTGCACAGGCAGCAGAAGGAACACGGGTGGGTTTTAGTCAGTAAGAGTCTGACACGCCCTCCTGCTCCACCCAGAGCGGGAGAAGTCATTTGATGATTTAAGATCTCATTCATAGAGAACGTGAAATTCGCCACCCACTTGTAGAAGCCTTATGAATGTTGCCAATTTCCATTTATTCCCCGAAAAGAGATACATTGCAGTCTGTGTATCTTAGCAATATTTTATGATGTGTACCTATCGTAGTAGAATGGAGTAAATTATGTAAAAAATATTAATTTGATTTTTTTTATTTTGTGGATTTTTTTATTAAAGCTTAAATGATGTGTAATATGACCCCAAGAACATATAAGTATAAATCAGTCGCCGGCCGTGTTTGTTATTTTTGTACATTTTAAATTTTAAAATAAATCTTATTTTTCGCATTACATTACATGCAGTCTGTTTCAAAATGTTGAGTCTCAAATTATCCATTGTTCGATTCAATCCCTGGTAATTCAGTTTCATTGATAACGAGTTTCCTAATCATTTTTGGATTTGGATGATGATGCAAACGAAGCACGAATAGAAATGCCTGAGCTATAAAGTCAATATCGTAATATCTGAGGACATATTAGCATAAATATGACTATTGATTTATTGAAGTACATGTCGAGTGCAGAATTTGGTATTGTAACCGGATTCGTGAGGTCGGGGGCGCTCGGGGCCCTGTATCGACCGGGGACTGACGCGCCGGTTGTTGACCGACGCTGCGCCTGCAGGCTGCCCGGGTCCGGTTCACTCCGGTTCACGCCGGTGCACTCCGCCTAATTCCGCGTCTAGACTTGGGGCAAGGACCCTGGGGGTGCTGACAATGCAATTTGTGCCACCTTTTGTTGTCTGCTGGCTTTAATACTCCCGCGTGGCTTCGCTAATGTTTCTCCACCCACTCACTGTCACTTAGCTACTATTTGTACACAAGTGAGCTCTGGCAACTTTATTTTTGGCACCAGTTTGGGTTTTTCAGTTTCTTTTCAATTAAATATTCGTTATCATCAGCGCATTGCGAGTATTGCGACGTAATGCTCTATGCCATACGTGTGCATGGCTTTAATGTGTGTTGATGTTCCCTAGATAGATGTTGAGTGCTCTGCACTTTATTTTGGGTCGTATTCATAACAATCATAACTCAAACCGGCTACTGAAACAACACTTATTTCATAGTTGAGGAGCAGTAATGACTGTAATGTGTTGATGATATCGCGCTTGTACAAGTTGCACACCAGTAAACATTAATCGTTATTGCTTTTCATCAAGTGGGTGTCGATCCTTAACTTGGAAACTTGTAATAATTCTTAAACATCACTAGACGTATAAATTTCCTTTCTGTGTAAACTTGAAGGGCACATGAAGGTGTTTCGTCGGACATTTACTAATTCTGCGTATATTCAGATATATTTTTCGGGAATATTGTGAAAAATAGAACTGGAGTGAAGGACATCCCGGTCAATAGGGCACCGGGTCGCTTAATTAATTCATAAATTGAATATCTAAAAGACATGTAATAATAATCTTATATGTTCTGGAGTCTGATAAAATTGACGATGAGAAACTTAGAAATTCAGCTCACATTTAGCAATCTCACGGGTCACAACACTACCTGAAGTGATTTCCACTTCCTAAGGGTGAAAATAAAAAGGTTGTAGTCCTGAGATCAGTAGCTGGCAGCAGGTCCTTGTTGCCGGCCACAATGTGCGAGGCTAACGACCCACGAAACCAGTTAACCAACTAGTTGCTCTAGGTTGATCGCTCGTGTTGTTCAGACTGCTTTTTTATGTTTTCGAAGCAAACTACTAATGAGGTAAGATTCGCCCATCAACAAGTTGCGTAAGCTTCTGTAGAAAACTTTTTGGGCCTTTTTATGGTTCTGCATTTAGCATTCTCGGTTGCTTAACAGGATTTATTTGGTGGCGAGGAGTGTATGGAATATTAATGAGGATAAAATGCGTCACTTGCTCAGCTCATAATTATGTTGAGCATTACTTTATGAGGAATTCTACGCCGAGCTCGATTTGTGCTCTGAAGTACCAGAGGACTTTGCGATTCAGCATTTACTTAATGCCAAGCAGGCCTTTGTTCAGCCAAGTTTTGTATCTCGTGGCCAGATCTTAGAATTGATCATTTCATTAAATGGCCACCTAACATTGGCCATATCGTTTAAACGTCAACGTTTAATGATATGTCAGACGACGTTTCGCCATGTAATTAATGCATTAATAATTAATCCATGGTGTAAGGTGCTGTAGTAAAAATAGCCAAGTAACTGCGACTAATTTGCAGTAACGCTCGACGGCCGCTGCCGCGGCACCGCACTCTTCGCTCGCTCGCCTCGCGCGCGGTTGGTCACAGTTCTAACCTAAACTTACCTATTTGGTCGGGGTGCCACATCAGCGGCGTAAATATTTAATTTTTAAATACTCATTTCAAGTGCCATGTTGCATTAATATCATATTTGGAAATCCAATAAAAGTCCATCGACTTAGTTTGCGTGATCACCCTACTTTTTTGATTTGTTGTATGCCGCCGCCATGATGCACAACAAAAACGAAGTGACATCGACGCCTCTACCGGTAGATAATCTAACTATTTTACGATGTGATCACTAATGTTTGGCCACATTATGAAATAGTCGTGCGATTAACTTATTATATCGTTAAACGTTGAGTATTCATTGACCTGGCCAGGCTACATCATGATGTGACCAGTGGTCGATGTTCATTTCATGAAATGATCAATTTTAAGATCTGGCCACGACATATCCACGGACTACATCAACTGAAACTGAAGCCAATTTTTGGTTGCAGTATGTTTAGTTTTATGAAGTGGCTGAAACTTTCAGACTTTAAAAGTCGACCAGTATTATTTGAATTCAATATTTATAGACTTGCGGGACGGCGAAGAAACTTAGGTGCATTAAAAAAAACCGGGTACGTAACTTGTGTTTCAAAAAATTGTTGATAATCGCCCGAGTTTAGAAAAGTCCTCTTTTTGATGTTTTCATAACATTGCGTTTTTATAAAACTACAAGGAATAACGCACTTGATTACCGCAGAAAGCGATTTCATATATTAAAGTCGATCGTTTCCACTTTTCTAACAGCAGGCATGTATTATCCGGTTAATCCTCCGGGCTGAGTGCACTGCCTAGCGGTAGCCCTATTTGTAAAATCACTTACATGCAGAGGGACATTCATAAAATCAATACAAATACTTTGTGGAACGTGCGCGCGAATAATACGCGAGCGAAACCCTGATTGGCTTGATGGAAGGGTACCCAGAGCTTTGACTTTATGCGACTCAAATCGCTCGCTGAAGTGAATTTGTCTCAGGCTACTTAGAAGAGAGTAAACAGTAAAGTAGTTTATGCTACACTAGGGCATTTTATGTAATGTAAATAGCTAATGTTCATAATATTACTAGCATAGCGGTTTGCTGAAGACTTTCTGATAAAACCTGAACAATGATGAAGTTTCAAGAAAGATGTTATAACTAGCAGTGTCAGAAGTAGGTCGCTACCATTAGGTTGAAAGTGTTGTTTCAAGATCAGAAGTTTTAAATACTTGTGAAGCTAACCATTATAGAAGGTGATTAAGTCAAAAATTTAAAACACTGAATCCACAAAAACTTTAAAGATGCAACGTTAGATTACAAAAATGCAAACAAGAGAGCTATTGACCACTAAAAAGCTTATACACAGTTCCTGTTCATTCAAATTGTATCTATACAAGTAAATAAAACGATATTTCCAAATCTTAGCTCCCTAGTAATGCTGAGAGCAGTCAATTGCAGCGATACCGTAATAAGACGCTATTATTGCTAACCGGTTCACCAAGAAAGATATACATATGTACAATACTCCTCAGTATTGTACATATGTATATCTTTCTTGGTCACGCGAAATACGAGCTCTCGTTTAAATTTTGCTGTAACTGGGTGTAATTTCTGGAACATTAGTCGACCAAAAAAACCAACATTTTGATTACAGAAAGTTACAACGTATAAGATATATTTGAAGAATTAATTATGATAATGAATGAGTAACAATAACACATCGACATAACAAATGCAAATCACTAACTGGTCGTGCTTTTTATAATATTTACTCGTGCGCGTGCGACAAAAACAAACTAGATCCAAGGTTCCTGATTATACAGCGACAGCAACCAAGAAGTTTTTAATATTATATTTTTATTAATTTCTTGTCATGTCCCAGATGACACGTCAAGCATACTGAATAATTCATCGTTAAAATTCATAACAATATCGGGTTTACTTAAATTTAAATATTGTAGTTGCAAAATAGGTATGGAATATTTTTCTGCTATATTTTTATCAATCCGTACATTTCAACTTTGTAAATCGATCCCAGATATCACAGCTGTAGTAGCTCATCTGATCCCGTGGGTGTCAAAAAAAGGATGTATCAGCTTTAATTGGAAGCAAGTAGCTCGATATATCATGGTAAAAACTGGCGTCCATGCAAGTAAATGATGAATGCAGTTTCACTGCACCCTTTTATGGGAGAGTACGCTACATTCAACACAAAAGCTATAGTAGGTCGTTGCCCATTTTTCTGTGGGAATCACTTGAGGTTGAGGAGGTAGAAGAGGGCCGTGAGTGCAACATGTTCCAGTCACCCCTGGTTCTTGTGTCGAGTGCTTGGCTTTGTGTACGCGCTGCACAGATCAATGCAGGGGCGCAGAAAATATTTTTTAGCTTCTCGCTTAGTTTCCAAGTTACTTGTTTATTACGATGGCAACTAGACTGACCAGAAACAATACTTTCCAACAAAATGTATCAAACAAAAATCACAATTCCCGTGTTGGGATCAGTGCCCTGTCCCCACACGCTTGGTGACAGACTCGCTTTATGTTTGTGCGCTCCGCTGCTCCGCTAGGTGCTCGTTGAGGGCGACCCAAAGCCAATTAAATTGTTGGCAATGTGAACCATTATGTTTCCTATTTTCCATGGAAACCCACACGAGGTTTTCAATGGAAGTGTAAATACGTGATCCGTTCTTCACATGTAGTGTTCGTGTGCTTGAACGTTTACAGGGAACGCATCGAGGTTGCTCCGAGGTTAATTTCTTGTTGGAAACAATTTCCATTTAATGGAACTGAAAAGTTATCCTCGATGGAGGCATTCGAGGAGCACAAAAGACTTTTATGATGAGTTTTTATTAACAATACAATAATAGCACTAGGCTCGCCCTCTATTACATGGGACATAATATACACAGCTTTATGGATTTCTCATCAGTCGTCCTATCGGTTGCAATACGAACCTTACATTTTTTGGCAGTGCGACCATGGTTGCGCCACCATGGTGTCCTAATGAGATATGGGCCTTAAAATCTCGTATCATTCTGCGCAACCCTTCGGGGAAACAAGGCGTGAAGTTATGTTAAGTTGTGTTAATAACCCAAAAACAATAATATAAGTTTCAAGAACATGACTTTAAACTGAATAGAACCAAAAGCTTGTTCTTGAACCGGGAATCCATGAGCCCGAAGAGGCTCCAGGGAAATCTTAAGTAGTCTTGAAAGCAACAACTATTTTGTTTAAGTAGTTACAGGAGATGCGAAAACTCAGGCTATATACCGCGGTTACGAGGAAATCCAATTACAGTTTGCATGATCTGGGATTTGATATGTTACCAAATACCAATCCGTATTAAGCTTATAAATGATGATGTTACCAAGTATAGAATAGTCGTCGTACATGACTGATGAGTGATGACGCTAACAACTATACTCAAACTCTGCCAAATTAATATTAAATTTCTGATCTGGCACTCAAGTGAAGATGATTTCAGCGATAGTATTCATGAGTAACTGTTTGATGTGCGACGAAAACATTTATATTATTATTGCTGTCTGCGATTACACGGTCAAAGGTCACTTTGTATTGGCAATTGTTCATCTGCAACCTGTTCCGACGGTTCATTCGCTGACACGTACAACTTTTGCTCGTCGTGAAGATTATAAAATACTTTGATGAAAGCTCCCCGAAATAAAATATGAAATTGGTAAAGCCTGATGGTCTAATTTATTTCCCCCAATTTATATGGTTCATGACGAATGTTGTGGAATCAGATGCTAGACAAGGCACCCAAACATTTGGCAAGGTTTAACTTTTATCCTGCAATATGGAACGTAGGTAATAGCAGATCCGAATCGAATCACTATCGCGCCGCTCAATCTGCCTTTTACGATAGCTAAATATCTACTTTCACAGTGGCCGAACGAATACATGTTTCCTCTCGGTCCGCTCACAAATTGCAAGAAAGTTTTTCATTTAGACATCTTTGCAGCTCGATAATATCACCCATCACTGGTCTTGAAGAACTGTTATTCTTTGCATCCGTGCAGATGGCGTGAATATTTGGTACACAATTATATTATGTCCTATGTTCGTATTGCGGTTACTGACTGGCTCCTAAGGAAAGGAGATGTTTCAAAATGTATGGAGCCCCGGCCACGTCTTTGTACACCATACTAAAACATGGGGAAACACAATTAAAACAGTTTTCAATCATCCAATTACTTTAAGTTGGCTTTGTTTGGCAGTAAAACACAAGAATGTACACTTGAAATTGCAACACACAACCAAAACCTGATATGACGGTAAGCTGTCATGTTGATTGATTAATGACGTTTGACATGTTTATTTGTCTAATCGTCAAATCACTACGTTTCGTTCAGTCTTTTGTAGACTCTTGAAATTAAAGCAAAACGAACATCAAACCGCGAATGACAACGAAAGCCACTCAAGTGACAGTAGAAGCCGATCTATGGTTTACTGTCATTGTTTTAACCACAGAATACCTAAATTGGCGAGATGCCATGTTGAAAGTCGATAAAAATAATTGATAAATATAAAATTATTACAAGAAAAGTATGCATTTAAGCAATTTATCTGTATTTTTCCCGAATTCCATAATTTTTTCTCGATTTTTCGAGGTACTGTACACATACTGGGCCGGATTTGGAACATCTCCTTTATTTTGTTCAACTTTGTTCTCTTCAGTTCGCGTAAAGCCATAAAGGTTTAAACATAGGGCCAGGAACATCAATCCCTTTCAATCGACCCACATTATATTATCTTGTGTTACGTAGTTCACCGCATGTGGGCTAGTTGCGACTGAAATAGAATTTTCTTTATGTTTAATTACGAAGGGAAACAATGGTGCCGATTCTCTTGTCACAAATGCGTCTAAACTAGACTAAAAATCACTAAAATTTAGTTTACTCCTGTCAAACGATGATTTCCCATTCTGAAATAGACTAAAGTGGCACAACTTAACTATATTTTAGTTTGACAGCACTAAGATTGTACTGAGATTTTAATTTAGTGAAAATGACAATTTTGCTATTCTGAATTTGACGTTTTTCACCTAAAATTTTAATTGTCCAACTAATTCTGACTATTTTTAATCGCCACTGAAAATGGTGTGGATTATTATTAGTTGTCATGAACTAAAATTCACACGAACATCTCGACTTCGGGTGCAAAAACAGTACTGTACTGGATTTTATTATTTTCTTTTGCTTATAAGTATCTCGAAAATGGTGTGTCCTATCGCAAAAATAATGAACATTTCGACCCCCTTTATAAAACCCTTATACCCCAAACACTCAACACGTTGGTAATATTTTTTTTTATTTTCCATACAAAAAGTGAAAAATTCCATATAAAACACGTCGAGGCTGCCCAACCGCGCGCGTCCGGCTCTAAAAAAATCACGGGCGGCAAACAAGTACGAGTATGTACCATGTGGAGTCGCAATTGTCAAATTCGATTTAATTGTGTCAAAATATTATTTAAATTTAGAGACTTTTTACTACAGAATAGCGTTAAGATTCTCATAGCCAAAAGTAAGGAATTTTAGTGATAGTTTAGTTAGTTTAGTCCGGTGTACAAGAGAATCGGCACCACTGTTGGCTTTTCCTTGTCTAAAAATAGTTTATTCCATCGTTTGATATTGATAAGTTGCAGTGCAATAGTATTTTAGTGGTTAGCACTTAAACTGCTTAATAAAATTATTCATTCGGCTGTTTTTGTCATTAGTGGACCAACCACTAATGAAGTGAAGTCGCACAGTATCGCGTCTATTACAAAAACAGACAATGCTCAACAGTACAATATGTATAAATTAAAATTCTACACCAGTATGCCTGATCCCACAGTTTTTTAAACCTTTTTATCCTTAAATTACGCATCCCAATTACATTTTATGGATGGTTGGAATATCATCTCGTATAACAAGTTACCGATCTTAGGGCACCAGGGGTGAATTTGTAATGAGGTCACACTTACTGAAGGGCACCTCGCCGAATGCTACGTAGACGAATGAATGCTCGCCAGTTACTTGAACTGGTTTGATTAGTGGCGTTAACGATGACCCGGTGACGTCTGAGATAACAGGCGACGATACTATTAATATTGTTCTCTCTATCATTCAAATTGTCGCACACGATTTCTCCTTGGAGGCACAGCTTTCTTCGCATCGAACAGAATAGAATATCGATGGTTCTCGGATAAAACACACCTTGTAGACTACTTTGTGCTGTCGGCTTAGATAGCAAAATGGCACTTTTTGTATGTTGCAAACAGCTGATTTGATT
Organism: Xanthia togata; assembly: GCA_963853775.1. Lineage (NCBI taxonomy): Eukaryota > Metazoa > Arthropoda > Insecta > Lepidoptera > Noctuidae > Xanthia > Xanthia togata. Next base: position 24,660,564 of record OY970805.1, on the reverse strand, counting down.
TGTCCAAATATTTATATTTGGGTTTCAAGCGATGGAGTCTTGCTCTCGCATTGATTAAACGCCGATTGTCATTTTTAAAGGAATTCTCATCCGTATCGTCGCTTCTAGTTTAGATCAGATTCTATTTCTATACTCACATTATAGTATGTATATTATTTCAGCATTTCCGGATATGAAGATGTATGTTGTGTAATTAAAAAATAAGCGCCAGATCAGTCCCGTGTGTCGCTATATCACGCGTGTCTCCGGGTCCATTGTCTGCCAGTCGATGAACCATGCTTTGAATACAATTTACTTCCACCCTTTGCTGATCAGCAAATAACACTGCGACGCATTGTTCTCCAGTCTTTGTTCTCCACGGCCGCTTCTACTGCGCACTGTTTTCCTTTTACATAATTAGGCATGTTATTATTATTTAATTCACATTTTCTTCTACGTCTCTTCTATTAGGGTCTCTCGCACTGGCCGATAACTACGCAGTAAAACCTACGTATAAAATATATCAGATGCTTCGGATAGTAAACAGAGTATTAATATTTATAAGAATTGTATAGTTTGTAGAACCGCGGAGGAGCGACACCGCGCTCGTGTCACGGCACCTTGCCAAATGTTACATGTTGAGATCCAAATCTAAGGTTAATCTAATGCTGGTTTTATGGATGATGGGTATTTTAACAAACTCTTAAGCGATTTCCGCTTGTGTTAAACCGGGTTTCATGCACTCGAGTAGGCGTCGCTATCGCTACGTCAGAATAAGACGTAGTATGTCGGTCTTCACCGAACAAAGGAATCAGGAGAAGGAATAGGGAGATCCCAAACATAGCAACGGCGGCTTAGGGCCGCCCTTGCTTTCAAAACGGGACCGAAATGATGCATCTATTAACTGGGTCAAGCTCGCTTGCGTCGGGTCGCCCGCCACGTGCTCCCCCCCGCTGCCTACTCCTCATTCACAAATACACCCAAACTTGACGTGTTACAGTTTATTTTTCCTTGTGTCTATTTCTAGTATCTTCGGCATTGTCGAAGCCCCGATATACGAATCTATCTAACTCAGTTCCATTTAGAACTCTGGCACTTCGTGTTAGAGTAATATTTTGTTGGAAACGTAACTTTTGTAATTAGGTATAACAATGAGTGTTCAAAATGACTGAATTGTTTTTCAAGGAGCGCTGAGTATTTGCATTTAAAATTACTGCGGTCAGGAACACGACCTAAGATCTGTTTCCCGGTGCTTACTGTTCCAAGTGCGGTTCGTCCAGTCAAATTAGCGTTTCACCTTGGAATGAGAGATAATAAGCTGGAAACTCGAATACACCTTCATTTTGGTGTTCTAAACGTTGACTCAAAAGTCTCATAAAATCTCGTGTCGGTGTCGTGAGTTATTCAGGTCAAAGGTCCCACAAATCGGTTTTTCGCGATTATCTAGGTTTCTGTAGCTCCAATGATGTTAATGTCCATTATAAAATTCTAGAACTTAAAATTTGCGAAATTTTTTGTATCAAACATTTTTTTATGTGCTCAATCGTAGATAGAAGGCGGAGAGCGCGCAGCGATCAGCCATACATACTGTAATTCAAGGTCAAGAGAAGATGACTTATTTCGTATACATGCAACTAACAATAATAATAATAGTTAATAGTGTAGTCTAATAGCTCGTGGCTAAGTAATAACTGCCGCACGGGTTGATCCGTCAGGTTAAGCTACGCTTGCCGGGGTTGGTCTGTGGATGGGTGACCATCTTTACATACCGAGACTTCTCCGTGCCTCGGAAAGCACGTTAAGCCGTTGGTCCCGGCTGTCATTCGTGGATCTTTGACAGTCGTTACGGGTCGTCAGAAGCCCGAAAGTCTGACAACCAGTCTTACCAAGGGGTATCGTATTACCCAGTTACTGGGTTGTGGAGGTCAGATAGGCAGTCGCTTCATGTAAAATACTGGTATTCAGCTGCATCCGGTTAGACTGGAAGCCGACCCCAATATAGTTGGGAAAAGGCTAGGCAGATTTGAGTGTAGTCTAATAGTTTAATTAAGGACCACGCTACCGCATTAGGGAAATCCTGTAATGATAGCAGTGTTTGTGATAAATAAATAAATAAACTTATTCTAAGGTAACATTTTATTAATTATTAATGTAATCTAAAAACAAAAAATGATTATCAATTTATATTATCATGAGGCTAAGTAATAACTGACGCACGGGTCGATCCATCAGGTAAAGCTACGCTTGCCGGGGTTGATCTGCGGATGGGTGACCATCTTTACATACCGAGACTCCTCCGTGCCTCGGAAAGCACGTTAAGCCATTGGTCCCGGCTGTCATTCGTGGATCTTTGACAGTCGTTACGGGTCGTCAGAAGCCCGAAATCAGACAACCAGTCTTACCAAGGGGTAACGTATTACCTAGTTACTGGGTTGTGGAGGCCAGATAGGCAGTCGCTCCATGTAAAATGCTGGTATTCAGCTGCATCCGGTTAGACTGGAAGCCGACCCCAATATAGTTGGGAAAAGGCTAGGCAGATTGATTGAATTTATATTATCATGTCAGTTCTATAAATTTGTCAATTAAATATTCATTTATGCTATAATAACATTTATTTAGTAATATCCTTTTTAATCTATTTGTAAAAACAGCAATCTTTTTCTCATTTCTGAGTACCTCGGGTAGTTTGTTATATATTTTTATCGACATAACCAGTGGACTAGATGAGTGCATTTTTAAACGGGATATCGGTAGGTTTAATCGTGTTTTGTATTGGAGTGTGTATCTTGCTTGTAGGTATGTCTTCTCGTTTTGTGTAAAAGTCGTGGTGTGTGTGTGCAAACTTACAGATTTCCAGTATGTAAATACAAGGAAGAGTTAGAATGTTTAGTTTTTTGAAATGGGGTTTTCAGCTATCTGTTTGTTCTAAATTAACTAAAATCCGAAGTAACTTTTTTTGAGTTGTGAACAGCGTCGGTGCGTCTGTGCTATTTCTCCACATTATCACGCCGTAGCTAAGCCATGCATGAGCATAAGTATAGTAGGTGACCATAGCTGTTTGCAAGTTTGGTCTTTTTTATTTCTCGAAAAGCGTACAAAAATTTGGAAAGTTTGGATTTTATTTTCTGTACGTGTGGTTTCCAATTCTTGTTTGAATCTATAGTTAAGCCTAATAGTGGGAATTCATTTATTGATTCAATTTTGTGATTATTATAAGAAAAATAAGCTAAACTTAAATAGATTTAATAGCTAAATTAAGTTAAGCTTCTGGCATGAGGTGTTGGGGTCGATTCCCGGGTCGGGCAGTGTTATTGGGTTTTTCCATCTGGAATTGATCAGTGGCAGCCTGGAGTCTGGATTTGTGCCCGGTTGATGGCAATAGGCTCGCTCCCTGTGACATGGGACTTAAACATAACTGGCGAAATTTGGGTGTACTACAGGTACACCTCTGCCTAACCCTTCGGGGAATACAGGCGTGATGTTATGTATGTAATACAAGTTATTCATTGATATTTTAATGATTTAATATACAAGGTATTATTCGCCGAGATGCACAGTTGACCTTGAATTACAGTATGTATGACTGATCGCTGCTCGCTCCTCCCTCTATCTCAAAAACGGTTGAACGCATGATAAAATGTTTTCGCAAAAAAATTGTCGCAAATTGTATGCTCTAGAATTTTATAACAGATATTAACATAATTGTAGCTATAGAAACCTAGATAAACGTGAAAATTGATTTTTGGGACCTTTGACCTTGAATAGCTCAAGACGCAGACACGAGATTTTATGAGATTTTGAGGCAACGTAAAGAACGCCAAAATAAAGCTGTACCTATACAATTTCCAGCTTATTATCTCTCATTCCGAGGCTTACCGTCTTTTTACGCTAATTTGACTGGCCTAGATTTTTATAACCAGCCTTGTTGAGCTTAACGAAGTTTTTGTTTTATACGAGTAAGAAAACGTAGTAGATAAAGAAGATTTGTCGCTTACTTGGCATGACGGTAGTCGGTAATCTCCTTCAGTCGCAGCTTGGAGCTATTCCATAAGTATTAATAAAAGCTTGAGGGAATAACATACTATTATCAGGAACAAAAATATGCTTTCCTAGCGATAGAGCTCTTTGTGAAGCATCTTTTCCAGAGAAGTATTACCAACACACCTATCTCTGACTCCCCCTCCGAATAAACATTGCAGTTTTCCAAAGCAGTTTAAATATGGATATGGCTATGGGTGCTGGGACTGCAGGTGTAATGACTTAAACCTGAGACATGCTTTGCGTCTTGGCAACGGCAATGCAGCTGCAGCTCTGGTATTGCAGATGTCTAAAGGCGGCTGTGATCACTAACCATCGGGTGACAGGTGCAGTTTTGGCTTCTTTGCCATACAATAACATAAAAAACTAAGGAATTAGACAAGGCTCAGGGCATGAATTTTATGATTATTATTATCAATGCATAATACATGCGTCAGCTACGTGCAAATGTGAATTGTATTTGAATAAGTAGTAAGTTGGCTAAGCATAAGCAACACAGCGCTAGGTTGTGAATGATCGTGAAAGTTAGCCCGTTCGTGACATACTTTTTGATTTACTGCCCTTATTGAAAGTCCCCATTTTTCTTGCGTCAGACAGTTTAATAGTCCAAAATGTACAGCTCCCTGAAATGCCACCCTCGCGTTTTGATAAATAAAGAGACGTTTGAAACTACTCCTCTCTTATCTATAGTTTCTGATTCCGTGTTAAAATGGGTGTGTTCGGCTTTTTGAAGCGCTGAATGCGCTTGTCTATTCATTCCTGGCCTTAGTAAAATCCTTGTAATTCCATGAATGTCCGCAATTTAGTTTTGTTTTGATGTATTTTTGCTATCTATGTGTTTATCAATACAATAACACATGTATTGTTTGTTATTATTGTGGTTCCTATTACCTATTTTGTGCTTTTAGATTTATCTTTTACTCCAAATATTCTAGAAGTGCTGTTGGAGGATGCAGACTATGGATGTATCCTATTATTTTTGTACCAATTGTTATATCATGTTATAGTTTGGGCATGCCAACAGAATAATTCATTTATATATTATTTCAAGTTGATTCACAACGCATTAGATACGTAGTAATATTAATACAATGTGTTGCTAATTTATTCTTTCACTATTATTGGAATTGCCTGAGTGAAAGAGGTCAGAGAGAGAGCTTATCGCGTTGTTTTTATCGATGCCAAAGTTGTCTGTAAGGCGATGTAGGCCAAAGACATCCATTGGCAGGTCAAGTTCAGTCTGCTTGCGTTGTCATACGTCTCTTACACAATCTTTTAAAAGTGTCACGAACGACAAGAATCAAAAACGCGTTTGAATCGTATCGAAACGGTCGACGCCTCGCCTGAAAATTTAGTAATAAAGGTGAAAATCTATTAAAGAAATTTGACACATTGTAGTAGCTTGATGTGCTGGCGTCTGTACATAATGTAAATATTGATAAATGTGCCCATTTAATGTTAAGCCACGGAGTTAGGTGCAATGTTTCTCCGAGCCAGGTCAGTTTATTCAGCCGAAACCGAAGTCCATAGTCGTAAATAAGGTTGAATACTTTTGGGAAAGTTTTTGTTATTCACAGAGCTCGATATAATTGGTGACAAATAAGGTTCTTTTCGTGTCTACGTCCTTTTCTTTTTGGTCCTGTTTCAATACATGTTTGGAACTTTGATCAATAAAGCTTTGGTTGTAACTGGAAAATAATTTCCCTGATTGTGCGACCCCGTAAAAATTCAAAATTCAAAATTCAAGTCATTTATTCAAATACACGTACATTCCAGAAAGCCTTAGTTATGTTCAATATTCATGTTAAATATTCATGCTAGCTTTGCATCGACTAATGAAGGTCTTTTTTCAGTTTTGATGTATTTGTTACCTGTCACAGGTTTGGTTTGTTTTATTCTAGTTGATAGTGACTATAAATGCAAGCCCAGATATAGCCGTAGACGTAGTTTTATCTTTTCATAACAGTCACAGAAACTCACCGGCTTCTCTTTTTCTTGACTGTAACAAAAGCATTGACTGTGACAAAAGATATATATAGATAAGCTTGCATATTTACGAATCGTTGCAGAAGCGCTGACGCTGCTAATTAACACACATCGCGAAATATTATTATGAAATACATGATTAAATAATATGATCGTATTGAAACCCGAGTCCTCTCCTTAAGTGAGGTTGCGTAGGTACTGCGACACCGACATTGATTCTAATATTATATCGGGCCGCGTTACCACGCAGATTGATCACGCTTCTTCATCAAATTGTCTTTGTGCAACGAATCAGTGCAGTTCTAAGAGTACATCGGAACAAGATTCAATCACGTTTGTTAAAATAAACATCGCCTTTCATCCTCTTCAAACGGATATTCGGTAAGGTACATGAGATCCCATTGGCGAAATATTTCAACAGAGTTGGACGCAGCCTGCCTGAGATAAATTAATTTTAAATTTTACGTGTAGGGTGATAATATTCAGACGTTTTATTATATTCCTTTGTGGAAATTTTCATTCTATGACTGTTTCTCAAGACAAAATAAAGCTTTTTATTTAGTCCGCAAGAATAAATAGCTTCTAAAATCTTTTCGAAAGCTGTTCTTCATTAATCCGCAAAAATATACTTATTTCGGTAAGGTGCTCGGCGATTATTTCGCCTACTGAAGGTTGAGTTGTTCCTTTTGCATATTAGCTACAAACTTATAAGCGTGCCACTAGCTACAAACTTATGATTACCGAGGCAGTAGTCGGAAAACAATCAGTGGTTGGCACGCGAGACATGGCGGCCGCGGGAGCTCTAGCATGTCTTCATATAAATTGACGTCGACAAGCTCGTCTCGGAGGTTGGTGCACGCATCGCGTTTTGTTTCCCAACTTTTATTCGTTTACATTACTTGTGTTTGGGTACCCAATAAGGCATCGATAGTTATCAACGTAGCTCGTAGCTCATTAGATCAAGGCCGTTTTGTTTGTTTGATAACGATGCAATAATGTTTCTCATCAACCTAAAGTAGTTGCAAGTTTTGTTTCCTGTTGGCTTCTTTGCCCTTTATGGTAAATGACGTAATTCCTGCAGAATGATTACCAAGGAAGTGAGATTACCAAAATATTATGAATGCGAAAGTGAGTTTGTTTGTTTGTTACGCTTTCACGCTGTAACGGCTGAACGGATTTGGATGAAATTTGTCACATGGGTAGAACATGACCCGGAGAAGGGCATAGACTTTTCATCCTGGAACGCAGACGAAGTCACGGGCAACAGCTAGTAGCAAATAATCATGGAACAAGTTTATTTAATTTTGATTGGAGTAACACTATTAGTTGTCATTAAGACTTAAAACCAAGGAAATGTATAATGTTAAGAACCAGTGAACAATAATGGATGAGACGTCGTCGTCGTTAACTTAAACGGTTATGACGCTAGTGAATGTAAGCGAAAGTTATGCATCAAATTTAAATGAATCCTAAGCAGCCAATAGATTTGACTCGGCAACGGAAAATGTACAAATGACTACATAAATAAAACGTGGGATACTGGCGTAACAGCTACGCTTGGCAGGCCAATAGGTGATTGTAATGTTATTAGTATACAGGTGAATGCTGCCCAGCATGTGCATTAATACACATTATGTAGGTATGTGATTTCGGTATTGCCTTTTTCGGCACATGCGCTGAAGGAAATAATCTGTCGGATCATATGCCTAGTTGCCTTGGTATTGTCAATTGTGCTATCTTGCTATCTATCAAACAGTATATAGTATATAGTACAGACTGTACAGAGTACAGCGCTTGGCTCGAATTGACTACAAACGTCCTCGTAACTACCTGTCCTCGATAGCGTTTTGAATCCGTAGTTCAAGCCGCAGCTTTACAGTTTGTGGCCGTCGTCCCACTGGGATCCTAAACACGAAAGATTGATGAGCATAGGCTTCTTTACTGTTTGCAATGCGATTTTTTGTTCTGAATAATTTACTGTATAACTGTGAACCTTTTTGGTTTCTTTTTGTGTAATAGCAACATCATGGGAGCAGAGCATGGGCATTGAGGGTATCTACTGCTTATCTGTTTTGTCAGTTGTGAGATCAATTGTGGAAATTGGGTTACTGGGTCGCTATGGTGCTTGTGCACAGGCTTGGGATCGACCTCGGAATAAATTCGTATGTTTCTCACTGGCAGATTCTGTTTTTTTTTTGTCATGTTTCAAAAAGACATGACAGTTTCACTTATATCTAATAAAGTGTTATATTTAATATAACACTATTAGATATAAGTGAAACTGGATAGAAAAATCTAGAAATCTTGACGTTGGTGTGGCTCGTTGTCTCTTTGTTTAAGACTTCTGGTGAAGTCTTTACTCACTAGAGTGGTATCGCAGCATTACATCACATGGATTCCTGCGAGAACATTTTACTTCATTGTTAATTCAGCGTCGGTACGACTCGATTGCTTTCGTTGCGGTTTCAAAACATGCTGTGCGAATATTTGAGACTCTTTTTCATTTATATCGTAAATCAGGGAGCAAAAACTTAAATCTCTCATGGATGGTATTGCTTCTACATTTCACGAGCTGGTTTATTCCTAGTTTATTCTTGATTGACGTACTAGAAAATAGAACCAGTTTCTCTGGTTTCATTAAAGTTACCAGTTTATCACCTTATCATAAACGATGTGCCATTATATTAAGCCTTTTAATTACAGGTACCCATTTTTCATTGACAGTTGAGAAACAGAATTTCTAGAATTTTCTAACCTGAAATGAAGTAACTTCCAAGTTCCACTCTTATCTTAACGCAGTTTTGCAATAAGTTATTATTATTATTTGTTATGGTCACCACACTTGTATTTTAAATTCAGGCTTTAAATAGCTTCATACGCTCAATTTTACAAATTACCGTAAATAATGATTACTACACAAACAACTACCAAGTTCTTTGTTAGGTTGATTACTTGATTATGGAATGTAAGTCCCCTACTAGCTCGATTATCTTTATTGACGTTAAATATTAGGTGGCTTTCAACTCCACCCTTTCCAAGTTATAGAAATTAATTCAGTCACGAAAATCCCGTTACCGGTTCAAGGTTCAGGTGAGCCAACCACACGTCCTTCTTAGATGGTAATCGTGAGATAAAGACATCGAGTACACTAGCTCGTGTGTTTGAGGCAGCGTGCAAAGGATTTGTGTCGAAACATGTATCGGAGTTAATTTAATTGAAGTAATCGCTTGGATGCGGCGCGCGGGCGGGAGCGAGGACGCGGCGCGCGGCGCACGCCGCACCCGCATAGCAACCGCTCGCGCGCTAATTGTTTCCACGCGCACGTTACCCAATACCTTTGCCTACTTATTTATTCTGTGGCTTTGCCATATTCTATGCATTTTTTACGTTGCAGTTTTTTTTCGTCTACAGTTATTGACGTTTATGGCTCCGTCCCTGTTTCACCGTTGTCTTTCACGGTGCACCGTACATTTTCAGTGCTTCTCTTTTATTTAGGCTGCGTTTACATTTGACGTTTATGGCAACAAAGGCTGTTTTCCTTTTTATGACCAGTTGTTTTAATAAGTTGTATCATTATAAGTGTACCTCCTTATTACTAGACAGGATATCCTTATGTGTGAGGAGGGGGAGACCTGTGTGTGTCGAACAATTTACTTCCCGCGGCTTTACAAGTTTAAATAACACACCTTTCCCAAGAAACAACACAAATTCTGCCATGTGCTCTGTAAAGTGTTTATCGCGAAGTTATTGTTGTTTTAGTTTATGTACTGAAAGTAGATTACTCGTTGATAAGGCTTAGAATAATCATAGTATTAACTCTAGAAGTAATCAGTAGCATAGATAATTTTCGGCTCCATAGCACCACTATGCTCTAAACGCTCGAGTGCCGGTAGTCAGGACATTGCATGACGTGTTCACGCGAAGGCATGCATCCATTGCTGCTAGCTTTCCATTTGAGTAAGCTTTATTGGCGTTAACGCGCAATGTAACGTAGCTAAGCGGGATTATCGTCGTGGGGGCGTTATTGCCTCAGCTAGCATAGCGGCATCTCGTTGGTCGTCTCGTCGAGCAGCCAGAAGCGTAAGTGGTGTGTATGGGGTCCGACTGTGGATCGTTTTAATGGACATGGATGTTTTCTCTATTTGTTGTAAGGTGGGACGCAGGGCCCGGGCCGCCGACCCCACCTGCCCTACCTCCACTTACGCCTCTGGATGTATCGTACGTCAACATACATACAACTATATCTGTGCCCACGCATCTTGCTAATAAACAGTGCTAATTTTTTCTACGTGTTAATTACTTTAATAATTAATAACGAGTACATATCGCGGGTACGTCGGTCGGGCGTGCAAGTAGACCGTGAGAGGTTGGTAACGCATTAAGTGGCGTGTGGCGTGTGCCGTGTGGGGACACGGACGGGCTGCGCGACTGTTTGTTAGCAACTGTGTGCCACCGTCATTGTGTGTTCTGTAACATTCTCGGGAAATGTCTCGAGTGTCTTAATCTCTGTATGCTTTTCTTCTAGTCCCGTCGACATGTGCTTTCGCTTTGTCAATCGTTCCTGATTAGCTAGATTACTCGTTTTCACGTCAGGCTCAAGTATGCTCTTTGCGTCAGTGACACCTGTATTAAGTGGAGCACATGTCGACTTATTTCTTTCACGCTGCTTGAACTCTTGGGTAGTATGTGATCAATATTTCTTTTTCGCACATTTATATTCATGCTGTGTCTGTTTTATTTTAATAAATATTTCCTAACCCGATTACTGTTTACTCATTAGTTCAGCCTGTTTTAGTATTTGAATTCTAGTTGAGTAATTTTTTAATCAACAAAACTATTGAATGCATGATTGTGATTTATTTGCAAATTACAGTTTATTGTCATCATACGTGGAACTCGTGTACAGGGAACTGTTGTATAATAATATCAATATTGTTATTGTTCTCTACATAGTTTCATATGACAGCGTTATTCACTGTTTCCTGCTTCTGGTATTTGCATGTTGACTAACGCGTGTTTCATACGGTGGATCATTTGAAAGTCTTGGCTGACATTTTCCTGTCTTTAGAAACTTGCTATTTGAAGACAAAAACTACGATGTACCTAAGTCACGTAACTCGTAAATTATCGAGATAATATGCCGCCGACCCGACAGTTCTGTAGTATGGTGTGCAACACTCCACCAACGTAATACGTTATTGGCCCATAAACATTCAGATAAGGCAGACTATGTTGAACACGGGCCGAACACTCCAGGCGCTGTGATGCGCATCGCTCCGGGAACGGAATGTCTTCATCGAAATGAGTGACTCACGCCGGGTAGTCCGCCTCACTTACGTGATGCTACACTTCCTGCATTTGTTTTGCTTTGCTTTCGCATGCACTAAGCGAGAGTCCCCGCATATCCCCGTTGAATTCTGAATATACCAGCACTGCTCTAGTCTGTGTGTCCCTGCAACCAGTGTAGGAAACGTGTAGCACGTAATCTGCGGTCGAGTATGAACACTCTCGCCGGCGTGAGTCAGTGTTGCAGCGGTACCACCTGCAGCCGGGGGCAACGGTCCGCTAACGATTGTGGCTAATTTGGTCCATACTCATACGGCGCACACCGCGAGCCGCTATATTTCCCTAGTCTCTCCATTGTTCTTGCCAAGTTACGACCGACGTGTTGCCTTGCTCGTTTCGTCGGCTTTACACTTAGGTGTGGCCTATATTAGTAAATAGAACGAGACAATTACGTGACGGAAATCTGAGATATACCGCAATTAGTGTTGTATAAAGTAGTACTTCGGAGTCATAGGCCACTGATAATAAGGCCTTATCCTTTAATAGTGGTTTTAGGAGCAGGCTTCAGTTCTACTTTAAATAACAGAAAAGCATTCTTCATTTCATTGAAATACAGAAAGGTAGAGGTTGCAGTAAACCCTTTTATGCGGGCCTGTCTATCGTTACCTGATATATTATTGATGCACAGGGCCTGCGACGACGCTGGACAACGCATTATTATTGCAGAACACGTATCCGGAAATATCTCCAGCCGTACTAGATACATCTATATATATAACAAGAGTCAATAAAAATCAAAATAATTAAATTCTGTTCGTTGGTTAGCAAATAATTTGAGAACGGCTGGACCAATTTGGCTAATTTTGGCTTTAAAATGTTCGTAATCATTCGAATTAGGAAAAATGTTTATCCTTTTTTGTATGAATTATTGAAATTAGGACAGGACAACGTCTATTGGGTCAGCTAGTTTCCATCAGTATATTGGAGCTTCACATAGTCGCGTACACACGTCGTTAATTACATTCGTAGACATATTGTTTTTGTGACCCATTGGGCCGTTTGTTTTAAATACATCGCATTATAATGGCTTAAACCTATTGAAGTATTGAGCTCTGATTCTTTGATTGTAGGAAACGCGAGTGTGTCGCCCTTGCGTATGCCTTGACATTTGTCGAATGTTTGACAAGACTAGTTGGGCCGACGCCAACGCACCAAGCTTTTGTACAAAGCTCAGTAATCGAGACAGGAGCCCTTGGGCGCCCTTTCATGGTGCGCTGCCAAAGCGCTGTTCGTAACTGATTCAAAAGTTATGTTCATAATATGCGCATTACGTATCCATTAGCGACAATGTTTGATTCGAGTGTTCCCAAGTTATCGAAGGTCAAGATTGCGAGTGACGGGAGCTGGGGCGATGAACTGATGATATTCTTGTCAAGCACTGCCTTCTTGAAATGGAAAAGACTTGTTTACTCCGCTGTTGACTGGACATCAAAATATTTTTTCTTGGTTTTTAAATTTGGAGTATATACTATGTCTTTGAAACATTTTGAGTCGTGTTTTTTAATATACATTGTATATAGTTTTTCGGTTATTAATCTGGCACAGTTAGAATTTCTTTCCTGCCTATAATCTAAATGAAGAGCGTGCCGTCGCTGCGTACTTCTTAACTGGGTTTTCGTTTCCGAAGTCTTAAAATAAAAATATCTGAGACATGCGTTAGATAGAGGTTATAGAATTATAGTGATTTCATATGATTGTTCTTTGTGATCGAAACCGAACCTTCTTTTTAAGTGGTTGCATATAATGAGTCAGTCATTATGCCGTTTGATATCATTGTGGCTTTGAAGGTAACGACTCCTATTGATTCCTCGAATGCTTTGTGCATTTGTTTGTCCGTTTATGTATGTCAATACTTCAACTTGTTACCTTCTGATTCTTTGTACTCTTTAATAACTTGAGTGTTCGGGCAAATAGTCGTACGGTTTCCTTCATCCTACTTAACATTAACCGTTACGTACTACCGCAAGTTGACGCTACATTCACATAGTGTTACAAACTGCTACGATACAGTCATTTAGCACATATTCTTTTCGGTCAAACACCCTAATTAGCATATCAAGACTTGAAAATGCGAATCTTTGTGCCTCTGTGCCGGATTTCTTCAACAAATGCATGTTGCTCTCAATTCCGTGTTAGAAACTACCATATATCGTCAGCGAGTAATTCTTTCCACACATATCCAGTGGTTTTATCTACGCGTTGTTGTGTAAACACGTGGCGGTTCGTTAACCTGTGTTGTTGTTCTCATGCGTACGCGCAGCTCGGATGTGTGCGCGTGCTGCCATCCGCGAGCCGAATGGCCGACATCTAGCAGGCTTGCACGGGATGGGTGGAAGCGATTCGTCGAAACAGGATGATACATCATTCAGTTGTTCTTTTGTTTAGTCAATTATTCGTTAATTACTAGCACGAGCAGTCGTTTCTACTGATTTTATGCTTCCGCATCAGAATTGGATTTCTATTTCCAAGAATAATTTGTTCCAATCGTCGTTTATTCGTAATGGTTTGACCTCTTCCGTCTAGATGGTACCTAAGATTACTTAACCGTCTCCCGGGTCTGCAATCATTACGTGCTTTGCCAGTGTGTGTGCTGCTATCGCATTTGGTTTCGCTGATAACAGACAGCACAACACAGATATATTGTTCAGGTTTGGTTACCGCTTTAACATAATTGTCTTATAATTCGATTCGTGTCATTAAAACATGAATCAAAACCGTGATACAAAACAGCACAGTCATCAATATTAATTCGTCCGTTGGTCATTGTTCCACGTGTTTGTTACCATACGTTGGCGTGTGGCGGCCAACGTTATGTATCGTTTCAAGTGTATGGCCTTGTGATAGACTAATCGTTTTTCACAATATACGAGATTTATTCAAATGTGAGCCGTAGTTTCTTTGCTCAAGTTTCATTTTCATCTGTTGGTTGGAAATAGTTTGCTCTGCATTGTTGTTGCCGTGACCGCGGTACTCGCAATTTGTGCGTCCCATAATTTATGGTATTGAATTTAAACTGTGTTTACTTTTTAGCTGAAGGTCGTTAGCATTCCCCATTGGCCTTGTTTTAAAATTTGTCCACATTTCGTATTTGGCAAAAGTTCAGGATGTTTGTTCGTAGATTAAAATTCTCGGATACTTGTTATTCACGTTGTGTGATTGTGTGTGAATAATTATGTTGATTTGAACAAATGATAGTGTGATATGTATGACCGTTACCAACTTTCTGGTATCTGATGGGAAAGATTTTGCTGAACCACAAGTCAGATGTTTGGAACATTAATAACTGTACACAAATATAGCTTACGGTTTATTTTGGCTTCTGCCAAAATACGTTTCAGCACTCATACGTGTGTTGGCTAAATCAATTAGCAGATTCAAAACTTTCATATATTTAATTTAAGTGCCTTGTATTACGACGGTTACCAATTCATGATTGACTTCTCAAGTCTTGGCTCAGTAAATAACGATATTTATGTACAGTCGGGGCTTTTCACTGGAAACTGGAGTGTTGGCTGTTAATTAATGCGCGAAAGTGTTCCATTGAGTTACTTTTTGCCTTCAAAGGACAGCCGATCCCCGGCTCTAGGTGTAAACCTACAAGTTTTCATAAATTAGTTTGTGTTATACCAGGTGGCTAAATGTGGATATTACATTTGTTTTGGCTACTCTTTTACTTGGCACTTTTTGTCCTCACTTTTGCGACTACTTTCACCCTTCGCCACTGGAACACAAACTGGGTCCATGGACTACATGGTATATATATATATATATGCTTAGTTAACTTAAGACCTTGCGCCAATGTTCTAAGGGTACCTACACTTTAAGTTATGTATGACACTAAGGCTGCCTGTCCACAGGAGCGGAGCGAGGCAGCGGAGCGGAGAAATGTGCCGAAATTAACCAACAGGAGCGGAGCTCTGAAGCGGAATTTAGATTTTATTGGTTAATATTGGCACATTTCTCCGCTCCGCTGCCTCGCTCCGCTCCTGTGGACAGGCAGCCTAACAGCTTGTATATTCCTCTTTCATTATTGGACCTCCACACAGTCATTTTCTAAAACTTCTATTAGGTACACAATTTTTATTGCTGTTTACTTATGCTATTGAGAATGTCACACATTAGTCCTTTAACTACCATAGGAGATAGTGGCTTTGTTTATACATAGAAGCTTTTCAATTTCATTACCTGTATTTACTTCTATTGCCTTTATTTCGCCTCGAGCCTTTTATACTTACGGAACTACAAAACTTCTTCTACGCCTGTCAAACACTCCTATAGCTGTACAGGGATTTTTTGGCGCTTGGCCAAGGTTGGAAGCAGCGTCGCCTCTTTTTTTTTTCAATACATGTCACAGAACAATAACATCAACCTGTCAACGTCATTCGAGCGCCAAAAGATCCTTGCATTGTAAGCTTAAATGATAGAATATCAAACGTAGCCTGGACGATACACTTCTTATTAACGGCTCCTTGCTGTACGTGGTGTGAACATGGGTTGGTGACGTGTGCAGGTCATGGCAAGACACACAAGGACGCGGCCAGCGTGCGCGCGACGAACCCCATCCCCGCGGCCTGCGGGCTCTACTACTTCGAGGTGCGCATCGTGTCCAAGGGCCGCGATGGGTACATGGGCATCGGCCTGTCCGCGCACGGAGTTAACATGAACAGATTACCAGGTAAGTGAATCAACGAAGATGCAGATGGAGGCTTTAAAAGCAACACCTCTTTCGTTGGTTTTGGTTGAGACAGTATCCATCAGATTTATGGTTAGTCTGTAGTTGTTCAGTAATTATATTTTTGCCAATTTCTTTGTTCATCCTGAAGTGCAAATTTATCAAACCATCGTTTCTTCAATGTTAATGATGCATATTT
The DNA here is from genome assembly GCA_963853775.1 of Xanthia togata. Taxonomy (NCBI): domain Eukaryota; kingdom Metazoa; phylum Arthropoda; class Insecta; order Lepidoptera; family Noctuidae; genus Xanthia; species Xanthia togata. The sequence continues at coordinate 24,644,344 of OY970805.1, read as the reverse complement.
AGTAGGTACATAATATAATCATTTAATTGTTTGTCGGTTTACCTGCTCGTATTACCAACAAAAGTTATGTGGTTAGCAGGTAGTGGAAGTACAAAAGAAACTGACTCATGTTAGTTAAATATTTGAAAGACATTCATTAAATAAATCAACCATATCGAACGTGCTTTTTTGCATCATTTGTGTTCAGGATTAACCAATCTACCTGCAGCCCTATTTTGAGATGAAAATGACTCCATAAAATTGGCTATTCGTAAAAGTATTGTATATCCTAGTGTCCAAACCAATAGAATAGAATAGAATATATTTATTGTAAAAACATGAGTATACATCAAATAATATGTGCAAGGTCTTAAAATAACAGGTAGATCTGCATGTTTTGCCATTTATGGCGTACAAAATAACGTTTTTTTGGTTTAGAATAAACCATAACACTTGAGTCTACACAGCAAACTAAAAAATTTGAAATATACCTAATGCTAATTAAAAAATAAAACTTAAAGTAGGTATTGTTTTTACAGATTTGGGGGTCAAATAAATTGTGAAAATGTCGTAATTATAGGAATCTATGTAGGTAATTAATTGCGTTCATTTAAAAATTCCGATATGGTATAATAGCACTTGGCTATGAGATATTTTTTTAAATTTATTTTAAACAGAGCAGTTGGCATTTGTCTAATAGGTTTTGGGATTTTATTATAAATGATTGGTGCTAAACAAAAAATACTTTTACGCATTAAAGCCGTGGTTGATCTTGGTACGCATAGTTTATTATTATCCCGTCGATTACGAATAGAGACGTCTGATAGTTTCTTAAATAGGTTAGGATTGGTTCGTATAAAAATTGCTATTTCATAAATGAATAAGGAAGGCAGACTTAAAATGTTATATTTAATAAAATACTGTTTGCAACTGTCAGTTATCCTTAAACCAAACATAGCCCTAATACACCTTTTTTGCGACCTAAAAATGATTTCTTTATTAGTAGAGTTTCCCCAAAAAATAACTCCAAACCTCAATATGGAGCCGGCAATACCATGGTAGGCAGTTATAAGGGCATTGGTTTTAGTTTAAAGAGGGCAAAGGCAGAAGAACATACTTTTTTATTTAATTCTTCTGTGTGTGCTTTCCAGTTCAGACGTTTGTCAATGGTTACACCTAAAAATTTAGCTGTCTACATTTTTTATAACAGTAAATTTGTGTTGAGCATTAATATTTGGTGCTTCTAAACGTTGAACATCATTTTTGTTTTATCAAGATTGATTTTTAAATTATTGCTATCTAACCAGTTAATTATTGAATTGATTGTATTATTAATTTCATGTTCATAGCTATCTTTATTTATACAATGAATAGTGACTGTGCTGTCATCGGCAAAAAGTGATACTGGATAATTGGTTACTAATGGCAAGTCATTTATATAAATAATAAATAACAAAGGACCCAATACGCTCCCTTGCGGGACTCCATATTTAACTACACGTTTTTTAGATGCATAAGTTTCTTCTTTTTCCATGCGTGATTTACATTAAAACTGCTAAACGAAAATAAAAAAGTTGGATAAGTATAAAAATTGTGATTAATCTTGAAGCCCCAACCGTGGATGAAAGGAACATTGCCTATCCATTTATTGCTTTATTTTATGCTCTAAACTAAAACTCTCCGTTCCTTGTGCCGTTCCAGGCTGGGACAAGCACTCATACGGCTATCACGGCGACGACGGGCACTCGTTCTGCTCGTCGGGCACGGGCCAGCCCTACGGACCCACCTTCACCACGGGCGACGTTATCGGCTGTGGCGTCAACCTCGTCGACAACACATGCTTCTACACAAAGAACGGACACCATCTCGGCATAGCATTCAGAGGACTACCGGTACGTTTCATAAGGTTATAGAAATCTGGGACCCTTGATTAATTATCATATTCATATAATGTGTTCCATAATTTATATATAAAAGATGTTACGAAAAGGCTCGGTAAAAATTTTGGGCACAACAACAGAGTTAATAATAAAAAAAACCGGTCAAAATGGCAGTCTACATTTGGTGCGAACATGGTACAAATTCGTCTGAAACTTCACTTTTAATCTACACTGGCCTGCAAAAATAAGTATCACACTTTTAAAATTGCAATAACTTTTTAAGTACACAAGATAAACTTTCGAAACAAAAAGGACTCGAAAAGAGTTTAATTTTTTACATAAAAACTTCATAGTCGGTAACCTTTTTTTAAGAAATGGCTGAAAATAACTTTAAAATCAAAAATAATCCTTTTTGAATTACAATTTTACCATGCATTTTTTGTTTTCAATTTTTTTCTTGATCGATAAGTCTTGTTACAAAAGCTAAGTTAGACAACAGCACATAAACTTATTTACCATGCCTCTTTCACCTGAAGAATGTGCTAAGATCATGACTTTTCTAGAACTAGGCATCAGTACCTATGCGTCGTACTGCAAGAATGGTGGGTGTGACGTTACGAACGGTTCAGAAGCTGAAGCGAAGGTACGAAGAGCCTGGAAACCATTTGAGGAGACCTGGTAATGGCAAACCCAGGTGTACTAGTGCCCGAGAAGACCGTTATATTGTTTCCACTGTGTTGAGAAATCGACTTAATCTGTCGCGCGCGCAATTAGCAGACACAATAGAATTTTATTGTTATCTGTCTCCAATATGAGACACCAGTATTATAAAGGTTAAATGCAGTTGAAGTACAGCAACAGCTTCTTCAGACCCGAAAGGACTACATTAGTGACAGTACAGTGAGAAGAAGACTGGCTGAAGCAAACCTGAAACCCCGAAGACCAGCGAGTGGCCCCAAACTCGAGATTGAGCATCGAGTAGCGAGACTGCGATACGCCCGTGAACACATACAGTGGGATCAAGTAGAATGGTCAAGAATTTTGTTTACAGATGAGTCTCGACAAAGGTGAAGTGTCTACAGGTGACCTGGTGAGCGATACCTTCAAGCCTGCTTCTCAGGAAGAGTCCAGTTCAGTAGGTCGCACAGAGTTAGTGGCCATAGAAAATGGCACTCTGACTAGGGAAAGATATGCCCAGGAGATTCTCAATTTTAATTCAAGGCCGTATTTAGTAAATATGGCCATGCTGATGCATGATAATGCCCGGCCACACACGGCTTGGGTCGTGCAAGAGTATATTCAGGAGGTTGGTATCAGCGTGATGGCTTAGCCAGAAGTTAAATGAACCTACAAAATTGTTCAGCTTATGCAGTAGTTTTTCAGATCGGATCATATATTATCTAATAATAATAATAATGTCAAATGATATCATTGAATTTTGGTGCTCTACAAAATTTCAATGATTTTTACTGACTAATCATAAAAAATTAAAGTGATACAGATCTTGCATAAACCTATCATTCTTACCATATCGTGATGACCAAGTTACTTCATACCCTACAGGCTTATTCAATCCTGTGATATAACATTGTGTCGTGAGCCAGTCTACTGTCCTTGTAAACGATCTCGTCGGAGTGGTGACGGCTGCTCACCGCCTACAATGTATTATATCAGTGACATCTCGCGTGGGTTCCCGACAACACATGCAACTAGGCGTACTGATTTATATCCTGGTCACAGCGGGGATTTTTCTACCTTTAATTATGTAGACATACTGTTGTGATAAGAAGATAGCAGCACTGTTTGTGTCTTTTCAGATGTTGTTGCTGGTCGCTATGGCCGCTTCCTAACCAAAAGCGCGCATCGCGCGAGTACGCGATCGTCGCGCTCTTTTATATGAATATGACGCACTTGCGCGATCAATCAACTCGTCTTTGTACATCATAGTTAAACTATTATTAAAATAAAATACAAACGATCGTGTAGCCGCGCGACGACGGTCGCTTTCGGTTAGGACGCGGTGTTTGAGACAGCCTTTCTGAGTTTATCAAATGTTCGATCATAAGGAATATAAGCATATTAAAAAACCTAGAAGTTGCAGTTTCTACAAAGTACTTGGGTATTTAAAAATAGGGTGTTCAACTTGCTTTGAGAATATTAGTTTTTTCTGCTCCATAGGATAATCTAGAATCTAGACAAAATCAAACTGTTTGCTAATTTGTATAATTTATTACTTTTATGACATTGATTGTACATTCTGTGATTACTTCCTCACACACTGACTTATTAATTGTAAAATTTAGGAAAACAATGCTTGTAAATAAGTATGTGAGCACCATGTATCACATAATTAACTTATCTGTCATTGCTTCTTTTTTACATACCGTGGTATAATTTTATTAAAAAAGTAACGGTGGAGTTTCTTGCCTATTTCTCTCCAAACTAAAACTACCTTTTGGAAGGGGCGACTAAAATCATTTCAATTTTTTTGTAAATTTTGACATTCAAAAGTGCCTCACAGGAGCCTATTTGAAATGATTTGACTTTGAAAAAGCTCTAGTTATCATATTTGATGTTCCAGCCCAACCTGTACCCGACGGTGGGCCTGCAGACGCCGGGCGAGGTGGTGGACGCGAACTTCGGCCAGCAGCCCTTCGTGTTCGACATCGAGGACATGCTGCGCGAGCTGCGCGCGCGCACGCGCCTCGCCATCGACGAGTTCCCGCTGCCCGACGACCAGGGCCAGTGGCAGCAGGTGCTCCACCGGTGAGGCCAACATTACGGTTCGGCTACGGCGCCAATTACAACGGAGATTAGCCAAGTACGCAATAGTAGTTTATGAAACTGTTGCATCATGAGGGGTATGAAAATCTCCGGCGGATCTCATGGCGTCATGGAGAGAGTGCTGGGCACGCCACTATTGTGGCGATAAGTCCCCCTCTTTGAGGAGTGGCTAGAGAGGCATCACGGCGTCCTCACCTACCGCCTGACGCAGGTCCTCACCGAACACGGTTGTTTCGGGAGGTTCCTGTTTCGGATAAGGCCGGAGGAAACGACCGGGTGTCATCATTACGTGAATCGCCCGGAGGTCAGGCTGGCACCTCCTTTTGCGAAGCAGTAATGCTCGCGAAGTAGGAGGCGGAACGCGTGAGGGAGAGGCAAATTTCGCGCCCTCACGCCCCTAGCCGCCGCAGGAGGAGACGCCCCGGGCGTCGGGAATCGATCGCGGATTCCCGGCCACCGTAGGCGCGGGCTTGCGGACGGTGAGCAATGGGTAGCTCGCCGTCCGGTAAGGACCAGGCCCGGGTCGACGGCGCGTTGTGTTCCACGCGCGCCTCAAAGAGATGTCAGCGAGTGAAGGGGTCCGATGAGACCATTGCCTGCCGGGGTTGCGAGAAAGTCCGAAAGGGATACCGTGGTCCCCTGGCAATGCACAGGCAACTGAAGGAACACGGGTGGGTTTTAGTCAGCAAGAGTCCGTTCCATCAGAGCGGGATAAGTTATTTGAAGATTTGCAACCCAAAAAAAAAATGTATTAAAATAAGAGTGTTTTAATACCTAGTTATGTGCAGTTTCATACACTACTTTATCTACTCTCATACATTGGGACAGAACCTGCTCCGGCCTGCGCCAGCACAGCGCCGCGGGCGGGGCGGCTGTGGCCCGTGACGTGCCATTGCAACAGTTGATGGAAACTCCTCGGTGATATTAACTTCTTGGATTTGCCCTGTATCGTAATAGAACAGAACAAAAAAAAAAAACTCAGAAAAAAAATGAGAAAAAGTGTTATAATAATTTTGAAATTTCGGTATTGTGTTTATAAAGTATGTCAATATAAACTCTTTTTGGAGTTTATAATTCGAATATTACGATATGAGAGTAGATAAAAGCTATGCAGCTAGTGCAGGCGCTTGCCGCCGGTCGCCGCCTACTTCACACTCCGGATTAAAAAATCTGTATGAAAAAACCTAATAACACTTTGCCCGACCCAGGAGTCGGATGAACTCGGTTTCAATTTTGATCCAGTTCGATGCGATATCGATTCTCAACAATCGCGTTCGCCCCCACGAGACCAACGGGGCAGTTAACATTACGGTTATAGAACTAGTGGATAATTAGATAAAAATATTTAGCAATATTCCATAGAAATGACTACTTTAAAATTTTCAACAAGTTCGGCTCTTGTCTTTACAATTACATTGACGCGACCCAGGAACAGATTTTGTTCATTATTTACCATTTCCAACCAAATTTTTGTTGGCTCCCACAAAACTGCAAAATGCTTTGATCATAAATTTGTAACATATTTTCTCTTTTCTACACATAATGTGTTTTTAATTATTGTAATTGCTTTTTAACCGTTTTAATTAAAGTAAATAAATGAATAAATAATTAGTTATGTCGTTGTGTGTATGTGCGGTGCGCGGTGGTCAGGAACTCAGGACTTCTTCAATGATGACTTTTACTTGTTTGATACATATATTTAGATGATTAGGTAGATCAAAGTTTACAATAATTGAATGATGCGATGCGCGCGCGTCCGGCCGGTCCGAGTACATGAAGCGACCCGCGTTCGGTTTAAATCCGTAAACAACTTAATTACTGACTTGTTGTATTAATCTCTGCACTCGAGTTTTATTCCGCCCCATCCTGATGGCACCGCCAGCGGCAGTCCGGCCAGCTCTGGCCAGCTCTGGCCATTTCTGGCCAGCTCTGGCCATTTCTGGCCAGCTCTGGCCAACCCCGCCAGCTCACGCCGCCCTCGCCCACAGCATGGTGTCGACGTACCTGGTGCACCACGGCTACTGCAGTACGGCGCAGGCCTTCTCGCGCACCACGGGGCAGCCCATCGACGAGGACATAGCTTCCATTAAAAATAGACAAAGTAAGTGATCTGTTTTGCTAGTATACCTGGTTTCCGTACTATAATCATTTGCAGGATAGTCGAAGTGAAGCGCCGGCATGTCAAGTCGTCTGTAATAGTTGCATCGCGCGTGGTTCAAAATTCACATTATGCTGAACCGGGCCCATCCCACGCGGTCGTGAGGCATACAATACGTATTTTTTGTTGCCTTAACCTTGCGCAAGAAAATTTATATTCGGTCTTTCTTGACAATTCCCAGACCAGAAGTGTCATGCGAATTATCAAGCAATTTCGAACCTTGTGATTTTTTAAATTAAATATTACCTGTCCCAATGAGTGTAGCGTCGCTGCTAATTTTGTTTGTAAGACGATTCGTTTCCCGAGAGCGTGGTGCGGTGTGTACGGTCCGCTCGCCTGCGCCACTTCTTCTTCCCCGCGGCAGCACTAGGAAGTGGTGAAGGGTGGGCGTGCCGGGGGACTGTCTTATGTAATTTTGACGTTCGAAAAGTGCTGATTCTCAGCCTAGTTTGAATAAATGAGTTATGAGTTTGGCCCTGTCGCGCAGGGCTGTCGCGCCTGGTGGCGGCGGGGCGCGTGGGCGAGGCCATCGAGCTGACGCGCGCGCTGTACCCGGGCCTGCTGGAGCGCGACGCCGACCTGCTGTTCCTGCTCAAGTACCGCCAGTTCGTGGAGATGGTCAACGGCTCCGACGCCGAGGTGCGGCCTGCGAGACCTGTGTTTTATTTACGATCGGTTCTAGTCGCAAGACGAAAGCCGTTCTCTTAAAATTGTAACACCGATCATCATGATCACAATAATTATAATAGTTTTAAAGTGACGATAATTACGTAAAGGTACAGACGCCAGCGCATCGACCTACTACTACAATCTGTCAAATTGCTTTAATAGATTTTCAACTTTATCACTAAAGTATAAGGTTCAAAATTGATTGGGAAAATTTTACATTTTCGGGTAAGTCGACCTGCTAGCGTCAGTACAATGTTTTTTTTTTCTTCTTAAAGACAACTTTTCAAACTCTTTTTTTGTAACGTTTGCAAGTCTGAAGTTTAATAAGGAATGCTAGGACTGTAGGCACTATATGCGAGCCCCTTCGTCCGCAGGCCGGCGCGCCCGCGAGCGTGATCTCGCACACCAGCCGCGCGCCCGCGCCGCCCAAGCACGCCAACGGTACGCCGCAGTCCTATGTCACGCCCGTTAGCTTCAATCCCGAGGCCTCACAGGATTAGTTCACTAGTGTTCCTGAACGGAGAGTTAAAAGAACGCCCGACGGTCCACTAGCGCCACTCGTGACTGAGAAGGAAGGAAAAACAGCCACATTCCTCTAAATCGTATTTTGTTGCTTCGTGTTTCAATATGAAACTGTATAAAAAGTAGTACAAAATTCTAGACACACTTACCGAGGGTCCTCACTAACCGTTGTGTTATAATTCCTTCTCATTCACAAAAAAATATTTTTTTAAAGGAGTGATTCTAGTGGACCGCTGGGCGCCCTCTTAAAAGTAGAATTCTGAGTGCCGCGAGGGATTCAAGCTCGCCCGAGGCGAAGACACCTTTATCCCCAGAAGGTGTGAAAAGTAGTAGTAAAATACTCCTACTTTTCACACCTTCTGCAGGGTAATAAAAAGCAATTTGATTTTCGAATATTATTATTTTGCAATATTAATACGAATGTTTTATTAAGGCTCCAAATTCAAATTAACATTATTGCCCAGCAGGATATACTTAACAAAATTGAGTAAAATATTAATATTAGCCCGGCTAGACGCCAGTCCTCAGGGCTATAATGACCTACTTTAGTTTAGGCTTGCATGACTTATAATTTGTCACTATCGAGCATGGGTGGAAGAGGAACTAAATGGTTAATTAGTGGACGCTTGTTATAATGTTAAGTAACGTCCCGGCAGGCGTCGCCGACTCGCTGGACGACGGGCGCGCGCCCGACGTGGACATGGCCCCGCCGCCGCAGCACAGCAACGGCGCGCACGAAGGTACCACACTCGCCCACACTCGCCCACACTCGCCCACACTTGCCCACACTCGCCCAAACTCGCCCACACTAGCCCGCACTCCCCACACTCGCCCACACTCCCCACACTCGCCCACACTCCCCACACTCCCCACACTCGCCCACACTCGCCCACACTCCCCACACTCGCCCACACTCGCCCACTCTCGCCCACACTCGCCCACACTCACCTACATACACTACTACTTTTACTACATTTCTACTTATAACTACTAAGTTACCACAAATAGCGTACTAAACAGACGACTTGCATTACTTTTAGCATTCCTGTACCGCACGCACTCATGCGCAAGACTCGCACATGCGCAGTTAAGCAAGGGGATTTGAAATCACCGAATGCGTTTAACGCTACTCATCACTTCATTCTGTCTCTGTCATCTTCAAACGATTGACAGAAACAGAACGATGTTATAAATACGTTTAGCGACAAACGAATTTAGTGATTTGTGGTGCATCGCGCGGTACAAGCAGGAAGTGATACTTGTGATTTGAATAAACAAACAGTTGAAGTTGGTCGTCAATTTGATAAACAATCTGTTTCCCTTATTGTACAGTCATTTCAGGGCGCCATGCATGAGTGCGTGCGCGCAGTGAATGTACGAAGTTAATTTCCTGTTTGGATCGTTATCTGTGATAACCACGTTCTAGTAACGCGCGATAATGATATCACTGGATTAGTTTCTATGTTATGACTGTATGTAAATTCAACGTTCACAATATTTCCGTTTATTATGTGCGCGTGAACCTAATCGCACAGCTTATGGAAAGCAATTGTACGGACAACAGCAGCAAAAAACTTTTAGAAGAAGCCAATGTAAAGGATACATTGGCTTCTTCTAAAAGTTTTTTGTCAGTTCAGCAAATATTGGTTGTAAAAAAACTAATTCCATATTTTATGATTTAGTCATAAAATATGGAATTAGTTTTTTTGCAACCAATATTTGCTGAACTAACTTGTATTACATTTTTATTTCTAAGACACTCTATATTACACTGGTTTTAGCCACACAACGAAAACCTCTCAGGGTTTATCTGAGTGCTGGTGAGTCGTTCATATATTTTACAAAAAAATAATAACATATTAAAATGATACATGTAATACTTTCAAAATGATGATAATAATTTGTGGATGAAATTGTGTTTTTTGCGGCTGGCTTCATTATGTGTTTCATTGGATGCTCAGTTAAGCATCGGATTTATATTAGCCAACTGGCTGAGCGATTTAAAAACGATGATAAAGGATTCCAATATTAAAAAAACGATGGGTTCGATTCCCTTATATATTAATAATTAATGATTTACATACCACTATTTGATACAGCTAGTGCAATCCACGACGCCGCGCCCCACTCCGCGATGACTGTACTGTGAGCTGTACTTTAGTGCGGAGCGGAGCGGAGTGGGCGCGTTTCAGTGGATTGCACTATCTTTATGCTGTTGAGTTATTTACAGTTTATTTAACATTTTTAAATAAACAAAGATAGACGAACACTATTTTTAATTTCAAAATCTATGGCCCCTAAAATACAATATTTTATTTATAAATTGGCAACATTATATCTAATTATAAGTATAGATAATTTAGAAAATGTGGAATACAGTATTATTAATATTATGTACCTACCCTATTATTAAATGACAATAATATGTTTTTTTTTTTGAATTTATATATTATTTGCACACCATACTCATTCATTATTAATATTTTATTTAGTCACATTTATCATTTTTATTATTATTCGCCCATTTATTTTAGTTTTGCATGAATATGTACATAATGAGCTAGTTCAGATTAACATAGGTTAAACTTATAAATAAAGTTTATGCTATTGTCTATGGTAGGGCCAGTTTCAAATCCCCGACTGTTACGCGTCGTGCGTTTTATCTTGTGTTTCCGTTCATTAGTCGTGGGTACTGTCCGCAGACACCATCCCACCCTGATATTAAATTAACTTTATGATTCATCCCGTTATTGATAAACCTTTTAGTTTACTGCACCTAGTTATAATCGTAGAGGAATATTAGCTACTAATATACAATTAAGCGCTAGTACTAAGCTGTAGTTTAGTAACTACCAATTTTAGAGGTAAATAGAAATATACTTTGGTACTATTGTATGGTATGGTTTGATTTCTAATTACCTCTCCACAATTTTGATACTAATTCGTCAAGTCATTTGGTAGATATAGTGGTATCATTGGTACCGTAAGTGGGCTGTGGTGTTACCTAAGACACAACTGCATCCTGCTTGATACGGGAAGTAGGAAAGTCCCACGTCGAGCCGGAAGCTAATTTGCCGTTGATTATGACGATAATAATAAAAATATGGACTTTAAAAAGGAACCATAACCATTATATTTTTTTTGTTTATTTCTTTAATTTTGTTATTATTTGAAGGGGTTAGTAAGGAGGTCTTTGTCCTGCAGTGGGACAACACAGGCTTACAGTAGTAATAAATAGTAAGGGTATATCAGAATTCGTTTTGGGTAAAAACTAAAGTGTGGATGCATTTAGGAACGTACACACTTAGTAAGTTGGCATGCGTGTAGTACAGTTTCAAGGCTTCTTAACTAACAGTTCATGTAACATCGCATTAGACTCGAGATCACTCACCGGCACTTAATGCATATTTTGTTTTATTTTTTCCGTTAAGTTGGATTTAGTTCGCGTGAGGCGTCGCTTACGCATGTCGAGTAACCAATGAGATGCAAGTTGAGACAAAAATGGCCGTGTACCGATTTACCGAAAGATTGGAGTCAATATGTAAAAGAAATATTTTCGGTTAGAATCACAATTATACGATAAAAATAAAAACATGATGTGGTGAAAAGGAATGTAATATTCTAATATGTCAAAGATAACTTGCATCTCAACCACGCTACTGCTAAATTTAAGGTGCTGTCTCAGCGACCGCGAACTCGAAATAACAACACTAAACACGGGGTACAAGGTAAACATCACGTGACCGTATCACCTTGTCCTGGCTGGCAAACGGTCGAGGTGCGCGGGCGACCAACTAGACGCGTACGATCACGCGTTGCAGAGTGTAGTCGACTTCGTAATTGCTTTACCACCCTAAGGTTGAATGTCACTCGCACGTCATAAAACGACAATGTCTATTTTTGATTAAAGACCAATGTGACAGTTAGATGTGAATTATCAATTTACTGGAAGCTTTTGTCAAAAGCTCTAAAGTAATTACTCGGTTGATTATACCCTCGGTGACGCACATCCCAGCTGGGACTCGGGTTCAGTTGGTGGTCGCTGCGGCCCGGCCGGGGCCCCGGGGCCCGCGGTCGGGGGCCCGGGCAGTGACGCGGCATGCTTGTAGGTGTGGAGGCGCTGCCGCTGGTCAAGGGCATGCCGGGAGTGACGGCCAGCATCGCCGCGCTCATGCCCGACTTCCACACGGGTGGGTAACCGTCACCTTATGTGTTCATCAGTCTCATGCTCTGGTTCCTCGATAGCTGCTCATCATACGTTATCCTTGCTGTTATACATAGATGAATCAATTTCAGGGTTTCCGAAATTATTTTCACGGTTAGCCAAGCTACTTTCTCAATAGTTTATTTAACCACTAGCTTCTGCCGGCGACTTCGTCCGAGCCTGTGACCTTCCTCAAGAATTGGGCTATCTAATGCAAAAATAATTTTGCAAATCTGACTGTTAGTTCCAGAGATTACCTCCTACATACAAAATTACAAAAACAAACAAAATTTTCCTTTATTATAATATTAGTATAGATAAAATGAAAAATATCGGTTTGGATATGTCTGTGGGCCAGTTCGCTGTATAACTCATTACATTACTGTAGTCTGGGATTCAGGATCTTGTGTCGAGATGAAGTTTATAGACTCGAGCAATAATTGTGAGCTGTTGAATTGATATGATTAGCTATGGAACAAAGGATAGTGAGGGTCAGGTAGTATTTGACAAAGTTAGAACTGGATTCCTTTCTGGCAAAATTGCAACGTTAGATCGTAGTCAACAATATTAGTAAAGGCCCTCCATCTCCGCAGAGAGCCACGACGAACAGTTAGTTGAGTGTGTGTTACTGTAGACTTCATAGGTTACAGGAACCAGAGCATTTCTTGGTCTCATCGCTTCGACTGTAGACACCTTCATTGGCAGTTCACGTTACGTTCCCATACTGCAATGTTTAGCATCTTCTGTTCCACTGGATGTCGCATAGTGTTCCTGATGTGCCCTGCGCTTGTCCAACATGGCCTGTTCTCTGAAACTCCTAGCAGTGACAGCTGAAATGATTCGGTGTATAGCTGTGCTTGTATTATAGAACTAACCTCACGGTCTGAGCATCTGTGCACTTTATGCGGGGCTATTGGGTTTCTGGATTGTAAACAATAATTTTTATCAGTGATTTTCTATAGTGGGTACGCATTTTGTGCAATATGACCAAACGCAGTCGTACGATGTGAAACAAGCTGTAGTCACCTTTTGTATTGCAATGTGGCCCAGCTTAATATATGCCGTGTGTAGTAGGACAATAGATAGACACCCATTCACGATATTCATCGGTGCAGTTGGTCATAGCGCACTCCTCTCAAATAGCCTCGTGATCATTAACTATCACACATTCAATGTTTGTCGGTAAGGTGGGTAGTGTTGTTTGTATTATTCCGTGTTTAGAGGTAATAAAAACAGTAAGTACTGACTTTTTAGCGGTTTATTTTATTAATTATTATCAGCTTAATTTACAAAATGAATCATGGTTTTTCTTTTTGCATTAATTTTGGGTAACAGGAACTTATTTATGGTTTTAACAATACGGGTTGGCTAAGTGTTATTGGGTTATATGAGTTGGTATCATTTACCATTTAACTTAAAAAAAAGTTTGTAAATTAAGTTGAGGTGACGCACGTGTTACACTTGATTTGCTCGTTGCTCATAACGTTGCAGCGTGTAGTGAATGTTGCATGAGCCGTACTGACGGGCGCGGGCGCAGCCCGAGAGATGGTACGATGGCATGACTGTGGAGTAACGCTTCTTATTATACAGCCAAGTATATTATTATATTTAATATATTATACGTATAATATACCGACACAGGGGCTACACTAAACGCATGGACGGTCCGACATACCGCTCGGTATAAGTTTGTGTCACGACACGGTTTTCCTTGATCTCCTCAGCACTGAGTTTTAATTCATTTCTTTCGCTCCCCGACTTGATCAGGGAATAAGAAACTTTAATCATTTTATTTTCTAGTCTTAGTTTAATATACTAATCTGTACAGATGTGTTAGTAGAGGGACCCAGAAATAAATACAATGATGCCGCTTTTTGTTTTACCAATTTCAACCAAATGCCTCTGTCTAAAGTTTATTGGCAGTTATTTTCGTGATCTTTGCTTTTCCGTGTGTGCTAAAACTAAAAGATTTCAAGTTATATGAATGCCTATGATTCCAAATATGATAATTATTATTAGTAACACTAAACATGAACCATAAAAGCTGTGTCTGTGTCCCTGTACCGACCGCCCCGTGCTCTCCCGCCGCTAACGGGCCCTCGCCGACAGACGCGGACGGCTGCGGCTCGCGCGCGTCCGTGGAGCGCATGCTCGCCTTCGGGCGCGAGCTGTACGCCATGAGCCAGAAGCTGCAGCAGGACCAGTTCGTCAAGTCGATGCTTGAGGTAGGAAACGGACGAAAATGTTTATGTAATAATAACGTCAGCAAAAAATATGTACAAATAATTTATGAAACTAAAGTTAGACAAAAAAAAAAAGAGACAATCGTAAGATTAATTATCTGACAGTTGAAAAATTTACAGTGTCGCGTAAAATTGGTGAAACGTAACAAGAAATTTAACACCCGTTTACACACAAATTCGCTTAATTGTTGTTGCATTTCATAAACCAGAACGGGAAATTTGTGTTACACATCATGAATAAGTTGCTTTGATTTCCCAATTTTCGTCTTTTCATTTAAAAGACACCCACAAACCAAAACACTTTTCCAATCGTAATGTTTTAGTTGCTAAGAAGAAGTGGCGCTATAAAGTTGTCAGGAACGTGTGTCTGCTTATATTGAAACTGTTATGTGTTACTTGGCAGGACGCATTCAGCCTGCTGGCGTACAGCAACCCGTGGGACAGCCCGGTGGGCTGGCAGCTGGAGCCCGTGCGGCGCGAGGCCGTGTGTGAGGCGCTCAACTCGGCCATATTGGGTAACTTGTCTCAGTTGTTGTGGGCGTACAGGTGGAGGAGTAGTCAGATAGAATTCGCTTTTTGGCCCATGAAATTCCTATTGGAACGGTTTTTTTTTGTGAAAATTCAAGTGTCAGAAATTGATTCCAATAAAATTTACAAGATTTGCAAAAAAAAACGTGATTTTTTTGCGAATTGCGGAGATCCTCTGGACCGATTTTGCTCTACCGGGGCTCATTCTTTTTGTTTTTTTATTGCGCACATTTGTTACATTTAACTTTTTTTTTCCGAGCTGTAGTTTTTGCTCTAAAACGATAAACTGGTTTTTATCATTTTTACCAATTTTTTTTGGCATCCTGCCTCCTCTATCCACTTATAATTTTTATTGGAATCAATTCCTGACACTTGAATGTTCACAAAAAAAAAAACCGGTCCAATAGGAATTGCACGGACTTTTCAAGATTTTTTCGCTAATTCTATCTGACTAGGGGCGAAAACGAAGTTTAAAACTATCAGAGTTAACAAAAATTGGAGAAACTGTGTTTTAAGACTTGTTAAATTAATGTTTGTTTTTTTGCTGAATGGGCCTTCTCTTGACCTCGATCTCGCGTGATGGAAAGCGATGGATGAGGTCTATGATGGATCGAGCCTGACCAGAAGATGCCTGTTCATTCTTGCTTTGAAGACAGACGGGTTATATGTGTGTGTGTAGAGGAGATTTTCGAGAGTCAAGAAAAAAAATTTTTTCTCCAGGAATGAGGTAGTTAGAAACGCGTTATTCTAAATGCATTGCAATGGAGGGAGATTATGTAGAAAATTAAAATATTTTTGTTTAAATCTTTGCATTTTTTAATATTGATTCCAAGAATTTTTCGATCCACGCTCGTAATTATCAATGTTTATTCCTAGAAATTTTATTTCATTTACTTCTTCAATGATTTTAATATTATATTTTAATGGCAAGTCTATTGTGTCTTTTTTATTACTTTTGTTATTATATGTCAGGTATCTCATGAATTTAGTTTTATCGGTATTTATTTCTATTTACAATTAACCAGTCATGTATACCCTTTAGAGCTTCATTGGTGACGTTTATCGCCTGATCAATAGTAGCTTCTTTAGTTAAAACAGTGATACCATCTGCGAATAATATATAATGTACTGATCCGTTGATTCTGGCAATTCGTTTATATATGCTAAAAACAATAGGAGGGCTAGCAAATTGGGGGTCCCTTGTGGTACGCCATAGTGATTCTTTATTCGTTTGCAATCCTTGGCGGCAAAATTGTTCGCTTTTTTCATTGCGCGAGCACCTTGATTATTGGACCTGTAACCGCGGGCCGAGGCCCAGGCCTGGTATGCCTGTTCTTTGCGGAAATTGGCTTGACCATAAGACGCGTTTTACCAGGGCTGAGCCTCGCAACCCAGTGGGACGTCAAAAATGGGATAAAATATTCCATTCCCTGACGTATCCCGTTAACAATTGCGTTAGCGCAGTCGGCAAGATCGCCGCCATGGGTAAGATGCAAACAAATGCCGCATGTCATCCCAGTCAGCTGACCCGTACTTCCACGCTTTCCTCGTGCCTCTAGGGCTTAAATCTGGAGGAGAAAAGGAAAACACGGATTTCACCAGACAGTGGTCAGACGATCCGAGCGGTGCCCAGGCCGATACATAGTGCCCGTTCGGATTTGTTGTCAGCAGAAAGGTCTAAACAGTTGTGTGGCTATCAACATCCGGAACGCGGGTAGCTTAGTCAACCAGTTGGCGGAAATCTAGCGATGATATCGCAAATTAGCACGCCTCTTTCCCAGCATGGTCTGTTTTCTAGTACAGCAACAATTATTTTTTCTTATGATGGGTATTAAAATCCCGCAGAAAAACAAGCCCCGCTGTCGGCTATTTATGTTGAGCCAATTTATTTATTTATTAAAACATTACGCACGGGTAAAAAAAAGGCGGACTTAATGCCTGAGACATTTTCTACCAGTCAACCTTAGGGTGGTGCATAGACAAAACATGGCAGGTGCAACATAAGTGATAAATAACTTGAAAAATTAATACCTACTAATACATATACAGGGTGTTTGGCGCATGGACCGACACAATTTTTTCAGGGAAATGGGAGGTCATTAGCTAGGTTCTACCCATACACCCTTTGTCCCAAATGTCACGGTTGGTTACATATGATTATTTTTTAAAATGAAAAAAAAAAATTCCCAAAATGTGTCCTTTAATTTGAAATAACTTTTTTGTTTGTGGGTGTAGTGGCACAAAACAAATTTTGTTGCATTCTCCAAAGTCCTTTAAATCTAAAAACATCTTGGTTTTATACAACTGGTTTCAAGAAAATTCCTTACAAGCTTCCAAAGTTAATTTTTGTATTTAATGAATGAAATTTTACAACTTCTAAATTAATTATAAAAAAAACTAAAAGCTATTTTGAACTTAGCTAGAACCTAGCTAATGACCTCCCAAATCCCTGAAAACATTGTGTCGGTCCATGCGCCAAACACCCTGTATACATACATATAAACCGAATAAACTTTGTTAGGAGAAATAACGATAGGTAAAGGCGAAAACAAATCAGCAAATCAGCGCTGCAAACTTTTCACGAAAATGTTCACGTGCCTTCAACTTGAAAGATAACCGACTGGTTGCCATCCTGATGTTCAGAGGAAGCGCATTCCAAAGAAATACCGCCTGGACAAAGAAAGAAGAGTGAATAAAACCAGAGCGGTGAGAAGGAAATCGTAGAAGATTATTGTTGGTAGAACGAAGTTGCTATGGGCAGAGCCAGCAGACCTGACTTCCCATGTTCAGTACCTATATTGAACATGGGAAGTCAGGTAAGAAGGAGAAATGGGTTTGTCGAGTAAAGAATACAACATTGACAGAGCCCTCAACTCTCTGCGCTGACGTATGGGTAACCATTTTAAAAGCAATCGATGCGCAGACACATTATCATACTTACGAAGATTGAAAACAAATCGAATGCAGTTATTTAGAAGGTGGTCAAGTTTATTGAGGAGACTGCATTCAGGTCATAGTAAAACACGTCACCATAGTCTATTATAGGAAAGATTAGGGACTGTTCAAGCATTGCCTTTATGTGTGATGGGAGAAGGTTTTTCAACCGATAGAGCGACCGCAGCGTTCCGGTGACTTTTTACTTACAGTCGTGACCTGCTTTCGCCTGTCAATACATGTGCCAATTCTGCTGCCTCTGTAAGATGGTCAAACAGTCTTGTCGTCTCCTGATAACCGCTGTGCGACCTGTACACACCGACATAAATTGTTTTATGAGAGCCGGTGTCCACCAGCAGCTACACAGCGGAACAACCCGCGACCCCCGGGGAGGCCTCGACGGCATGTGGCATCGCGACGTGCACACAGACCCCAGCCTGCTTCTCAAACTTATGTATTTATTGTTCTGTAATTTTGGTTCGCGTGCTTAGCAATCGAGCGGTCGTATCGATCGATTCTGTTAGACGTTCGGGATACGCGTTCAATTGTTCACGTCTGAAGGGACGCCGTCGGTTCGGCTGGGACGCTTTGCCTTTGGATTAAACCGAATAGTAAGATATTATTTCGTGTGTCTTTACAGAGGCACAGGGTATGAAGTGGATCTCGCCGGTGGAGGCGTGCGTGTCGCACTCGCGCGAGCTGCTGCGGCGCATGGCGCGCGCCGGCCTGGGCGCCTGCGCCTTCGCCGACCTGGGCGCGCTGCTGCGGCGCTGACACGTGCGCGCGCTCCGGCCCGCGCGGCCCCGCCGCCCGCGGCCCGCGCGCCCCGGGCGGCCCGGGCGGCCCGGGCGGCCCGCGCGGCCCGCGCTCGGCCACTGACGCGGGCCGCTCCGCCCGGCGCCGGGCCGCCCGGGAGCCGCCCTGGGCGACCCCCGCATTCAAATCCGAGCGCGTTCGAGCCGTCGAATATAAACGTCTCGTCACCGGCAGGCTTGAAGAGTTGGCGACCGAATATTACTCGGAGCCTCTGTTGATCTATCGAACTCGCCCCGGCCACTAGTACATCTTAGCTCGACAAAAATCGACGAGAGAGCGCAAGACACGACGCAACGTGAACGTTGCTCGAGCCGTTCTACAGCAACTGAAATAATTTGAAACTATTCATAATATAAAAACATTGTTCTCGAAAATTTCTTATTATATTTCACGAAGAACTAATATGCGTCTTAAAATTAATCAACCTATTAATTATATTCATAATATGGCCCGGCTGACTGATTAAACGTAAATCTAAATTAGCGAGCGAAGAGCTATGGACTGATTGAAGTATAATAATGCGTCGAAGACCCTGGGACATGCTCACCGTCGACCGAGGAGACGGGGCAACGAGCAGGTGTGAACCGAAACAGATCGTGTTACAATTGTACATAAAGATCAATTTCCAACGAATCGATCTGCGGCCCGAAGTAAACGCACATTGAATGCCTTAGTGACGATTCATTTAGTTATGAGTATAATCACGAGGCGCGCGTGAGACGTTCAGACGCCAAATATATGTGTAATATAGACGTGTTTAACGCTTAGCAAGTGGTTGCTTAAGCTTTACTATGGGTGATATGACAGCGTCGAGGCGCGCCGGGCCGGCCGCGCGGACCGGGCTCGTGACTCTGCTCAATAGTTGGCTGAAGATTCGACTCGTTGCCATTCATTGCAATAGTTTGGTATCTATACAAGAAAGTGACTGCTTTTAAATGGCCAATCCAACAACAGTCGGGCTTTTTATATTAAGTTAAGGTAACAGCTGGTACCCGCCCGCGGCCCGCGCCCGGCCTCCCTCGAGCATTTTTATATTTATGAAGTGAGAATTATAAACGTGTAATAAAAAGTAAATATTTAACTGTGTGCTCCGCTATGACCTCGACGATAAAGGACGTTGTGAAATATGTTTAGATTCGAACGTAGCTGTAATATGTGTCGGAAATGCGCTGTATATTGTCTAGCGTATATTATAGATATATTGTTATAGAAATTAAACAAGGTATTGTATCGCTCGCGGCGAGACACTGTTGTCGTATGATACTTTTTTAATATTTTATTTTCATGTATATTTTTCGATACCCAAACGGTGGGGTTCTCTAGTCAGACGAGTCTGAACATCACTAGAGGTCTCGAAGTTTGCGTGTATACGAGAGTCGACTATTATCATCAATTATTTTTATATCGATTTTTGTTTATAACAACGAATATCATGTCGGTGCGGAACTGTACAGATATTAATTGTAGTAGCAGTTAATTTTTAGTCAAAAATCGAGCAACCAACTAATGTTTTGAAAGACTCGACGATACCGCAACAGTGTTTCCGCTAAACTTTAATATAGAGATATATAATGTGAGAAGAGTGTAGAGATACTAAGATTTACGAATTGATTTGTTGCTATTGCATTTAGGTGATGTACCGGACTTGTTCATATAAGCAAGTCAGGAATACCCCGAAATATCGTATTTTTCGTAGGTGTCATGATATCCAGCTGTAAATGCAATAATGATAATATCAGGCAGAGTCACGGCTAACGGCGACGCAATGTAACATACGAACTTATACATTCAGTTACTTACTGTCTTGAATGGTTTTATTTGAAGTAAGCATGAGGTAGCACTTACACCGCAATAATCAGTGAGTGGCTTCGATAGTTACTAGTTTAGTTTCATAATTTGATAGTAAAGTCTGGAAATATCTATATTTTAGAAACTCGAGAGTTGTTTTTATACATTAACAAGTAACAATGATTTGGTTATCAACACAATCTTATGAAATATTGCTAAGCAAAAGTTCCTGAATATGTTCATTCAAATCGCAAGTCTGATTTTAATAGCTTACTACTAGTTTGAATGTGTGAACTTGAGAAAATATTAGGATACATGTTTATGACTTCCCTTCTTATCATATAACTGAATGATTTGTATAAGTTTGTATGTAATTGCGCTCACATATTAACGAGACTGCACCATATTGTATTCTTCTGGTCTCGTTAGTATGTGGGCACAGCGAGGACTTTACTGCCGCCGCAGACCTCATGTAATTTGTTCTGTAAAGATCAGTCTACAATATTGTTCTTATATTGTATTGTTTTCTTTTTTAATAATATATTATGTTTAAACCGCTCACTTGAGTTTAATTTCATTCCTATAACATATCAACATTTATTTATTTATTTGGTTCACCAAGGACTGTTTACACTAATAATAAACTTAATACTATTTTCAAACAAAGGTAACAATGTAACACTCACTTATAATAGGTTGGGGAAAAAGTTGCTTCGCATTTTTTAAGAAAATTCAAAACATATTTTTAGTATAGTTTATTTACATTTGACTAAAGTATGTAGGTACCATTTTGTTCGATAACTTTTTTCCATCTTGTAGGTAGGGACGTGATACCATTGCTATAGAAATTTTGGGACTTTTGATCAAAATACCGCGACAAGTGGTTTTGGCAGTCCTCTCGTGATGTTAACCTGACACTGCCTAAGGAATTCTGAAGACACCGAAACAGGTGGAAATCTGAAGGTGCAAGGTCAGGACTATACGGCGGATGCATTAACACCTCCCAGCCAAACTTAATTTTTGCTGAGTGGCTAAAGATGTGTGAGGTCTAGCGTTATCATGATGAAAATCTCTCAACTTCTTGCTTTTATCTCATCAGTTGTTCGCAGTAGAGTTCCGAATCGATGGTCCTGCCTGGTGGTAACAGCTCATAATGAATAATGCCCTTCCAATCCCACCACACACACAACATCACCTTGTTGCGAGTTAACCTGGGTTTCGCCACAGTCTGTGAAGCCTGACCGGCCTTTGACCACGACCTTTAAATTTTCGCACGTTCTTATCGTACGTGATCCACTTTTCATCACCAGTTATCAGCTTCTTCAAAAATGGTTCGGTTTCATTACGTCGTAATAAAGAATCACAAATGAGTACACGGTTCATTAGGTTTCTATCAGTGAGCTCGTGAGGTACCCAAATATCGAGGTTTTTTGTGTACCCAGTTTTTTTCAAATGCGACAAAACTGTTTTGTGATCAATTCCCAGTTCTTCAGTGACGTCGTAACTACTGATATGCCGATCTTGCTCCACTTTTTCAAAAATGGCATCCATTTTATCCGTAATAGGGCGACCAGAGCGACGTACATCTTTGACATCAAAATTTCCGGATTGAAAACGCTTAAACCAAATTTGTGCTACTCTCACAGACACTGCACTAGGTCCATAAGCATCGCGATTTTTTTTCGCGGCTTGCGTTGCATTTTTACCTTTTTAACTTAGACTTTAGTTTTGCTAGCGAATCATGATGTAAGTCAACCAAATCACTACGGCCCGCTCGGCCATCACTCCTCGCTGCTGGTTCCGTGCTTACAGCCTCAGCCTGCGGGCACGAAACCAGCGGCGCCGCGAGGCGTTTTACGTTTTGGAATGGGATGGAACTAGCTTCAACTTTCTGACAACTGACCGACTCTTTGACAAATTCAAAAGTGCATTTGTGTATTTAATGGTTTAATTGAAATAAATGCTTTTGAGTTTGAGTTTGAGACGTCGAGCAGCGACGTGCAGACCAGCGCGACGCGACGGCGCGACGTGACTCGAACAATACAATTTCAACAATATAGCCGGTGTCGCGTCGCGCTAGTCTGAACGCGAAACGTGAATATACTTCGCGCGGTCTTTGTTGCTTATGCAGGGGCCACATTGTCGCGATAAAGCTTCGTGCAGACTAGCGCGACGCGACACCGGCTATTGTTGAAATTGTATTGTACGAGTCATGTCGCGCCGTCGCGTCGCGCTGGTCTTCACGAAGCTTTATCGCGACAATGTGGCCCCTGCATGAGCAACAAAGACCGCGCGAAGTATAGTTCGCGTTTTCGTGACAATGTAGCCCGGGCATGATTCTGGGGAGACGTGAACAATGTGCGCGAGGCAGCGCACGAAGTGTAGTTCGCCTTATTGCGACAATGTGGCGTCAACATTAGAAAGTAACGAAAGCCGTTTCAAAAAAAAAAAAACATCAATTTACCCCGTTGCATGTTTATGATATTATCTTTATGCTACGGCTACACTGTCGCGATAACGCGAACTACTCTTCGCGCGCTCTGTTGTACAGACGCTAGCGCATCAACCTACTACAATCTGACAAATTTCTTTAATAGATTTTCAACTTTAACAGTTTCGGGTAGGTTGACGTGCTGGCGTCTGTACAACGAGACGTCCAGTGGTGTGCGAGAGATAGCGCGCGAAGTGTAGTTCGCGTTATCGTGACAATGTAGCCGTAGCATAAGGTGATCGGCAGACAGTTTGCTCGCGTAGCAACAAAAAAACCGTTTTGTCTTCGGCACTTCGGCAGGGCCGTGTGCGTGTGTTGTAGTAGGTAATGAATTCAACCCGCCCCGGCTCATGAACGAGGAACACATCTGAAATAGGTATGTTCAGGGATGGCAGCAGGCAGCAGGCCAGCTATCTAATTACGTAATGTCATATTTTCGTAAACGGTTACGAGTAATCTGTTTAATTTTGACAGTTCAACAAAATTCATTTTGTTATTTACGTTGTTGAGCAGATTTTTGTTTCGAACTTAAGAAGCAATGGATTAGCAATCTGTTTCAAAACGATTCAGATTACAAGTAAGACAATTGGGTTGGGCCAGCAGTCCCTGTCTGCTTTATCGTGATGCCACTATTGTTTTCATAAATTTTACAGCTCCATCCCGCGAAGTCGTTTTCACGACTTCATGAATTACCTACACGAGAAAAAAGACCCCTACTTAAATTGAAATATTTCCTCAATATGGAAATTGCTTAATAAAACACGAATTTACAATGGCGCCTGCAGATAACGATTCATTGAATAATTATGTTAATTGTGCAAAAAATATTGAGAGACAGATTCAATAAATTTAGGAGGAAGGGTGATTGTGGATCAACCCTCGACCCAGGCCGTTCTTTACGAAATCAATCGGTTTTGATAAAATTGGTAAAATGTTGAGGGCTGAAATTGAAATTAGGTACGGTTTTTGTAATCGTATTGTTATAGAAAAAAGTAGATTTCAGTTAGGTAGGTATCGATTTGGTGAGGACAGTAACCTTACCTACCTATTACATGCCGTATAAGTTCGGTGCGGCCCGCCTGTAGTGTGCGTTGGTACTAATACTGCTGCGACATTTGTACGAACAAAGCTGCTAGCCGCTTGCCGGTGTTCATAAGGCGAACTAAGCAACAGAGAGCGTGCGAAGTATAGTTCGCAATAACGAAACAATGCCCCAACATGAATACATAGAAAATGTACGAAAAAGTGATAAAGGAAAATTTTGCAATGCGTTGCGTTGCGGTGCGGCCTGCCCTAATTTGCGCTCCAAAACAAAGAAGTAAAGGACTGGCACTAATCATATCAAAAGAAAAGCAAAGCGTTACTGTTAGAAGAAAAGAAGAAACATTATACTTATAATAACAACCTGCTTCATGATTGCACGACTGCAGCTTGTAAGGCTAGCTAGGTCATTAGCACCTTGGTTGTCTAAGAGTTTTACAAATACACTGGATTGCAAAAATTCCGGGTCGCTAATAAATGGCGTGATAGTTTCTTAAATACATATATGACTAATTTGCGAAACTATAGTATATTGTAGATGACTGATTAATATTATATAAAAAACGTGTAACATGATTTGTACACTATAGGTATAACTTTTATTAAATACTAAAAAATAAGAAAATTTCGTTTCTAACTTTTGACAACAAAAATACACTTCGCAGTAAATCTTAAAAAAATAAAAGATTTTTTGTCAATTTAATGTTTTGTATTTCCTCTACGAGCCCGTATCACTTCATTAAGACGATGTGGCATGTAAAAATTTGGTTTACAGCCAAATTTTTAATACGATTTTGGTCTATGTTTGCCCATTCTTCCACTAGCGTATTCCTTAAATCGTGTAAGGTAACGGGAGCAGGAGAGCGTTGTCTCACGCATCTCCCGAGCTCGTCCCATGCATGTTCTATGGGATTTAAGTCTGGGCTGCGAGCTGGCCACTCCATGCAGGTAATACCGACGTAATTATCTTTATCTTTATCTTTTATCTTGAACATATTGACCAAATGAGCATTATCGTGCATAAAAATGGAATTTGCACCCATATTTACTAAGAGATGACCAGCATGCTCATTTAAAACCTCTTCTACGTATATGACAGCAGTCAGAGAACCGTTTTCTATGATCACTAACTCCGTGCGATCCTCTGAAGATATCCCAGCCCAAACCATTTTTGATCCTCCACCGAATGGCACATTTTTTTCAAAATACGCTTGATGATACCGTTCTCCTGGTCGTCTAAATACTCTCGTCTCCCGTCGTGCGTAAATAAACAAAATCCGGAATCATCGGAAAACATAACCTTGGACCAATCTTCATCTGTCCATCGAATGTGTTCTCGAGCAAACCGTAACCTGGCAACTCGATGTTCTCCGAGAAGTTTAGGGCCGTATGCTGGTCTATAAGGCTTTATATCAGCTTCACGAAGACGTCGCAGAATCGTATCAGAGCTCACATTGTTGTGGTGAATTTCTTGAAGACTGTTTCGGAGCTGAACAGCCGTGAGATGTCGATTTATTAACATAGTGCCCACGATGAATCGGTCTTCTCGTGTAGTTGTGCACCTTGGCCTGCCATTTCCTGGTCTCCTGATGTTCATGCCGGTCTCTTGAAATCGCTGGAGTACGCTTTGGACCGTTGATAAAGATACTCCTACTGTTCTAGCAGCGCTACGCTAACTTCTTCCTTCTTGTACCATGGTAATAATCCGTGTACATTCTCCAGGTATTAACGACATGATATTGCACTGAATACTCTGATCAATTCAAGGAATCATTTATAATGACAGCTCGCTTTGAAACAAAAGCAGAAAAAATATTGTTTTCCTAATTTTACATTTTAAAATTTGTAAAGAAAAGTTTTTTTATGTTTTATCTGTTACTTGTACAAATGAAACCTCTTTAGAGATTTAGAACAAGCATTGGTAACCTGCTTAGGTACTTCATATTATTTATTCTGGCGATCTAGGTAGGTATGTAATTTATGGAGATATCACGGTTTTTATTAGCGACCCGGAATTTTTGCGATCCAGTGTATTTACGTTCGCAAGCTATGATTATCAGGAATTCATTTGCTTCAAATACCTCGTTGATATAAAGTTTTCTTACGTATATCTAAAATCTAAATACACCATCACTGTTGGAGTCGATATATTGTAAAACTTGTAACTTCACAGCCTCAGCAAGCCATCGTCTACGTTATGATTGATCCATCATTAGGAATATTGGTACCGGTAAACCGGGGTTACTTTGAATCGCGGGGTAACTTTGATAGAAACTTCCATTTCATATAAAATCGTGAATTACTTAATACGAAACGCAATTAGGTAGTTTTTTTTCTGAGTTATGAACACTGAACAACTGTTTAATCCTTTCCTGAGGACACGCTGGGAATCCACCAATCATTTTAATTGAAAAAGGTAAATATATTGTCATTCAAACAATCAAATCAATTGTTAGATCAAAGTTACCCATGCGACAATATTTATTTTTCTAGTTGATAGATTTTTATTTTTTAAATTGTCTTGGCATTATAATTGGGTAATTATATTTAAATTGTATTGGCATTGTAATTGGGTTTATTTAATTGCGTAATCACTTTGCAATTACGCAATAATTACTTTGTAATTACGCAATAAAATAAGGGGTATCAAAGTAACCCCATCCTACGTATAACTTTGATCAGGCAGTTTAATTTTTTTTCTCAAAATCTAGCCAATTTTTTTCATTTATTATTACAGGAATCGAGAGTAATAAAAAAACCGATAACTAGATTTTTTTACACCCACAAATTTAAAAGATATGAACCTTCAAAGTTTAATATTGATCAAAGTAACCCCGGTCTACGGTATGTACCATCGAAGAAGTTCATATCTATACACCGTAAGCACTTTGTTTGCTTGCAGCGCTCGGCCGCTATAGAACCGGGGCGGGAACAGATGTAGTCCTCAGGATGTAGTCCTAGTTCACGGGATTTTGTTTTCAAACTGCTTAGATATGAAGTTCTTCGATAGTACCTACCTTTGTCCCTTATTTGTATTGAATTAGTCTTCGTTTGATACCCGTAGTGATTCTCATGTTTTAATAACTTGGTTTATCTAACTCCATCGAATACCTACCTACCGTGAGGAAGCCCTGTCTCAACCCTTATTTTAATTTTTAACCGACTTCAACAAACGGTGTCGGTTCTTTAGTTAGGTATCGGTCACATGACTCCAATGAATAAGTCCAGGCTAACACCGTCTACTGCTAAACATACCACAGGCTTCTTCAAATATCCGCCACAGCCTTCAATCTTCCAACTTTCACGAACACTTCATGATGTTTGCAGAAGTTGCGAGTGCGTAACTTTTTAGAGTGCCCTAATTTACGAGGTACCTATCTAAGTATGTCCTAAAAGTTAGGCTAGGTTAGGTAGTTACTTCATTACAGTCAACGTAATTCGTAGTACTACTACGTACCTACTTACGTGACATCACGTACTAAACAGTACCCTAATTACGTAATACACGATCAATCGGAATTTGAATCGTTTTGAAACAAATTGCTAATCCGTTGTTTCAAAAGTTCGAAAAAAAAACTGCTCAACAACGTAAATAACGCAATGAATGTTGTTGAACTGTCAAAATGAAACAAATTTGTCGTACCTATCTACTCGTCTACGAAAATGTGTGCGTAATTATCTGACCGGCTACTTAAACTCAATTAGGTACGGTACCTACGAAGCGAGTGTCTCCTAAGAAAAGTCGCTTCGCAAGCAATACGACAGTGGTAGTCAATTCATTGAATATCACGTTATCTCTGTTCCAACAGCTCCGGGACCCGAGGTCCAGTGTGAACGGACGAGGGGGTAGGGGAGGGTGGGCGCGAGAAATTGAATGAAAACATTGAATATTTATTCTGAGACGATACCAGTGCACTGCTGCGGGCCCCTGTGGCGGGCCCCGGGCAAATACTATGCGGTGGGGCAGATGTGACAGACCATTAATATCTTGTAATCCGTACCTACTACCAACCAAGTTTGAATACATGTATTTATCTGCTACACAAGAAATAAAGAGGTAAGCTAGACGACTTCTTTAAGATCAATACTAAACTATTTATATTCATTGGCTAATAAATAAATAAGTTAGGCTTCACAATGTGCCTGACTGGCAGGGAGGGACGCTGACACCTGAGATCAGGACACGTTTTAGTTCGGGTGTCAGCAGTTTCACAAGGTCGAGCATGCTGTACTTGTGTACCTAATTACTATAAGGATCTAAGTCACATAAGTAATACATTGATATTCCCTTTTTCTATCCTTATGTATTATTTTATCTAAAGGAACAACAAACAGCTACATTATACAGTATAGAAAAAGAAATACCTACACATAACATTTGAATAATATTGTAGTTCACAACGCTGTTCTCAGATTAACTATGGAATATAATATACAAGTAACAAAACTCTAGGGTATTAAATAATACATAATAGTATTACAAACTAAACTTAACTTTCATGTTGATCTATATTTTTCACATAAATGAAGAGAGCACCTTAAGTATAAGACCTTTGAAATTACTGGGAGAATATGCAAAAATGTCAATATGTTCAAAAGTCCTATTGTAGGAATCTATCATTCTACGAACAGGTGAGGGCAAACCGGTGTTAGAATGGCAAGTAAGCATGGGAAATAGTCTGCCAGCCTTTCGTTTGTACACTGTTCTAGGGACAACATAGCATGACATGTTGGTTAACTCAATGCAGTCAAAGGAGGATGCAAATGTTGGTCCCACTCTCCAATAGCTACGTGCGATACATCGTTGTATAGGTATTTTTAAGCTGAACAAAAGTTCCTAAGGCACCAAGTTCCAAATCTTAGTCCGTTCAGAGTAATGCATTATTAAACATGGCAGTTTAACAATTGCCAAAAATAATACTTTTTAATTAAATCAAGTATTATCTACCTATACCTATCGATGTCGGGTCTTGGTCGATCGATCAGGTTAAGCTACGCTTGCCGCGGTTGGTCCGTAGATGGGTGACCATCTTTACATAATCAAGACCCCTCCGTGCCTCGGAAAGCATCGTCAGAAGCCCGAAAGTCTGACAACTAGTCTGGGTTGTGGAGGTCAGATGGGCAGTCGATCCAGTCGGTCTGTGGTGATACTCCTTAGTAAGATTAGTTGTCAGACTTTCGGGCGTCTGATGATGCGTAACGACAGTCAAGATCCACAAATGACAGTCGGGACCAACGGCTTAACGTGCTTTCCGAGGCACGGAGGGGGTTGAGTGTGTTCTGTTGAACACACTCAATTGCCTCAATGTATTTTTTATAATATGGACTCCAGACGGACACGGCAGCAGTTGCGAGCGTACGAGAGATTCATATAGGCAAATATAGATAGTGCAATTCACGACGACGCGCCCCACTTCTCTCCGCTTCGTACTAAAGTACAGCTTACAGTACAGTAATCGCGGAGTGGGTCGCATCGTCGTGGATTGCACTATGGATATCTATAATCTGTACATTTATGAAGAAGGCTTCTTAAAATCTAATGTCGAAAGCATAACAAATCCATAGGCCTCAAGTCTGCTGTTACAATAGTGTCAGAATGGTCTATCATTGATTTCATAATTGTTGATTTTGACAAGTTTGGTAATCTACTAACATATTGGCGTCATTATGACTTTCCAATTTTCAGCCACTGACACTCCATTGAAAGAAATGGCATCTAAGTATTGGTAATCTTGTACTATAATGAAAAATGAATGACTGACTTAGGCGGTAATCTGCTAAAATTTTGACTGTTCCTTTGATCAGTGACCTACCATGAGAACGTCATTATGCACTATGCAGTCATTTCTTTTAATTCGTTACGAGTATCGTGTTTGTGGAATACTATGATCAACCAATGATCGACCATTTTGAATTTAGCAGATTACGAACTTTTAGCAAAATGACAATGGGATCGTGTTGGAATGACGAATTTATAAAAATAGCAGACTTGGGCCCCTGTTGGTATGCTTTAGGTTGCCTTTTAAGTCGTGTCGTTTGCAAACCACCCGCAATTATAAAAAAAAATTTGAATTTAGAATTCGAATACAAAATAATGTATTTGATCGGTCGAATAGTTATAGCACAGGTTATAGTGTGTAGCGTCTATTCAAAGGTGACAAAAATGGAAATATCAATTATGCGTGCGATAAATTTCTACAACTTTCAAAGGGGATTTTCGCGACTTCAGTGGTTTGAGGAGATCACTTCTGTGTTTAGTGATGCAGCACCATGTCTTAGGACTGTAGAACGCTGGTATTTAAAATTTCAACGTTGGCACTCTAGCTTCGGTGACAAGCCACGTGAAGTTCGCCCAAAAACCGTCATGACGCAAGAGAATATCGACGCCGTGCGGCGGCTAATCGTCAAATATCGTCATGTGACATACCGTGAAATAGAGGCAGCCGTGGGCATTTCAGGGACTACTATCTAAAAAATCCTGCACGAAGAACTCGGCGTAAGAAAGTTGATCTCTCGTTGGATACCACATTTGCTTAGCGACGACCAAAACGCAGCCCGTGTTAGATGGTGTCGCAAAACTCTGCAGTGATTCAACCGAGGAGAGTCAAAACACGTTTAAGATATGGTTAGTGGTGACGAGTCTTGGATATATAATTACGATCCAGATTCCAAGCAGCAGTCAACTGTCTACCAAGATGGGCCAAAACAGACCAAAATCATACGATCACGGAACACTTTTAAAAAAATGGTTGCCTCGTTTGTGGCAAAGGGTGGTCACGTCGCCACTATTGTACTAAAGATCGCAAGACGGTTAACGGTGGTATACCACTGTTTGTTTGCCACAAGTCATCACAGAGCTTCGGAAAAACAACTCAAGATGTCGTATGATACTGCACCAATGCAAGTTCACACACCGCCCGCGATACAAAGATGTTTTTGAGTACCCAAAATGTCGAAATTTTAGATCACCCGCCTTACAGCCCTGACTTGAACCCTAAATATTTTTTTACGTTCCCCAAAATTAAGTAGTCTTCGTGATCAACGTTTCAGCTCACCCGGAGAAGCTGTTGACGCATACAAATCGGCCATTTTGACTACCCCCACTTCGGAGTAGAATAAATGTTTTAAAGACTGGTTCGAACGCATGCAAAAGTGTATTAAATATCGAGGAGAATTCTTTGAAAAACAATAAATGGTAATAATCTATTAGATTGTTTTAATAACTTATTTCAAATGACACAACTTAAAAGCAGGCAGCCCTATTTTGCTAATATGCAAGTCTAAGCAAAGCTTGAAGTCAAGAATAATGCCGAGATCATGGATAGAATCCACTTTTGTTAGGGGAGCATCTCACAGCGTGTATGTATATTTTACAATGTTTTTATTTTTTGTAAAGTTTAGAAATTTACATTTAGGTAAACTAAGCTGCAACTTATTTCTACGAGCTGTCGTAGAAATAAGTTGCAGCATTCACAAAACAAACACTTGAACTGAATTCACATCGCGTATATTATAAAGCTTAGTATATTAGGCTTCTAAAATAAATTATTATTATAATAGACTGGTTCTTCAAGTCTTGACCTACTTAGTTTCCTAGACTTAGATACTAAGCTTGAATTTACTAATCAGTTATCAGTCTGTAACAATTGTAGGTTTGATTTCCTTTTTATTAACCGACGAAAGAAAAGGAGGAGGTTCTCAAGTTGACGCGTACCTGTATATATTTTACTGTAGGTATAACCACGCAAAACTTTTTACTGAGTAGTCGGATTGAACGATTTTTGTTTTACTGGAGGTTTTAAAAGTAAAATCCACCCATATGGGTAAAACAATTGGGGTTGATTGATTTTAAACCTACTGAATTTTCAACTGCGAACCGATTTTGTTGTAATTTCGAGCACATAATGTAGTTCTGATAACACAACCACATAATATAGACCTGCAGTTAATCTGATGATGGAGACGGAAGACAGTCGCGAGAGCTCCTCAGCAGTTTACAGCAGCTACATCGTGTTTGGGCTTATTTCATTCACCTTGATGAGAACTTTAGACCTTGCTGGGGTATGACTGTCATCGAGGGTCTGACGATGGAGACGGAAGGCTGTTGAAGAAATTTCTTACTTAAGGAAATCAATAAAATGAAATGGTAACTCAAAAAGATTTTTACAAAAAAATAAACCGACGCAAAAAGTAGCTTAGTTTCACTAAAGAATTATTTTTTATTTTTCGTTTTTCAGATTTTTTTGCGTCTTTTTAATTATTTGTAAAAAAGTTTTCACCTCAGCAGTTCAAACAAGCAGGTTTTGCTGTATAAAGACCGTGAGCAAAATTCGATATTGCTGCGAGCGTGAGACAAAGTATTATAACTTTTTAATAAAAAAAAATTATGCCGAGAACTGTGCTGAGTCTACTCACAAAATTCGAAAGATTTGAACTTCACTTTGTTATGACAATTTCACTTCCCACCATGGATTCCATATTCGACGGTTATCGGGATGTTGCAGTCAGTAGCATGAATTCGGTCATTCTCTAAAGTGACCAATTTCGGATTATTTTTATATCACCGCCGCTGCGAGGGCTGTGGCTGGACAACCCTACGAGCTGCCCTTACTGCCGTTGGAGGATCGAACTACCTACCTGGCTGCCACCAGTCCTACGTGCTTACGTGTTGGTAACTACCAGGATAGTGGTTTTCTTTAGGCGGGCTAGAAATTAACACGCGTCGAGAACTACTGGAGTCAATTTCATTACTTTTTATACAATATACAATCTGTACCTTTTGTTTAGTTTTATTTTACCATTCGATTTTAAAATTCCATACCTACTAGGCCCAGAAAAGAAACAATAAAGCGTTCGGATACACATAAAATTGCAAATCATCTGTCAATCATTTAATGCCGTTTTCTTTTTTGGAACGAAGTTCTTTAATGCGGTTTGCTGTAAAAGTGCACTGGCAGAAATCGTCCCGCGAAAAGGCGAATACGAATGCGACTGTCTTCTTCTAATTCAAAGAGAAAGAAAGAGAGAGAGATATAGAAAGTGTGAATTTGGTCAAAATGAAAATCCGAGATGGCGGCTGCGAAAATTTTCACAATTTTCGTCATGGGTGTCGTTTTCAGTTTTCGAGGGTGCTAAGCCAACGGCTGTGAAAATTTTAAAGTTTTTCATTATGCGTATCGCTTTCGAGGGTGCTTAAGTCGGTAGTGAGAAAAAAAAAATTGTTTCTGTTTTAGATCATACATGAGAAGAACTTAGTTCCTGACGGGGGGGGGGGGGGGGGGGGGCGCGACCGCATACATTTTTTTTTGAAAGACTCGTTTTTTTTAAAATTTACATTCAAATAAAGAGAAATAAGTTTATCATGTTGTATTTTTTGCCGTTAGAGAATATAATAGGTACGGTAAAAAAATTACTTATGACTTATGCAGTAATACCAAAAAGTTTTTACAATTACAGACACACAGACAGGGTTTTTTTACATGTTGTATGTTCTCGCTGCTGCTGAGTTGAAAAGTTGTATGTGTTACACAAGAGCAAAGTTATTTGCATCTCGTGTCTTTGAATCCCTCGCCGCGCTCAGGATTCTAACCTAGAATCCTTCGCTGAGTCGGGATTCAAAATCAACACTAGCAGCAAAAAACAACTTTGCTCACTTGTTGCACAAATAACAATTTTCGAACTACAAGACGTTACAAACGACCACAAGTACAGTGAGTCGTAATCATGACTTGTCATAGACTCATGAGTTTTAGGCTAGTCGCCCAGCCTTGTCTTGTCTTGTCTGCGAGGGCACTTCTTTGTCGTTCCGGGATGATCTTGTGGCTCTCCTTTTAATATTTGATCTGCATATTTATAAATCGTGCTCGGACTGTTTGCGCCGCCCCTCGAGCGTGTTTGCAGATTTATAGTTTATTTCATTTCGTGTGAGGACCCCTTCGACTGACATCAACCCATTGTTTACCGCACATTCTCCAGGAAGCGTATGCTCTGGAATATTTTATATGAATGCTTGTATTTGTCCGCAATCTTTAAAGAATTTTGAATTTATAGTGCGCGGTTATGCTAGCAAGATGACATGCATGATGCACCATCCGCGCATATTAATGGTTTACATTCAAAATTCCAAATATAGCTCTTGTGCTTACCTGTATTTTATTGCATACAAGATATTATTAGCGTTTAAATAAGTACGTATACAAACCTGGTTTAAGATAAAGTTGTTTTTCTAGTATCCGTTGACTATGTCAGCCTTGACATTTCTGTATTATTATATTTAAAAGTAACTAATATTATCATCAAGAATATTAGCAGAAAATTTGAGCCATTTGTCGAGGTGGTCTAAAATATTTTAAGGCTTGATTACAATACTTACAACCAGTCCTTGTCCTGCTTATATACTAATAAGTTACTTATGCTTGTTAGTCTGAACGACTCGAGGCGCACCGTGTTAACTGCAAACGGCTCATTAAGCTTGCGAGAGAGGCTCTCAAGTCAAAGAAAAGTAACATGTGCCCACAGTTGTGTGGATTTATCCCCTGTGAAGCAACGCACTTGCCCAACGATGGTCGAGGTGTGCATGTGAGAAGAATGAGTAATATGTAGGTCGTGCAGGTAGAACCTAGGTACCTAATCTAGCCATAACTACATCAGTTAGGTCTGAGATGAGTGGGTGGAACTGTAGGTTTTCTAAGTTTTTTAATAAAGGATTAAATTTTGTGGATACATTTTGCTAATAGATAACATATCAACTTATGACTGGAGGTTTTTGCCCTGCTTAAATAAAGAAGAGGCAAATTCATAGCAGTGCCAGTAAACCATTTTTGTTTTTTAATATTTCGTCTGAAGAAGTTCTAAGTATGATCTTCAACTATCTTGAAATTATAGGATGGTTTAACATAGGCATACTGGCTGGGTGCCTTGAAAATATCTTAGTTTAAGCCTGACAGGAGTAGAGTATTGATGCAACACACCATAGACTAGGACATGATACCTTTATTCCCAATTCCCCCTGATATCTATCTGCACATTACAGTTCATGGCACTCTCGCACGGCACGTATCCCTGTAGGCCGTGTTCACACAGCAGGTCCAGCAGGAACCGACCCTGGTGGCTCGAGGGCAAGTCGGTGACTGACAGCTGGTGGTCGATGTGCATCACCTGGGTTCTGTTGGCTGTAGTCGCTGGCCAGCGGACTGGTAGCAGTTGGGAAGTTAGCGGTGTTGGGTCCCTGGAAGATGAAGGGTAGGATTGAGTAGAATCCTGGTGGCGAATAATTTGCTGGGAGGTAAATCCTTTCAGATTATTATTATCTACTTGAATTGGTTAAGAATTAAAATTCGACACTTTTCCGTAATTCATTTCCACAACATTTCAGTACAATTTCTGACATTGCCTCGGGCATGTTCGCTGTCGCTACCGTAGTCGACGCTACGTTTTTATGCAACGATGCGAAAGCGGAGCGCATCCCTGGTACGCAGAGTTCGCGGCAGCTCCTGTCCATACATGTTGCAGTGACCTGCATGTCACTACAGCCATCGGCTATCAATATAAATGGTTAATAGTGTAATAAGTGGTTATTGTAATGTTTAATGTATTCTGTGTGTTTATTTTATGTATATTATTAATGAGTCCTTGTTACTTGAAAAAAAAAAAAAACGAAAGCTTCAGTGGTCATTTTGGTTTTATGTTATGATATAATGATATTGGCGAGGAGGGGGGGGGGAGGGGGTGACCTTTGAGTTATGCTCGTGAACGGGTGCTGCTTGTGGTGACTGGTCGTCTTGCTGAACATGATTTTGTTATTGTTAATAGTAATTAACTGTTTATTTATTTTACCTCGATTGTCCTAGTTTATCAATTAAAACTTCCAGTTACCGCTATATATAGCTACATGCACGCCGTTTATGACTGGAGGCTTTTATTTAGATATTGTTTACACAATTAAACATACTGTAATGGTTCAGTCTATAGTCTAATAAAATAATAATGGTTGTCATTATGTTCATGATTGGTAATCTGCATTCGATGGTGTAACTCCATGGACGGAATGTGTCTTTTTACTTCAGCTGTACTTTAAACATTGTATGGACAAGCGCGTGCTTGCATCATTCAGTAAAAAACGTCTGTACCTACTTTCATGAGAATGCACTTAAATAGCCTTAATAAGAGAGCCATCCAAAATGGGTGCGGGTTATGTAAGTTTTTAGAGTAAGTATCTAACATACGTAACAAGTTATGATGAAGGTTGCAAAAAAGGTGGGTCATCTAGATTATCTTAATTAAGGATAATATTTTGGTAAACTCACCCGAACTTCATAAAGTTGGTCAACATGGTGGTGTGTCTTTCGATGACTAATCTGTCAGAGTTACTCAACCGTAAGGTCAGACCTCCCGGCTTGAATATGTAGAAAACGTCATCTGCATGAGTGGCCCCCCTCACTCCGAGCCCGCGACCGAACACGACACTCCCGAAATTACGTCCTCCTTCGTAAGAGAACATGTAATTATACACCGGTTTGTCTGAATACTTCGCTATCAGCTTCGAGAACGCGTCGACCGCTCCGTATGTTATCCAATCCGAATAATAGTCCACACCACCTTTGATCGAGGCTTTACTATTGAGCCTTTGTTTCCCAAAGTAATGGGAACGAATTTTCTTGGCTATTTTTCTTTTATCTTCATCGGAACACCAGGAAAATACCGATGGCAGCCTATCTACGAAGTGATTGTCTAAATATTCTAACGTCTTTTGGTTATTGAGTCCGTAGAACAAGGTACCTTCGCTGTCGGTGACGCCGACCATTATCGGCACTTTGTAAAAGTCCCCCGACGTGATGATGTTGTATGGCGTGTCGTGGAAGAAGGGCTCGGTGAAGTTCGTGTCAGCACACGGCGCGTACTTGAAGTACCGCGGATCTATTGAAGAGCCTTGTGTTGCTGTCAGTAAATCTCTCAAGGAAGACTTTAGAAAAGTGTTGTATACATCTCGTTCACTCCTTACTGATGCCATCTTTGCGGCGTCTTCGAAAGCAGGAGTGAGCGGCTCTGGGTTGAACGACCACGTCGTCAGAGCGACACCACTCATCATTATCGCTTTGTGGAACAATCCTCTACTATGTTTCGACAAGAAGTGCATCGCTGTGGAGGTAGCTCCCGCACTATGTCCGGAAATGGTCACATTGTCCGGATCTCCGCCGAAAGCAGCTATATTCTTCCGTATCCATTTTAAAGCTGCTAATTGGTCCTTCAGTCCGAGGTTTGCAACATTATTTAAGCATAGGAAACCTAGGACGCCTAATCTATAGTTGACTGTCACGACTATAACGTTCTTTTTGACTAGAAATTCGGGGTCGTAATGCCACTTGCTACCGTAGTAATAAGCTCCACCGTGGAAGAAGACGAGGACGGGTAGTTTGCGGCTTGCTGTGGCGTGTTCCGGGGTGTACACGTCAAGCAGGTGGCAGTCCTCAGCACCTAGCTTGAAGATAGCGAAGCCCTGTGCGCAGGAGTCGAACTGCGACACCGCGTGGAACGTGCCGCTCCATTTTCTCGGTGGTTTCGGTGGCTGGAAGGAGGGTTGATAATTTTGAACTATGTCCAGATGTGCGTTGTGTGTGTACTTTGTTTTATAGTATTTAGAGATTAGAGGAGAGAAGAGAAAAATGTCTGAAAACAGACTTTATCTTAATAAAATTACGAAACCTATGTACATTTTTAATATCATACATATTGTGATGAAACCGTCTGCCTATTTTTTTGACATAGCAGAAATGGGCTCCCGTAAAACTGGGATGTTTCGGACGGGTACTTCTTACCTAAACCAGAGGTCCCCAAACTTTTTTATGTTGTCGACCACTGGGCATGTTTTTCGGTTTTGGGTAGATCCCCTACCCCTACTTATAATAATGTAATGCTAATATTCAATTTTTGCAAATTCATCAACTTCAAGTGTGTTTTTGACAGCTGGTATAGTGCTATCACATTGATAGATTTTACCTGCAGTGAAGTGCAAAAAAAAATTAGAAAAATGTTTGAAAGCCCGAAATTATCTAGGACGAAGTAAAAAATGTCTTAGTTCAAGAAAATATTTTTGGCTCAAAAACATTTTTAATTCGTCCAAGATAATTTCGGGCTTACTAACTTTTTTCATAAATTTTTTTTTCGGGTTTATTACTTTGTTCTTGAATCAATAATATTTACTACAGCTAAGATTTTAATTTTTTCAGTGCACTATAATATCCCTACTTCGCTAGGTACTAATATTATAAATTGCGAAAATAAGTTTGTATACCATACGGTAGTAGTAAGGTAAGTCTGTTTATTGCGTTTTCACGTAAAAACTAAGCAACAGATCTTCGTGATCTTTTGCACAGATAAAGTAGCCAACTAGAAAACTGACACAAGCTACAATTTACTCCGGATAAATATATTTTTTTAAATTTTACAAGAAAATAAAAACATAACTTATATAATGAGTGAAATTGAATACTCTTAAGGGGTCATTGTACTCATCATTATGAACAATTTTCACTATGTGACCAATCCTAAAATCGCGAAAAAAAAAATCAGCTGCTCCCTAAATTTAGACGAGCTATGCGAACATAAATGTAGGGAAAAGCTGTTTTTTTTCACGATTTTAGGGTTGGTCCATTAGTGAAAGTTGTTTATAATTATGAAATGACCCCTTAAGAGATTGCCCATGAATTCAATTTCACCCTGTATCTTTGTGTTTATTTACATATTTATAAGAAAGTATCGCGGAATTAAATATGTAAGTACTTATAATCTGTGTATAAATATGGATTATTCCATTCATGGAATTATAAGTACTTACATATTTAATTCCGCGATACTTTCTTATAAATATGTAAATAAACACAAAGATACAGGGTGAAATTGAATTCATGGGCAATCTCTTAAGGGGTCATTTCATAATTATAAACAACTT
Source organism: Xanthia togata (assembly GCA_963853775.1). Taxonomy (NCBI): domain Eukaryota; kingdom Metazoa; phylum Arthropoda; class Insecta; order Lepidoptera; family Noctuidae; genus Xanthia; species Xanthia togata. The sequence continues at coordinate 24,605,360 of OY970805.1, read as the reverse complement.
TCACTAATGGACCAACCCTAAAATCGTGAAAAAATTTACATCTCATGGACACCCATTTTTTTTCCCGCTGATATGGACCTTGCAGGTCGTCGTCAACCCCTAGGGGTCGATATAGACCACTTTGGGAATCACATCTAAACTAACGATTGTATATGGTTTTGGCCGTAGAACGATGTGACATAGTTTTGTTAAGGAATGTTTATTTTATAATTATCTTTTTTAATACTGAATGTGCAGGATGTTGGATTACGGCACATTACCCAGCATGTATATTATAGAATGTGCTAAATCTGTCCGACGGCACTTTGACCTGTTTGAAAAGGCTCAAGACCGTTGCCCTCGAAAAGTAAGAGGTCCAGATAGAATAGTTCTGCCTAGGGCTCCAAGGACTTCTCTGTATAAAAAGAACTGTTATCATATTATGTGCGGACTTATCTATAACAAAATACCAAAGAACTTTAAAGAGTTACCTAATAATTTATGTTTTATAAAGTTATAATTATGGCTACTGGAAAAGCGATTTTAATAAATGAATTTATAGATAATGTTAATAATCTATTTTAAATTAATGTAAACATAATATTAATATTAATAATGAATGTATGTAAAATTAATTAATAATATAAACATTTAAAGCATGCCATTGGACATAAACATTATACTCTAGCATTTAAATTAAATACATTGTAATGTTTTGCATGTGAAATGTGTCAGACATTTCACATGCAAAACATTACAATGTATTAGGAGCTTATTACCGATTATAACAGCAACACTGTACTAATACTTATTGCAAATAAATGATTATGTTTAGCTACGTAACATATATTTTCTATAGACCGTCAGGATTGAGGAGCCACCTTAAACGTCCTCTAACTTTTTAAGGGTTTTACTACAAATTTCAGGATTGAGCCTACAAAATCGGCTAATTTACTACTAAATATTGGTAGTACCCGTATTTAAATTTGAGACATGGCTCCTCAATCCATACGGACACGAATTTTCCAGGCCTTTTCCTTTCCTCAACCTTCTCACAGGGGAATGAGATTAACATTTAAATATTTCTCATATTATTAAGTGCACGACTCGTTCACTATGCAGATTACTTTCGCAGTGATATTACAAACCATATACTCACTTGGAACCTCTCGCTGACGGCGTACGGGATCCCGTAATACCGGTTCTGTCCGGAGAAGCCTCGCAGCCCCCTTAATTTACCCTCGCTTACTTCCACGAGCGGCGTGTAGAAGAATAAGCCGCGCACTTGCTGCACACACGACAAGCACGCAACATACACCAACACTCCGTATCTCATATTTACCGACGAACGACTTCACTCATAAGTTTGCATTTTGTTTGGTGTTGTCTATTTATATTAGGCGGACGATCTGCAGGGGTACCGGTTTGGGATTAACATATTTTGACTGGTTAAGGTCAATGTCTTCATATCCTTAGAGTCACTTTGTCTAGATCATGCACTTCATCGATTTTGGTTATAAACATGTGTTTTTATCATATTACAATTAAAAGTTCCCAATTATAGTTATTTTGATTGCGTTTTTATAATAAATAAATAAAAATAAACTTTAAAGGGGGTCCAACAAGAAACGTGTTTTTATTTTACTAAAGTATTTAAAAATAATAATATGGAACATTGTACGGTATACGGAACCGTTGCGCGAGTCCAACTCGCACTTGGCCGGGTTTTTTACCTTAGGTTAAACATTGAAGTAATATTTTCCCGCAGTTTTGTGTAACGGAATTGATGTCTGATTCATTTGATTTACAACATGATTAATGTGGTTTAACGCGGGATTAATGACGAAATTAATGAGAAACATTTGTTAACAATCTCTATAATCCTGTAAAATATTATTTAAGTTACTTGTTAAGTTAAGATACCTATAAAATAGTACTTGAAAGTTCACTTTTAAAACACAAGAACACTACAACGACTCTCAACTTCGAAGTCTTTGATAAAAACTTCGTCGTTCAACTACTTTCCGGTTCACTTCAAGTTCACAGATGAAGTTCATCTGACTGGAAGCAAAGATGCTGCGTGCGAGGCGGTCTGGTGCACACTGGTAGGGAAAGTACACGATCTCCGGCTGGTGGCCCGATGCGCTTGCGCAAGTTCACTGCAATGTTTGCGAAGTGTCCGCAAACTGTTAAAGGAATTATTTGCTGATCGTTTGGTGACAGTGTGTCTATTCTAGTTTTTTCCTTTAATTGATTTTGTAACAATTCTTAATGTGGTTTCTTTGAATAGTGTCGTAACTGTGTTCGAAGTTCTTAAAATATTGGTTGCGGTCATTGTTTGGATAAGGTAACTTTTGAGTTTTTTACTTTTAACTGGTAATATATCGATTTTAACATCGTTCGTTTGAGTTATATTACGCAAGTGGTTGTTAGCCATAAACACTAAAAAGTCACAGTCACTAAAAGTTAATAAAAGTATGATGATTATAGATTCTGCCCGTGGCTTTGCCCGCGTGGCTGTCGGAAATTATCCCACGGGAATTTACTACCGGGACAAAAAGTATCCTATCATCCAAATCCATACAGCCGTTAAAGCGTGAAAAGGTAACAGCTGTAAACAGATAAAAAATGCAAACTTATGTTTTTTAAAATAAACAACACATTATTATTCTAAATGTCTAATTAAAAAAAAAAAAACCTGCCAAGAGCGTGTCAGACCACACAAAATAAAGGATTCCGTAGTTGGTATGAATTTATCCCAAGACCAAACTTAACATTGTACTTTGTTCTCCCATACATTCCAACTGCAAATGTAAGTTTGTACGCACAATATTGAGATATTTACCATAATATTACTGAACGGTTCCAGTGGTAGTTCTTTGCCTTTCGGAATCTCCAGGTCTTCTCCAGACACGGACATGTCGGTTATCTGGATGTGTACTAATTCACGATTCGTCAACGAAGAGACAGTACCTATTGCCAAATGTTTTCTTCATCATCTTCTTCATTTTGCCGGAACCTAGCCCACTGCAATCTCCGTCGCTGACGTTGCCATCAATTCAGAGGTGCTCGCCAAGACCTCCGTGCTCTTAATCCAGCCTGGTATAAGCAATTCCGAATGGTCTGAGTGCTAACTTCAAGTCCAGAGGCGGCCCGCAGTTTTGCTTTTATTGTAGTGGCGTTGATTGTTGGGCCACGGGCTGCCAGCAATCTGATATAGCGCTTCTGAGCAGCAGTCAAAACAGTTTGAGGACCACTGCGGGTCGGTCAGCTAAATTATCCATGCTGTGGTACCTCTGCAACGTGGCCACGACACAGGATTGGGATACAGCAACTCTGCGTGCTATTTCTCTAGTAGAATATCCTTCTTCCCTCAAAGTTACAATTCTTGCTCGTAAAACTTCTGATAATCCTCTTGGTATTTTATCAATAATAACTTTCCTCGAAAAAATATTATAAATCCGTTAAAATTTACTAAGTCAGATTACTGAATGAGCGTAAGCTTGGATTGAATTTCTTTTTATATGGAAAAACAATTGAATTTGTTTTTTTGTTTTATATTCTAATTCTATATTTTTAATTAAATAATCTAAAAAGATAAGGAAATTATAATAATATAGTCAGTCTACCGTAACAAAAAAGATTTCGATTTTTTAAACTGATCGCAAACTTTTTTGATGTGTGTATGTGTACCAAATTTCAACTAAATCAGTCAATTTAATTCGGGGCAAATTGGCTGTTACAGATAGATAGACAGACACACGAGTGATCCTATAAGCGTTCCGTTTATTCATTTTGAGGCATGGAACCCTAAGAATAATGATTCATTTTAATATTATCCCCATTCATTTAAAATACTCTAGCGCCGCCATTGACTACATTAACCTACATACAGCTAAGATAATTTTTAATTGTAATAACTTTTAAGCGGGTGGACCGATTTTATAATGAAAACAATACTAAAATAAATATTACCTCAAGATACGGTCTCAAACAATTTTTTCAATTCCTTAAATCTCATACAGAGGTTACACAAAAATTTCAATAATCGTGTGAATTTTGAAATATGAAATCATCCTCTATTTTACTCAAGGGATGATTTTACAAAAAAATGTTTTTTTTATTTATTACTAAAAGTATACATTTGAATTTTTATATCCCTAACTCAAACTCAAAGCATTTTTAGGGGAATGAGGAACAGGGTGTAAAGTTCACTCATCCACCATAGAAAAGGGAGGATCATCCAACCAGACGGGTGATGTGTCTGGCGGGACGACCGCCCGACTATTGATGTCGGATAGTCTTATACCTATATGTCGTTCGCGCGGTAAACTCTACATAATTGCGCGATGCAGGATTTGTGTGACGTCATGTCTTTGATGCGTAGTTCGTATGTGGCGGTGTAACCGCTACATCACTCCCCTCTGGAGACCGGAGGTCGATAGTGGGCTGAGTCATGTATCTTGCGATGCTTCACAGTACCAGTGGAGGTTCCAGTGAGTTGGAACCGGGTGCCGCATAGTTCGCGGTGAGTCGGAACTGTCTGCGGTGATTCCCCAGTGAGTCGGGGTGGCGCTGCGTCACGATCCAGTGAGTCGGATGTGGTATAGCGCCGTGTTGTGGCTAACTGCTAGCGTCGACTAGGAGAGGGTAGAAAGAGCTCTGCTTGTGAGACCGGCCGAAAGTGCAGGTGCTGTGCCAAGGTTGCTGATGAGGCTGAGGGTGATGACCAGGAATGCGTGTTCGCTGCATGCTGGTGGTCAGGATACCCGTTGAAGCCGTGGGTGCTGGCTGTCTGTGTGACTCGCCTCACGAAATCTTGCGGGAGTGATGATGATGATGACGTCACGCTGAAGTACTTGCACGAAGGCTGCGTTGACGTTCATACTCGGGGTCAACAATTTAGGGGAATGAGGAACAGGGTGTAAAGTTCACTCATCCTTTTAAATAAAAAATTGATACAAAATATTGTTACATCATTCATTTTGAAATTATGCATGTGAGAACAATGTAGAAAGACGTGCACGTTTGTAAAAGCGTCCGTAATAAAAAGAAAAAGAACATAAAGAACCAATCAACAACTTAAAATGAATTAAAATAAGCCATGGCAGCTAAGAGATGACCAGTCCCAACTGACGGTCCCGTTCACGACTTAACTTAAGAAATGTTAAGTTTCCAATTTTATCCCCTATATCACCCCCTTTAGCATTTTTTTTCATCCTTCTCCAGGATGCCATTATTAGGCTTGAAAAGGTAACATACAGACAAGTTACTTTCGAATTTATAATAATATAGTATAGACTAGTACAGATTAGAATATGAACTAAGTTAGCACCTTTTATGTAGGATTAGTTCAGTTCCTATATGTGCTAGTTGCACATTATATTGGTGTATAATGGTAATTAATAAATTTAGCAATGACATTGTAACGTCTAGTGTATAAATGTTTACAATAGCTACAAAAAGTACTTTGAACATGGACGTGTGTTTTAATTGCGGAAATGCTAATTTCGTCCTTTTTGATAAACCTGGGAATGTACGATACTTTATCTGCTGAAGTACTTAGTTATATTTCAAAGTCTAGATAATAGTTACTTGTGCAACTAGAGAGCAAAGTTGTTTTTTGCTGCGAATGTTCATTTTGAATCCCGAGTAAGCGAAGGATTCTATAATTGAATCACGAGCGTAGCGAGTGATTTTAGGTTAGAACCCTGAGCGCTGCGAGGGATTCAAAGACACGAGATGCAAATAACTTTGCTCACGTGTAACACATACAACTTTTCACCTCAGCAGCAAAACATACAACATGTAAAAAAACCCTGTCCGATCCGTGAGGGTGTTGTTAGGTATCGTACTGTGAGCATATTTATGTGGAGATTTTCAGGAAAAAAGAATCCCTATTTTTTTTTTCAATGGTGAATTTTACCGAATTTTACGTTAGGTGCGGGCCGTCTTTTAGCGGGTGTCTAAAAGTCATAAGTTATGAGTTTTGCAATTTTTTTATGGATTTGGGGTAATTTTGGAACTAAAAATGTGAATTTTAAATACCAATAACTTTTTTACTACTTATAAATAATAATAATAAAAAATACTCTTTTGTAATGTTACTGCAGTAGGTACCACATGCCCTTTTCGGTTCGGACAAGGTTTTTTTTTTACATAATCTTCATCACCTCGTATTTTGCAGCAAGCATCTTGGGTTTACATTTTGACCACACTATCGACTTAAGCACTCTCAAAACTATGAAAACGATACCCATAATAAAAACTTGAAAATTTTCACAGTCACCATCTTGGATTTACATTTTAATGTCATCATCGGCTTTAGCACCCTCGAAAACTATGAAAACGAAACCCAAGACGAAAAATGTTAAAATTTTTGCAACCGCCATCTTGGATTTTTATTTTGACCAAATTTACACTTTTTATCTCTCTTTCTTTCTCTTTGAATTAGAAGAAGACAGTCGCACTGCACTTTTACCGCAAGTCGCGTTAAAGAACTTCGTTACAAAAAATATAATAAAACAGCATTTAAATAAAACCTTTCAAATTCAAATTCATTTATTAATTTTGTGCAAATAGGGTAAAATTATACAGATGTTACCTATATAAAAAAATAAAAAACGTTGGGCCATACGCCAGAATGCATACAAAATAACTTAAGTAATCGAATGTCACATTAACAAAATATAAACAAAAAATATAAAATAAAATCAATAGGTAAGTAGATGTCACAATTTCATGCAAAACACTTATAGTTAATAATCTAATAATATGTCAATAAATTAAGACGGTACATAAACAAATGGTAGTACCTATTTAGTCACAATTTTGTATAGTTAAAAACAAAAATTAAATAAAAAATGTCAATGAAGAATATCTTTATCTTAGCGGAGCAAACATTTGAATTATTCAGATAGTTATAAAATTATTTTAATTTGTCACGATATGTCATTAACAGAATAATTCGCCTTGTCATTCAATAATTTAAAAAGCTTACGTTTAAACTCATTTATGTTGCTGCTTGATACAATTTCATCAGGTAATTTGTTATAAAGCTTTGGAGCCATTGCATACTCATACTCGTATTTATACTGTTGTAGAGAAATTTGGTTTTAGTCCTTAACGGGTGCAACTTTTTTGAGCGCCGTTGACTTTCAACAGATTTATACATAAGAACATGTTGTTTTTTACAAATATACAGGCTTCATAGACATAGAGGGATGGTACAGTCAATATTTGTAAGTTTTGGTAATGTGGCTTGCATGAATCCGTTTGTTTTATTTTACATATAGCTGGAATACCTTTTTTCTGTGCTATTAATACCTCCTCAACCTTAGTAGCATTGAAAATATTATGTAGCGGTTACACCATCACATACGAACTACGCATCAAGGACATGAAACAAATCCTGCATCGCGCTATTAGAGTTTACATCGCGAACGACATATATAAGACTATCCGACATCAACAGTTGGGCAATTGCCCGCCAGACACAACACCCGTCTGGTCGGAGGATCCTGCCTTTTCTATGGTGGATGAGTGAACTTTACACCCTGTTCCTCATGCCCCTAAATTGGTGACCCCGAGTATGAACGTCAACGCAGCCTTCGTGCAACTACTTCAGCGTAACGTCATCGTCATCATCATCTCTCTATTAGCTTATTTAAATTCTGATTTTTAAAATGTTTAGCCTAAGTATTATTTAATTGTGTAATGATTAAATATGTATTACTATTAGAATACTTTTAAATGAGAAAAACTATTTTATATCTAGTACGAGTTTAATAACGTTAGCATCAAATTGCTTGTTATAACCGCAATGTGAAGTTACTGCTCATATCATTAGCATAAGTAAAACATGAATGATGATACCGCACTTAGAAACTCGCCGTTACTTACTGTTGTTATGCTAAGGAAAACTTATCATAAAGTCGACTTACTGCCGTTATCCTTATTGAAATGTAAAGGTTTCCGTTAAGATATTAAAATGGCAGTCAGATCAAATTGTACAGCTCATTGCGCTGATTCCGAATCTATGTCGTTTAACTCAATTTGGACAAAAATGATACTTACTGCTGGCATCACAAGCGCGGCAGTGTGGGTGCTAAACACAATAAAACAAAAAACTGTTTTTTTCAACTCGTACTTCTATTCAGTTACTAGACTAACAGCGGTCGTTGACCCAAAAATACATCCATATTTATTTTTATTTGTTTCTATGTTTGATTCATAATTGTATATTTTGACTCCATCAAACTCAAACTCAAACTCAAAGCATTTATTTCAATTAAACCCTTTACAGGCACTTTTGAATTGTTAAAAAGTCAGTTAGTCAGAAAGTTGAAGCTAGTTGTCCGTCCCTGAAAAAGTTAAAACGTCAAAATTGTTCTAAATTAAAACGTACACAATGTACTTTGCATGAAAACAATTTGGAAGAAACTTTTCAGACATATTTCAAAGAAACCTTCTCTTGAGTAAAGTTGAAACGAAAATAGGTTTTTAACGAATGAGAAGTCGCGAACAATAACAGTAAGTGCATTAAAAATAAATAGTGATATAATAAAGAGCGTTCGTCTCGCGCGCTGGATGCAGTAAAGCTGCTTCATACTGGAGCTTGTGTATTGTATGGAGAACTAAGAGCAAGTTAGAACCTGCCTTCTGATCGGGTATGGATGATGGGGAAGTTATAGCAGATAAGATAACAATCAGTGCAAGTCTAAAACAATTTAAAAGTTCTTATCTGCGGGCTATCTGCTGGTACTAGTCCCCTGTTGAGGCAAACAACCAGCCAGTAAGTCTATCACAAGGTTTGTATGTTTTCGAGGCGTGCCTCGCATTTTTTTTTGCATATCCAGCTTTATTTTATTAAGGCTCTTCTATTAATGATTTTAGCCTAGGTAAGGTAAGGTAAGGTTAAGCTACGCTTGCCGCGGTCGGTTCGTGGATAGGTGACCATCCATTACATATCTAGACTCGTCCATCGGAAAGCACGTTAAGCCGTTGGTCCCGGCTTTCATTCGTAGATCTTCGACATTCGTTACGGGAAGTCAGTAACTGGGTTGTGGAGGTCAGATAGGCAGTCGTTCCATGTAAAATCTGTTGTGTTCCGGTTAGACTGGAAGCCGACCCCAACAAAGTTGGGAAAAGGCTAAATTGGCAGATTGACTCCTTGCTGATTTCGATGTAATAAATAACATTCACTAAATTAAACTACTTGGTCACCTTACTCTCTAAGCTATGGCCACTTGTTTATCCTACTTCGATACTCTATCCTTCAAATTATATCACAAGCCCCAGATGATGTAAATTCTTTACTAGCATGGTTTCAATTCAATCTCCTAACAATAAATATCTTCAAAACATGTTATGTTATATTTAAAACAAAAAATAAAATGATTCCCCCTTAAAAACCACTAACAATTATGTAAGATCCCGTAGTAGTCGGCACCTTACACTCGTAGTTTAAGTAAGAAGTGGCAAGTAAGCCAGTTCTTGGAGTTAGGTGAGTTGACGCAAACACACACAGACTTGGTAACTCTAAAAGTTTATTAGAGTATAAATACCGATCACAACAAAGTGTAGGTTGGATGCTAATCCGCGATGTTCGATGTAAGTACGTAACTTGTCAACTACGTTAAAATTATATTAAACATTGTTTTAAATACTAAAGAGAAAAGTAGGTTGCTGCGTTTGCAGCCTGACGCTATGTACGTAAACCGTACATTCCCCCTTAAAAACCACTAACAATTAATAATGTGCCTCTAAAACAAAAAACCTGTGAAAAATATATCGGGTTAAAAATCGACAGCTCTCTTACATGGAATGCTCACATTGAACACATAAAAAAACAAATAATAAAATTTAACAATTTTTGTTATAGGTTAATAGTAGGTTAAGTTAGGTTTATTAATATAGGTAGGTTATAGTATTATTTATAACTTTTTAGTGCTGGGTTTTTTGAAGTCGGTTTGTTTTTTTGCAAAAAATGTTTTTTTATGTGTTCAATGTGAGCATTCCATGTAAGAGAGCTGTCGATTTTTAACCCGATATATTTTTCACAGGTTTTTTGTTTTAATCTACGATTAACCTATAATAAAATTTAACAATTTTTGTTATAGGTTAATCGTAGGTTAAGTTAGGTTTATTAATATAGGTAGGTTATAGTATTATTTATAACTTTTTAGTGCTTTTAGGGTTTTTTGAAGTCGGTTTGTTTTTTTGCAAAAAATGTTTTTATTTGTAAATTTTTAGTGACATATTTTAATCTTTTATAATATGTAGGCCTAGTGGCCTACCCATATTTTATAAAGCATCATTAAGATGCTTCTCATACGAGAAAATGGCGTCGACCTGAAATTGAGAATGAAAAAGGAAAATGATTAAAAGAAATTAGGGAAAGAAATGCTCAACGCATTTCGAATGAGTACCCTGACCAGCGCGAAAACAGACTGTCAAAGCAGACGATCTACATGTTACGGCGTAGGTTGAATAAGGAAAGTCAAGAAGGTTATAATCGTCGTCTTAGTTTGATTCGTACTCGATTGGCCACTGAAAGCCAAGAAGATTACGATCATCGTATATCTTTAAATGACGGAGTTATGCACGAACAAAAAACGCAATGGTTGATTTTCAAAAACTTCTTGTCCGATTTCGATAAAATTTTCATGGGACCATTTGGGAAGTATACCCTTTAAAAAAAAAAAAACGAATTGGTTGGCAAGCGACGGAGATATGCGCGAACAAACATAAAAAAAAATACAAACAACCGAATTGAGAACCTCCTCCTTTTTTAGAAGTCGGTTAAAAAACAAGCTCTAAGCACTTGCCGGGTCACTGCGTAAGATAGTTCGTTACATCCCACCAAAATTACGGTACACCATCTATAACTCCCTAGTGAAGCTGCATCTACTTTATTTGATCGAAATTTGGGGCAGTGCTGCAAAAACAAAATTGTCAGAACTTCAAATTACCCAAAATTAACTCATAAAATACTCTTCAACTAGCCATATTTAACATCAACCAGTAACATTTATAGAGGTACAAAAATAATGCATGTCAAACAACTTTAAAGGAGGATGCAAATGTTGGTCCCACCCTCCAATAGCTACGTGCTAAAGCAAGCCTAATGACTGCAAGCGAGAGACTGATAAAAATGCCTAATGGGGTGGGTGGATAAAAAGGTTTATGACTGGACGACGCGGATGACAACAATAGCTTAGTAATTAGTATCTACTGCGTATATTATGCACAAAAATGCAATATATTACAAAAAATATTATTTGGCAATTGTTAAACTGCCATGTCTAATAATGCATAACTCTGAACGGACTAAGATTTAGAACTTGGTGCCATACACAAAATAATCCTGGCATCGTCCTTTACAATACATGTCTTATCATCAGATAAATTATTCATGCCAAGAGTGTTCACACGAACATAACACTCACCCAATATAAACAAGTTAATCAACGTGACCATTTAATTTATTTGTTTTCAAAATTGACATTTACTATTTTGTTCTTATATAATCTAATATTGTTGTAACATCTTATTTTATGTACCTGCAATCTATGCAAATAAAATTTACTTTACTTTATCCAATAACTTTTATTACTGAAATTTAAATTTTGTACGCCGCTAAGGCCAAACATGACTGATCTTAAACTATAATGTAATTTAATAACTTGCATGCTCTGTATGTGTACTCATGTTTCCACAAATATATAATCTTGAATCTTGAACGTAGCACAAGGCGAGCTAGCTTGTTAGTTTTACCCAAAACTAGAACTAACTGTGACAACAAAATGCTTACTTTGAAGTAGCACAACTTATACTTATGCTTATACTATATAATAGAATACCCTCTAGCATAAGAAATCTACACTCGTTCAATGCATTTAAAACTCAACATGGTCAGTATATATTATAATTGCGGATCAATTACTTTTGGATAAATATGATGATGATGACGAACTTTGTGTAATTTATGTATGTTTAGTATTGTTCTCAAGTAAGTGATATGTATATGTCTTTATTGAGAATAAAGTTTCTTTAAACCTAGACCTCTTTCTTTAAATAAAGGTCGTCGAGAGCAAAATGCGAAGTAAGTGTGTCTAGCAATAAAACCAGTTGCCAGGGCCTCTGCTATAACAATAGTGTCAGAATGGTCTATCATTGATTTCATAATTGTTGATTTTGACAAGTTTGGTAATCTACTAACATATTGGCGTCATTAAGACTTTCAAATGGTCAGCCACTGACACTCCATTGAAAGAAATGGCATCTATTGGTAATCTCGTACATAATGAAGAATTCTTTTAATTCGTTACGAGTATCGTGTTTGTGAAATACAATGATCAACCAATGATCGACCATTATGAAATTAGCAGATTACGAACTTTTAGCAAAATGACAATGGGATCGTGTTGGAATGACGAATTTATAAAAATAGCAGACTTGGGTTTGATGAACGCAGCATTGAATGACATCTGGAGCGAGACCAAGTTACTGGGTTACATGGGTTATTTGGCCATGATTTTGAGTTGTCTATCTAGAATAGTAAGTGATGCCAGTTTGTAAACCCTAAAATACATTTCCAAGGGCTACCCCCTTCAAGATTCCCAGTCCATTGAGGAACAATTGCCCTCATGGAATAATACTAACTTGTTTATACAAGGTCAGATTAAATTAGTTATAAAAATAACTAAACGAGCAAAAAAAAAATTATGATATTTTTATAAAGTCGACGACCCTATCAGTCTGTTGTAGTTACTTGAAAAGAATCTGTTTTTTTGTGTAAACGTTACAAACGTGTGCTTCCGCGCTAGCGATAATTGCAGTAAGTACGTTTTGCATAGTTTCGAGTAATTGGCGCTCAAAGTTTTTTGTCACATTTTTACCTTTTCTGTTTTTTGTCATTTGTTTTGTAGCGGTTACACCGCCACATACGAACTAAGCATCAAAGACATGACGTCACACAAATCCCGCGTCGCGCAATTAGAGTTTACCGCGCGAACGACATATATAAGACTATCCGACGTCAACAGTTGACACAACACCCGTCTAGTCGGAGGATCCTCCCTTTTCTATGGTGGATGAGTGAACTTTACACCCTGTTCCTCATTCACCCTAAAGTTTTATTAACTTATTTAAATTCTGATTTTTGAAATGTTTAGCCTAAGTAGATATTATTTAATTGTGTAATGATTAAATATGTATTACTATTAGAATACTTTTAAATGACAAAAACTATTTTATATCTAGTACGAGTTTAATAACGTTAGCATCAATTGCTTGTTATAACCGCAATGTGAAGTTACTGCTCATATCATTAGCATAAGTAAAACATGAATGATGATACCGCACTTAGAAACTCGCCGTTACTTACTGTTGTTATGAAGGAAAACTTATCATAAAGTCGACTTACTGCCGTTATCCTTATTGAAATGTAAAGGTTCCCGTTAAGATATTAAAATGGCAGTCAGATCAAATTGTACAGCCCATTGCGCTGATTCCGAATCTATGTTTAACTCAATTTGGACAAAAATGATACTTACTGCTGGCATCACAAGCACGGCAGTGTGGGTGCTAAACACATTAAAACAAAAAAAAAAACTGTTTTTTTCAACTCGTACTTCTATTCAGTTACTAGACTAACAGCGGTCGTTGACCCAAAATACATCCATATTTATAGCCATGTTTGATATCAATTCCCATAACGTATGCGGACCTCTGCTACCTAATTGTATATGACCCTGTATATTTCACCTCCATCTGTCCGTCCCTGAAAAAGTTAAAACGTCCAAATTGTTCTAAATTAAAACGTACACAATGTACTTTGCATGAAAATAATTTGGAAGAAACTTTTCAGACAGATTTCAAAGAAACCTTCTCTTGAGTAAAGTTGAAACGAAAATAGGTTTTTAACGAATGAGAAGTCGCGAACAATAATAGTAAGTGCATTAAAAATAAATAGTGATATAATAAAGAGCGTTCGTCTCGCGCGCTGGATGCAGTAAAGCTGCTTCATACTGGAGCTTGTGTATTTTATGGAGAACTAAGAGCAAGTTAGAACCTGCCTTCTGACCGGGTATGGATAAGTTATATATGGGGAAGTTATAGCAGATAAGATAACAATCAGTGCAAGTTTAAAACACTTTAAAAGTTCTTATCTGCGGGCTATCTGCTGGTACTAGTCCCCTGTTGAGGCAAACAACCAGCCAGTAAGTCTGTCACAAAGTTTGTATGTTTTCCAGGCGTGCCTCGCATTTTTTGATTCGGCATATCCAGCTTTATTTTATTAAGGCTCTTCTATTAATGATTTTAGCATAGGTAGTTCAAGTCAGGATTCGTGTGGTACCAAGTGATAAGTTCACCTCGTCACATAAACATGAGCAAGGGCCAGCATTCCATCATCCATCACTGCTTTACCCTTTTGGGGATTACGAGGTTGAGGATAGGAGTCGGGATTTTTCTCGTTTCAGTTAGGAACTGCAGTGAAAAAGTTTTAATCACTTGATAAGTTTCAAGTGATACTTTCAGTGTTGGAATGTTCTAGCTGCTCTATGTTCGTAGTGTACCTACGAACTTGTATGACGTGAACAGTTCTCGTCTCAGTCTTTGAACAATTAATTCCAACGGATTCCTATGCAAAGTTTACAATATAATGAATGCGTCTCAACTGACCCCTCTTAACGAAATTGTTGTTTAATCAATCAAAACGAATTCACGCAGCTAGCGCTAAATTGATTCCTTTAAAAAAGCGTCGGGTCAGCGCCTCAGCGGGGCAGCGCGCGGTGCCTGGGCCCCAGGCCCCTGGCCCCGGTCCTCCGCGCCGGTGTGGAGGCCGTCCAACGAGATAACTTTTGAATTAAAACGCCGAGGAAGTCCTTTCCTCGTCCAATTTGCATGTTTGCCCAGTTTATAACAATTAGCCGCCGCTTCCCGGGTATTTTTCTTTATTACCAGGATTAGCGCGGCCCGCTCGTCGCAAGGGTACCGACTTGCGCTTAATTATGCTTTATATATGAATGTACGATTGCCCCGTTTATTGCGCCGTTAAATAGCTCTTATTGTGCTTAGTCGGCAGCTTTGCATATGGGGAATGGCTCTTAATTAAGGTTTTTGTTTAGTTAGTATTTAGTTTTGAGGCAGATTACAGAACAACTTGCGAACAGTGCTTGTTAACCGACTGTTTCTGTATCTGATCTACACGTATGGTTTACAAAAACCGAATCAAATCACACTCAAATTAAAACTCGAGAAATTCGAAATGAATACGTGAAGAGATTGATGAGCCTAGTACCTAGCCTAGCACTATGAGATGTGTACTGCTGCGTATCTTCTGCCTGCCAAAATGCCTAATATAGTTTACTAGCTGTTGCCCTCTAATTCATCTGCATTCCAGGATAAAAAGGAGGGGTGGTCTCAACATAGCCTATGTCCGTTCAGCGTGAAAGCCTAACAAACAAACTCACTTTCGCATTTATAATATTCTTAATCTTAAATACACTCGAGAGCAATGAATCCGGGTCACTTAAAGAATGTTAAAAATCTCGGAAACTAAAAATGATAGGTTAATGCAATAAATTGTATTTAATAGACAATGTAATACTCCTTAAATGAAAGTTAAAAAAATATGAGTCACCATACATTTTATTAACACAAAATTACATAAAGAAAAAAACTGCTGATCTCTCCTTAAAACAAAAATAGGAAACATGAAATTTTTGAACTTTATTACGATTTTCTTGAATTTTAATACTTCGTATTGCCTCCTCGTGCTTCCATTACTGCGTTTACGCGGTTTGGCATGCTGTACACCAAGTTCCTTATACGATTTTGGGGAATATTCTCCCATTCCTCTGTGAGAGCAATTTTGAGCTCACGAAGCGTGATTGGGGGAGGGTTTCGTTGTTTTACGCATCTGCCTAGCTCGTCCCAAGCATGCTCGATCGGGTTGATATCCGGGCTGCGCGCTGGCCACTCCATACGAGTAATGTTCATCTCTTGAAGGTAGTCATTCACAATCCTACCTGTATGAGGTCGGGCATTGTCATGCATAAATATAGCATCCTCACTTAAATTGACCATAAATGGACCAACGTGATCATTGAGGATTTCTTCCACATATCTTTCGCTAGTTAAAGAGCCGTTTTCTATGATCACCAGCTCTGTGCGACTTTCAGAAGAAATTCCGGCCCACACAAGTACAGACCCACCACCGTAGGCTACTTTTTCTTCGATGCATGCTTGCTTGAATCTTTCCCCTGGTCTTCGATACACTCTGTGTCTTCCATCGTGCTTGTAGAGCATAAATTTTGATTCGTCGGAGAACATAACTTTTGACCAATCTTCAATACTCCAATTTACGTGGCTCTGGGCATATCTTAGTCTTGAAATACGATGCCCACGCTCCAGTTTAGGGCCGTTTGCAGGTCTAAGGGGTTTTAAGTTAGATTCAGCAAGCCGACGTCTTACTGTCCATGCACTTGGGTTACTTCCTCCGAGGCGTCGAAACTGATTTGTGAGTTCAGTTCCTGTAAGAAAGCGATTTCGAAGCATGGTGTTCACCAAGTATCGGTCTTCTCGTGCTGTGGTACACCTGGTTCTGCCCGTTCCTGGTCTGCGTAGGTTAGAACCAGTTTCTTCGTAACGTCGGAGAACTCTTTGTACTGTTGACAGCGACACACCGACAGTCCTGGCTGTATCGCGCTGACTCCGGCCGGTTTCCAGCATTGTAAGTATTCTGGTGCATTCTTCAGGCGTAAGCGACATAATTTCAGCTTGAATAATGAATATAGAGCACTATCAACATGGTTTATGTACCCACATAAATGACAGATTACAAACAAAAGCAAAACCAAATGCTGTAATTTCGTAGTTCCATCTTCGAAAGTGGCCCTTTTTCAAATTTGATTTTTTTATGATATAACTTTACAATAACTAAGAAGTTTTAATACCTTCATTTAAGGAGTATTACATTGTCTATTAAATACAATTTATTGCATTAACCTAGCATTTTTAGTTTCCGAGATTTTTAGGATTCTTTAAGTGACCCGGATTCATTGCTCTCGAGTGTAGTTAGGATAGTTAGGGTTATGGTATACATGAACCTCGTTTCAATTAATGATCCACACAACTAATCAGCGTATAACTCCAGCATTAACACAATTACCGCGTGTACGCAAACGTGTGTGTTTCAAGTGTCGTTGAAAGTTGTCAGTAACAGTGAGCGCCGTCGTGCGGTGCTTCTGTTACAGTCACTGCTCTTACAGGAGACACAAGTTGAAACTTACAAATATATAATCACCTAAGTTCACCCGTAGATGTGCCTGTACATCCGTGGATGAACTTAGGTGATTATATTTGTATAGAGAAGTGAGCTCGTAAGTTATAAGAAGTGTTTTGCTGATAGAATTTTGCGGATTATTTTTGTGAATGTCAAAGAATGATGATGATAGAGCAGTATTTCCCGTGTGTTATATAAATCCATAAAAAAATCTTAATGATTAATTTATAGCTGATCAAGTTATAATAGTTCACTTTAGTCCTTATCTTTTTTTTTTACAAAATATTGAATTTAAAAAAAAAAAAAGTTAAATCTGCGCTCTCAGACCACTTCAAGAATTAGCACAGATTTAAAGGTATGAAGGTTGTACGCGGCGGGCCCGACTTGTCGGGCCAATTCAGTGCCTATTACAATGTCAGAAGATCTAAGATTTACGCGATAGAAAGAGAGGCAACTTCTAGGTAAATATAATTGTAGGTAATAAGCGCTGTGCGACCTGAATCAAGCCCGGCAAAGACGTAGCTATACTATATACATATTAATATACTGTGCTATATATTATATTATAGCAAGCCACCACACACGGTAGCTACTATAATATATGTTTTTACCCTCATTCGGTCTGCGGTCGTCATCGCAAGTGTATGTTTTTGAACCATATTTATGATAAAGTAAAGTAAAAACCCGCCAAGTGCGAGTCGGACTCGCGCACGAAGGGTTCCGTACCATTATCTATAAAAAACCTCAAAAAAATCATGTCTGTTGTATGGGAGCCCCACTTAAATATTTATTTTATTCTGTTTTTAGTATTTGTTGTTATAGCGGCAACAGAAATACATCATCTGTGAAAATATCAACTGTCTAACTATCACGGTTCATGAGATACAGCCTGGTGACAGACGGACGGACGGATAGCGAAGTTTTAGGAATATGGTTCCGTATTTACCCTTTGGGTACGGAACCCTAAAAAGTAAGTAAGTAAAGTAGTTGTTCTAACTTTTAGATAGGCACTGTAATATGGATAAATGGATTCGATAAGTGCACTACTATTGGATTTAATTGATAGTTCTTCGGAAGAGGATACCGATGCCAAATTTTATATGCGTGTTGTCGTGATAGGCACAAACATAAGAACCGTCTGGAATGAATAGTATATAACGCACTCAATTCGTACGACCACGATCGTACGTTACGTACGATACAAATTCGTGTACAAGTGAGCGTGGCCTAACGAGTGGCGAATGCGGCTCACCCTCAGGTACAATAGGTAGACGGGGGGGGCGTCGTCGGGGTGAAGCAAGCGGGCGGAGAGGTTGGAATACTCGTTAATTAAAAATCAAAAACTGAACATCCTCTAAATATGTCATAATATACGTATATTAATATGTCTCAATATTAATACGTCTTGCTCTATCTAGTCACATCTATATCTGTCCACATAATTTGGTATTATAGCTGCGTCGGAGGTCGCTCGAAGATTACTATGGAAAATATATCGTAATATGCCTAGCTATGATTTATATTAATATTATAGCTACGTTTATGGCGGGCTTTAAACATTATTGTGTCGTAGCAAGCGTCGGTTTTTAACCGATTTCAAAAGAGGTTCTCAATTTAACTGAATGTTTTTTTTTGGTATGTTTGTTACGCTACTACTCCGCTAATTACCAAATGATTTTGATGATCCATTTTTTGTTTGGTAGGTCATACTTCAGAAGTGGTCCCATATAAATTTTATTAACTTTGCTTGGGTAGTTTTTGAGTTATCTTCAATAATACGTGGGTCATACTCAGAAAAAGTGTACATTTTAAATTTGTAACTAAACTGATAGTTAACGATACTGAGAATCTCCGTCACGAAACTGATGTCATAAGGTATTAATAGTACACATGAATTGACCGAATAAAACACGTGATTATATTTGGTTTATCAGTCATAATTAGATTAATTTTAATAAAAACTTCTACCCTCTTACTGATAAACACAGAATAAAGTTATACCAGGAATAACAAAGAAATAACCATACATTTTTGGTTTAAACTTAATAACTTCATTAAAAATACGTGTATTTTTCCCCCTCCCCAGTCTATATGGATGATATGGTAAGTTCCCGTCACTGTTATTTACGTAGTGGTACTCGTATTCGAATTTGTGTGGAGTACCACAACTAACAAGTGAAAAATAAACCCTTTTTACAAAAAAAAATAACCGACTTCAAAATAAAACTTGCTGTCGGATTGAGGACCTCCTCCTTTTTGAAGTAGGTTAGAAAGTGCAAAATGCTTTAATTTCGGAAGTTGGTGGCAAAAAACGAAAATATAGAACCAAAGACACCGGCTTCCGAAATTAAAGTTACTTGGTGTTTTTTTTAAAACGGTTATTTTTTTTTGTAAAAAGTTTTTTATCTATATGATTTTGTGGAGAGAACCATCTGTATTAATACGTTCAGTGCCGGGAGCCCTCCTGGAGGGTTCACCTAGTCGTATTTGGGATGCCGGGACCGGAGTGCTTATTTAAAATGTAGGGCTTAGCGATTACAGCATTAAAAACGGTGAAAATAAAATCTGATGTATATTTGAACTAGATTTATTATAAAAAAATATGTTTTAAAATCCAAGCACATTTATTTAAAAAATAAAATTGTTCACGATTACAAATATTCACAAAAAAATTTAAAGGATAGAAACTACGTATAGCGACAAGACACCCTAAAATCACAATTTTATTTCGTTTTACAGTGTTAATAACACGGTTTTAAACCTATGCTGGTCACCATCCGCGATGGTTAACTTTAGCGCAAACTTAATGCCGGTGACCCCCCTGGAGGGTTCCCTTCCAATATGTATGGGGGCATGGCGTATGAGTTCTATGAAAAGTGGGTGGAGTCGAAAGAATTAGTAAGAATAGATTACCGATGTAGATCAACTCACATCGTGTTTTTAACAATTAATTTAAGTAATTCCATAAACTTATGAAGCCGACTGTACTCTACTTGTAAATTTTTAATTTAAGTTTAGAAGTGTTATGTTGAAACAATTTGCATAACGGGCTAAAAGAGACCACGAAGAACACGGGCAGCAGTAGACTGCTAACTACTGCAAACTTCATCAGGACAATTTGCTGCCGACTCCTGCAGTCCTGCTTCAGATAGAATGTAAATTATATTATGTAAAGGTACATATATTACGGGTATGTTCGCAATTAGTAAGGTAAGGTAAGGCTTGGAAACTTAATTTCATCAAAAGCGTCTGAGTATGATGTTTTGACTTATTTTGTTCTGTTCTTGATGCCATTCGACAGAGCGCACCTAATTACGTTACTAGGCACTCTTATTTTGATCAAAAGACACTGAAGTCTGAGCATAACGAAGGGTTCCGTAGTTGGGATGAAGAACAAACTTAACTTTGTAGTTGAAAAACATGTTCTCCCATACGGAATATATGGGAGAACATGTTTTTGCAACCACATATGTAAGTTGGTTGATTATTACTCGTTAACTTGTAAAGCCTACTTAGCTGTGATTGTTTTCATTTTAATTTCGTTATATAGGTATACTCTGCCGTAGACTTTTGCACATATCCAAAACCCACCAACCCAACTGGCAGGAGGGGGGGGGGGACGACGACGAAACTAGACTAACAAAAAGGAGTTACCCTAAAAAATGTTTTTCTTTTTTTTTAGTGACTTTATTGTGCCACTTTTTCGGCGTGATTAATACCCATGCTAAATTACAGATTTCTAGACAGTCTCTGAGCTAAGCCACAAACGACAGATGAACGGGTAGACAAACAGACAGACAGACTTACGGATATGGCGAAACTATAAGGGTGCCATGTTTACTACGGAACTCTAAAAAACTATTTTTTCGCTAATTCGACCTATTTTTAAAGCCATTCGACAGCGCGCACCTAGTTAGGTACATTACTTGGGACTCTTATTTTTGTGAAAACGACTATGAAGCATGAAAATGAAAACACAAAGTCTATAATTTTCCTATTGCATTGGAACAGAGGCGCCCTCTCTGTGAGAGAGAGTGATGTACCTAGTATTGTTTTCATTCGTGTGGTCCTTTATGACATTAACTTCGTCTCTATGCATTTAATTGTGTCTGCAAGGGCAATGCGCATTAAGTTGAAAGCTCATGTAGATACAGAGGTTGAGGTACAAGTACACAATATCTTAGCGTCTGCTGATATTGTAACGCGATACACTTAGTTATGTCCTTTGTGTCTGGTCGCAGACAGGATCAAATACATGCGAAAAGTTTTTTATAAATAAATATTCAGATTCGCACAATATTGCTCATTTCAACGTACTTAAACACTCACGGCTTTATGAAAAATTCTGAAAACTTTCTGAGATCTGTCTCTCACTATGAATGTAGCAACTCATCTCAGTTCTCAATGTTCTCAATATACAATGAAATATTTGTTACTAGCGTTTGTCTACGGTTTTACTTGTGTAGGGGTGTACTTGTTTTTTTAAGTTCAAGAGATGAGGATGAGTCTCTGTATAAAATTAAAATTATCTATTATTGGTTCCGGCAAAACAACAAAACTTACTTAATAAGTACTTACAATACTTTTATATTCTTATTTACTGGTTAGCAAGGGCGCCTGTTATGCGCCTGGATTCCTTTCCGGAAATTTTCACTGTAATCCCTTAATTAGAATTCATTTACGGTGGCTGAAATTATGATATCCTTTTATGGTACGTCACTCAGCCGTTCAAGAAATTTTCTTTCCCGAAGTAAGCTATTAGAGCCTACTCAACCACTTCTTCTGCTACCATTATTTGGATGTAACCCGTGGCCAGGCATGGCCCAACTTTCACCATTACCTGGTGACGAAGAGCACCACATTAATGCAACAAACTAACTCCTTATTTATGTTTATTGCTCATTTTAAATTGCTAAAACAAGCTAGTGTTATCTTTATTACTTCCCAAGGCGGCCATCCGGGGGATTTTGTTGGACTTGGAAAGTCTGTAGTTTGTCTCACGATGAGTCTGGCTGTAGTTTTTATTGCACTTGAGTACAATTGATAGTTATCCGATTGCTTACTTAGTTAGTATTTTTGTAATGTCCATTTTGAATTGGGTTTATGATGTTTGCGGCTATTGACTCTTTGTCTTTTGAAATACTTTGTTTAAGTAGTTGTCACAATGAATATTTTTAAACTGAACAATTGCTAGTTTACTACTTACACAAGTTATGAACCTTTAAAGTACCTTATCGTTTTACTTTTTTAGTATATTTCATTTAAATTTTTACGCTTCTTCCAAGATATAGTTTTTGGATTTCTTATTATCCTCGAATGCGCACATTTTTTACCTCGTAAATATTCACCTCGCCATAATGAAACGCCAGGCTTTTGACAGCACTTTCTAAGATAATAAAAATAATGCTGATTATAAACTCTGGGTCGTTCGGATCAAGAGAAAAACCATTTCAATTGTTTCTATTTGTTATCGTACATTGGGCTGCCGTATTGACTACGGCAGGAAGGATGGACGGAGCCATCCTTCCTGCCGTAGTCAATACATTATAAGATCAAACATTTGAGTTTGGCCATCACTAGGACCGACTGCGGCTCAATTAGAGCCACGGGCCCTATTCAAATATCTGAGGGTCAGCCCTATTACGCTGCATCGGATCCGACCTATTTGCTTTTCATTAAATCATGCTTGTAGAACAAAGAACCGGGTAGAGAGGTCGGTTTACGTATTTTTTGGCGGAAGGATTGTGGGAATATGGAATATTTGATGCTGTTTGACGTTTCTATGGTGAAAATATTATATACCTACAGACTGTGCTCTATACATACTTGCCTAAGCTGGTCTAACTATACTAAGGTACGCGTCACTGCTACGCCGCTACACTTTCCTGCCTACGCCGTTACGTTTTCCTGTCTATGCGGCTACGCATGCCAGTCTACGCGGCTACGTTTCCCCGCATACGCGACTACGCTGTTTACGTTGCTATTTAAACTACATGATTATAAAATTAAAGCCTCTCAGGGCATTGCAAGAAATCGCGATTATCTGTTGAAATGACATATTATGATAAACATAATCAATAGACATTCCCAAATTCGTGCTTTTTGAATCGTGTTTGAATGAATCCCGCCGCCTCTGTGCTTCATAAGCATCACGAACAGACATCAGTAGGGTTGCTACCATTCAGACAAATCCATTTCCGTACAGGAAAACGTACGCAGTATGTATAGACCAGCGGAAGAGCAAGGGTTTTGGGTTTTGTGGTCTTATCAGTTTCACTAATTATAATTATTTTGAACCGACCTCAAGGTAGGACAAGGTAATGGTAATATATGGTAGACACAATTGTAGCATTCATAGTCGATGTTCAAGGCAAGCTGTACTGATTAAAAAAAAGGAAACACTCATTATTTTGCGTACATAATATATTCAATATTCATTATGGTAATATCACACCCAAAATCACAATAATTATTATAATTTACTTCAAATCTACAGAGAACACATATGACATAAGTTATTGTTGCAATTACTTCTCACTAGCCAATACACAAGTCAGACTAGATATTATCACCAACAAATAAACTAAATTACAACTAAAACTAAGTAGGCTTTAGTTGACTGATCTTGTATTTTGAATTACAAGTATTACCATACATATAATTTTGATTGTGATCGTCGGACTGCCAAGTTATAGGTCTCGAGTTCGAACCCAATTCACGCACCTCTGACTTTTTGGATTCTTGTGCGTATTGTATAATTATTATTTGCTTAAAAAACGGTGAAGGAAAACATCGTGACGAAACCGGCATGCCTTAGCGATATATCTCGACAACATGTGAAGCCAAGTCAGAGGCCTATCTATGGGCGGCTCTAAAACTCTGACACCAGGTTAGTCACTAATCACAGAAAAAGAAGATTTTGATTGTAATCTGCATTATATTTAAAAAAAAAAAAACATTATTACTTATAGTCAATTGACCACGGTAGCACACCTCCGCTGTGAAACCATAGCAGCGAAACCGCAGTAGTTAAATTCAATAGATTCGCGTAATTTTCCGCTACTCGTATCCGATTCGAGTAGCGGAACAATAAAAATAATAATGGTATTCGCAAATATCGCGTGATCAAGCTGCAAAGTATTCAACGAAGTTATAGACATTTATGAAAAAGTAGATAAAACGATATATACTAACTAAAAACGTCGATAATCGACCAAACCACGGTAAAATTAGTAGGACTCCCGCCGAAAAAGAAACAACTAATTATGACTCGAACTGCCTATTGATGAAAACGGATCCCGGTATGTCTCCAGATATTATCAAGAGACGCTTATTGGAAGTCGATCTCAAATATCCTGAAGAAACCTTCCTTACCGACACACTTACACACTAAAGGAATCATGGACGTGAAATCATCGAGGTTCTTAGACAGGCCCTCACAGTCACCCGATGCTAATCTGATCAAAACTGTTGACGTGTGTAAAAAAATACACATAACTGCCGAAGTTTTAACAAGGCCGTTTAACAAGGTGTTGCCAGAAAGTAGTGGAATAATGCCTCAAAGATGGCAAGCGATTACAAACAATAGAAGAGTCTGGATACTGTATTGATATTATAGCATGCAAGTGTGAATTCTGAACCACGTAAATTTTTAAACTTAATTTTGCCGGATCTGATCTTGTCGTACATAGTGTATCTGTACCTAAATATTTACAACTAATAAAAACAGCTGATACTAATGAGGAAATGTCGTATTTAATCAATCATTACGTTCCTGGACCTACAAAGAATATTATATCTACCATTCAAGGAAATAATAATTTTAGTTATTTATAGGTTTTCTCTTTTTATTAGGTATTTATTCTTGACAAATCTTAAATATAATATACAATCTAACCCATTTTTTTATTATGTACAAGTATATAAAGGAAAGAAATAAAAAAGGGAAATTAATAATAAAAAATATAAAAAACCGCCCCTATCGCTGTCAGCGGGAAAAGTGCTCAAAAGCCTGGCAGCGCACAGCGTTGCCACGTGGATGGCTGCTTCTTTGTGAATGTTGATTCTTTGACCTGAACATTGTCCAGCCCTCTGGCCACGTGAACAGTCGACCAACCGCTTGGCGATGTCCCGAATTACTCGATGAGCACTCGGACCCCACAGCACTAGTGCTGTGGGGTCCGAGTTCAACCCCAAACGGCTCAATCATAATTATAGCTCTCAATAAGGTTGTTATATTTTCAACGTTTCAAGTTTTTTGGACCTGCAGAAACCCCAGCACAACCCGCCATGCTAGGAAGATGGGATGGCGCGAGGGTGTCGACACAGGTGGCATCCCACACCAAAGGCCTTCCCAACTATATATTTTAGTGTTAGATTGTATTATATATATAAGATTTGACAATTATTTTGAAGTATTAAAAAGATAGTTCTACGTTGTAGAATATTAAGAATATACGTAAATATGCTCGATCGTAGTGAACATATTCAATATTATGTAGTGCATAATAGTGAATAGAAAGCCACATATTTTCGAATCGATAGCTGAAAGAGAGCAGATTTCAGAAACTGCTCGTTCTAAATAGCTAAGAGATCTGGAAATTAAAAAAATCCTAAACAAATCATGACTCCTCCTGCCCATCACCTTCTTCTATCATGGTCTCATAACTATAAACTAATTAAATATGTATATTTATTTACATTATTTACAATTAACTAGGTACATTTCATCTTCTAACATTGCGCCTAAAAATGAAGAGATCTAAATATATCGCACTTCAAAATCAAATAGTACTTAGTAGTAGAATTGGATCATCGACAATATTACGCAAGTGCCATTGTATCGAGAGCGTCACTATTGCACTAACGCGAGTATGTGACACAGCCGCTACTTATCTGTTTGTACACAAGTTATGTGCGAGTTGATCGCGCGGTACGTGAGGACATATTGCACGTTGAACGTTAACTGTAACAAATACGACGATATATGCGCTGGATTTCACGCGCTTTACGTAAAACGTTTCATCTCCCGAGCTAGTATGCACCTCTGTGGCAAGACATAATGTCACCTTCGAAACAAATCATATCACAAAATCAACGATGTATCCAGCAAATAAATGGCCGCCTCTTTCCTTCTTGTGGGTTCCGACATCATCATCAGCCTAGAAACAGCTGTGCTGCTGAACGGTAGCTGTTTTGCGTGGATGTGACGCATATTTTCCCCAACTTGTTCCTTATCATTGTCATTTTTACCGCAAACAAATGTATTTTCTTTCTTTTTCTTTTCTTTTACCACTGCTGGACATTTATTTCGATGTCTTGGTGTCGATATAATAATACCAAACTGATCACGTACCCATTCTCACCGCGTGGTAGTTGCACCAATTTCCCCTTTGGCCATTTACGGCTAGTCTATATTCGTAAGCTGATATGACACCTAATCCGTGACACATGTCTTGTCACAGGAATGTTCCTTGTAAATCTTATAACTTTAATTGTTCAGCTGCCATCACATCAGCATAATACTGGAACTGCTTCGCCCCATAGTGTTTCCTGCGGTACTTATTGTAGGTGTCGTTCCACAGCCTGACAGAAGCCTCCTCCCACAGCGGCGCGGTAGACACCTGCGCGTCGATGATCAGCGCCGTCGGGTTCAGGCGCCGGGAGGGACGCCAGCGGAATGGCATAAGGCGCGAGGGTTGTGGGGTCGGGTCACTGGAAGAATGAGTAATTGAAGTTAGGACTTTCCATAAGTATACAAGTGGTAGAAAAATGAGTAGGAAACAGTCAAAGAAAATCATAGAATAACTGGAGTAAAATTAATGGAGAACCACTAATCATGATATATTAACAGTCTATGACGGTGCAGGTCTGCCATGAGTTTTATAGTTTACTATATAGCGACCTGCTCCTGCTTCGCACGGTTTTTACGACTTGACAAAACATCGAGATTTCGAGAGATACGAGTATTTATATAGTAACTTTATTAACGTATTATACACGTAAACCTTCCGGAATAAATTCTCTAACCGATGGTGAAAATCGCATCTAAATCTGTTGCGTGGTTTAGAAGATCAACGCGGACATACAAACAAACACGAACAGCGACTTTAATTTATAATAAGTAAAGATTAGATCGATACAGGGAAACAAATAAAGACAAATATTATGTACCAAAGGACCAATTATTATACTTTGATACCATTATTTTGTAGTTGAGTTGAGTTTGAGTTGAGAAAATTATTTGGTATGATTATAGTCATTATTGAACCTGGTAATACATATGACTTTTTTAAATAATAGTATAGCACTAATAATGAAATTGAAAACCTAATTATAAATACAATAAAACAGTTTAAAATAATCGCATAGCATTTTTACTGTAATTACAGTATCGTGTGCCGCCATAGAGATGGCTATATTGCACTGTAGCGCACAGTTTGCATGCAAATTAAATATTTACTGAACGGTTGATTATGATCTAGACGTGACGCGAATGGTGACGGACGACAATAAGACGACTTGTACAGAGAAATTGTTTAAATACAAGTATAATATGGGTCGTCTATCCTACAGTTTATAATAAAGACTGGCTTCTGCCCGCGACTTCATCATCATCATTTCAGCCGAAAGACGTCCACTGCTGGACATAGGCCTCCCCCAAGCGCCGCCACTTCGACCGGTTCTGTGCATTCGTCTACGCGAAAGTTCTTGTTTTAGCATACAATATATCCTATAGGTGTGCTCCGTTACTTCAATTCCGTTTAGCATTATTTCTGACTTTTATTCTTTTTGCTCGGCTCTCAGGGCTGCAGCGTAATGTTTGCATTGGACTATCAAACGCAAAAAAAAAACCCGGCTCTGGTTGTCCTAGTAGAGATAACAAAAAAACTCTTCATCTTTATTATATTCAGTAAGTATAGAAGTATATATTTTGGCCAATGCAATAGTAGGATATACTGGCTGGCAGTAGCCGGGTTATAAGTAAACTGATTGTTATCTTATTTGGAGCATTGTATATGTGTTGTTCACTCTAAACTTACATTGTAAACTAGGTGTTATATTATATACCTACGTAATTAAGTTAATAGCTGCATTAATTAACTCGCTCATTAGTTATAATTCTCGTTAATTGTGTTGCGTAACTTTATTATTGAATGAAACATGCCTAACAGTTATCTTTGGAGGTTAATCTATTCTGTTATTATTAATCTATTATATTTTACAAGTAAGTAATTATTGAATGCACATTATCTACGTTTAAAGTAATTTTAAATACAATATCGTCTATAAAAAAAATACAAAATGTTTAAGGGAATTAAATAAACACGCTATTAAATAATTCAGTTGTAATACTTACGTATATTTAGCGAAGTTGGTCCACATGCTCACCATCCGGCTGATCATATTCTTCTCCGCAGAATGCAGAAGAGGGAAAGCATGAGGCTT
Organism: Xanthia togata; assembly: GCA_963853775.1. Taxonomy (NCBI): domain Eukaryota; kingdom Metazoa; phylum Arthropoda; class Insecta; order Lepidoptera; family Noctuidae; genus Xanthia; species Xanthia togata. Next base: position 24,576,640 of record OY970805.1, on the reverse strand, counting down.
GAAAAGGTAGAACAGTTCATCAGCATGTGAAGCACCATTCACCAGCTCTCGAAACCCTGACACTATCTTTGGCATGTTCCTCAACCCATTGTACCTGAACAGGTAGTAATATATAGGCTGGTCTGTAGTCCTAGTATATAGTTCTGACTCTAAAATCAGAGGGAATTTAATATGTACATCAGAGTATAAATCTACCATGTCAGAGATTAAGTCTTCCTCGTAAGACGAGAAGTAATGTCTTTTTATCGCCTCCGCTGTACAGTTCTTGTCGAGCTCGGTTGGAAAGTGTAAATCCTCTTGCAAAGTGTTCAAAGGATCTATGGCATCAGAATTGTTTTTGATACTAGTACCATAATCTGCTGATACAAAGTATATTCCTTCCTTGTCTGTGTAACCAATTATCATGGGCACTTTAGTGTACTTTCCAGATTTGATTATGTCAGCTGGGTATTCAGTGAGCACAGGGTCTACTTCCTCTATTGGTTTTTCAACGCAAGGAACAAATAAGTTTTTCTCAGCAAGGCAAAACTTGTCCTCGAAGTTGCTGATAGTAGTCAGGATTTCTTTGGCTGTCTTATTTGATAGAATGCTGTAGATTTCTCTCGGGTCGTTGGTGATGTATCCAAGTTTTTTGACTAGAGCGCTCGCTGTTCCTATAGGGTCGTGCTGCAGTGCCCAGGGTGCCAACGAAGACCCGCTTTGTAGTATAGCTTTATGAAATAATCCCTTAGCAGCTGACGATAGCATCATGAAAGAGGTAGACACTGCACCAGCACTTTCACCAAATAGAGTCACATCGTTAGGGTCTCCACCAAACGCTTCGATATTCTCCTGAATCCATTTCATAGCAGCTATTTGGTCCTTCAATCCAGCATTTCCTGGCGCTTCTTTTATACCCAAACACAGGAATCCTTCGACGTTAAGTCTGTAATTAATACCAACAAATATCACATCGTGTTCTGCTAGGAAGTCACCTCCATATAGGAATGGGGACCCGGTGCCGCTGAAGAAGCATCCTCCGTGGATGTAGACCATGACGGGTAGAGGTTTCGTAACCCGAGTAGGGGTGTAGATGTTAAGCTTCAAGCAGTTCGGCTCTCCGATGATGATGCCTCCCGAGTGCTGAGGGCACCAAGTATTCTCATCGACGGCCTCGAAGATTCCCGTCCATGTAGGAGGCGGCAGCGGCGCCTGAAAATTTTGTAAAAGTATGTTAATTTTATCGTCGAAAAGTTTGAGACTATTGAAAATAATGTCCAGGAACTTTCCGAGGCTTTGATAAGTTAGAAGTTTGAGGCGCAAGACATTGATTTAGTACTTTTTCAATTTGCTCTGCAGGCGCTGGGGAATTAACTATTCCATATTGCGAAAGAAATTCGACCTCGAGACGACATTGGCGTTCCAACATTAGCGATTGTTTGCAAGGTTCTTATTTGAAAACTAAATCAAGTTCATTCTACGAATAGTGAAATACGTATAATAGATACGTAGAAATTAAATACTTTTTGCAACAATTATCCGGCTGTCGCTGACAACCAGCGCTGTGGCACTGTCTCACATTAGATCGCAGCATTATGCTGAGCGTTGGCCGTTTTGCGTGGATGTGACGCATATTTCCCCCTAAATTGTTATTTTCGTGTTTTGTTCTTTCCTTGCGTCATGTGTACCGTAAATAAACGTATTTTCTTTCTTTTTTCTTAGATATAATGAGTTGTGATGTTGCAAACCTTGTTTTAGCTAGTGACAGTAACTATTCAGCGCCCGGTCAATTATTAGGTTATAGGGGTCATTCAAACCGCGGCCTACCTTTCCTCAATTTGGGATCCGAATCTCTGACTGTCCGCTCGCCAACCGCACTTGAAACAACTACGAGTAGGTCCAAATGTGAATTAAAGTAAACTCATTCTAGTAAAATAATATTTACCTAGCACCATAAACATGTCAACTGTCAAACCACGCAAAATCTCGTTTTAATTAAACTCAACGTCCGCATTTCCACAAGTTCTGAAAGCAATATTATTATGTGCAGTGGGTGAAGGTCGGCGGAACTAGCGCCCTTGGCTTTGATAGGCACGTGTGATGTCACAATTATGCCATACAGGTCGGCGGCGAAGCTATCGGTGCGACGTTTATTATGGTGATGTTATATTTTTATTCGTGCATCTCTCTCTGTGGTGTTGTTAAACTTGTGATATTTTCAAATAACCTTGGCATTTTATTCCTATTGAGGTGATTGTTGTCTTAACAACCGGTATTTAAGTAAAAATAGACGTTGCACGTCTAGGATTTTTCCTGCATCGCTGATGCGTTAACAGACAAAGTCAAGCTATTTTGCCAACCGAGTTATGAGTTCACCCGGCCAGTTTTTATTTCTACACAAACAATAATGACATTTATCCCAAACGAAATAGAACAACGAGATGCATTTTAAATGGTACGACTGCCTTCTCATCACCAAATATATATGTTTTTACATTTTGAGGCACCGAGCTACCATCTACCACAGGTTAACCTTGCGGTTAGATTGACATGATATCTTGTAGTGTGCGGTAGCTATTTAGCACCTAATCCTTTCGTAAGATACCAATCTTTATGATTCTCTGTATAACCTTCAGCTGCATTATAAAATTTGAGTTATACATAGACGAGATACTTATTCGTAATATCAAGGTCTGTTTGGTGCGAGATAAAAACTTTTTCTCGGTGGTCGCCTCCTTGACCAGCCGATCAGCGAGTGGTTCACCCTGACTGGGCGATGACGGTCGCCTGTGGTTTTATGTTCTAACTCGCATGTAGATAATTGCTTTTAATAGGAGTAATACATTATACAGGGTGTCCAAGAACCTGGCGTCCAACTGGATTCCCACGATGCCCCAAGTTCTAACAGTACTCAGAAAAATATTTTAAAAAATCCACCCCATGTACTTACAGAATTATACTGATTTCAAAAAAAAAGGGGAAATGAGCACCCTGTGACATACTTTTGAATGCTGTGACTGCTAATGCTGATAATTTCGATATTTCTTGGAGGTTTTGTAATCTAGGGTATTGCTGTGTCTAAATAGAATGTAAAAATAAAGTACTTATTGTACCATTTTAAAATAAAATATTATTTTAACTAAAGGTGATATGGAAAACTATTGAATTTCGCAACTTTGACCGACTGTAGTGTAAAAAAAATGTACCAAAATAGTATGGCAAGTGACGTCAAATTTTGACGCGTTTATTCCTCTTTTTAAAAAGGTATAATACTTACACATTAATTTGAAAAAAAAAATTTTGATAATATTTTTACTCAACAACCCAATTTTTACGAAGTGCCTACCTACTAACGGTAACTGTCGGACCCTTTCTTATCTTAGAAACTGTTATGTTACTACTATTATTTACTTCGGTTCCAAGAGTGAGCAAGAAGGAAATACACACAGGTAGATGGGTTCCCAGTAGAATAAAGCAAAGAATGTTAGTTTAAAGATATTTTATTACAATAAATGTTCAAAATGTTGACCACCCGCGGCAATACAAGCTCTCACTCTCCTTAAAAAGGACCGCTTTATGTTCTTCGCGAGTAACTTTTTTGACGTATCACCTGCACTGCTTGTGTTATCTTCTCACGAAGGTCAGCGATGTCATTAATGGGCTTCGCATAAACGAGCTCCTTCATAGTTCCCCAGAAAAAAAAATCCAGCGGATTTAAGTCAGGTGAGCGGGCTGGCCACGGGATTGTTCCTGATCGCCCAATCCACCTGTTCGGGTATTGCTCGTCCAAAAACTCTCTAACGGATACGCGAAAATGTGCTGGACAACCGTCGTGTTGGAACCACATATCTGGTGGGGTCTCTTCTAGTAAGTTTGGCAAATCATTTTGAAGAAAATTTAAATATGATTCGCCAGTCAAATTCTCGGGCATCTCAAATGGACCAATAATATTCCCACAGAGAATACCGGTCCACATGTTCACTTTGAACCGGTACTGGGATCTATCTTCACGCATCAAGTGCGGATTTTCCACATTCCACTCGTGCAAGTTGTGTAGGTTCATGTAGCCATCCTTCTTAAATGTTGATTCATCTGACCACAAAATTTTGTCGATAAAGTTTTCGTCTTCTCGATGTTTTTGCAGGATTGTTTCACAAAACGCGACTCGGCTCGGATAGTCTCGAGGTAAAAGACTTTGCACTCGCTGTACGTGGTACGGATGATATTCTTCTTTTTGGAGAATACTGTGTGCTGTGCTCTTCGGTATCCCCGTATCAGCTTCTATTCCTCGCACAGAGATGCTTGGATTTGCCGACACCGCCTCTAAAACTTCATCGCGTATGAAGTCATTTACGGGTCGTCCTTCACCAGCTACTTGATTGGGGAACCGCCCGTCACATAGTGATCTGTGCACATTAATGAAAACTCGATGGTCGGGATATCGCGTAGCCCTCGGATACCTTTCTCTGTAAAGTCTCGCTGCAGCTCGTCCATTACCTCTACATTCTCCATAAATGTAGTGCATATTTGCGTATTCTTGCGGAGTGTAGGTCGCCATGGTAGCACACACAAAACACAAACTGTCCAAACACAGGCAAAGGTCGTCGTAAAGAGTTCGTTTCAAAGTCCAGAGCACAAAGAGTAATCGAGTCCAATAAACAAAGCTTTAAATCGTAGTACGTGATCAATGGTAACAATAAGAGAGAGGTGCGTAGTAACGGCAGGAGGCAGTGACGCGTACTGACCGTACTGTTATCCTAAATAGCACGATCCCAGATAGCGTCACTATCTATCTCACTCGCACCTCTAACCTTTTTCTCCCTCACTCTTACCTGAATAATGGGGTACCATAAAGAAGAACCAGCAAATCGCAAAGATAGTTTCTGTCTTGCTCCCTCCTGTTGTAATAACGAATCACTATGGTGAGATGCATGCACATACCGTCCCTTACGGTCCTAACCTGTTTTTTGAGAGGCCTGTTGTTATTTTTATGAGCATACAATAGTAATTCTTTAGAGGTTAGATTCAATTCGTCGTAAATTTTTCTTTCTAAGAATTCTGTAAGACATCGTAAAAATTGGGTTGTTGAGTAAAAATATTATCAAAAATTTTTTTTTTCAAATTAATGTGTAAGTATTATACCTTTTTAAAAAGAGGAATAAACGCGTCAAAATTTGACGTCACTTGCCATACTATTTTGGTACATTTTTTTTACACTACAGTCGGTCAAAGTTGCGAAATTCAATAGTTTTCCATATCACCTTTAGTTAAAATAATATTTTATTTTAAAATGGTACAATAAGTACATTATTTTTACATTCTATTTAGACACAGCAATACCCTAGATTACAAAACCTCCAAGAAATATCGAAATTATCAGCATTAGCAGTCACAGCATTCAAAAGTATGTCACAGGGTGCTCATTTCCCCTTTTTTTTTGAAATCAGTATAATTCTGTAAGTACATGGGGTGGATTTTTTAAAATATTTTTCTGAGTACTGTTAGAACTTGGGGCATCGTGGGAATCCAGTTGGACGCCAGGTTCTTGGACACCCTGTATGTAGAACCTAACCTATAGATCTAAGACCAAGTGTAGTCAATAAAATGATTCTAGTTTAGGATAAATATTTGACTGATTTAAGATACTTTTACTGTAATTTTAAATGCACGAGTTTTTCAAAGTCGGTACCATACAATCTACATGCAGGTATCTAACGCTCTGTGGATCATACAAACGTTGCCCTGCAAGTTGCTTACCTCCGACTTCATGTGGCTTACCTCCGACCTCAAGTTGCTTACCTCCTACCTCAAGTTGCTTATCTCCGACCTCAAGTTGCTTACCTCCGACCTCAAGTGGCTTACCTCCGACCTCAAGTTGCTTACCTCCGACCTCAAGTGGCTTACCTCCGACCTCAAGTTGCTTACCTCCGACCTCAAGTTGCTTACCTCCGACCTCAAGTGTTGTGGTCCTGGCTTTGACCTCTAGGTTGGGAAAGTGATATTGGAATTTCTTGTTAGGAAATTCTCAATAAGAACAGTGCAGTCGTGTTCGATATTGGCAATAGGCCCGCCCGATATTACACGTGATTGCGTGAATACCGAACTTCAGACACCTGTCCGGGGAGTACTAAGTCCTCTGCACCTTTGGAGAACACAAGTGAAAAATATCTAACACATGAAAGAGCAGGAAAATTCATAAACAATGAAAATACTCATGATTTAAATCAGTCATGAATTAGTTCATGACCAGTTGAGCGATGTTTTCGAACTCCATGTTAGTCTGATTAATATTCTGAATAATATATGAACGGATTTGCGTCGAGTGTCACTTATTTATGTATTTATGACAAATAACCTTAGCATTCATAGCATGTGGAAATGAGTTAAGCGTCTCATTAATTAGTTATTCTCAAACTAGCTCTTGCCCGCGGCTTCGCGTATTATATTGATATATGAAAAAATCCGAAAACCTAACAATAGTAACGCAATATATAACAGAACGGAAAATTACCAACTTGCATGCCAAATTTGAACTTCCATTCCCTGTTTTACTCCCGTAGGGATTGAATTTCGAAAACCCTTCCTTAGTCCTTGTACATTATAAAGGGACCTTCTGTGCATAATTTCAGCTTTCTAGGTCCAAGGGATTGCGCTGGGCATTGACGAGTCACTCAGTCAGGACTTTTCTTTTTATTTAAACATCTAGATAGATAGACTCTTGTTTTCGAAATTGGCGAGAATTTACACGGCACTAGTTTTAGGTCAATCGTCAAGAGCAATAACCGCATGCCAACGTTCAATTATTGCCATTCAAGAATTACATGCAAGAGTTTACACGCGCGCGATTTCCATAAAATAGCATACAAAAATTGAATGCAAGTTTTGCCGTTCAATAACTGCATGTGACTACCGTTTACACCAAGGAAATTATTGTGTGCAAGATTCTGGAGGACGTGCACATCCTTGTACAATTGATTCAAGTATTGCCTGTATTTGCGCTGCCAATTTTTTTTTTCTTTTTTTAATCTTGGTTCGTTATCTCATAACTTGTTTCGTTGTCTCATTTTTTTTTGAACTTGTTTCGTGGATTAATAAAACATTTTCATACCAGAGTTGAATGCGACTTTATTGCATGACCGATTTTATTGTACGTGCTGTTTACACCTATACCAGTTTTGAACGGCAGCTGACTTGCCCGTTTCGTGCAGCAATTGTACGTGTTATGTAGACGGTACCAGTCAATCAGCCTGTTCCGTGTAAATGGAGCTTTATGTTTTGAAGATCACATGAAAAATAAAACGACAGTTTATTCCTAGGCAAAATTGTATTAGATTTTTAATGAAGTGTCGCTCCGTCTCTGTGTTCTCTCCGTCCCGAGATCAAATACCATTTTTAAAAAATATTTTGATAATTTGTACCCTAGTACCTAATGAAACTAAGCTGTCCAATATCGATAGGTACTGTATAAGTTTTTAAAATCTTTATTATATAGAAAAAAATAAAAGTTATTATATGAAATACTGTAATATAATGTATCGTATAATTTTGTTTCAGTTTAGATGATGTGTAAAAGTAGCAGCGTTAATCGACTTTTGTCGCCGACCGTTCCTGTGCATCAACAACTTAAGGACAGCTAAATGAATGCAAAAACATTGCCGTATTTCTATAAACTTCACCCGTCAGTTGCAAGCACAACATCTCTAAGACTTCAAACTTCTACCCTTTGTTTTTCTTTGATTCCTGAACAGCAGTAAAGCGGAGTAAAGACGGAGGGGAACCCGGCTAATAACTAGTTGTTGCAAGTTCGCCCAACTATGTCGGAGTGAGGAGTTCCGATCTATAACGATGTGAACTCGGAATTGCGTCTTAAGTACCTTGTGGAATATTGTAAGAGTTTATTTAATCTAGACTGGGCTTTATTGGTTGGAGAAGCTGCTTTTGGCTGTGCTGTGTACAATCACATTTTTGTTGTTGTGTGATTGACCCAAGACAAACTGTTTTAATTATTGCAAATATCATGTTGATAAGTATTGTATTATTGTTGTCCTCTGACAATGTTTGCAGACGATAGCACAGTAACGATCCCTTGCATAAACGTAATGACATATGAAAATGATATGAATAGTTCTCTTGACACACTAATTAAATGGCTAGACAAAAATAATTTAAATATAAATCTAAGTAAGACAAAGATTATGCACTTTAGACAGCGTACCTACTCCCGGCGTAATCTTCAAATACAAAAATGACAATATTATGGAAGCGGGAGATACATATTTTTTAGGTTTACAAATAGACTATAGCTTAATTTGGAAAGCACATATAGAAATACTGTGTAAAAAACTGAGTTCATCTGCATATGTTTATATAGATTATCCTACATAGTAGATACCAAAACACTTCTTACGGCTTACTACGGCATAGTTGAATCTCACTTGCGCTACGACATCATTTTCTAGGGAAACTCAACTGATAGAGACATAGCATTTAAGGCCCAAAAAAGATGTCTCCGATCATTGTTTAAACTTAGAACTACAGACAGTTGCAAGCCCTATTTTAAGCAATACAATATCTTGACCGTTCCTTGTATCTACCTTTTCGAAGTAGCTGTGTTTGTACAGCAAAATCCAAGTCGTTTCAACGCCTTGCTGATGTATTCGCAAGGAATAGGCGTGACAATGGCTAACTTTGTCAAGTATCATGTCAAACTTTGATGAGCAAAAGTATTTATTGCATGGCCCCTATTATTTTCAATAAATTGCCAAGTGGCTGGAAAGATTTAAATACGGTGATGTTTAGGAGTAGACTACGTACATTTTTGACAGATATAGTGTACTAGCAGATACTTTTATTTATTGATTAAGACTTTACAAATGTTTAATGTGTACTAGCATAAATGAGTTTCTAACAGAGAAAAATATATTTGTTGATAAATTTGAATAATATTGATATTTTATTAATTGAATGATAATTGTAATGATAGTGATAATTTAGTAATTTAATGATAATTGTAATTTAAATGATAATTTGTTAATTTAATTATTTTTACTGTAATGAAAATGATAATTTATTAATTTATTGATAATTGTAATGAAAATGATAATAATCTATTATCTGATCTATTGAATGATAATTGTAATATAATCAAAATGTAAGTGCATGTTTCATAAATAATGTAAATGTTTGCATGCCGAGTGGTAAAATATGGCTGAGCTTTGATATGTCCTAACAACTATTGTGTACTACCCATATTTGCAAAATAAAATTCTAATAGATTCTATTAGCTTTTTTAATAGCATTAGATACCTACATCAGGTACGATGATGAATGTATTTCCCAAAGAGTTAAGTTTTTATTAGATGTAGTTAAAGTACATAAGGTGCTAATTTCCGGTAACTTACCTGAACAGAATACAATCATAATAACTGTTACAAATTGCAGCCTTTCGTTATTTACAGGCCGGTAATCTAGGAACTGTAACTCTAATCTTAATAAAAGGCACGACTATACTCTCCACGGAAATCGAATCCAGGGACGCCAGAGCTACCTAGCGTCGTACCTATCGTCACGCGCACACGCGACCGTCTCGTTCAAGTTATACGGCGAATCTCGTTCGGATTCACCGTATAACTGGTCACGCCGACAGAATATTTTGGAAAGAATGCGGGCCAAGATGAAGATATCAAAATATGAAGGAACAAAACCCTCACCTGGAACCGATTCGTCTCATCGACCGTCGCGTACGGTATGCCGAAGTACTGGAAGAACTTGCCGTTCCTGCTGACGGTGCCGCGCACGAGGCCGCCGCGCGTGCGCACCGGCTGCGTCGGCTGCTGCATCATGCGCGCCGCGATCAGCGACAGCAGCACCAACCACTTCATTGCACTGGAAACTATTAAAAAGAAACAATTACATTTCCATCTTCTTCCTGCCCATATCCCATGTTACGTCTTGGGGTCGGTGCAACACTCTCCCGTAAGTCATCACTCAATTTCGAACCAAACTTTGTATGAGGTTCGCCCCTTTGCGGCGTTGGCGACGAATTATTCACTTCTTTTTCGATTCAAGATCTTCGATAAATAGACAGAAAAGAAAGTCAGCTTCAGAAACGTAACTGTATTTATGTAAACATTTATAACAGCATTTGAATTTTAAACTTAACATTTACTAAACTTAATTTATACAGTTCTCCTGCGGATCTCTTCATTTCTGATTCGATCACGTAAGGAAACTCCAAGCATAGCCCTCTCCTCCCTCTTGCGTTTTGGGTGACTTTTAGCCTTCTGATAAGGCCCAATGTGATACAAACGCAAAGCAGAGAGACAGGATTCTTCGGTCGCAACGTATGTATGTGGTCTACGGTGATAAAGCCTTTACGGAATCAAGATACAGCCCGAATGATTGCCAAACTTAAGTGACAATGGGCAGGGCAAATTGCTCGCAGAACAGATAGCCGATGGGGCCGAAAGGTTCTGGAGTGGCGACCGTGTACTGGAAGACGTTGGAAGGCCTCCCACAAGGTAGATAACCTTGTGAAGGCCGCAGGAATCCGCTGGATGCGGGGGGCACAGAACCGGTCGAAGTGGCGGCGCTTGGGGGAGGCCTATGTCCAGCAGTGGACGTCTTTCGGCTGAAATGATGATGATGATGAATTAACAATTTGTTGTTTAATCAATAAACTTTATCATGATCAATACTTAAGTTTTTGCTCTCCTTATTGTTCCGGAAAGCTTTACTTTTTAAGGTAATATTCATTTATACTGATAATGAAGACGAGACGATTATGACCTTGTGCGTCGAGGACTCGAGGTTAAGCAAGCGGTTTAATAATTTACCAAGTTTCCACGTAAAAATACCACTTTTGAAGATCAAGGATGACATAAATTATCTTATTTTTTAGGGTTGTGTACCCGAAAATGGACGTGCCAAACGGAACCTTATTAATAAGCCTCCACTGTCCGTCCGTCCGTCTGTATGTCAACGGGTCGTATCTCATGAACCGTAATAGGTAGACAGTTGAAAGGAGATTGCCACGGAGCAGGTCCCTTTTGTGGTAACGGGTGCCTGATTTTAATAATAACCAAAAAATATAACTATTTTTTTTGTGTACAGGGTATTTTTTATACAATTTATTTCATCCTGGGAATAAAGATAAAGTTAATTAATAGTTAAACATTACGTCGACATCCGTTTGATTCAATGTAGTCTGTGGTTTGATTGGCATACAAAAAAAAGTTGCCAGGTATCAAAGAATTTAATAACTAAAGCTATCTTTTAATCAAGTGAGTAATCGATATTAATTAAAACGATATTAAATAATAAAAAAACTATTATTTTTTATTTAATTATATATAACCTATGGGCAGTTTATATCTCAATTAGATCTCAACTTCAACGCTACTGTGTTAGTATTTTGTTTTAGGATGATGAGATAGAATGATGTTATCCCTGTCCTTTTATACGTATTATTGTACCATATATATCTGAAATGAACAACAATACGTGTACGCCAAATATGAGTTTATGTAAAGTATTCTTGATGACGAACACTATTGGATAAATAAACAATGCTCATAGTCGATGTGAGTAAAACCGATGGAACAATGACAATAATAGGTTGCTTAAACTCATAATACTCATTGATAAATAATAAATGTTCAGAAAAGTAATAGACACAAAAATAATAGCCATGTTTATTTAGATAACTCCTTAGTAAAAAAGTAGTTTTTATCGATTGATCTATAACGATTTATTAATAAATTATAAAAAAAATATATCTGGCAACATTTACTTGTGCATGTCACAGAACTCGCAGACTTCGTTCTGTGCAGACTCCATAGAGATACTTACGTATGTTCTGTGGTTCATTACGTCCGTCATTGCTTTGTTTAGATACTTTGGGTTTTGAATTCCGTAATCTTTTACTTAGTTATTATTTACGATACGTGCTTTTTCTGCTACTACCGAGTTGAGCTATTAAGTTCCTGGAGTGCATTACGTTTTGTGAGATATTTGACTCTTAATAGTGCTGTTCTTTGTGAGATATTTGACTCTTAGTGCTACAACAGAAAAACAATGATATCTCTTGAACCAGGGTGAATAAATGAAAAATGGTTTCTGATTATGAAAATAATATGTTTTTACTATTATTTAAAATAAACATCTTCAGGGCACAACAATTTTCCAGTGGGACCCAACTTTCCTTACAAATCGGGCAATCTCCTTTATACAGATTGTGTATTTCATTATATTATACATAAAATTAAATAAAGTTAATATTTAAATGAGGTCCTCATACAAGAGAAGTGTTTTTTTGGGCGTATTTTTGTTCGATCTTAATATGGTACGGAACCCTTCGTGTGCGAGTCCGACTTGTACTTGGCCGGTTTTGAACTTAGGACCGGTTCATATAAAGATAAACCACACAATAACAGGTAAAAAAGAGGTTTTTTTAACGTGACGAGATTACGTGAGGCTGTTTCCGGATATGTTGTTGGGTTTGTCATTGAAACTTACCATTGTATCTACTATGTACACTGATCTAAACGGTATTCCTACGATTATTTTATTTTAGAACTTGACAAAAAAAAAAAAAACTAAAATGTTAATGGTAAGTGCCCATTAACATATTCGTTTTTTTTTTGTCAAAGCATTGTTTTAAATACAATAAAATATTGGCAGGCACGTCATACAAATAAGTAATTAGCATGGATGAATATGGTAAAAAGGAGTCAAAGTTAACATTAACCAACGTTTACCACCAACGTTTAACCAACGTTTAAAGCTTTGTTTTTTTTTGAACGCTCTGAACGTGAACATCTGAAATACTTCATCGGTAATACTGTCGGTTAAAAAAAATATTTTTGCATTTGGTAGTCCAATTCTTAAGAAGCTATGTAACATCACGCTACGACCCTGAGGAGCCGAGCAAAAAGACAAAAGTCAGAAAGAACGCTAAGCGAAAACGAAGTATTTTTACCGATTTGTTATAAATTAAACGGCGCGGCGGATGAAACAGCGAGGTACAGCTAGTAAATTAAATAAAACTAATTACGTGTCTTCACATCTTAAAAAATATTTAAAAAAAACTTATACACGCTACGAAAAAAAAAAAACCCTATAAAAACGTGTACGTGTAGGTACTGTGGTATTATTCTATGTTTTTGTATTTTAACTAATACACATTTAACACTCATTTTGAACATGCACTCACCTTATTTTATTTTATTTCGCATAAATAAATAAATTGCCTACTTTTTATATGAACTAATAAATTGTTATCGCAATACTTGCGCGCGCGCACTCCTGTTGTCTGTTGTCTACTATTATTGTGTTGTGGCCCTCGGCTAGTTGATGTCGGAGGTAGGTACAAGAAATGACAACTAATTAAGTATGTAGGAGATTCCTTATGTTATTTTTAGATAGGTAACCTCTATACAAATCCAAGTCAAATAATTTATAAAAAGGCACTTTTTAACGTCAACATTTACATAAAAATAGAATTGATTCTAGCCGCCCCTCCGATAGGTAGTTTCATATGGAGAATAATGGCAAGAAACTCGTGTCACAGAATAAATATTATTCATAGTAAGTAGGGAATGATATGCGATTTATCAAAGAATTAAGGAAAATGAGTCACGTTTAGATTTGACATTCTAATATTTAAGTATTTTAATTGTATGTGTTGACCTGCCTTTAAACATGTCTACGCGGCTTTTAAATGAATTGTAATAAAAGTGTTTTTTTATTTGTCTAAGCATGCATTTATTTAATGTTGTCTTAGATGTGGGATTAGACGCTGTTACAATATAGGGTCAGATTAAATCCGCAGAAGTGACGGAAATCCAACCGACAACATCTCAACATGATAAAACAATAGAAAATATACAAATACGATGGGATGATCATTTTTTTGGGGTCTACGACCGCTAGTATTAAAGTTACTTGATGTCGGAGTTAAGAAATCAGTTTTTTTGTTTTATCGTATTTAGATATCACTACTCTATATTTTATATACTCATTTTTTAAACTGATATTTCGCGTAAAACTACGGTCATGGTAGAAATAAAAAATCATCAAACCATTTTTTTTTGTTTATTTAGCTTAGATATACGGCCGCCCGTGACGGCTGCGGCGTTTCACTAGCAATTTTTTTTGACCTCGTATAAAGGCTCGTTCAGACAGCGCGATGCGACGTCGCTACGCGACTCGAACAATACAATTTCTAAGACAATTTCACGGTATAACAATAACCGGTGTCGCGTCGCGCTAGTCTGCACGAAGCTTGAACCATGTCTTTATTTACTACACGAGCAAGACCCGTTTGCTCTACTAGCTGAAGGTACAACAAAAGACGACCCTCTCTGCTAGTACCGGTCTAATTAATTTACCGAGGAAAAATACCGAGCTGGTAGGTACATCAAGCTTGACTAGGTAATAATTAATGCATTGTTTTAATTTTCCAGCGGAATGGCGTCTTTGGATTCTTGGTGTCGTTGCTCTGATACAACTATTGAAATAATTATGTTTCCGTGCAATTAAACGTAGGTAAATCTAGTCATAGTTTGATTTTCGTTTTGATTTTAATTTATTTTCCCCATATAAATTGCAATACGGACTGGAGAATGATGAATTAGTTTGATTTTCGTTCGGGTATATTATATCCCTTCAATTTAGGAATTAGGAAAACTATGTTTGGCTGTGAATAAGGGGAAAATATATGCTGAAAGTAAAGCAAACTGACACATTACTTAATGATCTTAAGATTGAATAATAACTGTTGGTGCATACGTTAAGATCATTCATTTATTTTATTTTAATAAACATTGCCAATTATAGGTTGTCTGTAAATTCATCTGCCTTAACGTTTTCCCAACTATTTGTTCAGCTTCCTGTCTATCCCGTTTATTTTAAATTGACGCTCGAAGAGTGCTGATTCTAAGCCTAATTTGAATACCTAAATGACTTGATTTTGATTTAAAAAGTATTTCAGACGGATGGACTTTCATCCGATATTATAAAATCAGTCTTTCTGACATACCTGTGAAGAGGCATCATTGATTAATTATTTTATTTACCTACCGGGATCGACGATCGATGCACGGAGTGTGATGTCGTCATGTACATAATTGTCACTCATTTACTTAATGACCGCGACAAGACATTTACTTAGCAAATCGATCGTTCCACATTATTTTTGCATTAGTACCTAAGCCTTGGAATATACATAATTACACTGTCGTATTAGTTACTTACTTATTAATTAAGTTACTTATGAATTAAGTCCCTTCTTGGTGTTAGAGCAGAACGACTGTTTGTCATCATCGAAATGTTGAATTGATGACAATTATTACTAGGAACAACTTTAGTTCACCGTCTTCTAAAACAACCAACGTCACATATACGAGCAGAACACAAAATTATGATTTTGTAAAATACCGAACTAAGCTACTGTATAATATATTAAGCCTATAATGTTCCTACGGCTGGGAAATGCTCTCTCTGTGAGAGACAAAAAATATTTTTGGATACAGTAGCCCACTGCTACTGTATCCAAAAAGATTTTTTGTTTGAGTCAGATTTCGCAAAAGATCAAGCTACCGATACCGTGTCCAATTGCAAATGTTTGTCTATGATCTATTAAACTAGGATCTGTCCATGTTGAAGATTCCTTAACGGAGTGACGAGAAATCGTTTGATCAGCAAATAATGGGATTACTACATCATGTTAGGAATGGATGTTTAGCTACCTACCTTTAATATAGTAGTACCTATGTCGTTCTTAATTGAATGGTCAATTAATAAAGACGCAGCATCGAATATACTCGAGACAATTAACACTAAAATATGACGAGTTGTTCTCATTACCAGCATCCACATCCGTAGGACTGAGGGGCCGCAGCCTGACCCGCTGACCATTCTCGTTATCTGTTATCTCTTGTCTATATGTGAAACAACACAGTTGACACATTTATTGTAGGTACCTACATCGCTGTCTATCATGACCTTGTAACCGAGTCAGCGATCAACTATGAACTTTGCGCTGTATCTGTGCAAGACATTATAAGTGTTTATAAGGTCATCTAGCCGAGGGGATCATGGCTAAATAATAACAGCCACACGGGTCGATCTTCAAGGTTAAGCGACGCTTGCCGAGCCCAGTCCGTGGACGCGTGACCATCCATCACATACCCAGATCCCTCCGTGCACATTAAGCCGTTGGTCCCGGCTGTCATTTGTACATCTTTGACAGTTGTTAACGGGTTTGACGGGTAGTCAGAAGGCATAAAGTCTGACAATCAGTCCTACCAAGGGGTATCGTGTTACCCAGTAACTGGGTTGAGGAGGTCCGATAAGCACTCGCTCCATGTAATCAGCTGCATCCGGTTAGAATGGAAGCCAACCCCGACATAGTTGGGAAAAAGCTAGGCAGATGATGATAAGCCACCTAGCCTGGTCACCTAGCCCAGTAGCCGCAGTTATTCATCTAGTGCCAGCATGAGGTAACCGCAAATAGCACATGTCGTGATGGAAATATTAGTCAGGCCCCACAGTCAGTAGCTCTATAAATAGCAGTGCGTCTACTACTAAACATAGGGCTACCAATCCAAAGAAACGTCAAAGAGGAGTTGATATATCAGCAATTGGCAGACACTTGATTTTAGAGGCAGAGATAGGTGATACCTGACAGGGCACTGCTGGTCATCATCTTGACATAATCAATTCCTTGGCCTGCCCCACCCATATTATTACCCATATTATTTGCGTACAAACAGTGAAGGATCACTGTTCCTTGACCCAGTTGAGTTACAACCTTTCGGCATCCACCGCAGGACGTCCTTGCGTTTATAAAACGTTTGTTATTATAGACTGCGAATATTTGTCTTTTCATTAAGTGATTCATGCATATTTGATCATAAGTATCTACGTATGTTCTGTTCAAATAACAAAGGCAATCAGTTGTTGGCGACTTTGTTAAGTCGATGTTAAGTTTAAACATAGTTAATGGGAGATTTCTTTTCATTGGAGATTTCAAGGTGCATTCAAATCAATCGCGGGTTTGTTGTGAGATAACAGTTAGCCTGCCTATAATGTGGATGGACCTTAAATCAGCCAGCATATTTCACCCCGAGAATGTTTAGAATTGGCGCACGAGCAGCTGAGTTTGTAGCACTTTATGTTTCATTGATGCATTCAGTCAACTTTGTTATAAGATCATTTTTTTGAAGTGTTTTTGTTTGTTTTATATAAGCAGATTATACGGTAGGTAGAACGGTTAAAACCAATCTTCTCGAATTTTCATCACTTCAAATCATAATCTTCATATGATGGCAATTTCCATTCCAAGCGAATGGAAATTGCCATCAGTTTTTGCAAAGCACCAAGTGGCACAATTCTAATGCGATTTGTAAACAAATGATTCGTTTTTATATTATTTCAATAATTCATCATAGTCCGGTCAAAATAAACATTCAAGGTTACAATTTAATAGTTCTGGGTGTCGGGAATGAATTGCTGATTCCCGGCCACCGTAGGCGCGGGCTTGCGGACGGTGAGCAATGGGTAGCTCGCCGTCCGGTAAGGACCAGGCCCGGGTCGACAGCGCGTAGTGTTCCACGCGCGCCTCAAAGAGATGTCAGCAAGTGAAGGGGTCCGATTGGACCGATGCCTGCCGGGGTTGCGGGAAAGTCCGAAAGGGATATACCGTGGCCCCCTTTTTATTTTTTTTGGGTGGGAAATCATCAAATGACGTCTCCCGCTCTGGGTGGAGAGGGAGGGCGTGTCAGACTCTTACTGACTAAAACCCACCCGTGGTCCTTCTGTTGCCTGTGCAATGCCAGGGGGCCACGGCGAAAGTCCGAAAGGGATACCGTGGCCCCCTGGCATTGCACAGGCAACAGAAGGAACACGGGTGGGTTTTAGTCAGTAAGAGTCTGACACACTGACACGACTGACTGTCCTGCTCCGCCAAAAAAAAAGGTTTCAATAGTGCGCATAAAGCTGAATCTTGGTTTGATTGTTTATATATAAAAAAAAAGAAATGTCAGAAGTCCCCGTCCCATCCAGAGAAAGATTCGACGACAAAGTTCGCAAAAATGTTTTTTTTTTTGCATTTTTCAGCCAAGCGGTAAGATTTATCATTAAAATACATGATACAAAAATTTAAGAGCATGCAATTATCTAAAAAGTAATTTTGAAAACGTGTGCTTATTATTGAGATTGCAACTTTTGAATAGCTGTCTCAAAAACGGTGATTCTTAGGAAAACAAGTGAAAGGTCAACTTTTTAGATACTGCATGTTCTTAAATTTTTGTCTGATGTACTTTTATGATAAAAAATATCGTTTGCGCGAACTTGGACTTTGAATAACTTTTTTTGCACGTGCGGGATCGATGGGGACTTTTGACATCTCTTTTATATTGATGATATAAACAATCAACCAAGATTCGGCTTTATTCGAATTAATGTAACCTTACCCCTATATTTTGGGATAACTTGACCAGACTATCAGGAAGATAAATCTTTGAATAAGCTGTGAAACAATTGATCGATTGCGATAATATTAATGAGAAACCTTGGTGATCGTATACCACGGTGTGCACAACAATAAAAGGTACCATTGTAGTTAAACAAACAGTAGTTAAAGCCGAGGGCACACTGTGTCGCCATTGCACTAATTGCAGTGCAATTGACTCACACACACGTCAATACTAACGATATCGTCATAATGGCCGGGCCCAGGATATTGAGACACCGAACATTTGATTGGCATAGCACGGATGGATTCCCTGAACGCCTTGCTGAACTGTGCTTAGGATTTAGTACTGTGCAAAAGAAGGAATTTAGTCATTTTAATTTTACTTACTTTGAAACTATACATAGTATAAAACCTTTTCGTATGTGTTTTTGTGACCGGTTAGATTTTCTTAACTGCACAATAGATATAGATGCGGATTTCATTTGATTTATTCCGGAAGGTTTGTATGTATATTAAATTCATATTTAACTTATGTTTAGCACAAAAATCTCGATTCTTCGCACGGGTGCAAAGGCGAAATGTCTTTTGTCATGTTAGCAGGGGAGTGACGCTAGTTCTATGATTAAGATTATTTGCTACTTGTTATTTGTTTTCAAGTCTATTGAATATGTTACTTCCAGCAAACGTGCACCATCGTCAACCGCAGAATCACTTACCATCCGGTGAGATGGTGGACAACATTGCTTACCATCAGATGAGATGGTGGACAACATCGCTTACCATCAGGTGAGATGGTGGACAACATCGCTTACCATCAGGTGAGATGGTGGACAACATGGCTTACCATCAGGTGAGATGGTGGACAACATCGCTTACCATCAGGTGAGATGGTGGACAACATTGCTTACCATCAGGTGAGATGGTGGACAACATCGCTTACCATCAGGTGAGATGGTGGACAACATCGCTTACCATCAGGTGAGATGGTGGACAACATCGCTTACCATCAGGTGAGATGGTGGACAACATCGCTTACCATCAGGTGAGATGGTGGACAACATCGCTTACCATCAGGTGAGATGGTGGACAACATCGCTTACCATCAGGTGAGATGGTGGACAACATTGCTTACCATCAGGTGAGATGGTGGACAACATCGCTTACCATCAGGTGAAATGATTGACAATATCGCTTACCATCAGGTGAAATGATGGACAATATCGCTTACAAACAAACGCAAGTCCAAATACAACATAGGCCGACTTAGATAGTCGTAATAGAAAGTGTAAGTGAAAACGAAAAGTGTTGTGTTGCGATAATAAAATAAGTACTGCGAAATATAGCACTACACATGCATAATGTATGGGCCTCACTTCGTACATATACAAGGTGTTAATAAATTAACCCAAAACCTCTTAGGTGGTAACTCGGACCATGAAATTGAACAACTTTCATTATGGGACTAACTCTGAAATCGCAAAAATAATCAGCTGTTCCATACAAAAGTGCAATACCTACTGACCCGAAATGTATGGAACAACTGATTTTTCACTATCATGTGTGATGTATATTATATTGACGGGTGATTTATAAAAATAAACATATTTCGTATTCTTACATCGATCTCACGCTAGGACATGTGCACAACAGAATTCACCGGTTAGCTGTAGTGACTGTACACAATAGCGTAGTATCTAGGCTGCGACACGCTACTCGCAAATCGTTACATTTAATCACTATACCATTGCAAATACTTGCAAACAAAAACACACCTTTTTCAACAACACATCACTTCAACACAACCGACCGATTTAGTTACCGATTTTTGGGAACATAACTAGTCAATCGGTACCATTTTTCTCGCATCGTATTTCGCAATCACTACTAATGGTGTCAGATTCACGTAAGTATGCGCGCGCGCAGCACGTTATCACTTGCGCGCGAGTCTCGCGACTTTGGCCATCGCGAGTGATATCGGGGCGAGACGAGCCTTTCACAACGAAGGTCGTTTGACAATAGATCATAGAGCGGTTGGTGCTGGTGGTGCTGGTGGTAGGGACCGAGTTATCAATGGTTACGTAAAAAGCACGTGTACTTGGCTAGAGTGTTTACCCGACATTGGCGGTTATTGCAATGTTGGTGTTCGTTTGGAATTTATAAGCTACGAACTGCGATGTTGGGTAATTGATGTACTTTGAGGTTCCCGTACCGTGTACATTAGTTCAGTTGTAGTTTTGTGTGTTCTAACACAATACACAAGTTTTGTCAATAGTCCAGGTAAACACAGTTTTACTTAGTAAACAGCATCTTGAATGCACCCCTGTGTTGTCTGTTGTATATTCAGATTATTGCGCCACGAACTTGCAGTGAAAGAATTGGATCTAACTTGAAATTCTTAAATTTGACCAACTTACTTTCAATGTTAAGAATTATGATATCCTTTGAGAGTTGTGCTCTAATTGACCAAAAATCTCATTTTCATCTAGATCAAGATCTAAACCGTGCTGTCTGAGTAGATTGCCAAATATGTAATTCACAAATTATTACGTCTTCGCGGTTGTCTAACCGCGCTGACGCTGACGGTCCTGTCTTGGTCTAGTTTCATGATAACTCTTAACTGCCCAATAGTTAGAGGTTTTTCCCACGATATCACCCTCGTCATCTTCAGACCATGTTTGCTGAACCACACATTGTAGTTACTACGTCTTCAGAAAAGCCGCTTACTGACCGCAGGGATATCTTAACTATTACCAACCTACATTTATTTTTATCATACCAAGTAGACCCATTCAGAATTGAGGTAAATGACGTTCATACCCACTTGGTCAGAGACGTGCAATCTTCTCTCAATGTGTTACGTGATCGGTCAGCATGTCACATAAGTACATACTTAAGTATGATGTTAGTAGGTACTTCACTTATTGCTTCAGGCATACTTGGGTTCAGAGAAACTGACTGAAGTATCTACGTGATTTGGTCTACTTGACGACATGGTTGGCGCCGTGGTTAAGCGTATGAATGCTGCGCTGTGTGTTGCGGGTTCGTTACCCGCACGGAACAAATATTTGTATGACCCACAATTAGTTGTTCCGGGTCTGGCTGTTTGTGTATGTGAGATTACATGTTTGTAACCGCACCCACGATACAGGAGAAATTCCAAGAGTGGGGCAACGTTTAAAAAAAAACTTCTTATGCTTGAACACTTACCTTTATGACTGATATTTGCCTCTAATCGTGAAGTGGTTCAAACTGCTACAACTTATGATAATGTAACTGAAGATAGCTGAAGATATTATTATTAATTGAGATCAAGTCCAATTATTTTTAATTTTATACAATCGTTCACCGCTCACCTAGTTATACGATTATCGACCTCTTGCTTCTACTTCCTTGATTTTATGACTTCCAGCATGGTCGTCTTTCATTATGGTTCTTTATTTATCTAAATTATGACCTCTTCTTCTATTTGCACTTATTGAGTTTTTCGCTCTGTTGCGAGAAAACAAGCACATTTCAGAGACACAAGTGAGGGTTAACTGAGAGTTAACCCCTGTTAGTCACTTGTGAAGTGTTGACGGACTCACTCTAGTCACTCTCAGTGACATAATAGCCTATTTTTCTAGTAGGATTTATAAATATTTCTAATTCACGCAAACAAACGGGCTTGAGAAGCTGACACCATTTGTTTTATAACAAAAGGTTTATTAACTAGGAGGAGAAAAAAAAAATTTTTTGTATGTATTCTTTTGTGTGAAAAATAATTTCATTGTTACAATATTTTATTTATAATTAATTACAGAAAAAAGGAACTTAAATGAAAATATCTTTAGTGAACACTTTATAATAATATCTTGTCTATGACATTTTGCACAGATATTGATGCATCTATCATGCCTCTATTCTCCGAAAGGCACAGGTGTGTGGTATACCCACATTTCACCAGGTATGTTAGAAAAGTCCGATGAGAGTTTCCTAATGAGAACCTAACTAATTAATATCACTGCCCGACCCAGAAACCCACGTTCACTAGTCGCTTTAGCTATCATTAACACCTTAGGTGCAACCAGATATACAGAAAATAAGTACAAATTACATAACTTTCATACCTACAGATTTTTTTTTAGCGATTAAAGAAAATTTTATTAAATAAATCTAATTAAGTAAAATCTAGAGTGAGTTTTTAATATAAGATTGATTGTTGAGTAGATTCTTCACTAATAAAACCGGTCAAGTGCGAGTCGTACTCGCGCACCGAGGGTTCCGTACAAA
Organism: Xanthia togata; assembly: GCA_963853775.1. NCBI lineage: Eukaryota > Metazoa > Arthropoda > Insecta > Lepidoptera > Noctuidae > Xanthia > Xanthia togata. Next base: position 24,553,914 of record OY970805.1, on the reverse strand, counting down.
CCAGTTAGTTAGTTTAAAATTATTAAAAATATTTTTATTATATGATGTAACTAAAAAATTTCGGTTATCGCAATTTTTCCTTTATATGTGCTATATGACGTTGTTTCGTACCAAATATCAAGATTCTGAGTTCACGGGAAGTTCCCTGTAGGTTTTGATTCCCTTGCGAGTGTCGAAAATTAGCGGCATAAACGGCTGTATCTTTTGATTGCATCGGTTTAGAAGTTTGATTTTTTCACAGCTCTCAGGAACAGTAGACTTGAGTTTTTGATATAAATTCCAGCTTGCTACTTCCACGCGTTCCTGAGGAAAAGGGTCTTGACAGACAGACAGACGGACGGACAACAAAGTGATCCTATAAGGGTTCCGTTTTTTCCTTTCGAGGTACGGAACCCTAAACGGACGGACAACGAACTAATCCTACAAGGGTTCCGTTTTTTCCTTTTGAAGTACGGAACCCTAAAAATTATCAATATCCACACAAAAACACTTCTTTACTAAATCTGACTCACAAGGTATCGGCTTCAAATTGAACTTTGAAAACGATATTATTCTACAAATAGACTTTGATTCTAAGGCTAACATTTAAGGCAAGCAAACCAATTATAACATTAGGTATTTGCATAGCTTCTGTTTAATTATTTGTCATTGACATATCGTTTTTCTTACATAGTCTCATGCATGTAAGTACATAAAAATAACTTAGCACCATAACTTAATCACCTACTGACTAACGAAACGCACTGTTTTCGCTATCAATATGCCGCGCATATTGATAGCGAAAACAGTGCCTTTCGTTAATTTGACAGAATAAGCAGTTGGTTTTAAAAGACCGGGCAAATTTGAAGAAGTCATTGTACTCCTTAGTATAAACACCGTTTACTTTGAGTACAATGACCTTTTAAAAGGCTGGTCCCTTGAAGGACTTTTGGAAACTATATATACATTTATTATTTTCTCTTTTCCCACTTTTTAATCTCAGTCATCATCTCATCTCAGTCATCATATTAAAACTAATACAAACATTACTCATCCTGCCTCCTATACAAAGAATATGTCGTATTCCAAAACCGGAGGGCTTCGTCAGAATCTTTCCAAATTGGTTCCATTGAGAATTCCCTATCTATTAGCAGTAGGCGAGGGTCCTGCACTGCTACTGGCTCCCACTTCGGTGAGATTGAAGACGATGGTGGTGTAGGATCACTGAAATAAGAAAAAAAAATAGATATGTTAAAATAAACAGACTAGGTGAGCGCTAGACCATAGGAAAGGGGCTTAAAAGGTTTTGAAAAAGAAAACAAGATTAAAATCTACATAGAGCTGTTATTTCACAGCAAAAACTCATTATGTATTATTTCAAACTAAGGCAGACCCCAATCACTTTGCCACTGATTATAAAAATAATTATTTTGACGTTAGAATTTAGAAGTTACCAAAGAAGACTGCCACTGGGCACATCAAAACGACAAATAAAAAATAAATCCGTTCTAATTCGGAATTAAGTTATCTGGGTCTCGGCCAGCAGCCAATCATCTTAAAATATTCTTTCATCAAATGCTTCTAACAAACATTTTGTTGCAAAACATTGCGCGGCTCCAAGCCATTCATTCCTCAGCTGGAAAGTAATTCATTCACTCCTTCATCTCGCTGCTACTATTTCAGAATAGTTTAATACATAACAAATGTTTTCTGTGCATATGAAAGCATTTCATCTTGGTCTTACTGAATTAAATTGTGTGTTCGCAAAACATTTGTGCAAGTGAGGTTAAAAGTGTTTGTGTTTTGTTTACTTTTGTTTTTCATTGAAGGAAATTATGCATTCTAAGTAATTAAGTAAACTGTTATATCAAATCGTAAACTGCAAGCACTGTGTGGCAGGGTTATGGGGCAAGTCCATTGAGAACTCAAGGCGAGACCAAAAAGTATGGGCGCTTTGCTGGCGAGCTAACGGAATCATACTCGTAAAACTTAAAAAGTAAACAAATGCAACACTAAAGAAATAATTAATTTGACTTACCTGTATTTCGCAAAGTTCGTCCACAGAGTAGTAAACTTGTCAATGAACCTTACTTCGGTAAATGCCGGTAAGGTCAAGGTGCTGAAGAGATAGAATAATTCATCAGCGTGCGTCGCTCCCGGGGATTTGCGGAAGCCAAACATTAGCTTAGCGAAGTTTAGTAACCCATCGTAATTGAATTTGTAAGCATACACAGGTTCATTTAACGTCTGTAGAAACAGATCCATGGTAGCTAATACAGGGTAAGTGATAGCCGCGTCACCCTCAAAACGTGCCAATTTTTCTAAGGAAGACTTCACTTTTGTAATTTTCTCTCCAGCCATGTACAACTCATTCAACCTATTCGCTATTTTCACCTTTTCCTCGTCTGAACGGAAAGTCAGATCTCTCGGTAACGCTTTGTAGAAATCTATCTTAGCCAGTGTAGTGTCGTTCTCTTTACCAGCAAAATATAAACCTTCCGCGCTATTGAAACCAATTATTACAGGGACCTTGTTATATTTGCCCTGCGTTATCAAATTGTAAGGACTGTCAGGCAAAAATGGTTTTACTTTATGAATTTTCTTTTCAATGCACGGCACGAATAGGTTTTCTGATATTACGACATCACCTTCTTTTCTAGGAACACGATACTTCAACAGATCTTCAGCGGTCATATTATTGAATAAATTGTAAATTTCTTTAGGGTTTGTGGTTGTGTGGCCCATTTGTTGAGCGAGTAGACTAGCGGTCTCCAAAGGTTCAAATTGTAAGGCCCAATACCCTAAGGCTGAACCACTTTGCATGATAGCTCTATTGAACAGTCCTTTGGACAACGGAGATAGGAGATGATAAGAAACTGAAGCAGATCCTGCACTTTCTCCAAAAATCGTCACATTGTCCGGATCACCTCCGAAAACTCTTATATTCCTTTTCACCCACTTGAGTGCTTGCACTTGATCTTTTAGCCCAATATTACCCGGTGCTTCTTTGATGCCTAGACATAGGAAGCCTAGAATTTCCAGTCTATAGTTGAATGTGACTAAGATTACTCCATGTTTGACGATATACTTGGGACCGTAGATGAAGGGAGATCCCGAGCCGTCTCTGAATCCTCCTCCGTGTATGAACACCATGACAGGCAGGGGGCTGTCGCCCGGCTCCATGGGGGTGTACACGTTAACAGTGAGGCAGTCTTCATCGCCTAGGATGCGCGTACTGGTGAAGCGTTGCTTGCATCTGATGTGTTCATTGCCAGCGTTGAATACACCTTCCCATTTTGGATTCGGTTCGGCTTCCTGGAATCGAAAATATTCGATAATTAACACTCAACTAATGAATTGGGAAATACAGTATTTTATAATGGATATTTAATTGCTTCTATTCACAATTACTCCTCACTCGGATATCTACCAATAACACTTGTAATACTGCAATCATAACAACGACTGTGACATTTCATTAAAAATGTATCGCGACAATTAGTCAGCACTTCATAATATAGGGATGTGCGATTGGTCGGGTAGGTAGCCATCACAAGTAGATTAGTGCCTACTGTTACGTGCAACGCTACGTACATTATTAACTTCTTCCATTACCAACCCTTCACAGAAACTATTATACAATAATTGTTTCTGAATATTTCTCATCAATAGTCAGAGAATATGCACGGTACGTTATAATAATATATTGGTAATTGCCATGTGAACATACATCACTTTATGTTTTGGTATTTTATATGATAAATCTAGATTTTGGCAGCGTTGCCTATTGGGGCATAGTGAATACATAATTCTGTTAAGTTTTTGAGGTGTAATGGATTCTCTACTTTGCCAAATATATATTTTTAGGCTTTTTTAGTGTGACTATGTTAATCGTACATGATGGTCGCTTAGGAATCTGCTCTTAAGCCAAAGACGGGCTGATATTAAGACTCTATCTTTAAAAAAGGGAAACTTACTTGGAACCTGTGTGTGACGGTAGCGTATGGTATGCCGAAGTACTGCAGGTATGAACCGTCTGGGGCCACCGAGCCCCGAGCTTGCCCACCACTCAGCTGCACCGGCGCTGTCGGCTGGGGCACCAGCAGAGCCATCCACAGAGAGATCAGCACTAAAAGCTTTAAACTCGACAAAGACTTCAAATAGTTCTTCATTTTTCTGTAGTTATTTATGGCGTAACTTGGTGCTGATGTCAATGACACTTACACTGATTGCTTTGGCTATTGAAACTAATTAAAAATCACACTATTCAGAGCCATAGATTTCTACTCAACATCTTAGAATGAAACACTATCACTGCACATTTTGTTAATTTATTAGTCCCAACTCTCAATATGCGACTAACGATATGGTGCGTATTTTCTCTTATGTAGATATATATAAAATGCCATGTTTCTCCATTCGTGTCACGGATTTTTATGCCGTCATCAACGGTAGGTACAAAGTGCAGGTCGTTGAACTGGTAGAACTCGAAATCCAATGAGAACCTAAGAAGAGAAGAGACTACCTTTAATCTGGATAAAGACAATATAATTTGAGGCTCGTTTGAAAGTCTTGAAAATGCAAGCTCAGAGTTATCATCTTAGTTTTCGAGTAACGACTATCTATGACTATTATTGCATGTCAGATGGTGGTACCTTACTTAATTTGATCCTGCCAGCTATAGTGCATAACTTGGTATTCGAAAAAAAGTGCATGACTAGTCTTAATAGTCCTTCTTAACTACGTCAAGTATAAGTAACATTACTTAAGTCAACATCAGCGCGTTACTTGTATCTAGAAGACATTATTGCATAAATACCGGTTAATTCAACAGAACTAACTAGAACTATTGAACAGTGCGTGTCTTCAAATGCTTTATATAATTGCCTGTGTTTCAGGAAATTAGTTTCAAATGTTTTAATTACAATGATGTTGAAACGAGTAAGAATCTTATGAGCTATCAATTATGTTTCTATATTCATAAGCTGCTCTTATTTTATAGCATGTGAACTACCATATTAAATGCCTTGCATTATTCAATACCCATTTTTAAGTCAAAAGTGCATTACTTATTTTTTATGGCAGTAATTACTTATAAAAAAAAATTGATAATAGTACCGAGTAAGATAATATTTACATAATTATATACATTTATGCTCACAGTCTTAAAATAATAACAATACGAGTAGGTATGTAGGTACATTATGTCAGTCGGTTGGTATCTTGGGTACGGTCAAAACAATTTTGTGGCCATGATCTGAGGCTTTTGTAGAAATCTACATGAATATTTCATTTTCAAGATATTACTTAAAATTATTTTATGTTAGCTGAGCTACGAAAATACTTGCCTGTAACTTGAAAGTCAATGGTAGGTACTCATTATAGAAATCCAGGGTTTTTACAAATTGTCAATAATTCCCAATCTTAACTACATATGAAGTTGGATCTTGAATTGGGCTAATGAAAATAGCTTCCAGCAAATAAAACGAAGAATATTTAGAATTTAAATCCAAGTACGGCATTATGCTGGTGAAGGTACTAAAATAAACTCAATTGGATAATTATTGAGACGTCTGAGTACTCAATAATGAGCTGTTTATATTCGTTACGGATCGTATTAGCCCTAATAAGCTCATTGAGATGGTATCTTTAGAAAACTTGGAGATTATTCAGAGAATTTACCTACTTTTGTCAGAAATCTTCTCCTTATTATAAATGATTTTCCATTTATCAATTTATTCATACTAACCTATCTTGATTGTGGCATCAGGCTCCTGGAGGCTGGGTATGGTATGGTTTGTTGTTATGAGTACCGTACCCTCTAAGTTAATCAAAGATTAACTCCAAGATCTACTCTACTGAGAGTAAAAATATGTAGGATTCCTAATCGCGCAATCCCGGATTTAAAATTGACAGCACGCAGTGAGCTGCACGGTGGTGCTTAAAGTATGTATGTTGATTTTTATATGAAAAACAGCCGCAGACTCTTTGACGTGAATGACTCATGTCGAGGCGGAATTGTAGCAAATAGATCAGCGGGGTCATAACTAGCAGCAGAACCTCTATACGCTAAACTATCATGCTGCTTGGCAAGTGGATAGACCATTTGCTTAGCAGGATGTATAAATATGGTAGATGTGTAGTTACTAGGTACTACTTTATTGTTGACCGCGGACGCCGCAGCAGTCTCTTCTCCAGTTAATTACCGGACCGGTGGAGACAGGTGGAGTAAGGTGGTGGTGGTGGTAATGGCCAAGGTTAGGTCATAGGAATCAAGGACGTTCAAAAGTGTGTTGGGCCCACGATATCTCCAAAGTTGCAGGAAACATCTGGATGTGGGACGCACAGAGCCTGGAAGTATGGCAGAGAGGAAAGGAGGCCTTTACCGACGGGTGGGTGACGACAGACTGGACTTATCATGATGATGATGATGGTTCGTTTTATCTTTTATACCTCAGAAGAAACTTGTTTTAGGTTTTTTAACAAACATGTTTTGGTGAGATTTTATTATGTTGACTTCTCTTGGTATTATTATTACGTGTTCTGGAAATATCTTAAGGTCAATGCCAGCTATTTTTAGCATACACATGTTGTTAAATTAAAAGGTGTATTATATAAGAGTATTGAAATAATGTTTTTGTTAGCCTTCGTTTACAAAATAGTGTTGCAATGTACTGTGATATTATCGACTGCATTTTATGGAATTAAAAAGGCAATTTTAAATGAATATTATAATAATATATATTTCTTTCTACAGTTAGGTATTTACTATTTCGTAAGGTCTGCAGTCCAATAAACTGCATATAAACATGGTTTGGTTTCTTATATTTGTTCATTTATGCAAAATAAAGAAATTCAATATTATGAAATTGCGCAACATAAAAAAAAAAACGTCTTTCTGGCTTTCGTAAAGTTCGATAGTAGGTAGTACTTATGCGTAAGAAAAGCCATGGCTATACAGGCAAATATATACAATCATAAGCTCTTTTAGGTTTTCCTTAACTCGCTAAAATTCTTTGTTATTGTGTGAGTCAAATCTGTTGGCAGTTAAATACCTACTTGACCTCGGTTTCTAATGTAAGGTTGTCAAACAGCTCATCATGCATATCATGAGGTGCAAGTTATATTGATAAGTAAGGCATCAGAAGAAATGTCTAAAGGAGTATTACAAAGCTGAGAGGAATTTGAAATAAGGTAAATAATATAATAATCATATGTATACTACTAAACGTAGGTGTTTCACTCAAGTCGTAACAATGAATAAAAATAGAAAATACTACATTTGTACTAATTAGCACGAGTGACATTACACTAATTCCACTATCATTGACCCCAGTTGATTCACAAGCAAACACAACCTGTTATCAATTGACTATCAACCTTGCACCTACGTAATAAGATGCACATCTGATTGCTATATAACGGCACCTATGACATTGTCATTCAAAACACATAGCGTTACTATTTAGCCCACTTACAAATAGGTTTCCACAGCATTATCCACTAGGAAATGTCACACAAAATTATAAAATCATTGCACTTTTTCACACACCTTCCCACACTCAAAATTCACACATGTTCTTATAATACTAGAGTACATTTTTGGTTGATCTAAATTTTTAAGTAAAATGTGATAGTTGCTTTCACAGTTACGTCGACGCGTTTACCCGTGTGCCAGAGCGCTGCTTGAATGCGTGCGCGCAACCAACCGATAGTCTTTAATATGTCACTACACGATACCGCTTCTTGCTAATCAATACGAGTATATTATCGATCCATGACCCGTTGCAGGTATATTATTTGTTTTCTGATTCATATTTTGATTGTGGGTTTCCCATATAAAAAAATAACAAGAAAATACCTTGTGATATATTAAATGAAAGATAATTTTAAACTCATAAAAAAATTACACTTTGTAAATAAGCATATTACAAATTAGAGGATTATATCCAAGATAAGAATGCTTGGAAACATGCTGGTCCTGCTCCATAGGATAATTAGAATCTAGACAAAATCAAACTGGTTGCTAATTCAATTGTATAATGTATACAATATTTTGTTTAAATACAATATTACATTGATTTTACATTCGGTGATTACTTTGCCGCACACTGACTTATTAATTGTAATTTTTTAGGAAAATCGTCTACTTTTACAATGTTCGTAAATAGCTTGCACCATATATCTATCATATAATTAATTTATCTGTTCTTGCTTCATTTTTATTTTTTATCTAATAGGTAATAGGTATTTTATTCAAGGTGCATCGTCTTTACATATTATTATAATCATATAACTAATATACCTATACAAAATATTGTAAAACATTTTAAAAGAGTAAGTGAGAGTGAGTTGGAGTTTCATGCGAAAACTACCTTTTGGAAGGGGCGACTAGACTCAATTATTTTTTTTTGTACATTTTTACTTTCAAAAGTGCCTTACAAGGGCTTATTTGAAATAAATGATTTTACTTTGACTTTAATACCAGCTTGTAATTGATTCCTCTGCAGGGTAATGACCTCTTCCTATAAAGAGGAATGGACATTGATCTCGACGTGTGTCGGTAATTTCAGTGCATCAAGTTTAGGTTTCTTGACGGTGTTCTGTACCGAAAGTAAGTGTTAGCTATTGGTGTCCAAGATAGAAAACTTTTATGTATGTTATAGTTTATACCTATAACATACTTATTTCTATCGCAGTACCTACATTGTTGAGAGGGCAGACGATAGACGGTTTTAACCATTAAAAGTTAGGTTCTTCATGGTTTCACTTAGATCCGCGGAAATGTAACATTGCTGACGTTCGAATTGAAACGCGGGTGTACTGTCTCTGCCTAGCCCTTCGGAGTAAACTGGCGTGGTGTTATGATTTTATGTTATTTAGTTTCAAAATTAAAAATTTGTGTTTCCCCGAGGCCACAGCAAGTGCTAAATGTTATCAAACGAGTGTACTTTAGTGCCCCTAGTGGCATCACGGTGTTCGCTGCATGTCCATGTGTGTCATGGACATTACTATAAATGTATGGTTTGAGAGATTTGACGTCAAATGCTTATTGTCTACCTATCCACATGGGTACACATTAAATGGTCACATTGGTTCATCAAGATAGTTAATTAATTAGAGTAAGCTGAACTGTGCCCGATGCGATGCTTTTCAAGCTGTCATACAATTCGATAACATGACTCTTGGCTAAAATAGACCACTCCTTCGCCGATGGTTATTGCTATCTAAAAGATTAGTCTAGTTACTTATACAAATTACATGTTTTCCAGAACGACATTCAAGTGGCACCTGATACCTATGTTTTTCTTTTTACAATTGAGGATAATTTTATAACCTCAATATTTGTCGATGACTTTTCATTTGCAATCTAAGAGTAAGTACCTACTAGTAATAATATTTTTCAAACAATAACTGTTGGACAAAGTGGTGAGATAACCTTCTAATACAGATGTATTTGTGTTACTAATTCGTTTCAGTGAGTGATTCCGTAAGTATTTAGGTAACCTAAACAGGTTTTTGTTAACACTTTCATTAAATAATTTTTACTTTCGTAGGGAGGTAGTAGGTACAAAGGTCGATATTTATGGTGATTTTTTTCTCGAGAAATCGGTACCGGTCAAATGCCCTAACTTTGCCTGGTGCCCTATCTTTGCCTAGATGAAAAAAGATGTAATATCTTTTTCATTTTGCTTGTATGGAAATCGAAACTCTATGAAAACTCAACTCAAACTCTATGAAGCTCTCTATGAAAACTCAAAGTTTCCATTGCCATACAAGTAAAATGAAAAAGATATTACATTTTTTTCATCTAGGCAAAGATAGGGTGCCAGGCGAAGTTAGGGCAGTTGACGTTACCTAGTCTTGACAACTTAATTTTCAAAACCAACAAACATACTAGTTTCAACTTAGAATTCCAAATAATTAATTTATTATGTAGATACAAAGGTCATTATGGTGATTTTTTCTAGAGAAACCGGTAGTCTTTAAGACATAAAAAAAAACAACACAACCTGGAAACAAACCAATAACAAAGTAATATTTGCAAAATAATCGTGGAATACGTGGGTTTATTGACCTTGGTTAATAATTTTGATGCAGCCTCTAAAATTATATTCATACAATGCGGATTATTTTAGTAATATATTTGATATGTTTGTGTAGAAACATGTGTAGCCCCAACATTTACAACAAAATATTGTCTCAACATTCATTTCAATTTAACTAATTTAATAGCTAATAAACTCTCGCCTATTAATTATAGGACGTTCCTGGCTACATACACTAAGTATTAAAATTAGTATGAAAATAATAACTGCAATTATTGAAAGACAAGAGCGAAATTAATATTTATTAAGCGCATGAATACAGTATGGACACTGCAGATTAGATAGCGATGTATGTAGCTGATACATTACGAATCAGTGGTCTATAGAAAGTTCCCAGCTCTAAATAGCGTGTTGTCTCCTTATAACTAACTAATACATTCTGCCCGCGACTTCGTTCGTGTGGAAGTTGCAAGACACCACAATGTACTAAAATAACTGTGCTTGCAACTCAAAATAGGAATTATAGGTAGCTATATTTTTGAGCCGTTTGGGGTTGAAACACTAGGGGCGATGTCCCGAAATATTCGATGAGCACAGGACCCCAGTCCTGATCGAATATTTCGGCACATCGCCAAGCGGCTGGATGACTCTTCACGTGACCAGAGTGCTTGCCAATTCTTAGGCCTAAGAATCAGCATTGCCATCCATCGTGGCAATGCTGCCAGCCTTTTGGGCACTTTTCCCGCTGCCAGCGATGCGGATGAATTTCGTGATGCCCAATGAGCTCTTCTTCTCTTTATTTTATTTTCTTATTTTTTCCTTTACATACTTGTACATAATATTGTATATATATATGTCGGCGTCACATTGTAAACAACACGTGCATCGGGCTACGCTGTAGCACTATGGCGCGGTAGCGCGCTACGACATTCTCCCACCTCCTCGCTGCTGGGCGGAGTTAGTAATCGCTACGTCGTAGCACGCTACGTCTTTGCCCCACCTACAATACTACCGTATAAAAGAGTCCGCACGGCGGCGAAATGGCATTCTACCTTCAGGCGTTGCCCGGTGCACAGGTTGTATTGCTTTCAATTATTGTTACTCTGCCTCTCTGTACATTGTTACTATTTTGTGTAAACTAAGCTATTACTGGGTGTCATGGCTATTTGTGTCTTGAAACTGATTAAGTGTAGTTTCGTGTAAAATTAATTGATTAAATAATTTATAAGAAAATCCAAATTCTTATTATTTAAAGAACCTCTTTTATTTTACAATATATCTGATCCTGTGCCTTCATCAGAAGTGGGATCAGACCCACTCCCACCTTTATCTGGGACTGCCAGTAATTTAATACAGGAACAAATGTAATTTTTTTCGGCTAGTATGGAATCAATTATTAAAAAAAAAAATAGCAGATAGTATGACACCTAGCTACATGACACCCAGTACGCAATCAATGCTGGTTCCTTTCAATCCAAATGCACCTAAAACCGACATGATCAACTGGTGTGCGTTAAAATCAAGCCAAATAATATTTCATGGGTTGCTGTTAAGGAAATGCTGGTCTTTAAATTTTCCAAATCCATGACAATGAAGGATCATTTTGATTTAATTATTAAATTTCAAATTGATAGTAAATTCGAGGCAGGAATGCAAATTTACCGGGAAATGTACTAACCGGTTTTGGAATATCTATCCTGTCACAGTGCGATGACAAAATTTGGCCTAAATATTAAATTATAAAAATTTGGTCTGTCGTTATAAACGATAAAAAATCAACTCTTCCGCATACTGCGCAGCTTCTCATTAAAGAGAAGAATTTAAGAACCAGGTACGTCTGAATCGTACACGAAAATGCCCCGTCCATCAACACCATTTCGGAGAAATTGCAATTCGATCGGTTCTAATAACGTTAATTGCTTACTCCAAATATAATTCCCAACCGACACCGAGTTAGGAATCATTAATAACAAGGTTCAAGAACTAGATGTTTACATAATTCGAGAAAGTTCTTCGCCTTTCGCGAGTCCCATATTATTCATTTAAAAAAAGGGACGGTAGCGATCGTATGTGTGTTGATTACCGGGAACTTAATAGCAATACTCGACCAGACAGCTATCCTTTACCACTAATTAGTGATCAAATCGATAAGTTACATGGGGCCTGTTTCTTCTCTAATTTGGATATGGCCACTGGATTTCACTAATTTGCGTCCATAAGGAGTCTATAGAAAACTGCTTTTGTTATACCTTCGGGTCAATTTGAGTACCTAACCATGCCGTTTGTTTTACGAAACGCTCCACAGGTTTTTCAAAGGGGCTATAAATACGGCACTTGAACCTCCTGAATCAGAGACCGTTCAAGAAGGGTTGATTCGTTTAAATAGATTAACTTTAAAAAATGTTCATTTATGAAGACAAAAATTGAATAACTGGGTATCGTAATATCCTATGGAGAGGTTGGACCAAGTCCTCATATGGTTGAAGCCCTAAAAAATATCCCTCCTCCAAGCACTGCTACTCATCAATTTACAGGCCTGGCCACATATTTTCGACAATTTATTCCGAATTTCTCAAAATTGATGAAACCTTTGTATCCTCTAACCGCGGTCAAAAAGGTTACTATTAATTGGACCTGTGCATATTTTAGTCAGAAAACCACAAGTGCTGAAAGTCGTTATCATTTGTATGAATTGGAAACATTAGCCGTAGTTAAATCTGTGGAACATTTTCGACATTACCTGTATAGGCGTAAATTTACGGTTTTTACTGACTGTAACGCCTTATAGGCCTCTCATTCCAAAAATGACATTACACCTAGAGTACACAGGTAGTGGGCAGTTTTGCAGTCGTATGACTTTGATATAATTTATAAAGAGGGGAAAATATAGCACATGCAGTCTTTCTTTCACGTAATCATGCTGACACATCTTTTACTCATAAACCAGCTAAAATTGTAAATTTGGCTGAACTAGAGAGGTGTTGGTTATCTGTAGAACAACGTGATACTGAAATATCAGACATTATTTCCAAATTCCGTTCAAGTTACTTGCCGTCTGAAATATCACACACATACGATATTAGACAGGGCATACTTTATCGTAAAATTTAACGTAATAAAACCACAAAATGGTTACCAATATTGCCACACTCTTTAACCTGATCAATGATTAATCATGGACACAGCGAAATAAAACACCATGGTTATGAAAAAAAAAGATCGATAAATTATACGATCCTTAATGGTTCCAAAAAATGTTCAAACTTAAAAAAAAAAAAAATTGTAGATTCATGCGTCGTTTGTAAGGTTTCCAAAGGTCCGTCGGGTGCCCAGCAGGACCATCTATATCCAATCCCTAAATTGCCCATTCCATGGCATACAATTCATTTGGATTTAACTGGCAAACTCAGCCGAAAAAGCGAGCGTAAGGAGTATTGTTCCGTGATTATTGATGGTTTTACAAAATTCGTCTTGTTAGAGCATACCTTAACACAAATGCATCTGATGCTATTAAATCACTTAAAAATGCAGTGAACTTGTTCGGCGCTCCTAAAAGAATAGTTGCATATTGTGGTAGGTCATACGACAATGCTGAATTTAAGATTTTTTTTTAATGATAATTATATCATATTATAGCCACTGGTTCCAGTAGGGCAAATGGTCAGGTCGAGCGTATGCTCACTATAGTTGAAACATATTCGGACAGCTTATGGCAAGATCATGTAGGCGACATCCAATTAACTCTCAATAGTACTCGTTGTAGAATAACAGGGTTCACGCCCTTGGAATTAATGTTTGGTATTAAGGGCAGTTCATTAAGGATATCAAGAGTATCTACTAATAAGGATTATTATGAAGATAGGTTAAACCTCGAAACCATTCGACCCGATGCTTCTGCTAGTATAAAAAGCTGGCGCAATACTCGTATGACACAGGTCGATTTAACAAGGGTAAAGCTATAGTTAAACCTTTTTCAGTAGGTGACTCTGTCTTTGTTAAATGCGAAGAAAGACATCAAACGAAACTAGACCGTAAATACAAAGGCCCCTTTAAAATAACCGCTTTTTTTAAAATGATGGGTACGAATTAAAACAAATTAATGGAAACAATAGAGTCTACAAATACTCTCACGAAAACTTGCGAGAAGTACCCCGTAGTCAGTCATTGTTTTTGGAAATCGCAGAAAATTTTGATGAGGATGACGTGTCGGCGGATAATAACAACACAGAGGTTCTTGTTCACGAGACTAGGCAACAATTAACTTTGATGATATTCAGTCTACTAATAGTGATACTATCTCTGCCAATAATAATACCATGTCTGCCAATAGTGATACCTCTGTCAATAGTGATACCATGTCTGCTAAAAGTGACACTATATCTACCAGTTCTCATAGTAATGCATATTGTAGAAACCCTGGTTTACGTGCTGTTTCAGTAGAATCTATTGGACCTGAATCAATTAACATTGTAACAGAAGCACTTGTACATCAACCAAAGTATTGAGCTATTTGTTAATTAAGCTAAAGGAACGATACTTGTTCGGCCTAGCTAGATCCGGTCCAGTTTAACTGAAGGGATACACCTGAAGGGCAAAACTATTGCCGGACCAGGGGACTGATCTTGTAGGGTCAGAAGTTGACCGGACCAAGCCTTGTAGAGTCATAACTGACTGGACCAAGTGGTCAAATATCTGGAGGGTCAGAAGTTGACCGGACCAAGCCTTGTAGAGTCATAGCTGACTGGACCAAGTGGTTAAATATCTGAAGGGTATAAGTAGACCGGACCAGAAACAATAGCAGGATGACCAAACGGTACTTAATCAGTTTTTCATGTTCTAGATGTGGCATTGTGGGCTAAGCGTGCGAGGACGTCCGCACGTCAGCATGGCCGTGTCGGCGTCACATTGTAAACAACACGTGCATCGGGCTACGCTGTAGCACTATGGCGCGGTAGCGCGCTACGACATTCTCCCACCTCCTCGCTGCTGGGCGGAGTTAGTAATCGCTACGTCGTAGCACGCTACGTCTTTGCCCCACCTACAATACTACCGTATAAAAGAGTCCGCACGGCGGCGAAATGGCATTCTACCTTCAGGCGTTGCCCGGTGCACAGGTTGTATTGCTTTCAATTATTGTTACTCTGCCTCTCTGTACATTGTTACTATTTTGTGTAAACTAAGCTATTACTGGGTGTCATGGCTATTTGTGTCTTGAAACTGATTAAGTGTAGTTTCGTGTAAAATTAATTGATTAAATAATTTATAAGAAAATCCAAATTCTTATTATTTAAAGAACCTCTTTTATTTTACAATATATCTGATCCTGTGCCTTCATATATATAATAGTTAGTTGAAATTGAAATCCAAACGACTTTAAGTTATTTATCACCAGCTGCCCCGACAGACGTGGTCCTGTCCAAATTTCAATAAATCATACAAAATTCCCACTTTCTGTTTTCCCGATTTTTTTAATTTTTCTTCCCCCTTATTCGGACTATTACGAACATTTTAAAGCAAAAATTTGCCAAATCGGTCCAGTCTAGCCGTTCTCAAGTGACGCGCTTGCCAACGTACAGCATTTCATGTTTATTATAAAGATTATTTATTTATAAGTCTACACCTACCTAAGTGAAAATAAAATTAAAAACTACGTTGAACCACATTAGACCAAATTGCGAGCATACAAACGGATTATCATGGAAGCAAATACATTTCCAAGAGAACCTACCTGAACCCCTCGTTAGTGTCCTACCATTTCCACGACAGTCGGTGGAACTTCGTGGAGCATTTCCGACGTTTGGCTCCCAGACTGGAGCGGGCCGGGGCTGCCTTGAAGCGGCTCCTGCCCAATCTAGGGGGTCCAAACGCCTCCTGCCGGAGGCTATACGCGGGGATCGTGCGGTCCATGGCCCTGTACGGGGCACCGGTGTGGGCGCGTTCGTTGAGGCGGCGGCCTGCCCGCAGGTTGAACGCGTCCCAGAGGGTCATGGCCACCCGGCTGGTCCGGGGATATCGCACGGTCTCCGGTGAGGCGGCGAGCCTCCTTGCCGGATTGCCGCCATGGGATCTGGAGGCAAAAGTCCTCGCGCATATTTGGGAGTGGCGCGAGGAGGCGAAACGCCGGGGCTTGACTCCGATGCCGCGAGAAATCGCGGCACAGCGGACAGAGCTCCGACGGGATCTCATGGCGTCATGGAGAGTGCGATTGTCACAACCCAGTGCTGGGCACGCCACTATTGCGGCGATAAGTCCCCTCTTTGAGGAGTGGCTGGAGAGGTGCCACGGCGTCCTCACCTTCCGCCTGACGCAGGTCCTCACCGGACACGGCTGTTTCGGGAGGTACCTGTTTCGTATAAGGCGGGAGGAAACGCCCGGGTGTCATCACTGCGTGGATCGCCCGGAGGACACGGTGGAGCATACGGTGGAGGTATGCCCGGCTTGGGTAGAGCACCGCCGTGTCCTCGTGGAGGCGATCGGTGGCGGGGATCTCTCGCGTCCGGCCTTGGTCCAGGCCATGGTACGGAGCGAGAGGGCATGGGAGGCCGTCACCTCCTTCTGCGAAGCAGTAATGCTCGCGAAGAAGGAGGCGGAGCGCGTGAGGGAGAGGCAAATTTCGCGCCCTCACGCCCCTAGCCGCCGCAGGAGGAGACGCCCTGGGCGTCGGGAATCGATTGCCGATTCCCGGCCACCGTAGGCGCGGGCTTGCGGGCGGTGAGCAATGGGTAGCTCGCCGTCCGGTAAGGACCAAGCCCAGGTCGACGGCGCGTTGTGTTCCACGCGCGCCTCAAAGAGATGTCAGCGAATGAAGGGGTCCGATGAGACCATTGCCTGCCGGGGTTGCGGGAAAGTCCGAAAGGGATACCGTGGCCCCCTGGCAGTGCACAGGCAAGAGAAGGAACACGGGTGGGTTTTAGTCAGGAAGAGTCTGACACGCCCTCCTGCTCCACCCAGAGCGGGAGGAGTCATTTGATGAATTCCCACCCAAAAAAAAAAAAAAAAAGTGTCCTACCATTATTTAATCATTTAAGTGGATAACATACGCGATTTAAACGATCATATTGATCAATTGTCAGTGTCTACTTCGTCATACTGTGAACCTGAAGAATGTTCGTCCTATATTAATGACCCTGCTAAGAAGTTTAAGATTATAACCCAAAATATCAGTTAGTTATCAGTTAACGCAAACTTTGATTCTTTTGTGACACTTCTATGTAGAATCAACCTTGACTTTGATGTTATTGTGTTGACAGAATGTAGCCTAAAATTTAACTATACAGGGTGAAATTGAATTCATGGGCAATCTCGTAAGGGGTCATTGTACTCGTCATAATGAACAACTTTTACTATGGGACGAAACCTGAAATCGCGAAAAAAAAATCAGCTGTTCCCTACATTTTGACGAGTTATGCGAACATAAATGTAGGGAACAGCTGATTTTTTTTTCGCGATTTCAGGTTTCGTCCCATAGTAAAAGTTGTTCATAATGATGAGTACAATGACCCCTTAAGAGATTGCCCATGAATTCAATTTCACCCTGTATATATAATATATAAATTATAATATTCCGTCGATCGAACATTATTCGCACTACTACATTACACAATTTAAATATCAGAACGAGGGAGTCATCTTGTATGTTAAAAATATCGGCAGCTACTCTGTCGTGGAACCTGATTCTATGGACGCAAGTTGCCTCGTGCTGAGGACCGGCACAGAGAAGGCCTGTATATGTATTTACCGGTCACCCTCTACATTAGACATCAGTAACTTCTTACAATCTTTAAATTCTCTTTTAATTGGTCTCTAAATCTATCAAAATATAGCTACTTGGAGATGTAAACCTTGACATCAGCAGTACCCCAAGCCCTAAACGCATTCCGGACTATCTCTACTTGATAGCTTTTCATGGTTTTCTTCCAGCTCACACTTACCCTACTCGTGGGTCCGCTTGTCTGGACCATGTCAGGCTCACGACGAACTCACTAGCGCTCACAGTAGTAATTGACTCTTGTGTGACAGACCATAACTCAGTCTTACTTTGTCTCACACAAAGTTAACAATTAATACTGGTGTCAAAACCATTTCAAGAGTCAATTACAACTCTTTGGGCTCTGAAATGAATAGCATGGATTTCCAACTATGGATAGATTTATGAATATAGTGCTGCTAATCAAGCCACCAAGCTGAAGTGGCAGTGGGCGGAGCACATAGTGCGCAGAACTGACGGCCGATGGGGCAGAAAGGTTCTGGAATGGAGGCCACGTACCGGCAAGCGCAGCGTAGGACGTCCACCCACAAGGTGGACAGACGACCTAATAAAGGTCGCAGGAAGCCGCTGGATGCAGGTCGCTTCCAACCGGCCTAATTGCAAATCATTGGGGGAGGCCTATGTTCAGCAGTGGACGTCCTATGGCTGAAATGATGATGATGATGATGAATCCAGCCACTAATTATTTTGTCAACACCATTGTTAATATTATGCGTTCTCACAAAACCATTGTTGGATTCCCAAATCACAAACGTTTACTTGAACCATTCCACTACTGACTTACGTGTTCCTTCTGCTTCTCCCCAACAATCGGTTGACTCCTTTAACAAGTTTTTTGTCGACATGGGCAGAAATCTTGCGAGTACTTTTACTCACCATAGTGTTATATAAGGCCCGCTGCATGCCACTAATGCCACACACCTGCACCACTACACTAATGAATGAATAAATGATATATTTATTTGCAAGAATATAGGTAGCTAACATAAGTTCTTAATATCTATGGGTTTCACTATACGAGTATTCGGCATTTCAGCCGTGCAAATATTTAGATTTTACATTTTGGTTAAGATATAGCATGCAGTACACATTAAGGCCCGTATTACAGAACCTCACTCAAAACTCAAGCAATACTTAAAACTCGTTTAAAGCCTTTTGATTGGTTGAAACTAGTTTTAAGTAATGCTTGAGTCTTGAGTGACGTTCTGTAATACGGGCCTTAGTAGTTAGCAATAATATAAAAATAGTTTCAAATTAAATACAATTCTATTCATTAATAATAATTTATATTAAAAATAGCAATCAATAATAATGATGTCATGTCAATAAAAATGTTCCAAAATTATTTAAGTAATGTCATTATGTAGATCTCATAATAATTACAATATTAAATAAATGAATTAATAATCAATTTCACTCGTTTGTGATGGTTGACACTGATGAGAGTGAGGTTGAAGCGATGCTCATGTCTCTAAAAGCTGATGCTGCTATTGGATGGGACTGCATTTCTACTAAGTTTTTAAAACGTCACTTGTTCCCCCACTACCCTTGCACCGGTGTATTCTCCTTGTACTTGAAAAAAGCTATTGTGCATCCTATTCATAAGGGAGAGAATAGAAGCTGTGTTAATAAATACCGTCCCATTGCTGTCCTATCTTCAATATCTAAAATCCTAGAACGCATTATAAACAAGAGACTCATTAAGGCGCAGGGTTCCGATTTGCCTTTGTCTCTGTCTTTTTCTTTACGTGTAAAGAGTAAAGAAAATAACCACACTTTTGTACTTTTTCAATGCTTTTCGTTGTTTTTTTCATCATATTGCTCATATTACTCATCATAATCCATCACTGAATGCAGCTTGGCATTAGACATTTTATGGTATATTTTCAACTATAATTATAATAGGGATGATGACTAAAAAAATGTTTTTTGTCCGTAATGTAGATTATGAAAAAATAACGTACACGTATTTTTTCTTTTTTTACGGTATTAAAAGATTACGGCGATACATTTAGTTATAATGTGCCATGACGTCACTTGTATGTAGATTTTATACATACTTGTGACGTATCGACCCCCACTCCCCAACTTTAATGCGTTGTATCTGAGTATTTTTTTATTAATATCATAAAGCAAAAAATACGTGTCTAATATTTTTTTATTATCTGACTGACGGACTAAATAGAATTTCTTTTTTTTGACCCAGGCATCATCCATATTGTTAGTGAAGGTATAAACTGCTTTAAAGACAATTATGAGGTGTTTTTGAAGATCTTTTTGAAGCAGTGATGTATGTTCAATTGTGATTTGAAGCATCACTGTATTAAAATAAGACTTGAAAATATAATTTTTTTTTTGGTCAAATTGATTTACGGTTTAAGAGATACACTGCTTCAAAAAACCCCGTTTTCGGAATTCTGCGCCTTAAATACATTGAGGAAAAAGCTGTTAGCTCCCAACCATTCGACGAATGATGCTGTTCCTGCTGTTCTAAAAAAGAATGGCAGCACTCCATGTAATCTGGGTGTCACACTTAGACTTCGCGTACATTCGTAAAAATTCTCTCAAAAGATAGATCTCGGTGAAATTAAGATAAGATAGAAAGGAAATCTCAGCATATTTTTTAAATATTGGTTTCGCTAGAAAAATGTTGCTTAAAAAGCAAGTGGCCCCGTATAACCGACACCATGACAGTAAATCAAAGAGTAAACAGTATAATGACATTCAAAGATAGCGGAAATAAATAGTTTCAATAATGGCTACTGAAGGGAAAGTGGCACTAGTAGCTGACTTTGTACATTAAGCCCTCTTCACATTGAACCTCTAGAAGAGCGTCAAGTCCACTCATGTGTGTGTGTGTCATGTGTACTCCATTCACTTTTATGCAAAGCAAGCGGACATAATGACGTTATGATTGACAAAATGTATTTTGTTATTACTACTAATGTGAACGTCATCCTAACTAATCACCGCCCGACAGGGTCCTTATGATCTTATTACAAGTTTACCACCAATGAATACCTATTTGTGGGATGCAATAAAAGTATTGAGTATTGAGTAATATTATAAATGCGAAATTGAGTTTGATTGCTCGTTACCCTATCACGCTAAAAGACAGCGAATTTGGATGGCATACAGATAAACCTTGGATAAAGGAAACCAAAAATGTGGCCTAGGGATGCGTCCGAAAAATACTATGCACGATTGTTTGTTGTCCTGCATCTGCAAACCAACGCGTTTTCGCTTTGTGTCGTGCATCGTACACCATACAGGGCCATGCAGGCTCCGACGCATAAAGCTTCCCACGATACATATCCTAGATATGTCTCTCAACATCGAAAACTATGAAAAAGGTCGTGAGGCTTGGGTAACTAGAGACCTTAGTCGAAATCGCTCGACATTTCAAGCGACTGGTGCCTTGGGACATTTGTCCAGTGAATAAGTGGCTTGATCACTGACAATACATGTCAGTGGGCTTAATGGGACAACTGTCAGTCGTGATATCATTTACAAATATTTTCAATATTAGATATCTAGGGGTATTTAAAAATGTTTTGCCTATTCCTACCTAATATCTTATAATATTTATGCAAGGTTCTAAAGCGAATATAAAATTTAAGACCTGTGAAGGTATTCAGGCTGGGGTGCCTGCGCATCCCATCATGTTGTATTCCTACCTATTATGCATTAAGCAAACATAAAACACTTTCTGACTGACTGCCTCTTTGACAGTTCAAAATAAATGCTTTGAGTTTGACCTACCTGTCTTGTTAACTAGCATAAGTTAAGTGTACCTATAGATGATACTATTTAATGTTAACACTGTTATTTGATTAAGTAAATAAAATAAACAGCCTTAAAAAATATTAATCAATCTCTTGAGGATTGAACCTACGAAGCGCTCTTTACTTCACTGACAATTTGACTATAAAATAGCCGTTCATATATATGTCATGCGTTTTAATATTAATTTCAGAAGTTACATCCCTATTTATTTGCAATATTCAAATTCAAATTCATTTATTGGTGTGATTTTTGGTACATTTTACTTGAGATTTTAAAAATAAATTATTCTTTCCTCAGAAATCAACCATAAAGGTGTACACTCTTTCACATAATATTAAAAAGAATAATCAACATATTAAAATAAAATAATTACAACGCAAAACACAACATAACTTAAGACAGAAAAAAACTAGCAAAACATTAACAATTGAGTATACATATAAATAATGAATGGAATGAAAGATAATAATACAATGTCAAAATTAAATAAATATCAATAATTTACAATTTATCACTAAGGAATTCGTCAATAGTATAATAACATTTTTTCAGTAAAAGATGTCTTTTGTTGTTTTAAATTGAATAATATTTAAGTCCATAGTTCCATTTGGCAATGTAAAATATTTTTGGGGCCATGCAAAGTACGCTTTTGTACATCCAGGCGGTCTTTGATGGTCGAACGCATAATTCATGTCTATACTTGTCTAATCATTTTATAGCGATGTTCAGATGCTTTTCTGAATAGATGCATGTTTTTTTTAAAAATAAAGCAGTCGCAAATATGTACAAGCAAGGTAAAGTCATTATTTTGGAACACCGTGTCCTTATTACAGGAGTTAATATTATAACATATTTGCTCGTCTCATTTTACAATGCAGCGATAGTGTTGAAGAATACGAACATAAAGTAATGTTGCTACTCCCCCATAGCAAATAGCGTGCTAATGTACGAATGTAGCCTATACGTTGACCTGACTTTTATTAAGGATTATTTGTGCAACATTTGAACAGAATCTATTCAGTATTTTTTGCGTCAATCTGGAACATACATCCAGACAAACAGAAAAAGGAGATACAAATTCTAAAAACTATATTTTCGGCATCAAAGTCATTTCCACATCCCGTAGCTATTTTTCAAAAATATTCAATTTACAATTTTCACTTCGCTACGATTTTATTACCTATAGACGTACGTACTATAGACGTGTTAGATTAAAACTTCTGATTTGCCTAGATCACGTTGTAAATATGTTTTTACCATAAAACATTGCAATTAGATCCGTTATTGTAATGCATTAACGTTACAAGACTCTAAAGATCATGTTTTGTTTATATTCTGTTAGTATGTTCATTATAACCTAGATCGGGCGGGTCGCTACCTAACATTGTAATTCCATACCATGATTACTTGCACCTGTTCTTAACATATATTAGTTTTAGTTTATTTGGCACTATAATTATTGTTTAGAAAATATTTACTTACTGTTGACTATGTGTACACTTCTTGTAAACGTTTTATTCAACAAGCAAAAAAAAAAAAAATTTTTTTTTTTATTTTGACATTCCTCGAGTCCCGGACCTTTGGAAATACATAATATAAAATACACAGGTAAAATGGCAGGGGGTGACTTGCACACTCAATAATGGGCCTCCGAAAACGGTCGCTAGCACAAAGTGTCGAAGCGACAAGGGGGTAACATGTCCTGAGGTGCTTTTATAAGCACCTCACTCCTCACTACACTCACTCCTTATGGAGTGGAGCGGTATTCCACGGCTATCAGGACAATCCCGGAAGTACGGTCAAGATCCCTACCAGCATCTTACTGGAATACTTCCTTCCTCCGAGCACATTTGCTCTTGCGAATCTCCACTCAACAAAGGCAAGAAAGAGGTGGGAGCTCTATTCCTCGTCAGTGTTCACTCCAGCCGGCCAATAAAGGCAAGCCAGAGATGAGGAACAAGATTTCTCCCGGGAGATAGGGTTCGTGGGGTCGCTACTGCCCAACAGCTCGCCACATGCTGCCCTGCGGGTTTCTGTATCTCTCTTGGTCTGGCTCCTCATCCCAGACCTATTCCGGCAAAAAAAAACTCTACCGGCATAGACCTGGAGTTCGGAGCGCGCAAGCCCCACCACGACGTCAACGTAGAGATACGGCGGCGGCGGTGGGGTTATTATTATTATCTACAAAAACAAAAAATTGGTACTTAAACATCTTGCAAAGTGTCTTGATTTACAAATTACCTGCGACATGCTCATAGACTAATTCGTACGGGTACAATGTTCAAAGTATAGTCACAGTATAAATAAGTAACAGTATTATAATTATCTTCCAGTACGCAACTGTATCGAGTGCGCGACAGTTAGGCACGGGAGCCATTCCGAGATAAATTTACACTAAGGAAAAAGTACTGTCACAAACATTTACAAACAATTTACAAGATATTCTTATTCTCTATTGAATGCAGTTTGTTTTAAATGTAGTGTTTAGTTCTAATGCTTTAGACAAAATGTATTTATAACGCAGTCAATTGTTGCTAATATAATCTGATAAAAAATTAAAAGTAAGAAGCAAAAGCATTAAAGCAATTTTAGAGTGTCCCGCCTCCTGTCGCTACCTTTGACTAACCGATGTTCATGGTTTATTAAGACACACCTAAGGGTTTTTTGTGAAGTTTTAAAGAATACTTACTGTCTTTTTTTTCAAATATAACATTTATTTTTTATACAAACCTTATTGTGTTACAATACAATTTTTTAAATAATGATATCCAGGAAGTAGATGTTACCAGATTTCTGGGTATAAATATAGATAATAATTTGAATTTTAAAGAACATATACGTACATTGTGCACTAGATTGAATACCTTTTCTTATGCATTGTTTAAACTTAAGCAAACTGCCAGTATTTCTGCAGTCCTTACAGCGTATAACGGCTATGTTGCACCTATTCTAAAGTATTGTGTTATTTTTTGGGGTAATTCTACTAATAAAGAAGCGGTATTTAAAGCCCAGAAGAGATGTATACGAGCCATAACTGGTATAAAATTGACTGACAGTTGCAGACCATTTTTCTTAAAATTAAATATTCTTACGCTACCATGTTTATATATATTAGAAGTTATAATGTTCGTTAGGAAAAATAAAAACCTCTTTAATAAGGTTCATAGCAGAAGATACAAATTCAATATATGTTTACCAATGAATTAAACAGCATTGTTAAATAAAAGTATACTGTGTATGGCTCCACGCATATACAACCATTTACCAAAATCATTCTTGGAGATAAATGATGTTAATATATTTAAAAAAAATATCAAAACACTGTTGCTAAAAAAAGCGTACTATTCTGTCACTGAATATTTACAGGATAAAATTGTGTAATACTTGTGTAAATAAATTTGTGTAAATTTGCATGCCTTATAGGTAGGATATGCCTAATGGCCACTATTGTTTGTTTACGACCTTTTATTTTGTACCCGTATTCGCAAATTAATAAATGATTTGATTTGATTTGATTTGATAATAAAATTAGCACCAAAGAGGAAATTCCACTTTAGTCACTACCAAAACATGTTATTTTATTTTCATGGTAACAATATTATGGTAGATCAGCCATTTCTTTTTACCCATCGTCGGGCAACCGTGTCGCGGTAATGTACGAACGAGTACGAACTACAAGTAGTCAAATAAGAAGTTCACTATATTCACAGTTATAACGCGATACTGGGAAGTTCTTAAAACGTTCTTTCATTTGCGAATTATACTTTTTATGAGTATATGCGTATGTAATGAAATAATGATTTCCTCTAAAAGAACAAAGAATATTGGTTTTGTCGTCATTGCTGTTAGTAAAGCTGGATTTCGTCACGTCACGTAGTATTGTATAATTGCATAGCACATGTGTGAGAACTGTGACCATGTACCTTCTATAAAGCTACCATTTACTGGGTACGTTTTTCATTGATTTGATATGCCCTGGCGGCTGAGAATATGTCATGCTCACTCTAATGTCTTGTTGGTGGTGGCGTGTGTGTTGGATCGTTAAGTTCCCTTCAAAATGGTTGAGCTAAACGGTGCTGATCCATGCGTCATGTTCGTGAACGGGCGCCGTCAGTAAGGACTGGTCCTCTCTTATCTGCCATGCCACGGCTTATTTTAATTTTTGAATGGTTTTTATTTTTTTATTACGGACGCTGTTTACGTGCACGTCTTTCTGTGTCTGTGGAGTTTCTTGCCCATTCTTCTCCATAGGAACCTACGCTTTGGAATGGGCAACTAGCTGCAGCTGCAGGCCGGGCCATAGGTAATTATTTCAAGGTCACGGCTGAGGCATCATGCTGTTAATAATAAATGATATAATAAACTATCAACAAGTTTTATTACTCGAACTTTAACATAGTCATAAGATGACGTCAAACGTAAAAAAACGTGTTGCTGTACAATCGAATAACCGTTAATTTATTGTAACATCAAATAAAAAGTTGGCATATAAAAAGATATTACATAATTAATTTTATAATAAATATGAAAGAAATTTAGAGGCATGAGGAACAGGGTGTAAAGTTCACTCATCCGCCATAGAAAAGGAAGGATCCTCCGACCAGACACAATACCGGGAGCTTGTATACATATATGTCGATCGGGGTAAACTAATTGCGCGATGCAGGATTTGTGTGACGTCAGGATTTTGTGTGACGTCAGGTTTTTGATGCGTAGTTCGCATGTGGCGATGTATATGCCGCTACATCACTCCCCTCCAGAGACTGGAGGTCGATAGTGGGCTGATTCTTTTATCTTGCGATGCTTCATAGTGCCAGCTGAGGTTCCAGTGAGTCGGAACTGGGTGCTTCACAGTTCACGGTGAGTCGGAACTATCTGCGGTGATTGCGGCGATTGTGGTGATTGTGGTGATTGCGGTGACTGTGGTGATTGCGGTGATTCCCCATTGAGTCGGGGTGATGACGCTGAGGGTGATGACAGGAATGCGCGTTCGCTGCATGTTGGTGGTCAGGATACCTGTTGAAGCCGTGGGTGTTGGCTGGTTGTGTGACTCGCCTCACGAACGCTTGCGGGAGTGATGATGATGATGACATCACGCTGAAGTACTTGCACGAAGGCTGCGTTCACGTTCATACTCGGAGTCACCAATTTAGAGGCATTAGGAACAGGGTGTAAAGTTCACTCATCCTCTATAGAAAAGGTAGGAGCCTCTAACTGCCCAATGGTTGAAGTAGGGAGCTTGTATATATGACGATCGCGCGGTAAACTCTAATTACGCGATGCAGGATTTGTGTGACGTCAGGTCTTTGATGCGTTGTTCGCATGATCATGTTCGTTCGATGTAGATGCCGCCACAGAAACATAATACATAAATTTAGCAAAGTTTCTTGGAAGCACATAACTGGACTTAATTTTGCGGGAAAATTGACATTTGGCTGTTATAAATCAATGAATTACCAAAAAATACATAAGTTATTCAAAACATTTCATGTAATAAATAAGCACTATATAGGGACCTAAGTACTCAATATAATTTAATGCTTTGCAGAAAACTTCTGAATTTATAATTTTCGCGGTTTGACAGTAACGCAATGGCATTGATTTAAAGAATGAAGTGTTGTCGTGGACATTGTGTGGTACAGACGTGTACAGATGATATTTTGTGCAAATAATTACTTATAATAATGTGAATTTTTGAGTGACCTTGACAAAGGTACCATTGTTTAAGTGTGTGTGCGCGTACCACGGATTACATAATACAGGATATGTCCCTGGCATCCGTTCAAACTGTCTGTTTACGTCATAAAAATATTAATCTATGGTTTACATGTATCGGGTACCAACAAGCTATGCTATTTGTTTTGGATAAACTTTTGTTATAATAAGCAATAGCTTAGATAATTTGAATTAATTTATATATGTAACGGATTAGAACGTTTTAGAAAAACGAGTTTATCTCATAAAAATACCACATAAGCCGGTTATCGTTCGGGAGTTCGCTCTTGGCGATAAGGCCAAGGCTTATTTACACTCAAGTTTTTGGATTCTAGTTGAATAAGTATAGAATATTCTTTGTAATCTGTGGTGGTTTGCCATATCCAGTCCATAGTTATGCTGTATGGTATCGAGCACGTTACCTGTGCGGTTTGCGAGCGTTCCCTTGACATATCGATCCCCGGCGATGTATTATTGATGTGATTTGTACGGGGACGCAGATTTCCCTCGCGGGGTACTAGTCGTGCTACAAAATAGTGTATAGTGCTTGTGATACAAAATATTTAGGTTCGTAGGGTCCTTTGAAAAGGTTTTTTGGCTTCTTTTTTGTAGGATTGTAAGCTATTTGCATTGGCAGTGTCCAAATTCAGGACTCGTTACCTGGTTTATTTTTTGATACGTTAGAGATAAGCTATAATATGGTGTTTAGTGATTCCTTAGATTTAGGTTACTACTTTTCTCCTATAGCGCAGCATACTAACTCCTCTTCCGTGGCGGCGAGGCGGGCTGTTAGTCTGTCACCCTGACACTAGTGTGACAGCCTGTGAAGAGACACGTGTGACATTTGACGTATCGAGGTTGTTTTTTTGCACTATGCACTAAACAATAATAGTTATTTGTGCAACAAGAGAGCAAAGTTGTTTTTTGCTGCGAGTGTTGATTTTGAATCCCGAGTAAGCGAAGGATTCTATAGTTGAATCACGAGCGTAGCGAGTGATTCTAGGTTAGAATCCTGAGCGCTGCGAGGGATTCAAAGACACGAGATGCAAATAACTTTGCTCTCGTGTAACACATACAACTTTTCACCTCAGCAGCGAGAACATACAACATGTAAAAAAAAAACCCTGTCCGATCCGTGAGGGTGTTGTTAGGTATCGTACTGTTAGCATATTTATGTGGAAATTTTCAGGAAAAAAGAAAAAATAATCCCTACATTTTTTTTCAATGGTGAATTTGACTGAATTTTACATTTGGTGCGGGCGGCGGCCGTCGTTTAGCGGGTGTCTAAAAGTCATAAGTTATGAATTTTGTTTTTTTTTTATGGATTTGGGGTAATTTTGGAACTAAAAATGTGAATTTTAAATACCAATAACTTTTTTACTATCTATAATAATAAAAAAAATACTGTTTTGTAATGTTACTGCAGTACCATATGCCCATTTTCCCCAGATTTTCGGATCGGACAAGGTTTTTTTTTACATAAGCTTCATCACCTCGTATTTTGCAGCCACCATCTGGATTTATATTTTGACCTCACTATCGACTTTAGCACCCTCGAAAACTATGAAAACGATACCCATGAAGAAAAAATTGAAAATTTTCGTAGCGGCCATCTTGGATTTACATTTTGACTTCACTATCGGCTTTAGCACCCTTCAAAACTATGAAAACGACACCCATTATGAAAAATGTGAAAATTTTCGCAGCCGCCATCTTGGATTTTCATTTCGACCAAATTCACACTTACTATCTCTCTCTTTCTCTTTGAATTAGAAGAAGACAGTCGCAAGCGCCTTTTCGCGTGACGATATCTGCCACTGCACTCTTACCCCAAGCCGCTTAAGAACTTCGTTCCAAAAATTTAATAAAACAGAATTTAAATAAAACCAGATGATTTGCAATTTTAACGTTTTATGTATAACCGAACGTTTTATTGTTTGTTTCTTTTTTGGGCCTATTATGTAGATATGGAATTTTGAAATCGAACTTCGAATGATTTGTTTCTATCTCGCTTTTTCCGTATCGAAGTGAAAGTGACAAAACTAATTGAAGTTTAAATCTTTAGAATTTTG
This sequence comes from Xanthia togata, assembly GCA_963853775.1. Classification (NCBI taxonomy): domain Eukaryota; kingdom Metazoa; phylum Arthropoda; class Insecta; order Lepidoptera; family Noctuidae; genus Xanthia; species Xanthia togata. The sequence goes on along the minus strand of OY970805.1, from coordinate 24,524,545 downwards.
TGAGTAGACTCAACACTGCTGTCGGCATTTAAAAAAAATAATTAAAAAGTTACTTTGTCTCACGCTCGCAGCAAAATCGAATTTTGCTCACTGTTTTTTGACAGCAAAACCTGCTTGTTTGAGGTGCTGAGGTGAAAAAAGCTTTTTCACCCTCCAAGGAAGCGTCTAATAATAACCTGACCCATCCCGACCACACTTAGTCATAAAGAGACTTGACACGAGCTCGAACAGATCAGGGAAGCATAAGATACGCGGGAGGGGTCCATACTCAGCAGTGGTTAGATGAAGACTGGCAATGATGATGAAAAATAAATAATTCAAGATTACGGTTCCTGCGGCTTTATTAGCATTTGTTTCTAACATTAGTTTTTTTTTAATATTATTATCGAGCCCTGCACAAGGTGTTCTCCTGTTGTCTGAGGTAGATAATGGCATAATACCTCGATACGTTATCAACTTATCACCTACTACAGACAGCTGTTTAAACTGTAAGTACTGTGTGTACTGTGGTACTGTAAAAGTATTCGTTTCATTAATTATCAATAGCGATAGCTCGCACCTAAAGGGCTAAGGTCTTGCCACTCAGTGGACTTGTACAATTACTTTCAGTTGTTAACCGGAATTTCAGTGGATACGAACGTGACAACTTAATCTTAAGTTATTGTAAAAATGTGTTTTATATAAAAGTAATACCAAAGTGTAGTGTAGCTGTGGACTATAGTGACAATGTCACTCTTTAGTGCGAAGTGGTTCGTGTTGTGGTCACTATGGGCTGCACGGCTGGTTCGCCAGCCTACTGCCACTCTTCAGCTGAGCAACGGGCCCGTGAGAGGCACTATATCTCCTGACGGCTTACACAAGAGCTACCTCGCCATACCTTATGCCAGTGTACCACATCGGTTTCAGGTAAGTGCACGACAAGCTTCATCAATCTTAAACAATTTACTCTTACTTTTTCATAAGCGCATCAGTTTTTAACAATCGTATAATTTAAAAGAACGATGAGGAATTAGACGTTAAAACCACGTTAAATATACAGAAATGAAATTAGATTTTGCTCATATAATTTTAGCAGAGACAAAAAAAAATTCATTCATTTTTATATAAAAAAAAAACAATAGTTTATGTAGTACTTTATCTCGAAGCCCAGAGAGTTTACATGACGATAATGGAAAGCAATAACAAAAAAAAAAACAAATCATGGCTCTCAGACGTTAGTGCTGAACTGTTAGTGATTAACTTTATGTCGTGCGAAAAAATAAAAATAAAACACTTTTCCAGGCTCCAGGTCCTGAACCAACATGGGACAGTACTTTTGAAGCAGTCAACGAGAACGTGAGGTGTACCCAAAGCGTCGCAGACAAGTGGACAATCGGGCGCTCTGACTGCCTCACCCTCAATGTCTTCACTCCCTTGGACGCTAGCCCTGACTCTAAGCTACCAGTCATGTTCTTTATCCACGGCGGAGGATACTTTGAAGGCTCAGGGAACATGGTAATCTACGGTCCAAATTATTTAGTACCCAAAGGTGTCATTCTCATCACCATTAACTACAGACTTAACATACAAGGTTTCCTCTGCCTTGGCATCAAAGAAAATCCTGGAAACGCAGCCATGAAAGACCAAGTAGCTGCACTGAGATGGGTACAGAGGAATATAAGGAAGTTTGGAGGAGATCCTGACAATGTCACGATATTTGGGGAGAGTGCTGGAGCGGCATCAGTCTCCTTCCACTTCTATTCTCCGATGTCGAAAGGTCTCTTCCACAAAGCTATCACTCAAAGTGGATCGGCCATCGCTCCGTGGGCATATCAGTTCAAACCCATATTCTTGGCGAGTTTGTTGGCCAAGACTATGTTGTATGAATCGCAGAACCCTCAGGAGCTGTACAAGTATTTTATGACTAAGTCTAATGACGAGCTTATCCTTACCAGAGTTCCGAGAGCGGACGGTAATACGATTATTTCTGAAATATTATACACGCCGTGCACTGAAAAGCCACTAGAAGGCGTGGAAGCATTTTTAACTGAATCACCATACGATCTTCTCACAAAAGGAGAATATAATAAAGTTCCTATGATCATAGGCACTAACAGGGAAGAGGGCTTGTTACTATTAGGGATGGATAACGACACCATGATATCTCGGCTAAAGTTTGAGAAATCATTGCCGAAGAATTTGGAAATCCTTGACATGAAAACTAAGCTAGAGATAGCTAACGAGTTAGAAAGATTATACATGGAGGGAGGAGAAGTTTCTGTTGACTCCGTAGCAAAAATATCGAGATGGTACGGAGAGCCGAACCTGAACTTCCCTTCGTTGGCTGAAACGGAGATGCTGCTGAACTCTTCAGACCAGCCTATTTACAACTACTTGTTTCAGTACACGGGTGGAAGGAATATTCCAAAGTTCTTTCTACCCAAGAAGTTGAAGGCGGTATCAGGAGCTACCCATGCTGATGATATTTTCTATTTATTCTCGCAGACTATCATATTTTCCAACTTTGAGAAGGAAATGATAGACAAAGTGACGACGATGTGGACTAACTTCGCTAAATATGGGTGAGTCTGACCTTGACTATACAATACATCATTCATATTTGTCTTTACTTTATTAATGTAGGAGTGCATGGCACGCTTGTAGCTATATTTAAGGCTATATATGAAGGACAAACTGCTCATGTAACCTTCACGTATGAGTGACAATTAAAAACTCAGAAGCACTCAAGCTTCTGAGTTCTTTTGTAAAGCTTGCTTGACGCTATTAATAATTCTTGAGCATCTGAACTGTTTTTGATATTAATGAAACACTTTTTTATAATAGGTATTTATGAGATCTAAATATTAATAATGAGAAAACAAAAATCATGGGTTTCTAGATTCAGTATGATTCGGTAGCAGAAGCGAGAACTTAGAATTTTTCTATTTTCGATTTAATGAGTGTCATTTTCTTGAAATATTTCCACAATTATACCGTTTTATTAGGTATTATTAATTCAGTTTTGATGACACAAAGTTTTCAAAAAGGCTAAAAGTAATTTGCTTTTGTGTTATAAGAATAAAGTAAAGTAAATATTTTTGACAAGGACTATATTGTGTCTCGACGTATCGCAATATTTGTGTAAATTGTAAGTTCAAGTTTTCAGTCTTAACAATCTTAGGAGGAATTTTGATCACTATATGTTTACAACATGACTATCACATTTTTTGTTCTGATTTCCAGGGACCCAACACCAGAAGGCTCCAGCTTGCCAGTGAAGTGGCTCAGAACCAATAGTTCAACACCAACTTCCTTGGTGATAGCCGAGGAGTTCCACACGTCTCCGCTGTGGTACAACAACAGACTCAAATACTTGCGAGAAGTGTACTCCAAGTTCAGAAGGAAAAGTTAACAACTAACTAGAACACATAATTAAAATTTTACTTGAGTGTCCTATACTAAAATTTTACTCATACTTTGAGTTATTTTAATAGGGTTTTTTTGAACAGGATGCGTTTCTTACCTAGTCTTTTTGAACTAGATTTTGTTTTCAGATGTTTTAAAACTGTAAATAGAAAGAAAATACATTTGTTTAGCACATAGTACCATTTTTTTTCTGTTTGTCTGTTTAATATTTTTTTAGACAAAAAATAAACAAAGAAAAAGTGTTCAGTTTGCAGGAAAGTGTGCCTCCCGGCTACTTAAATGGTAATGGTATTTTTGTATTAGTTTTGATCATCATGGTAATGTTGCTAAATTTTAATTTAACGTTGTTATTAAAGTAAAGTAAATTAATAAATAAGCATAATAATATAAGCTATATGCTCTGTTTATTTATTACTGGCAAGTATGTATGTTAAAAGGTACCTATGTTCAATTTTAAATCACTGACCATAGCTGAAAAGCTCTACATCCGACCTTGTATTGTGTGTACTTATTGAAAAGATCAAACGATTCTTCTGCTAAGATAAGTGACGACACAATTAAAGAAATGCGAGAGATGATTGTGTTGGGGGAGATTAGTGTTGCCAACTTTTTTTTAGAAGAAATTAAGAAGTTCTGATTTTAGAGGGTAAATAAAGACTACAGTTTTGTAATACAGAGTATTATTTATCCTTACATCATCTGTCTATCTGTCTGAACGCGATAAACTCAAAAAACTACCGAACTCATTTTCAAACGGTTTTCACCAATAAACAGAGTGATTCATGAGAAAGGTTTTGGTGTATAATTGTCTGAAATATGACGACTATTGTTGAAGATGTCGGACAAAATCATGCCGATTGGGAGATTTACTTGCGTGTGCCGTGTAAACCGTGAGAGATAAGTAAAATTTATTTCTACAGGATTGTACATATTATAAAGTTTAAAAAAAAGTCCGCGATGGCATTTTTCTATCTTATAAAGATGACCTACAATATCCATTTTTATCTTTCAGAATTTGATAAAAAAAACATTGTTATTTCCGAAGCTAGTTTGACCGGTATTATAATTATACTTATCAAATATTTAAAAAAAAAACTAAATTGGGCATTTAATTTAGATTAAAATATGCCTTGGCATCATATCATTAAAATGAATACTATTTAAAAAGCTAACACAGATTCAAAACTACGGGTAACAAAATAATTATGGTTGATGGTGCGGCGGGAGCGGTAGGAGTCAGTGACCTTTTCCTCGACAATTAGGTATGGAATCCCGATAGTACTTTCCCGTGGGATAATCTTCGACATCCACGCGGGCGAAGCCGCGAGCAAAACCTAGTTATTATTTAAGTTTTTTAAGTAATTTTCCGATCATACAGTTTCTAATTCAGAGTTCAAATTGATTAAGAGCTTCATTATTATTAATTTCATTAAAGCCCTTTTGAATAATTTTTTGCATCGCGCTTCGGATAAGTTAGGTTTTTATTGACCGTTCATACAGAAATAGAGTGACTTCGTTTGAGAAATGAAAGAATGTAGGATGCAAGCGAAGCGAGCTCGAACATGTTAGTATCCCGGTTCCAATAAGTTAGGGTTTCGTTGACCGTGCATACAGAAATAGAAGTAGTTTATCGAGTTATGCAGAAAAGTTTGAGAAGAGAGTGCAAGTGTGAGCTCGAAAATTTTTGCACCCGCCTGGGATACGCAGAGTAAATTAAATAGAGTATTGCTTTTGTAGATTACAAGGTACGCCTATGCGAAATGGAGTACAATTCTCTAAATTAGATGGCAGAGACAATAACGAACAACTTAATTTTAAAATAAGCAAATGGCCGATAGCGAAAACCCTGACCCTAACCCTAACATTAACCCCAACCTAAAATGATAAAACCTACGAGTATAAAGTTATCATATTTTTAAGAAAATTATAATTTGGCGGGCTAGCTTTGCGCATCCACCTTAAGTTCATACAATAATATTGCGTTTACACAGCATGTGCTTACCGAATGCATGCAGTGACAAATGAAGCAGTAGGTATTTTATTAAATTGAACCTATTATTATAAGTAAACAACTAGTTATATAACATGTTTTTTTATTTAAAAGAGTGTCCGTGGAGTTTCTTGCCCGTTCTTCTCCATAGGAACCTACTACGTTTTGGAATGGGCAACTAGTTTCATATTTCTAACTGACCGACTCCTTGACAGTTCAAAAGTGGCTGTAAATGGTTTAATTGAAAAAAATGCTTTAAGTTTGAGTTTAAATAATATACTAATGTAGAACACTGAAAGTGATAACAGAGATAAAAGTTATCTATTTATCCAGATTGTGAATATAAAATTAAAACACTATCGAGAAGATAGCGAGCGGTGTATGTAGCGATAGATAGCGGTCTGTTGAAAGTTCCTAACTCTTGCGCCTTGCCTCCTTGTAACTAATTAATGCTTCTGATTTGCCTAGATTCAATACATTTTCCTAGCTTTTTTCTATGTTGGGGTCGGCTTTCAGTCTAACCGTAAGCATCTGAACACCAGTATTTTATATGGAGCGACTGCTTATCTAACCTACACAACACAGATGATGGGTCACACGATACCCCTTGGTACTAATGGTTGTCAGACTTTTGGCTTTCTGAGTCCCCGTAACAAGTGCAAAAGATTTACGAATGACAGCCGGGACCAACGGCTTAACATGCTTTCCGAGGGGTCTTGATATGTAGTGGATGGTCATCCACTAACCGACCGCAGTAAGCGTCGATCGACCGTGCGGTTGTTATCACGGGCCCCGCGAACCGAGATTACTAAACTTTAAAAAATTATACCAAAATTACTCGTATAATACGGTGCAATTAGTTGCAGTTATTCTAATGTATTCTGGTCCATAGTGACAATATTGATATTCTGTTCGTACGTTCATTATCTGCAACAACAAAAAATATGTACTTAAACATAACAATTAGCTGCAATAAAATGACGGTAAGAAGTGTCTTTATACTGCATGTAATTAAAAGTCCGACTGTAGTCATCCTCCTGGCATATACCTAGCTAGACATCTTGCAAAGTATGTTTATTTACAAATTAGCTGCGACATGCTCATAAACTATTTCGTACAGGTACAATGTCCAAAGTATAGTTCAATGTCGATTAATTCAAAATGATATAATAAACTAGAAACAAGTTTTTTTCAGTCCTAATATGTTGACGTCAACAAAACGTGTTGCTGTACAACCGAATTACTGTTAATTTATTGGAACATCGGACGATTTGCTAAAAGGCCACAGTGGACATTTTAAGTAGATAATACTAAAGCTTTGGGCGTTCCTCAAGGTTCGATATTGGGTCCATTCCTCTTTTTAGTTTATATTAATGATTTACCCCAAATATTTCTAAATCAACCGAATATGGTATTATTTGCAGACGACACACATCATTGATCTTTAAAATAAACCGACGGTCACACAATCTTGACGAAGTGAATAGCTCTTTTGTTCAGGTCCAAGATTGGTTTACGGTAAATAAAATGGTACTAAATAAAAAAGAAAAACAAATGCATTAGATTTAAATTACCCAATGTTAAGAGTACCGAATGTGACATGTGACTTACCTAACGTACAACACCAAACGATTTTTTTAATAAGAATCATATAAATACAAACAATAAATAATTGAAGACAGTCAATGTCAAAAAAAAAAAAAAAAATTATACATTGCAGAAAACAGAATTTATAATTTTCGCGGTTTAACAGTAACACAATGACATTGATTTTAAGAATAAAGTGTTCTCGTGGACATTTTGTGGTACAGACGTGTACAGTTAATATTTTGTTCAATAATATAATAATGTGAATTTGTGAGTGACCTTGACAAAGGTACCATTATTCAAGTGTGTGTGTGTGCGAACCACGGATTATATAATACAGGATATGCCTCTAGCATTTGTTCACACCGATCGTAAAGTTTCGTGCAGACTAGCGCGACGCGATACTGGTTATTGTTATACAGTGAAGTTTTCTTAGAAATTGTATTGTTCGAGTCGCGTCGCGCCGTCACCGTCGCGTCGCGCTGGTCTGCATGAGGCTTAAATGTCTGTTAACATGTATGTGGTCATCATCATCATTTCAGCTGAAAGACATCCACTGCTGGACATAGGCCTCCCCGAAGCACCGACATTTCGACCGGTTCTGTGGTTTCCGCAGCCAGCGGATTCCTGCGGCCTGCGCAAGGTCGACGGTCCAGGTGCACTGATAACACAAGGTTGCGTTAGGTTTTTGTTTTAGATAAAAATTAGATTATCTTTAAAAAAAAACCATACAACAAAATTATCATATTACATTAACACAATAATCTACAAATAACCTGTTCTGTCATTTAACCTTCCAAGAGTTATCTTAAGGTTACCTTTCGCTTTTAGCGATAAGGCCGCCAATTATAACATCCAAGTTTTTAGAGTTGTACATTATAGAATATTTCTTTTGATCTTCAGAGGTTTACCATATCCAGTCCATAGTTATGCTGTATGGTATCGAGCACGTTACCTGTGCGGTTTGCGAGCGTTCCCTTGACATATCGATCCCCGGCGATGTATTATTGATGTGATTAGTACGGGGACGCAGATTTCCGTCGCGGGGTGGGTACAAGTCGTGGATAGTTTTGTATAGTGATAAATCTTGTGATTAGTTATGATACCAAATATTTAGGCTCGTAGCATCGTTGGATAACGCTTCTTAGCTCTTTTCGTGGATGTTGCTGGATTGTAAGCTATTTGTAATGTCAGTTACCAAATTGATGAGTCGGTTCCCGCACTCTTACGATGAAACGTTAGAGATACTTTATGGTTTTTACAGTATCTTTATTGCTTTACCATAATGTGTACTTAGGTGGTAACTATAATTTAGATCATTATGGACCCTGTAGGGCACAGCAGAAGGGTAGTATTTACTTCTAGAGCATAGCATAATATGTCCTCTGTAGTTACAGAAGTTCGTGGTGGGCTGTCACTATTGTGAATGTCTGAGGTAGATAATGACATAATACCTTGATACGTTATCACCTATCACAAACAGCTGTTTAGAGCTATAAGCCATTCGTTTCATTATCAATAGCGATAGCTCGCACCTACAGGGCGGAGGTCTTGCCACTCAGTGGACTTGTACAATTAGTTTCAGTTGTTAAACGGAATTTCAGTGGATACGAACGTGGTCAGTGACAATTTAATCTTAAGTTATTGTAAATGTGTTATATATATAAAAGTAATACCAAAGTGTAGTGTAGCTGTGGACTATAGTGACAATGTCACTCTTTAGTGCGAAGTGGTTCGTGTTGTGGTCACTATGGGCTGCACGGCTGGTTCGCCAGCCTACTGCCACTCTTCAGCTGAGCAACGGGCCCGTGAGAGGCACTATATCTCCTGACGGCTTACACAAGAGCTACCTCGCCATACCTTATGCCAGTGTACCACATCGGTTTCAGGTAAGTGCACGACAAGCTTCATCAATCTTAAACAATTTACTCTTACTTTTTCATAAGCGCATCAGTTTTTAACAATCGTATAATTGAAAAGAATGATGAGGAATTAGACGTTATAAGCCGCGTCAAACTGAAACACGTTTTTGCTCACGTCATTTTAGCAGAGACAAAAACTACATCTTTTAAAAACAGTTTGTTAAGTATTAGTTGTTGCCTCGTTGGTCTAGTGGTCGCAAGCGCTACTGCTGTGCAGAGGTCCTGGGTTCGACTCCCAAGTCGGGCAAAGTATTATTGGGTTTTTCCAACAGGAATTTCTCAGTAGTAGCCCGGAGTCTGAAATAGTGCCCGGTTGATGACAATAGGCTCGCCCCCTATTACATGGGACTTAAAAAACATAACTGGCGAAATGTGGGTATACTACTCGTACAGGTACACCTCTGCCTAACCCTTCAGGAAAACAAGGCGTGATGTTATGTTATGTTATGTGTAGTTGAAGCCTAGCGAGATGACATAAAGATTGTGGAACGTAATATGTTTGTAAAGTCATGAACTCACACATTAGTGTAATTGTCTTTATGTCGATCTGGTTAAACAAATGAATTAATTATTTTTCCAGGCTCCAGGTCCTGAACCAACATGGGAGAGTACCTTTGAAGCTGTCAACGAAAACGTGAGGTGTACCCAGAGCGTCGCAGACACCTGGACCGTCGGCCGTACTGACTGCCTCGCCCTTAACGTCTTCACTCCTTTGGATGCCAGCCCCGACTCCAAACTACCAGTCATGTTTTTCATTCACGGAGGAGGATACTTCAAAGGCTCAGGGAACATGTTCTTCTATGGTCCTAATTATTTAGTAACCAAAGGGGTCATCCTTGTCACCATTAACTACAGACTCAATATACAAGGTTTCCTCTGCCTTGGCATCAAAGAAAATCCTGGAAACGCAGCCATGAAAGACCAAGTAGCTGCACTGAGATGGGTACAGAGGAATATAAGGAAGTTTGGAGGAGATCCTGACAATGTTACGATATTTGGGGAAAGTGCTGGAGCGGCATCAGTCTCCTTCCACTTCTATTCTCCGATGTCAAAAGGTCTCTTCCACAAAGCTATCACACAAAGTGGATCGGCAATAGCTCCGTGGGCATATCAGTTCAAACCCATATTCTTGGCGAGTTTGTTGGCCAAGACCATGTTATATGAATCGCAGGACCCTCAGGAGCTGTACAAGTATTTTATGACTAAGTCTAATGACGAGCTTATCCTTACCAGAGTTCCGAGAGCGGAGGGTAATACGATTATTTCTGAAATATTATACACGCCGTGCACTGAAAAGCCACTAGAAGGCGTGGAAGCATTTTTAACTGAATCACCATACGATCTTCTCACAAAAGGAGAATATAATAAAGTTCCTATGATCATAGGCACTAACAGGGAAGAGGGGTTGTTACTATTAGGGATGGATAACGACACCATGATACCTCGGCTAAAGTTTGAGAAATCATTGCCGAAGAATTTGGAAATCCTCGACATGAAAACTAAGCTAGAGATAGCTAACGAGTTAGAAAGATTATACATGGAGGGAGGAGAAATTTCTGTTGACTCCGTCGCAAAAATATCGAGATGGTACGGAGAGCCGAACCTGAACTTCCCTTCGTTGGCTGAGACGGAGATGCTCCTGAAATCTTCAGACCAGCCCATTTACAACTACTTGTTTCAGTACACGGGTGGAAGGAATATTCCAAAGTTCTTTCTACCCAAGAAGTTGAAGGCGGTATCAGGAGCTACCCATGCTGATGATATTTTCTATATATTCTCGCAGACTATCATATTTTCCAACTTTGAGAAGGAAATGATAGACAAAGTGACGACGATGTGGACTAACTTCGCTAAATATGGGTAAGTCACTACCTAATCGTGACAATACCGCATTTGTACAGAATTTATGTTTACTTTATAGGAGTGTACCTATAATTGATAACAATAACGTTTTCTATTCTTATTTCCAGGGACCCAACACCAGAAAGCTCCAGCTTGCCAGTGAAGTGGCTCAGAACAAATAGTTCAACACCAACATCCTTGGTGATCGCCGAGGTGTTCCACACGGCTCCGCTGTGGTACAACGACAGACTCAAATACTTGCGAGAAGTCTACTCCAAGTTCAGAAGGAAAAGTTGACAACTGACTAGAACCCTTTAGTACAATTTTATTATATAATTACCTACTTCAGATATTTTTAATAGGGTTTTTTTGAACAGGAAGCGGCGGGGTAATTCCGTAACACACAGCACTTAGCAATGGCTTTCATTTTGACAGTTCAACAATATTCATTGCGTTATTTACGTTGTTGAGCAGACAACTATTTCAAACATATGAAACATTGGATTAGCTATGATTGAAAAGTGTGTTACGTAATTGGGGTGCTGGTCTTGCCTAGTCATTTTGCAACTAGATTTTGTTCCCAGATGATTTTAAACTGGAAATGGTAATGGTATTGTTAATTAATAGGTGTTTTGGTTGGTGATAATTATGGTAGTGTTGCTGATTTTTAATATATCGATGTTATTAAAGTTCTATTAAGCATAATAATTTATCATGCCACAAGCTATAGCCCTTCTGCCTGTTTAGTTATTACTAGGCAAGTAGATATGTATATTAATATTAAATCACTGACCATCAGGGCTAACATGACAAGCGCGAGAAAGCTCTTTATCTCGTTTTGTCGAAATTTGTCTACGATTCTGACGTCATTCTAATCCCTAACATGACCGTTAACGACGACATAATCTCGAAAAAGGCACTTTGACACTTCTATATCTCGCGACGAGAAACCGATGTTGCAAGTTATTAAAAACAAATTATTTTTATGATAGCAACATCGGCTTGAGATTCCGTTTCATTCAATCAATGGTGCCGATTCTCTTGTCACAAATGCCTCTAAACTAGACAAAAAATCACCAAAATTTAGATTATTCCTGTCAAGCGACGATTTTCCATTCTGAAATAGACTAAAGTGACACAACTTTAGTTTGACGGCACTTTTTTTTTTTTTTTTTTTTTATGTGTGGGAAATCATCAAATGACGTCTCCCGCTCTGGGTGGAGCGGGAGGGCGTGTCAGACTCTTACTGACTAAAACCCACCCATGTTCCTTCTGTTGCCTGTGCAATGCCAGGGGGCCACGGTATCCCTTTCGGACTTTCCCGCAACCCCGGCAGGCAATGGTCTCATCAGACCTCTTCACTCGCTGACACTCTTTGAGGCGCGCGTGGAACACAACGCGCCGTCGACCCGGGCTTGGTCCTTACCGGACGGCGAGCTACCCATTGCTCACCGTCCGCAAGCCCGCGCCTACGGTGGCCGGGAATCGGCAATAGATTCCCGACGCCCAGGGCGTCTCCTCCTGTGGCGGCTAGGGGCGTGAGGGCGCGAAATTTGCCTCTCCCTCACGCGCTCCGCCTCCTCCTTCGCGAGCATTACTGCTTCGCAGAAGGAGGTGACGGCCTCCCATGCCCTCTCGCTCCGTACCATGGCCTGGACCAGGGCCGGACGCGAGAGATCCCCGCCACCGATCGCCTCCACGAGGACACGGCGGTGCTCTGCCCAAGCCGGGCATACCTCCACCGTATGCTCCACCGTGTCCTCCGGGCGATCCACGCAGTGATGACACCCGGGCGTTTCCTCCCGCCTTATCCGAAACAGGTACCTCCCGAAACAGCCGTGTCCGGTGAGGACCTGCGTCAGGCGGAAGGTGAGGACGCCGTGGCGCCTCTCCAGCCACTCCTCAAAGAGGGGACTTATCGCCGCAATAGTGGCGTGCCCAGCACTGGGTTGCGACAATCGCACTCTCCATGACGCCATGAGATCCTGTCGGAGCTCTATCCGCTGTGCCGCGATTTCTCGCGGCATCGGAGTCAAGCCCCGGCGTTTCGCCTCCTCGCGCCACTCCCAAATATGCGCGAGGACTTTTGCCTCCAGATCCCATGGCGGCAATCCGGCAAGGAGGCTCGCCGCCTCACCGGAGACCGTGCGGTATCCCCGGACCAGCCGGGTGGCCATGACCCTCTGGGACGCGTTCAACCGGCGGGCAGGCCGCCGCCGCAACGAACGCGCCCACACCGGTGCCCCGTACAGGGCCATGGACCGCACAGTTTGACGGCACTGAGCTATTAATTTAGTGAAAATGGCAATTTTGCTATTCAGAATTTTACGTTCTTCACCTAAAATTTAGATTGTCTCAGTATTTAATCGCGATTAAAAATTAACTTAAATTCACACCAACACCTCGAAGGTGCAAAAACAATACTGTCTTTTTTTCTTTTCTCTTGCTTATATCTCGGAAACGGTATGTCCTATCGCAAAAATAATGAAAATTTTGACCTAGATGTTGAGTGTTAGGGGTTTATGGGCTTCATGCCTAACACTCAACATCTAGGTAATATCTTTTCATATTTTCCATACAAAAAACGAAAAATTCCATATATAATACGTCGTTCCAATATAAATAGTAGTTTAAAACTAAGTACTTTCATTATTAATATATTGTAAAATAAAATGATGACTAAAATAAATACAATTATGAAACTGCCATGTTATTTTGGAGTTTATTTTTGTATCATAATTCGTCGTCAAAATCGACGACGAGTAGATACGACTAAATGATAGAAAAATCGGAGATTATCTCGTGTTGAATTGTCAAAAATCGAGATAACTAAGGTGCCATGTTAGGGTTTGTCGAGAAAACATCAATTTTGACAGAAAGAGTCGACTATTTTGTATGGAAGCGCTGTCAGAAAACGAGAAAGACACCGGAATCGACAAAAATTACTCACGCGTGAGTGAGTAATTGTCGCGTGTGTCATGTTAGGCCTGCATAGCTGAATTGTGTGTAAATATTGAAAAGATCAAACGATTCTACAGATGATAGAAAAATCGGAGATTATCTCGTGTTGAATTGTCAAAAATCGAGATAACTAAGGTGCCATGTTAGGGTTTGTCGAGAAAACATCAATTTTGACAGAAAGAGTCGACTATTTTGTATGGAAGCGCTGTCAGAAAACGAGAAAGACACCGGAATCGACAAAAATTACTCACGCGTGAGTGAGTAATTGTCGCGTGTGTCATGTTAGGCCTGCATAGCTGAATTGTGTGTAAATATTGAAAAGATCAAACGATTCTACAGCTAATAAGTAACGACACAAATAAAAGAAATGCGAGAGATGAGAAGTAGAATCCATAGTGTTGAATTAGCTTCTCAGCGACGATCCGAACTGCCGTCATTTGGCACAACTGCGCTCCTTTAGCTATTGACCTCTGCTCGTAAACTGAAGGGACACTCGAGTGCATTCCCTAATTAGGACAGGCAGGACCCCGAGGGACGCCCAAGTGGAACTTTCAACATTCCCCGACCAGGAATTATTTATTTTATTGCCGGAATGAAGACTCACCGATGCGTTGAGAATTTCTTCAGCGAACTTCTTGGGCTTTCATTAATTTTAGAACTCCATTAAGCGACGTTCGTTTGCATTTAAAAACGAAGTTCTATTCATCATTTGTAGCTTTAAGTAAACTGGGTCTAAAATTAAAAAGGTTTGCCGATAAACTGTGCTTTAATACTCTCTTTGTTTGTGCATTAATCCCGACTGAAAGCGAATCAAGAGCTGCCTGTAGATGCGAAACATAAAACGTGTAGCATTAGAGAGTTCGTAGTCGGCAATCTTAAAACCGTAGGTATCAACGGAAACTAAATTTCCGGTATTTGAGAAAGTAAGCCGCTTACCGTGTCGGTCTCTTATTAAAGCTCGCTTGAATGGGGCTGGGCGGCTGGCCGAATGAATGAATGTTTGTGAAACTATCCGGCTTAATCTTGGACCCTTTCGCTCCCCCGCGGTAAGCTGCTCTGTAAATAGGCGAAAATCGTCCCGCAGACACATCGGCGTGCTTTCTATTGTTTGCTATTTAATGAGAAACCTTTAAAAAAAAGTTAATGGGAATTTGGTGGCTTTATTCCTGGCGTAATCTGGGATTGCCTGAGATCTGAGAGATTTGTTCAGCGCACACGTTGCCAAAATTGAAGAGTGTTTTGGCTTTGACAACTTTGAGAGACTTCGTTTAGTCTTTCAAAACGTCTTCTAACGAAAATTTGTAAAGAAAATCCGTAACTTGTTTAGCAAGTTTATGAAACGTTGCCTAATTCTCAACTTGTTTAGGTTTGCGTAAAATATTGTCGTGAAACGAGCTAACTAGCTGAAGAGGTTTTTGGGATGAAAAAAAACGGAGCTTAAGCGTTGGATGGATTGAAAAGGAACTTAACTAACTACTAATGAAGCTAAAAAGTTATGTGATTTTTATTTGAATGAAAGTTTGTCTGTATATCAGGGCCATAAATTGCAGTCGTTGAATTGTAGACCTTTGTTGGGCGTAGAATAAGGAAAATGTAGTTGTACGTATATGTCACAACTGATGACAATCGGCAGAAGCAAGCTCTGGCTTAGCATGTAAATGTATTTATTAAGCTATGACAGAATCACCAACATTTTCATCGTCGGTTCAAAATAATATCAATCTTGCAAAAAAGCATCATCCAACGCTAAGAAATAAAAATTGCTCAGTGAGTCGTCGGAAAAAATGCCCTAAAATACAGCGTATCCCCGAAAATACCCTTTATCCTCACCACGGAGTACTATTTACCATAATCCTGTGTTATCGGACGAACGCACACGGACATATTTCCCGGCCGCCGGCAAACCACCCATTACTGGTCTATCGACGACTGGTGCAGTGTGCGCATGGCTTTATGTTAGTCTATTTCAGGTGGGGGAAGAGCTAAGTAAGGCTGTTATGATTTATATAAAATACTTTATAAAGTTCGTCAAAACAAGAGTTCCACTCGAGACTCACTCACTCATTCACTCATTGGTCTAATGGTGGCAAGCGCGACTCTTGGTTTAATTTCTAGGTTGGGTAAAGTGTTATTGGGTTTTTCCATTAGGAGTTTCTCAGTAGCCGCCTGGAGTTTGGATTGAGGCTCACCCCCTATTACATGAGACTTATACGTAACTGGCGAAAGTGGGTGTACTTATAACCTCTGCCCATCCTTTCGAGGAGTACATGCGTGATATTAAAGCGTTCTAATTCAAAAACACCTGTCCTAGTTTTCTTGTTTCAAAACAAAACACACACACATTTACAAAACTGTTCGGCCTTTCAGATTTTTCCGGGTCCATCCGTGTACATTTTAAACACGATTTACCTTTTTTTGCATACAATAATAAGATATCGGATTCTCAATAGAGCGAGCCTTTTGCCCGGAGGCGAGGAGCGCACAAATAAGGGACAAATGTAGGCTCCGTGGGACTACGTGATGACCGGACTAAACAATGGGTCGACTGAGGTATACCATGTACTTTGTGCGTGCATAGGTATATGTATTGGTGATAGGGTTCAAAGAAAGTATATTGATGAGGATATTATTTTCTTCAATTTTGATTTAAATGTCTTTTGGATTCTTTTTGACAACTACCTCAAAACTCAAACTCAAACTCAAAGCATTTATTTCAATTAAACCCTTTACAGGCACTTTTGAATTGTCAAAGAGTCAGTTAGTCAGAAAGTTGAAGCTAGTTGCCCATTCCAAAACGTAGATCTCTATGGAGAATATCATATATACCCAATCCCAGTGTGATCAATCTTATCACGTGCTATGCAAGTTATGTATGCATGTGTATGCACACCTAAATGTTATCAAAACGTCATGTATAAAACAAAACCTTTAAATCCCGATGATGCTGTTACCCCAGAATTATAAGACCGCAATAATATTTCACTTTCATAATCCTCTCCCATCTTTTATCAACATTCGTTTCAAAAATCGAGCAGCCACCTCCGCAACTCGATACCGAAACATTAAAATCGATTTACGGACGTTTTTTCATGACACGGCGACAAACCGACGACCTCTCCTATCGGATTCAATTTCCCACATTATCTACATAATAAATTTCACGCGAGTATACTCGTACACGTTGGCTTAAACCGAAACGTTTGCAGTTATCGTTTCGTGTTCCTACCATTTATCTTGGCGTTAATTGTTGAACCAGAGATCGGACGTTAATGTGAGTACGGACTTAGGGGTAACATTGGCCGAAATTTGCTAAAGATAAACTAAAAACGGTGGTACTGTCATACGACAATAACCTCAGCGGTCGACTACAAATCTGGTGAAATAACCGAAAAGGGACCCGTGGACAAGGCACAGGCGATAACGATTACATAGTTATTTTGATGATTGCTCTCTGGCAAAGTATACATACAATTAGGATACGTACCAAAGCATCAATATAACTGCAATAAGCTTTCCTACAGCTTTCGAATCGTTTACGACTTGATCATTTGAACCATCATGTATCACCATACCTAGCACCGGTAGAAATAATGATTGTACAAAATCTAATTTCTTGAAGAAGCACGTATTTAATTGTTAGCTCTGAAAGCTGTTGGTTCCCCCAACATAAATCATCCCTAGTCAGTGGACTTTCACAATTTCCTCCAGTTGTTCCAAATTAGTTTTAAAGAAAGGCATCCACTTCTTACAAACGAGGTCCCGTCTCAAGGGACCTGTTTTCCACGCTTTTCGCGGCCGACTTGATCATGAAACATATTAGGAATCGCCCTCAACTTTTCTCTCAGCCGCTACATTTACCTGGCACGTGCAAAAATGTCCCCTACTCGACCGGCATTACTCACCCTATCTAACTGGTAATGCCCCCTATAAATATTGCATATGATAGCAGTAGGGCGGCCAACTTGCCACTGGGCCCTACCTGAGGAGCGGTCGAGAGGCTCATGTTTGTGTTAATCGTTATTGGACCACTTGTTTATATTTTTGGGAGCAGAAAATAGAGTGGTTATAATTATGAGAAGATAATGTTATGATAAATTATAGGCTAGGCTTTAGGTTATCACAGGCAGTCTAGTTGCCGTCTAGTTATCGTCATCATTATGCTGAAATATAATATATTTTCTATCGATTTATTTATCGTCTTCCTGAGTGAATGACTGTCGAGTAGTTGTATCCTGACTTATCCGAACTATGATAAAATATAATATCCATAATAATATTATAAATTTGAAAGTAACTCTGGCGCACGTAACTCTGGTAACTCTGGTAACGTCTGTCTGTATGTTACCGTTTCACGGCTAAAGCACTGAGCGGGTTTCGATAAAATTTGGCAAGGAGATAGATGGCATCCTGGAGATGGACATTGAGAAAACCCAGTATTTCATAAATTAGGGATACGAAAATTCAAAATTTAAGCTTTTTGTAAGAAATAAAGAATTACGCGTTTCAGCGTTTTCGTAAAATCAACCCTCAAAGGGGTAAAATAGGGGATGATTTTAAAATTCACAATTAGGTAATATAGATATTTTTGTGTCTTCTTTTCAAGAGATTTAAGGAATTGTCATAGTCCGCATTAAGTCATAGTCCGTATCTTGAATTAACATTTAGTTTATAAATCGGCCCACTTTGTCAAAAGTTATTACAAATTAAAGTCATAAACTAACCTTTCTAACATGTAGGTATTACGTGGTCAATGGCGATACTAGAGTACCTTTAATTACATTAATGGTGATAATAATTTAAGGTATTTTTTTTTTTTTTAAACGGACAAGTGCGAGTAGTACTTGCGACCTGAATGTTCCGTCTCAAACCTGTGCTTGTCCGAATTTCCAAATCCGGAGTGAAGGACAAACCCAACTTTTCAATTAAAAAATAACTTTTAATAGAGTGGAAAGTACCCATTTGAATGAAATACAGACTAAATGTTTCTTCAAGACACGGCCTATGAAATTTTGATCCCAGATTGAAGAACAAACTTAACTTTGCAGTTCATGTATAACTATGAATTACCAAATTTCGGATTTTCCTCTGTACTTGATCTTGCTTCTCGCCAAACTTCATGCTACTGTGCCAACGGGAAGCACCAAATTGGCTTTGGTTTATTTACGGGTATATTTTTTATTGCGTTGACTTGGAATTTTGATTTTCATTACAGATCCAAGGGACCGTAGATCTAAAGCTAAGCGCGCACTACGAATTTTAATCGTTGCAGATAATAATCGCCAATCTGTATAGAGCCCGCACACTGCGAAAATAAACCGTTTACGAGTGCGCGTAGGATTTATAATCGTTTACGATTTTATTTCGCAGTTTAATAATCGCAACGATCAAAATTCGTAGTGCGCGCTTTGCCAAAGTTTTTGATAGGTATCTATTTCAACTTGATGCCATTTGGTGGGAATGGGCTCGCCTCAATTAAATCAGACTTAAACATAACAGGCGACTTTTGGGTGTAGGGATCACCTCTGCCTACCTTTTAGGGAATACGGGCGTAATTAAGAACGATAAAGAACTCGTGTGTTTTGTAGAGACATCATTGCAAGTACATATGGCTCATTTGAAGAAACATCGTCGTAACTGCTACTTTTCAAATTTTACAGGAGAACGACATAAATTAAAATATATATTTTTTTGTAATGAGGTTACCGTCACGTTAAGAAGACCCTTGCCTATTCTTTTGTACTTAAAATGTGGCTACACTAGTGTAGATTTATTCCCTGTTTCTGCGAGATCTTTGCGAATTAGCACAAATGCAACAACGACGTTAGCGCTGCCTACCGATTAATAGATTGAAACTGATTTAGGTCTTTGTTTCTACTAACGTAAGTATTTACGTTAGTATATTATAGTATATATATTCCCAAAAATGAGTTAAATATGACAAAACACTAAGAAAGTGTATACTTTCTAAGTGTTTTGTCGACATTTACGTCGATGTTTCTCCAATTGAGCGAACTGTCATAATTCTGTTAACTATCGATCAAATGCATGTAAACAGTAATTGTGTTTGTTAGCGGACATCGAAATTGCATGTCACTGAACATGACATCGTATGTAGGCTTAAGGCATGTCATGGCTGCTTGATTCGATTCTAAGTATTCTAATTAGATTGACTTAAACATCGCTGCATTAGTTATATATATATATATGTTTATTTATTTATTTCAAAAAAGTGGTATACAGTCTGTTACAATAAATATAGGTATTTTACAGCATTCAGGGACAAATCATAGAGAGTAACAATTTACAGGGTTGAATCTGGCGTCCTCGCTAGGTTACATGGTAACCTGTATTAAGGTTCACCAGCCCAAGCTCCCACAGAAGGAGTACAACATATAAGAGACTGCTTAGGACTTAGCTGCAAACGTATGATAACTTATACTAAGTGTGTGAAGTGTTAGTACGTGTGTGTGTTTTGTGAAGTAGGTGTGGTGTGTGTGTGTGTTATATGATGTAGGTGTGCTGTGTATGTGTTTATGATGTAGGTGTGGTGTGTGTATACAAACGAAATGGAAAGTGGTTGAGTTTAGATACGGAGCGGTATGTGTACATGTTGCCATTAGGATTGTGAAGTAAGCAGATATTCAGTGTCATCGTAGTTTAAAGTGGTTAGAAAGCGTGTTATCTGTTTTTTACACATTTTGTAAGAGGACTGATGTGCAGGGATAGTTTTGTTGATTCTGTTATATAAAAATGGCCCAAGGTAGAAATAGAAACGTTTAGTAAAAGCAAATCGTGCGAAGGGTACTTTACAAATTTCATTCTTTCGCCTAAGTGATGATTGAGTTTGTGTAAAAGGAGTTTTGGTGTGTTGGTGTAGTAAAATGTTGAGAATAAATGTTTGTCGGACTGTGAGAACTTTGCATTCTTTATATAGATCAATATATATTGAAAGCATACTCCTTCGATTAATACTACTTAAAAGTATTGGGAAAGGTTATCCCTACCAGATCTAGCTAAGTTCCATTAATTTCATACTTACATAAATATTTAAAGTTAAGTTTAAATTCCTACAATTCACCAAATAGAGAAGACATCTATTACAATTCTATTTGATACACGTTGAAACAAGTACGTGTAGTAATTCATTATTTATAACAAAAGCGCCTGATATGTTTCTATGAGCAATATTCCTCACGCGACCGTGAGTGGCAAAGTGCCTACACAAATAAAATAGCAAGAAGTTACAACCTACAGTTATTAAAGTAATTCTGTTGCCATGTCATCATCAATACTTCAATAAAACGAAATAATTATTAAACAGGCTTGAAATGCTTGATTGCCTATTATGAAGAAAATTGTATAATTAAAGATAAATAATTTGCTGCCTGATTGGCTATGTCGCATATAACGATCATGATTATATTTCTAATTATTTTCTTAGATGTATTTAAGTTTATGTTTAGTGAATTTTCACCAAAAATAACAGCTCATTTTGAAATGCTCGTATTTGGAAACAAACGTTAGAGTTAGGTTTCAATCTCAGATGAGACATTCCTAAAATACATGACTGTCTATATCAGGTATCTAATTAGTATATATAGCATAATTATGATTAGTTACCGATCTATGTAATTACAGAGAGCTTCGTAACTACATATGTACCTACAAGCAGGCTCGTTCTGTTAATTGAGAGCTGATTGATTAGGCCTAATTAGTAATTGCGAGTAACTCTAGATCAGGTGGCGAGATTAGCCAGTGCGCCCGATATGTTATGATTTTGACTTACTAATCGTGTAATTATATTCTGTTAGTTAAAGCATCACTCGTAGATAGAGACTTTAATTATACTGTCTGAGATTGAGTTCTGTGTGGAGTACCTACAGTGTAACTTGAATGTATGTTTAAATTAATGTTGTGGAATTTACTTTGGGTAGGTTTTGGGTACACACAACACAATACAGACAAAATTATAGTATTAAGATAAGTAACAGTACATTGTGCCTACAATACATGAGAGCCTTTAACTTATGTACTTAAATATACCTGAATTACAAACATAATAATTATGTTATCTCTGCTAATGTTTAGTATGAATCTAGATGCTTAAGCGATACAACTTTATTTTACTGTAAGCATGTACAGCCGCCCTAGTTCGTTCGCTCGGAGGGTCGAAACATATGTATGTAATATTACCGCACAAGTGCACTACTGACATTTATGTGCACTTGCTGCGAGCACTACACGATCCCCGTTGATGATCGGAATCAGTTTCAATCGTCATTTGACACACAGAGGGCATTCAATGGCTCTTCGTCAATTGCAATTGAGCTACGTGTGATGTGTGATAGGTAAACGTGTGTACATCATGTACAACACATTTACCTACACCACATGTGAAGGAGTCATGTTGTCATGTACCTACGATGATACAATGACCTCTGCTCGATAATCTATATCGCCTTGTTTAATTAGAAGGAAAATTAAATTGACTTAGACGCGCATATTACACAGTGCGTATATCCGCATCAAAGATGATAGCACAATATCACGCCTGTATTTTCAAAGGGGTAGGCAGAAGTGTTAATACCACCGTCATTTTTCCAATTATGTGTAAGTTTCATGTTTCCGTGAGCCTGTTGCCCAAACACAAATCTAGACGAGCCAATACTGAGAAATTCCACATAGAAAACCCCACCCCTCTTATTTTCTTCCGTGATAGAGAGTTAGAGAGATAAAGCATTTCTCTATTACTCGGTTTCGTGACACAAAACTTAATAAAATCAATAGGTAACATTTTACCTTAGCAATAGGTTTTCTTCTATTTTCGAAACAGCAGAAAACTAAAGCTTTACTAAACTACAATTTATTATGTTAAGCCCATCAGCAAACTTCGCATAACTCTGATGTTTTTGGTGATATATCTGCTGGAAATACATAATATTAATCCTTATACATTAGGGTAGCCCCAATGCTAAGGTCATCGCAGTGGTTAATACGCCGTGTCGTGATTTATAGTCCCGGGTTCGACGCCGGCCGGATATGATTATTGTACGTTACAAATCATTACTGCCTACCCATTTATGTTGCGTTATGGTATGTTTGGTTTATGTATTGCGAAATATGCGCTGTATATCAATGTGGTATTTTGTGATGATTGCGGAGAAAAGAAAATGTTGTGTTTATTCGGGATTACATTGTTTGTGGAACCAATTACTTTTGTTAATTATAAAGGGTACCTAAGTTTGTTTCGTGAAAATCTTGAGTTCTTTTTTCAACATAATTTACGGTGTAGATTAAATTTTAAAATAGAAACTTCTGTGACAAGTATGTGAAGCTAAAAACCTTACAAATGTACTTTCGGCAACTAAATCCCACTGCAATTTTTTGTCACTTTAGGGAAACTGAAAATTAAAAATAAAACACCACTTTCAGTTTTATTTTCATTTCAGAAAGCCTTAAAACCAGAGCTAGTATTCAAACGATTCCCCTCAAAGGTTCTCCGAATTAGCATTTAACAGCCAAATTTTGCTTGCTAGCGGATTTGCTCTTAAAATATTAGTAGGCGTTTCAGTTCTTTTAGAAGTTACTTGTAAAAAATTTACGGGTTTGCGAAGGGCGTGGAGGGTAAGTTGGGATATTTACATGTTTGTCGGTGGGAGTGTGTAATGTGTAATTAAGTTAATTAGCGGACGTCATAATAATATACGGTTTAGTTAGGGCTAAACATCGTGGCTTGGGAGCCGTGCAACTAGATACGAGGGTAAATACAGGGTGTGGAGTAAGAGCAGTGATATTGTTTGAGAATATCCTGCAGGTTTATAGAAATATGTGAATATTCAGTTGATCAAGTTACCATCGGTGAGGAAACCTGGACTTGTGTAGTTCTAGTATATAAGTCGGATATCGCCAACCCGTCTTAAGGAAGCGTGGTGATCAATGCTCGTTCTCTGTATGAGAAGAGACCAATTTCCCTGCAGTGGGACATTAATAGGCTAGTATTACGTTACGTTAAATTACCCTTTAAGTTCTCTAAGCACTGGCTGGAGATTGGGTGAGATGTAATTTCGTATTTTTTGTCAAGGGAGTGTAAACGAAGTCTATATATTTATTCGTGTCCCGGGTGTGACTGTACCTAAATTACCCTAGGCTGATAAAATTTTCGTTTTTCCTAATTATGTTAATATTAGTGTTTGAGTCGGTTCCCCCTTAGGGGGAAGGGCCGCACTCCACCCCGTACGGCCCTGTAGAGCTCGTCTCCGGACTGGTCACTCTCCCACCGATATAAGAAATGAATTCCCAAATAAGAAGTCCGATACCTTGTCCCATTGATAAGGCCAGGAAAGGATTGAAAGAGATTGTAAATAAGACGGGAACTCATTGTTATGAAAATATATTGGATGTGGTTTTAGAAAGCTAATAAATAATAGTGGGATGTAAAGTATATTATTATATAAACCTGTGAGTAACCCTTACGTTAGCGTAACAGGTATTTGGTCAGTCATTACTCACACGATACCTCACATCTGCGCTCGGAGTACTCAGAGCAACACTTCCATAAAGTGACGCAAGCGGCTTCCCAGCGGCATTGCGTCGGCATCACGCTCTTTTGGAGACATGGTCCCTAGCAGTTCTTTCGAACTGATAAACGTGACGAAGCGGCTTTCCCTGCGGCAACTGTGCGACCGTCCTTGTACAAGCAACAGAGCGGCTAGTTCCAGCGGCATTGCGTCGGCATCATGCTCTTTAGGAGACATGGTCCCTATCAGTCCTTGGACTGAATATAAGATAGATGTGGTCACCCAAACCCCTGGAAGTTCACCCTTCGCACAACAAGCATATCTGCAAGACACGTGTTCATGTCAGTCTGACCGAATTATTAGTCTGAGATAAAGAATACAACATTCAAGAATAGCTAATTAATAGAGTTGAGAATCAAACTCATGAATCATTATTTATTTAATAGAGTTTTGGATAATCTCTCTTAAAGCTCTATTATTAGTCAGAGGCAAAGAATACAAAATTCAAGATTAAGTTACCAACTAGGTAATAAATTAGAGAATCATGATTTGAGAATCATTAATTAATAGAGTTGTGGATCAACTCTTTTGAAGGCCTATAGACAGCCCCAACGTGCCCTCCCTTCACCACTTCCTAGTGTTTGAGCTGGGGAGAAGAAGTGGCGCAACAAACTCCCCAGCAACACGTCTCTGTCTGTTTAGTTACGAGAACTTTAATTACATCACCAGCCTAGGATAGTTCTTATAATGAAAGACTCACACAGTCGCACCAACAAACACACACACATACTCGTACTGCGTTAAAAACTACATTATTCTAATCCGGGCTCTAACCCAACTATATTTAACTTAATAAATAATACTAGCTGTCTTACGACAGCCACCGGACATAGCCTCTATGGTATTCACCGAGTCTGCTAATATAACTCGCCTAGGTTATTACGTCTGCACCCTACCTTGGTCTAAAACCAAGTCCTCCTCTCGCAGCTGAGCACCAATATCAAATAATTCCTTAGAGAGAATTAGATTACAACTCACTTACAAAATACTGCACACATTACCAGTCTAGCCTCGGGCTCCGCTTCGTGTCTCGACCGTCTGCCGAAGTGCTCCAAAACTCACTGCCTTGCTTAGACTACGTGGTCGCTACCTAACGTGGTCTTAAACCCACTAACAACTTTATAAATAATGCTCGGTCTCTAACGACAGCCTACGAACTATAACTTGATATTCATCAAGTCTCCTAGCTTAACCCGCCTGGACTCTGACGTCCTTAGCCTTTCGTGATTCAAAATCAACTGCCTCACTTGTCTTCAAATATCCGTCTCCCCCGTTCCCCACATTCCTAAAATAACCAACTTCCCACAGTTTTGCGGAATAGGTTTATTGCAGTTTTTGTGTAAAAATTCTCAATTGTTTTAAAAGGGTCCGCTTAAATTGCCTGAGTAGGTTTCATGCGAACCAGATGTGGCAGTAATAATATTCGTTGCCTTGGAACAAAGAATATCAAACTTTCGGGACGGAAGATTCAAAAGTTACAATTTATATAATTATATTGTATCATAGAACCATACTATTATGTTTTAGCACAAAACCTATTAAAGTACTTTAGCTATCTGCTTGAATAATAAAACTATCAATACAATAGTATAACTACAGTTATAGGACAATAGATGGTTACATCAATGGAAGCATTGACTATTTGCATGCCTTTGAATGGCTTATAAGTAATTTTTGTTTTAAGTATCATTCTAGTTAGGTAGTTAGCATAACTCTAGATTTCTATTTGTTAGTTACCTTACTTTCGTTATATTCATGTAAGAGCACGCTTGATCCCACTAACTTTGAGAACCACATGATTCAAGACTTAAGAGGTTCATTACTGTCTTACAATTTTAAAGAAATAGGATCTTTTATTTATTTATTAGGGTAACTGACAAGCTGTCAGACCATAAAATTGAGATTTAATGTGTTTCTAAGTGGCCCAAACCGTATGCCAATTTTAAAGTAAATATTATATTTTGTTATAAATTAGAATAAATGACACACAGTCACATTCCCCCCTCTGAAAATCAGACGCGTGACGCAGTACAGCGTATGAGCTTTTACAATATGACGAGCTCTGCCTTTCCTTGATAGTATTATAGAATATTTATGGATCTCATTATGGTCACTTAATCAATTAGGTAATTAACTACAATGATTCTAATTCGAACTTGAATCTAATAAGATCATGAGATGTAATGTCTGCTATAATTTAGTATTGTTTTGCAGAAGCATCTTCAACCGATACACATAATATAATTGCTCCATAATATTTGAACTGTTATTCTTCTTGCAAATACTCTTTTCATGATAATTTAAATAGCACTACGGCGCCTCAGTTATGTTCAGAAAACCTGTGCATGCTTATAATGTAGATTTACATACCAGGGTCTCTTTTAAGAGTATTTGTGTTATTGTGGCACGCTACCTACAGTGCTCCCTCGTTCTTAAGTCAGCCTATCGCAGTTGCCGATGGACAGAGGCCTCTCCTTATGCACCTCAATGCTGAGCCAGCTTAGTTAGCTGCCCGCAGTTGTATCCAGGAGTAGCTGAAATAGTCCGCACATGAACATATTAGATTGAATTCCAACTGGACGCCCCCCTCTGATTCTAAGAGGTTAGAGTAGTTTCCAAATCCAATAGAAGTTGAGAAGATAAACTGATTAGAAAATATAGACATCCTAGATTGTCCAAATAATTGTTGACTTATTATCACACGCAATGCTGTTAACTATCCCCTCAGATTATCAAATAAAGAATAATTATCAAAACAAGAACAATCTCTGGTATATTTGGACTGATAACTATAGTATCATAGCCCTAAAGCATTCAGTATGTAATATTAAATGAGATAACAAAAATCATACCACGTAGTAACGGGTAACCCTAACGTACAAATAGAATTGAAACTTAGCTTCATCACAGGAACCACGCTACTGCTGCTGCTGTTGCAGTCAGCCGATCTCAGCTGATTTTGATGAAACTTTAAACCAAGCGCTCTCACAAACCAATGGTTTTGACATAACGTAGTCGCAGCTAAGCGAAGTCTTAAAGATCCTGGAATTTGAAATAAGTCCACAAGAGTATCCAGTCAAGTATATGGCATAGGCTGCTGATTGCAGAATTAGAAAGATTTATGTTTACTTCCAATGATAATAGTTAATGAACCCTCTCGATCATTTTTTTTTCTTTTATAAAATATCACAGTTACTTTGGTGATAGTACTTTATTCATATTACAATCTAGCTTATTAGCTGATAAATAATTTAGGTAGTTATAATTTAAACTAATAGACAACTATACAATTAAGAAATCGTCCTTTAACATCTTTCATCTTTACTTTACGTAAACGGAAGACACGTCATTCACGTGTTCTTTATAATTTTCAGCACTTACACTGCAGTCTTCATAAATTAATTGTCATTTTATAAGCTTTACGCTTCCTAGCTCTTATTTACAAATAAGAGCTTACCTTTAGGTTTACCCATATTAAGGGTGTTTCATATAGCTAAACTCAAACACTTATACATATGAAACGCACAAACACTTTTCATATTCACAAACTTTCAATACAAAACTTACGTTAGCAGGGAGTCGAACCCATTACTACAGTCTCATAATCCAAACAACAACCATACCATAACCTACTTAAAATTACATCCACACTTTAGGTGGGAATCGAATCCACTATCAGTAGCGTCGGAACCTAAGCCCTACAATCAACTATTCGTGTGGGGATTGAACTCACAAGCCGTGACACAGGAATGCAAGCACTTATAAACCAACACATGTGGCGGGAATCGAACCCAAGATTCACTTACAACGAAATCTAAGCACATCAACTAACAAGTTATGCGGGAATTGAACCCACTACCAGTACCTGAGAAGTGCAACTTCCATAGTCAAACCGTTACCGTGTTTGAACATAAGTTATTGTATCCATTGTAACTCTTGCCGTCTCTAACAAATATAGAACCATAAAATTACGTTGTGTTATTTTTATGTAGTAACCCTTATGTTGTTCTTTCTCGTTGCACTGAAGTAAATCAGTACATTTAATGACGAGAATCCTGGTCACGGCACCACATGTGACTATACCTAAATTACCCTAGGCTGATAAAATTTTCGTTTTTCCTAATTATGTTAATATTAGTGTTTGAGTCGGTTCCCCCTTAGGGGGAAGGGCCGCACTCCACCCCGTACGGCCCTGTAGAGCTCGTCTCCGGACTGGTCACTCTCCCACCGATATAAGAAATGAATTCCCAAATAAGAAGTCCGATACCTTGTCCCATTGATAAGGCCAGGAAAGGATTGAAAGAGATTGTAAATAAGACGGGAACTCATTGTTATGAAAATATATTGGATGTGGTTTTAGAAAGCTAATAAATAATAGTGGGATGTAAAGTATATTATTATATAAACCTGTGAGTAACCCTTACGTTAGCGTAACAGGTATTTGGTCAGTCATTACTCACACGATACCTCACATCTGCGCTCGGAGTACTCAGAGCAACACTTCCATAAAGTGACGCAAGCGGCTTCCCAGCGGCATTGCGTCGGCATCACGCTCTTTTGGAGACATGGTCCCTAGCAGTTCTTTCGAACTGATAAACGTGACGAAGCGGCTTTCCCTGCGGCAACTGTGCGACCGTCCTTGTACAAGCAACAGAGCGGCTAGTTCCAGCGGCATTGCGTCGGCATCATGCTCTTTAGGAGACATGGTCCCTATCAGTCCTTGGACTGAATATAAGATAGATGTGGTCACCCAAACCCCTGGAAGTTCACCCTTCGCACAACAAGCATATCTGCAAGACACGTGTTCATGTCAGTCTGACCGAATTATTAGTCTGAGATAAAGAATACAACATTCAAGAATAGCTAATTAATAGAGTTGAGAATCAAACTCATGAATCATTATTTATTTAATAGAGTTTTGGATAATCTCTCTTAAAGCTCTATTATTAGTCAGAGGCAAAGAATACAAAATTCAAGATTAAGTTACCAACTAGGTAATAAATTAGAGAATCATGATTTGAGAATCATTAATTAATAGAGTTGTGGATCAACTCTTTTGAAGGCCTATAGACAGCCCCAACGTGCCCTCCCTTCACCACTTCCTAGTGTTTGAGCTGGGGAGAAGAAGTGGCGCAACAAACTCCCCAGCAACACGTCTCTGTCTGTTTAGTTACGAGAACTTTAATTACATCACCAGCCTAGGATAGTTCTTATAATGAAAGACTCACACAGTCGCACCAACAAACACACACACATACTCGTACTGCGTTAAAAACTACATTATTCTAATCCGGGCTCTAACCCAACTATATTTAACTTAATAAATAATACTAGCTGTCTTACGACAGCCACCGGACATAGCCTCTATGGTATTCACCGAGTCTGCTAATATAACTCGCCTAGGTTATTACGTCTGCACCCTACCTTGGTCTAAAACCAAGTCCTCCTCTCGCAGCTGAGCACCAATATCAAATAATTCCTTAGAGAGAATTAGATTACAACTCACTTACAAAATACTGCACACATTACCAGTCTAGCCTCGGGCTCCGCTTCGTGTCTCGACCGTCTGCCGAAGTGCTCCAAAACTCACTGCCTTGCTTAGACTACGTGGTCGCTACCTAACGTGGTCTTAAACCCACTAACAACTTTATAAATAATGCTCGGTCTCTAACGACAGCCTACGAACTATAACTTGATATTCATCAAGTCTCCTAGCTTAACCCGCCTGGACTCTGACGTCCTTAGCCTTTCGTGATTCAAAATCAACTGCCTCACTTGTCTTCAAATATCCGTCTCCCCCGTTCCCCACATTCCTAAAATAACCAACTTCCCACAGTTTTGCGGAATAGGTTTATTGCAGTTTTTGTGTAAAAATTCTCAATTGTTTTAAAAGGGTCCGCTTAAATTGCCTGAGTAGGTTTCATGCGAACCAGATGTGGCAGTAATAATATTCGTTGCCTTGGAACAAAGAATATCAAACTTTCGGGACGGAAGATTCAAAAGTTACAATTTATATAATTATATTGTATCATAGAACCATACTATTATGTTTTAGCACAAAACCTATTAAAGTACTTTAGCTATCTGCTTGAATAATAAAACTATCAATACAATAGTATAACTACAGTTATAGGACAATAGATGGTTACATCAATGGAAGCATTGACTATTTGCATGCCTTTGAATGGCTTATAAGTAATTTTTGTTTTAAGTATCATTCTAGTTAGGTAGTTAGCATAACTCTAGATTTCTATTTGTTAGTTACCTTACTTTCGTTATATTCATGTAAGAGCACGCTTGATCCCACTAACTTTGAGAACCACATGATTCAAGACTTAAGAGGTTCATTACTGTCTTACAATTTTAAAGAAATAGGATCTTTTATTTATTTATTAGGGTAACTGACAAGCTGTCAGACCATAAAATTGAGATTTAATGTGTTTCTAAGTGGCCCAAACCGTATGCCAATTTTAAAGTAAATATTATATTTTGTTATAAATTAGAATAAATGACACACAGTCACATTCCCCCCTCTGAAAATCAGACGCGTGACGCAGTACAGCGTATGAGCTTTTACAATATGACGAGCTCTGCCTTTCCTTGATAGTATTATAGAATATTTATGGATCTCATTATGGTCACTTAATCAATTAGGTAATTAACTACAATGATTCTAATTCGAACTTGAATCTAATAAGATCATGAGATGTAATGTCTGCTATAATTTAGTATTGTTTTGCAGAAGCATCTTCAACCGATACACATAATATAATTGCTCCATAATATTTGAACTGTTATTCTTCTTGCAAATACTCTTTTCATGATAATTTAAATAGCACTACGGCGCCTCAGTTATGTTCAGAAAACCTGTGCATGCTTATAATGTAGATTTACATACCAGGGTCTCTTTTAAGAGTATTTGTGTTATTGTGGCACGCTACCTACAGTGCTCCCTCGTTCTTAAGTCAGCCTATCGCAGTTGCCGATGGACAGAGGCCTCTCCTTATGCACCTCAATGCTGAGCCAGCTTAGTTAGCTGCCCGCAGTTGTATCCAGGAGTAGCTGAAATAGTCCGCACATGAACATATTAGATTGAATTCCAACTGGACGCCCCCCTCTGATTCTAAGAGGTTAGAGTAGTTTCCAAATCCAATAGAAGTTGAGAAGATAAACTGATTAGAAAATATAGACATCCTAGATTGTCCAAATAATTGTTGACTTATTATCACACGCAATGCTGTTAACTATCCCCTCAGATTATCAAATAAAGAATAATTATCAAAACAAGAACAATCTCTGGTATATTTGGACTGATAACTATAGTATCATAGCCCTAAAGCATTCAGTATGTAATATTAAATGAGATAACAAAAATCATACCACGTAGTAACGGGTAACCCTAACGTACAAATAGAATTGAAACTTAGCTTCATCACAGGAACCACGCTACTGCTGCTGCTGTTGCAGTCAGCCGATCTCAGCTGATTTTGATGAAACTTTAAACCAAGCGCTCTCACAAACCAATGGTTTTGACATAACGTAGTCGCAGCTAAGCGAAGTCTTAAAGATCCTGGAATTTGAAATAAGTCCACAAGAGTATCCAGTCAAGTATATGGCATAGGCTGCTGATTGCAGAATTAGAAAGATTTATGTTTACTTCCAATGATAATAGTTAATGAACCCTCTCGATCATTTTTTTTTCTTTTATAAAATATCACAGTTACTTTGGTGATAGTACTTTATTCATATTACAATCTAGCTTATTAGCTGATAAATAATTTAGGTAGTTATAATTTAAACTAATAGACAACTATACAATTAAGAAATCGTCCTTTAACATCTTTCATCTTTACTTTACGTAAACGGAAGACACGTCATTCACGTGTTCTTTATAATTTTCAGCACTTACACTGCAGTCTTCATAAATTAATTGTCATTTTATAAGCTTTACGCTTCCTAGCTCTTATTTACAAATAAGAGCTTACCTTTAGGTTTACCCATATTAAGGGTGTTTCATATAGCTAAACTCAAACACTTATACATATGAAACGCACAAACACTTTTCATATTCACAAACTTTCAATACAAAACTTACGTTAGCAGGGAGTCGAACCCATTACTACAGTCTCATAATCCAAACAACAACCATACCATAACCTACTTAAAATTACATCCACACTTTAGGTGGGAATCGAATCCACTATCAGTAGCGTCGGAACCTAAGCCCTACAATCAACTATTCGTGTGGGGATTGAACTCACAAGCCGTGACACAGGAATGCAAGCACTTATAAACCAACACATGTGGCGGGAATCGAACCCAAGATTCACTTACAACGAAATCTAAGCACATCAACTAACAAGTTATGCGGGAATTGAACCCACTACCAGTACCTGAGAAGTGCAACTTCCATAGTCAAACCGTTACCGTGTTTGAACATAAGTTATTGTATCCATTGTAACTCTTGCCGTCTCTAACAAATATAGAACCATAAAATTACGTTGTGTTATTTTTATGTAGTAACCCTTATGTTGTTCTTTCTCGTTGCACTGAAGTAAATCAGTACATTTAATGACGAGAATCCTGGTCACGGCACCACATGTGACTATACCTAAATTACCCTAGGCTGATAAAATTTTCGTTTTTCCTAATTATGTTAATATTAGTGTTTGAGTCGGTTCCCCCTTAGGGGGAAGGGCCGCACTCCACCCCGTACGGCCCTGTAGAGCTCGTCTCCGGACTGGTCACTCTCCCACCGATATAAGAAATGAATTCCCAAATAAGAAGTCCGATACCTTGTCCCATTGATAAGGCCAGGAAAGGATTGAAAGAGATTGTAAATAAGACGGGAACTCATTGTTATGAAAATATATTGGATGTGGTTTTAGAAAGCTAATAAATAATAGTGGGATGTAAAGTATATTATTATATAAACCTGTGAGTAACCCTTACGTTAGCGTAACAGGTATTTGGTCAGTCATTACTCACACGATACCTCACATCTGCGCTCGGAGTACTCAGAGCAACACTTCCATAAAGTGACGCAAGCGGCTTCCCAGCGGCATTGCGTCGGCATCACGCTCTTTTGGAGACATGGTCCCTAGCAGTTCTTTCGAACTGATAAACGTGACGAAGCGGCTTTCCCTGCGGCAACTGTGCGACCGTCCTTGTACAAGCAACAGAGCGGCTAGTTCCAGCGGCATTGCGTCGGCATCATGCTCTTTAGGAGACATGGTCCCTATCAGTCCTTGGACTGAATATAAGATAGATGTGGTCACCCAAACCCCTGGAAGTTCACCCTTCGCACAACAAGCATATCTGCAAGACACGTGTTCATGTCAGTCTGACCGAATTATTAGTCTGAGATAAAGAATACAACATTCAAGAATAGCTAATTAATAGAGTTGAGAATCAAACTCATGAATCATTATTTATTTAATAGAGTTTTGGATAATCTCTCTTAAAGCTCTATTATTAGTCAGAGGCAAAGAATACAAAATTCAAGATTAAGTTACCAACTAGGTAATAAATTAGAGAATCATGATTTGAGAATCATTAATTAATAGAGTTGTGGATCAACTCTTTTGAAGGCCTATAGACAGCCCCAACGTGCCCTCCCTTCACCACTTCCTAGTGTTTGAGCTGGGGAGAAGAAGTGGCGCAACAAACTCCCCAGCAACACGTCTCTGTCTGTTTAGTTACGAGAACTTTAATTACATCACCAGCCTAGGATAGTTCTTATAATGAAAGACTCACACAGTCGCACCAACAAACACACACACATACTCGTACTGCGTTAAAAACTACATTATTCTAATCCGGGCTCTAACCCAACTATATTTAACTTAATAAATAATACTAGCTGTCTTACGACAGCCACCGGACATAGCCTCTATGGTATTCACCGAGTCTGCTAATATAACTCGCCTAGGTTATTACGTCTGCACCCTACCTTGGTCTAAAACCAAGTCCTCCTCTCGCAGCTGAGCACCAATATCAAATAATTCCTTAGAGAGAATTAGATTACAACTCACTTACAAAATACTGCACACATTACCAGTCTAGCCTCGGGCTCCGCTTCGTGTCTCGACCGTCTGCCGAAGTGCTCCAAAACTCACTGCCTTGCTTAGACTACGTGGTCGCTACCTAACGTGGTCTTAAACCCACTAACAACTTTATAAATAATGCTCGGTCTCTAACGACAGCCTACGAACTATAACTTGATATTCATCAAGTCTCCTAGCTTAACCCGCCTGGACTCTGACGTCCTTAGCCTTTCGTGATTCAAAATCAACTGCCTCACTTGTCTTCAAATATCCGTCTCCCCCGTTCCCCACATTCCTAAAATAACCAACTTCCCACAGTTTTGCGGAATAGGTTTATTGCAGTTTTTGTGTAAAAATTCTCAATTGTTTTAAAAGGGTCCGCTTAAATTGCCTGAGTAGGTTTCATGCGAACCAGATGTGGCAGTAATAATATTCGTTGCCTTGGAACAAAGAATATCAAACTTTCGGGACGGAAGATTCAAAAGTTACAATTTATATAATTATATTGTATCATAGAACCATACTATTATGTTTTAGCACAAAACCTATTAAAGTACTTTAGCTATCTGCTTGAATAATAAAACTATCAATACAATAGTATAACTACAGTTATAGGACAATAGATGGTTACATCAATGGAAGCATTGACTATTTGCATGCCTTTGAATGGCTTATAAGTAATTTTTGTTTTAAGTATCATTCTAGTTAGGTAGTTAGCATAACTCTAGATTTCTATTTGTTAGTTACCTTACTTTCGTTATATTCATGTAAGAGCACGCTTGATCCCACTAACTTTGAGAACCACATGATTCAAGACTTAAGAGGTTCATTACTGTCTTACAATTTTAAAGAAATAGGATCTTTTATTTATTTATTAGGGTAACTGACAAGCTGTCAGACCATAAAATTGAGATTTAATGTGTTTCTAAGTGGCCCAAACCGTATGCCAATTTTAAAGTAAATATTATATTTTGTTATAAATTAGAATAAATGACACACAGTCACACGGGGTATGGTTTGGTACGGAATGGTATGGTAGACATTTTTTCCAGATAGATTTAATTGTTTTTGTTATGCATGACTGTAATGTCATTTAACATAGATAGGAAAAAGAGCTTACTCTACATCAAGAACAATATAGTGCCACCAGCTAAACTTGAATTCCTGAAATATCAATATTTTTAGTAATAAATTCCCTTTCAAATTATTATCTCGTTTGCACATTTAGCGGTTTTCAATATTAGTTTGGCTGAGCCGTCGATTAGCGGGTTCAGTAGTAAGTTATTTAATAAGGCCGCGGGCGGGCGGCGCCGACTCGCTACCTACATTTGCGGAACCCTAATTAAACTTAAAATACATAATAGGTTAACACGCACCACTATAAACATACATGTGTTAGGTAAATACGCGGATACATTCGATTTTGTACTAATGCAGATATTGTAGTGTTAATTTATTAGTATTTAGTCACTTGAATGCTCTTCTCAGAATTGGTCAGAGTAATCGATGAAGAAGTACCACGAAAATATTAGAATATCTTTTACGAGCAGTGAAATATTTTACTCAGTCTTGTCAATGCGTACCTAGATATACATAT
Organism: Xanthia togata; assembly: GCA_963853775.1. Classification (NCBI taxonomy): domain Eukaryota; kingdom Metazoa; phylum Arthropoda; class Insecta; order Lepidoptera; family Noctuidae; genus Xanthia; species Xanthia togata. Next base: position 24,488,618 of record OY970805.1, on the reverse strand, counting down.
GAGCTAATCAGGGTGCCTACTGTACCTAGACGAAAAAGTTCATGAACATAAAGGAGTACCTAAGCGAGCAAAGATTGCCAGCGCTGGTTATAGATAGGTGATTATACTGTTTCTAAAACCTCAGTTAAGGGATACTACTTTGCTAACTATACCAGTCTACTCGAAGTACTGACAATGAGCTTATGTAAACCAATGTCCGTTAAATCCTGCATTACATTCATCTTCGTACCGTCGCGTATCATCAATCAAATTCAAAATATGGACAGACATAGTTGACAATAAGTACCTATAAACAAACAATGGCGTAGCCAGACTAGTTTTTGTTCCTAGGTCACGGACCCCAGGCACAACACAGGCTTCTTAGAAATCTAGAATTATTTTAAAGTCTGTCTTTTTGGTGGGAATCCGACGTATGCGAATTTTAGAAAGTCCTGATTGTTAGGAACTGGGTTCTTTTTGTGTCACATGATTTCGGTTTGAGATATGTGTCTGCATTTTTATGTTTTGTTGTAGTTATACTTTAAGATAGTTCGCTTTGCCTTCCCAGTACGCTATTTACCATATTATGCTCACCAATCTGTGTAAAATTATAACACTGTAATCGAAACGTATTCTTGCATAGAACGTTAATTTTACTATTGCATCAGAACAATTCAGCAAATACCTAGATAATATATACGTAGATGGATAGAATACTCAATATACTCAGTACACCATACATATTAATTTTTTTTTTTTTACTAAATAATCGTCAGAAAATGTTGAAACTCTTGACAAAGGAATCGGTGGATGCTTATGTTGCTATAGCTTACAAAGAGCGCTGCTGACTATTACAATACATATTGAACTGGCCATCACTAAGAACGTTTATCTGAAATATAAACGAAATAGCCTTCTTTCTACGTATCTACCTCTACCGAAAATTCACGTAAATCCAAGATATTTTGAACACGATATCACGTAACCGTACCCTTTCCGTTCGCCGTATCAACCAGATTGGAGCTGATCCTGAACCGATCCATCAACTATGACATCACTTGGGTCTTTTTTATGTAACGACATAAAGCGGTGAGTGAGTTTCACACGGATGATTTCACCATAAAGGTTATAATATATATTTTTAGGCCTTTTTCCGAACCAAGAGAAACCTGAAATTACTTGTATAACACATTTAATCAGAGCCGCCTGTAAAATTGCTCTGGGCTTAAAGGTATTGTCAAAAAAAAAACTGCCACCATTCCCGCTTAGCCCTGCAGCAGTGGGATAAATGAGCAGCTCAGCTATGCCGCTGACCCCGCTCCACAGCAGCCAACGGCTAAGCTACGCACGTGTAGCTTCGTTTTGTATAAAATCGCTGGCTGGTAAGCAAATGAACCGCGCAGCAAACTTCTCCGTGAACATAGTAAGTTGCTATGAAAGACGTCCACGAAGAGGCGTGGACGAAGTGTCGTTATGTTAAGTCGTTTTTTTTTGTCACCCAATACACTACAATAAAATTAAATATGAAGAAAGCAACATTGGTATCTCTTTTAGAGTGGATTAGTACCTATTTGCTAGAAGTTTTGCACAGCGGCCATAGCAAAAGTCTTTGAGAAACGTACGTATATAGGCTTTGATTGATATTCGACTCGATATAGAGACTAGGCATCAAAGCATGTCTCTATGCAAACGTTTGTATGTATTCAGTCAGTCGGATTGCGTTCAAACTGCAAAATGCGTTTTGTATTGAGTTGGCTTTTAGCTGGGCCTTTGTGGGACGGTATTACGTGAATAACAATTTTCATTTGCAGTTGGAGAATTCTCCCTTTTCATCGCAGGAATAACACCCCGTAGGTCGCACGTCAGTTGTAACTTGAGTTGGCCTAACATGGTACATACAGAATTTAAATAGAATAAGAGGCCAGGTTATACTGGTTCAGACACCACTGCCGTGCGGGTTACTGTAGGTACCACCAAACTGGTGACTCTGGCGTGATCATTAATATATATAATCTCTATCTATGTTACACTTTGCCTCCAGACACACACGATGTCGGTAAGTCTACCATTCGAAAACTATTAGGACCAAACTATTAGGTTCAAAAGAACTTTTAAGCACCAAGGGGCGAGTAGAGGACCATTACGGCTTTATCAACGTCAACGTGACTTATGTTGAACGAAAACATCGCGAGGAAATCTAGAATTATTGATGGTCTGAAATCGCCAACGCAGCAACGAGCGGGCTTGGTGTTCAATACTAAAACCCCACCGGTGTTGGTGGTGGTGTATACCAATGTCCTTCTGCACACCAGCACACCTTATACAAACTATGTTTGAGCATTCCAAATTATACGCTAAAATAAATAAATAAATAATTTATTGACCGCAAAAAATATTAACATTTAACAACCTTATTGCGTAAAAAGAAATTTGTAGGCTATAATGAAAATAATACAACTTTTTAGCATCTGTAGCCGAACTAGGTGAAAAAATTGTATCTTGGCATACAGTGGCAACCCCTCTGACAATAGACTGAACTTGACTTGGCTGATACTTTAGTAAATAAACTCACAGTTCTAACGCTCTAACAATATAGTTCAAAGTTAAAAAACTAAACTTTCCGTCTCAATTCCCGACCACGTGCCAAAGTGTAGTTAAGGCTACAAGTGCCTGTACTCTGCTGTCCCCATTAGTCGGTAGCGGGCACAATTTTTCATAGAACACTACTTTGTACCTGGACAAGAACGGGTATAAATTAATTATGAGCCAACATGGACGTCGAACTGTGTGTACCAGGATATAGGGCATTGTGGGCTGTGGATGTGGCAATGTGACTGCCTTATTGTTTTGTCAGTACGTTCGAGTTGCTTACAGTGATAAATGTTCGATTTAATTAGATTGGTTACAGCTGTAGTGGAAATCATGTCATTTGGTTTTAATAGGTTTTTATTTTTATTATTTTATTTTACTTTTATATAGATTCTATTCTTTTAGATTTAGTGAATGTGAGAACTTTGTAGGCTTAACAGACTGTAGATCTGTCGACCATTTTCTATCTTGCTAAGTACCTGGTACTTGTTGATAGGCCTACACTGTCCTCTCATACCTGTTAACACTGTAATTTTAAAACATTGTAAATACCATTTAGCTTCTGAAGTTTCATAAGTGCCCTTGTAGGTTTATGTGAAAAAAAAAAAATGGTTTTTTTTATTTTTTTATGTGGTCTATGAATAGGGCATAAACTTTCAACACTAAGCGAGAGCACTCATCACAGTGGTACAGCTTAGTAGGGTTCAGACTCTCATTTTCGAAAATACCCTGGAAAACTTAATGTATCATAGATAGATGAGTAATGATGAGGTAGATAGCCAATAAACTAACCAATCCTTGGTAAGTTTATTTGCTATCTACCTCATCTCACCCAAGGTGTATGATTCTAGAGCGACTCGATTTGGATTATTATCCACTACACGTTATGAAAAAAGGTGTTTTTTTTTAACTTGCTGTTAATGTTACAGGAAAGTCTACCTTTCCCCGTCTTCTTTCTACTAAAGGCATATAATCAGCCTATAATATTCCCACCGCTGGGACACAGGCCCAATCCACCATGTGGGGCAGTGCGTGTTGGGGGATAATGGACTTAACGCGAAGTACAAAAAACTGTCTGAAATCCGTCGAAATCAAAACCCGCCTCAAATTCTGAAACTAAACTTGTGTAAAAAAGCAACATCCACTCCTTCTGACTCGTTGCGCGCAATCAACTAACAAAGTGAAGTAATTTGATTGGTTCGCAGTGGACGCTGCAAGAACAAGAATTTATTTATACAAATCATTGCATTTGTTTAATTAGCGCCGGGCCGTGCCGTACCGTGTCGCGGTCGGACCCTAGTCGCACACAATCACATCTAATTAGTTGCTTGTATGTGCACTTTTGACACTCGGTTGGTTTTGCTTTGCGGCTCTTCTGGGATCGGAAAGTGGCTGAAACTGGAAAATTCGTTGGTTTTAAAAATCACGTGTTGCTTTTTGGAGTTGGTTAGTTTCAGCCACTGGATTTGATTTTGAGGTTTAAGTGAAACCAGTGGTTAAGGCACCTTTTATGGTCTTGGGTTGAAAAAATTCGAAATACTTACACTTAGTAAGGACTCACCCCAAGCTGCCGACACAGCCCTCACTAAAGTAGTTCAATTCTAATGGTCATTCCTATTAAGAGTCTTAAATAACGCAAACCAATTCTTCAAACCACTAACAAGCACACTGCGTACAATTTTATTACCCACTCTACTAAGAGGCGATATCTCACCCTTGGAAGCTGACTTATTCTCTCTACCCGTTCACAAAGGTGGTCTAGCAATCTCCGCTTTATCAAAAATGACAAATATAAACTATGTATATTCAAAAAAAGGTTGTACAATCCTCTCAAGAGCTTTGATAGAAAATACATATAGGTATAGACCTCTCTCAACATCATAAATCCCTTTAAGATGCACTAAAACAAAGCCGCAAAGAAGGTTCGTCATCTAGAGTATATTTTTCTTTGCGGCTTTTCACCACCTTGTCACTTTGTCACCACCTTGGTTAAACTCTCCCCTATCAAGAGAAGAGCGATTGCACGATCAATTTCGACAAAAATGAAAACAAAATCCTCCAACTGGCTGTCGGTCATACCAACTAAGAAATACCATTTCGATTTATCCCCTTATAGAAGAAAGAAAGAAGAAAGAAAATACGTTTATTTGCGGTAAACATGACGCAAAAAAGAGGTTACACAAAATAAAAATAGAAAAGGTTGCGGGAAACATGCGTCACATCCACGCAAAACGGCTATCGCTCAGCATTATGCTGCGACCCTATGCACGACAGAGCCCCAGCGCTGGTTTTCAGCGACAACCGGCGCCGACGTATTGACGTCGTTCGGTGCAGCAAAAAACAATAACTATAATATAGAGTTCAGAGACGCACTTGCATAACGTTACCACAGATTACCAGTCTCTATGCCAAAATCATGTGATGGCTGTGGCTGCGATGATTTTAACGATGATCATGCTCTATGTTGTAAAATGGGTGGTCTAATAACAAGTCGTCACAATGAAATTAGGGATCTATTCTGCGACTTATGTCAACACGCATGGGGAAACGTAGTCAAAGAACCCATAATCTCCAAAGGAGATTGCGGACTGCGCGGAGCCCTTTCCTGCCGAGGCGTTTAGAATGCTCAGAGGGCGGCGTTATTTGATATCCGCGTACACATCGTGTGACACTGACGCTCCTTCTTATATTTCCGCCCTGTCGCCTTTGTACTAAAATCCACCGAAGAAGAAAAAATAAGGAAATGTTCAAACGCTTGTGAAATGCGTCATGCGACATTCACACCCTTTGCTGCATCTGTTGACGGAATATTTGCCCCACAAATGTCTACCTTCGTAAAACATCTTGGAGCTACAATCGCTGACCACTGGAATAGGCCCATGAGCGTAGTGATGGGTTGGTTATCATCCCAAAAATCCGTGCCACTAGCATGTCCATTTGCGGCACAAGGGATACATTTTAACCAATAGCCAAGTTTTTCGGCTTTGACGATGGAGCAGCCCTACCTAGACAAGACTGATGTGCATGTGGCCGATGAACAGACTGAGAAGACGTCGATTACAATAATAAATCGCGATAGAAAAATGAGCTTGTGTTGTTATGTTACCTATGTTCTGATGATGTTAATAAATTTGAGATAGTGGCACGAATTATGTATGTGTATTAAATTTGCAATTCATACAATAACAACAAAAAAACATTGATTGACCTTTCGACCACAGTAGTTCAAAGTTACATCCAAATAAAAACTCATACAATTTCACCCCGCATTCCCTTCAAAGCCAACATGTAAAGAGATAAAAAGCTTCATACATGCCGCTTGTCCGTGATCAATATATCAAACGAAAGGTTATCGGGATGTCGTCGGTAAATCATACCGCATGCCAATACTCAGAGTACACGTTAGAGCCGCCATGTTGGCTAATTCTACGTCACATCCCTCTCCTCCGGGGACCTGGGGTGAAGTACAATTGTATGAATATTATTGTGGGAATTTTCAATGAATAGTTTTTTATGGATTTTGTGTTGATAGTAAGTGCATAAGTTTAGTTTAAGTTATAGGTATAATATGTACAAGGTTATACGATTAATGATTCTCAAGTTGTTACCAATTTCATGTATGCTGGGATCTTAAAATGTGGTAAGTATGTACAACTAATGATTTGATAACATCTGTTTGGTAGCCAAAAATATTTTCTTTGCTTCGTTGCATTTAATATAGCGCCAATAAATAGGGAGTCAAAAACTACAGCAACAAGACATTCGGAAACTTTCATGAAACCCAATAGCCGTAACATGATGTGTATTTCAACTGCCTATCATCATATCCGTGTGTTTATCACAAACATAACAGAACTGTAATTCCCCCAAACCGACACATGAACTACCTCGATTACGCACAGTTCAAATACTTTTATTATTTGCGCGGCGGTGCGCTCGCGCGTTACTAATCTTCGGCAATGTTCGGCAATATTCGGTAGTGTTCGTGTAAAAAATGTTCCTTCTTTATTAGGGCGGTGGCTCGCGGTCGAGTGCGATAGTTCGCAACTACTGCCCCAACTGTACATAGATTAGGGGAGAAATTACGCAGAAGCGGCGGATTAGTGGGGATGAAACCACTAGTTTGGTGCTAGTTTCGGAAACAAAATCTTTTTTTTTTGTTTGTTTTGGATTTGGGATTGCATGTTGCATACCTAAATACCTATTAATCGCATCGTCTGAATCTGCATAATGTTGCGTTGCTACATACTGGACGCAAGCTCCATCGAGCACTCCTGCTAACACACCCATTATCCAGGATAGGCACAATAATACCATCGACACAACTGTCCCCTCTACAATATTTAGCATCCTTAGCACATGGCTGTCCAAAACAAGCCGGGGGTAAATGAGCCGCGACCCATTAGCTTCAAATTGTCCGTGGCAGACAACTGCCCGTCTATTTATGTAGCTGACCTCTCTGCTTACCCTACTATTGGCCTTTACTTATGATGTACTGGACTGACTTGTGTTTACGCAGGAGGATTGTGAAAAAGTTGTGGAAGAAACTTCCTTGTATTCTCTACACAGAGTTTTCTATGATATCGGTGAGGCAAACAGTTATGGAAGTTGGCTTTGTCTTGGACGATAAAGCACGTATTAAAAGTTAGTACGGTAGTCAGCTACATTGTATTGTGAATTGTGATACTTTGAATATTATATTAATCAGTTTGAAGGTATTATTTTTTTTCTTTTTTTGTTGTGGTTATTAATAACAATGTTCGAATATTGATTCAGCTTAAAATTTGAAAGTCTCATGTGCCTATATTTTCAATCACACCCGTCCAGTCCAGGCACAAATAAGTATGGAGGTCGCACTTCCTCGGAACAACTCGCCTGCAACGAAAGGGAACGATAAGTTTACAACTAATGATGAAGATATATATTTTTTTTATTGTGTCGACAATGTTCTTAGATTAATGTTGTACTTGACTTACTGACATTAATTACAGCATGTTTATTCATCAACTAGAGAGAGGGAAATGATAACAAATATCTTTTCATTGACTAACAAATACATAAGAAGCAGCTGAAACTCTTTATGAAATGTCTCTCTTATTATTTTATTAATATGATAGTGAAATTAATGTATACAGTCACAAAGCTATGGTTAAAGTCCCGTTGTACCCATTTCTCAATTGATATTGACTTTTATATTTTATGCGAACTGAAAAGCAGCTGGTACTATTACTTTTTAATTTTACACGTACATTCGGCTGCGGCGTGGCTTCGTGGCTAGTTTGACAAATTGATAGAAGGAGTAAGTACTAAATATAGATCGAGTACTTATTAGAAAAGAAAGAAATAATATTTATTTGGAAATTATATACTCGTACCTACCTAATTATGGAGATGGTCCAGCGCAGAGAGTATACGTTAGTAGTTAGTGTACCCAGGATTTTGTAATTTCTATATTTAAAAGAGTGTCCTTGGAGTTTCTTGCCCGTTCTTCTCCATAGAGATCTACGTTTTGGAATGGGCAACTAGCTTCAACTTTCTGACTAACTGACTGACTATTTGACAGTTCAAAAGTGCCTGTAAATGGTTTAATTGAAATAAATGCTTTGAGTTTGAGTTTGAGTTTTGAGTATGTACGAGGACGTAGGTTCGAAACTAAGCATGCACAAAGTTGTGTTTTAATTGGTAGGCATAGCTTGTTCACTCTGAAATGTCGCGCCCCACTACCGCATTACCGCATTCCCATGTGCGTAAAATTCGGTAGTGGGGCGCGTCTTTTCAGATTGGACAAGCCTTACCTACTTTCGATAGCCGATATCAGACGCTGCGATTGAGTGAATGGTTCACTCAAGTGAATGTTCATTTTTGTTTCATTCTACGCTCACAACGACAAAATTTCATCTGCTCCTTTCATTTTATTTTTCAATCATTCAGGAGCGAGTGAAAGATGTGGAGTACCGAAATCCAACTGGTCTGATATCTGCTTTACTTACCTTGAAGGCACCCATCGTAGTTAATAGCCTACATGCAATAACCATAGCTACGAGCTGTTGTGATCAATGTTTCTTTGCTGCATTGAAAGACTTAAGAGGGCCCTTCCCGGCCCGTCTATCGACAACGCGAGCATGTTCGAAAAGCTTGTTGTTTCATCAAGCGCAAGTGATAACTACTAACAAGCAAGTGAGAACGCGATAACATTGTACGAAAAATAGTGTGTAGAAATTTGTTTCAGGAAATACGTGTTTTTGAGTAAGCCTTACAATCTTTTAAAATGAATGTTTGTCATTTAGTCTCTTCATTACATGTGCAAGGTTTCTATGTAGATGTTTTCTTTACTTTTACTATTTATGAGTACATTATGACCGGCCAAAGTTCAGGTGAAATCTGTGCAAAAAAGCAGATTTTCGGAGGCTTATACTAAATTTGTTTCTCAAATTTTCTATATTTTGCTTTCATAGAATCTTAGGTATAGTCCACAATATTCATATTAGTTACAAAAAATCAAATAAAGATGTGTTCCAACGCCATAATCACGTACGAGCGTTTGTATGAAAAGTATGACGGGTTGGCCGCTCTTAATAACTGTTCTCTCATTCTTAGTACTGAGTAAGTAATACCAGTACACAGGATGGTTATCATTAATTTCAAAAGCGAAATCGTGTCCAATGATTAGCGATAGCTTTCGGTACACCACCTGTGCTTAGCTGCCGTCATAATAACTAATTATGAAATATAATTAACACAAGCTCTTATAAGCTGTTTATTGGTCCTCTAATCTACTACATGGGCTACTTATTACCCGGACATTTTTATTGGTCGCGCAAGTCGTAAACTAATGGAACATCTGACAGTTACTGTTGTAGTACTAAATAGACAATGTTCGAGTTACCTGTCACACGTTTGTTATAACTTTGAACAGAGTGTGGTTTGTTTTCTCTTGGAACAAAATACAATTTATCAAACCTTCAAAATTAAAAGGTGGGGGCATCGATTGGAAGAATTTGCATTAACTTTTTTCTTGCAGTCAGGGAAATTAATACTAAGTAAATTGACTACCAACAGAAATTGTCCGTATGTTCAAATCACAACTGTCATTCTATGACAGTTTTATGAAATGGCTATAACACGGTGTACCGACGTAGCGTGTCAATTTGCTTGACAATTAATAATCATAGGTCCTACCTAATTTGTCACTTATGTTTTTTACGAGAAATTTGTTTTTCTCAAACATGCTTGGAAATTCGAGCATTATTTTGAAAAACTTCTTCGAGATAAATCGAAGATGCTGTATTGGTCAAATACATTCGAGCGCCCGGCTGGCAATGTTTGTATGAAAATCTATAATTATCTGTCGTGTTTGGCGGCCGAATAAATTACTTTGAAAAAATAGTACATTACTGTTGCGGTCTGTTGTATCGTATTTTTTATCAAATAATGCGCGGAAATTCATACTAATTAAAAGTTAACTTATCAAATATTTTATTTAAATTTAAATTTAGCTTGTCAATAGAGCTGTTTAAAGTAAAAAGATAAACAAATTAACATATTGGCGCGTGAAAAATTATCGTTGTTCGTCATTGATTCTGGAATTTATAATTAACTAGCGTTTTCACCCGCATAGGTCTCGAACCCGTGGGAAATCGGGACCAAAAAAACCAATGTTCCAACGTAGATCTTGGCCTACCATTGTAAAAAAATTCATCCATATCCGTTCAGCCGTTTTAGCGTGAAAGCGTAACAAACAAACCAACAAATAAACTCATTTCGCATTTATAAATAAATAATTAAAATCATTTTAATTCGGACAACTAAGAGATCCATAAATTGTTAGTAACAGGTTTGCACTTAAAACACTATTGTTAGTAACTTAAACTAAAGACGAATTCATGAGAAGACCTCCCATCAACTCGACACCGAGAAATGGAAACTATGTTAGAAGAGTTCTCACAAATTGCCTTATTATGGGCGAGGAAGTATCTGCCACCACAGCCTTCAGGATGCTATTGTGACTGCCCCTGGTTCTGCTCAGAAGTGAGGCCATTTTATTGCAGATGATGGCACGAAATCTATCAGTATGGTTTACCACGAACAGTAATGAGAAACAAAGAACATAATTTATAATATTGTACTTAGGATTAAGATTTACTTAGTTTGAATTGGTCATGCTCGCAACCGGCGTGCGTGTATGACCGGATGTATGAACGTAAACGAGGCAAAATGAGTATGTAAGGATCGTAGCAGGTGGCATTCTGTAGTTTCTGCCCATGGGAAGAAGGTGTGAGTTTATGTATGTATGTAGTTTGAATTTACGCGCGTTATTTGAGAAAAATACTAATACAAGCCTTGCCGCAAACAGGCTTTGATGGACTCACGTATGTGTGTTCAGGTTCATCCATCAATGCCCCTTTTGCAGGCCGTCCAACAAAAGAACAATTTCATTTCATAACATAATAACAGTGTAGTAACTCTTGCTGGCGCAGTGGTTTATTGAATTCATGCATAGAGAATGCATCAATCCATTCATCCAAAAATGCATGGCCTGTGATTTGTCCAACAACGACGTTTGTATGCACCTCCATCAAAGCCTTCACAATACAATAAATGCTGTATAAAATATGAGCCAGTATGGACGGGTCCATTGAGCACCGGCTACCGGCACACGAGTTGTGGCCAGAGCATGAATTAATAACTGCTGCAATTAATATAACAAGGCTCGATGGCCGCACTCCACGTATTTATTAAGAAACCTATAAATCATTACAATGCGTAGGGCTGAGAGACTTTTGAGGCGGTCTTAATATTATAATAACGAACTGCACAACATAAAAAATGCCATGGATACCTAGTGCCAACAAAGGATTAATAACATTTTTTTTTTTGATCCTTTGGTACAGATTAGAGATGTTCGGACTAGTCAGCAAATAGTCGGTAAAGCCGACTATCCGGCCACTTTCGTAGCGCTGACTATCCGGCTACTTACTTTGTATGTATTTCTCAATAAAATGTTTATAGGAGGAATTAAATTAAATAAAAACTTGATTTATATTTTTATTTTAGAACTAGCACTGCTCGCGGCTTCGCTCCCGTGGTCTTTCCTCTCTATTCTCTCTATTTTTCCCGGGATAAATAACGAGCTATAGCCTATGTTACTCCCTGAAACCTAAGCTTTCTAATAGTAAAAGAATTTTTCAAATCGGTCCAATAGTTTCGGAGCCTATTCAATACAAACAATCAAATCTTTCCTCTTTATAATATTAGTATAGATCTGTTTTACAAATTTTGAAATGTAAAGCAACCTTTCCTTTGTTAATCAGTCTATAAAATTCGCTTACTTACTTACTTTAATCACTTACTTTACTTATATAAAAAGAAAAGATATTATTTATTTATTTATCTCTCTTTCTGTATCTTTACAGATCTTCGACCTAATTCAAAATATTTATGAATATTTCTTCTTGATCGTGATCGGATTGGCCGACTAGTCGGCCGCTTTACAAACGATTACTCGGCTAGTCGGCACATCTCTAGTACAGATACAATGGTATTACAAAAATGGCGATTTCCCTATGATGTGGGAGTTGGATAGATGTGTAGGTGTTGTGTTGGTAGGTATGTAGATGTTCTTATCCTGAGGTCACCGCAGGCTAGGATAACTTACCTTTTTGTACCCTTTTGGACGACTACGAATCAAACCAAACACTGAAATTTTAATCCTGAAAATGGTACAGAAGGTTGTGGTGGCATGCGGTCGTTATGTACCTATCCGACAATTTTAAATTAGTGACTCGCACAGCTGCAGATTGCTAGAGTTTAATACATATAACTGTTAATTTATATGGTGCAGGTACATAATAAATAATATATATTCTATTATATGTAGAATTTTAAGTTCCAATCCAAAAAAATCTGTTGCTGATCGTTAGACTTCCAAAAGCTCCAGTAATGGAAGGATTGCCATAATTACCGCACTTGCTGGTTTCATTATAGTAAAAAAAGGCTTTTACAAATAAACACTGGGTTTTCTTTTTTTTCTCGCGTCATCCAGTATCACATTTGGCAGCCCTACCTCCGCCTGGGCCGGCGGGACGCACCCCCATTAAGGGGGTATTCCGCAGAAATTACTGGCAATACATCATCGAGATGTTTTTAATAAGCGCCAGTCTTGCCAGCCTCTTGACAGACTACCTTGTTCAATGGATTGTTTTCAGTCTTCTGTATGAAGTATTGGTGTAATGTATCGCGTGCTGTCTGTTTTGTTATTGCTAACAATGTGTGTATTTTTTTATCGGTATATTTTATGGTTGTTTCATGTTGAATGATACACTTAAAAATGCAAGTCCTTAACCCAATGTTCAATTTCTGGTTTAAAAAAAGGATCAGATTACAGTGGCGAGGCGTAAAAAAAAAATGTTATGATGTCACTTCAACTTTAATCGTGGCCGCGAAAGGTTGCTTCTTTTTTACCTAAAAAAATAACGGTGTCAATAAACCGTTTCATTAAATTCCTATTTCGATCTACTTTTCTATTATGAGCTTCATGCAAAATAATCCGTCAAGCAACAATCTAAAACTATTAATGCCGCCATCCTAATCTTGCTGATCGTACTACGAGTAATTACTTTTCAAAACTACTCTAAATAAATAATTTCAACTTATTAAACTATCAACTTACCCCAAATACCTAATAACAACGTACTTTATCTTTCACTAATCTCTAAACACATAAACACTATCTTAACCACTGTTAATATACCTACAAACAAAAATTACTACTACTAGTAATGATAAATTACTAATGAATTCAATTTATACTGTGCGAACAAAATGCAAATTAACTAATTATTTGTACAAGTTATATGGTTCTAATGCGATTACGTCAAAAAGATCCACACATTGTCAATCGAATGATGAATGTTATGATGTCCGAACTCCGAGCCGAACGTTTTACGAAATTCAACGAAAATAACCGAATTTCAGCAATAGCTCTTTTTCGTTTTTCGCTCACACACGCGCGTTTTCTCCTACTGTCCCTATAGTAACTCGTGAAAGATCAGCTTACAAGGCTGCAAAGAAACCGCGGTGTCACGTGACCGAAGTGACGTCAAGACGGACGCGCCTACAAGTTATTTTCGACCGAATTGTTTTGTTGATGGGATATTTAAAAAAAATGTAGGCGTTTTGTAATGTTTTAATTTTATGGTATATTAAATACTTGAAGTCTGACAACCAGTCTTACCAAGGGGTATCGTATTACCCAGTTACTGGGTTGTGGAGGTCAGATAGGCAGTCGCTTCATGTAAAATACTGGTATTCAGCTGCATCCGGTTAGACTGGAAGCCGACCCCAATATAGTTGGGAAAAGGCTAGGCAGATTGATTGGTATATTAAATACTTATAGTGTGACTATTCAATGACGATAGAGTGATTGTGTTCCGAATTTCCGAAGGGAAGTCGGTAGGAATCGGGTTGTTTGAAGCCGTCACCCCTGCACTGTTAGATTAAAGATAATGTCTGCACTTCCCTTTTTATATTCAAATTATCCTAAAGATAATTCTGTCTTTTTAACTATAACAAAAATGAAAACGGACTTCGTTTGTTAGGGTTCCGTAGTAAACCAGGAACCCTTATAGTTTCGCCATGGCCGTCTGTCTGTCCGTCTGTCCGTGGCTTAGCTCAGAGACTGCTAGTACTAGAAAACTGTAATTTGGCATGGGTATACATATTGATCACGCCGACAAAGTGGTAAAATAAAAACAAGAAAAAAAAATCGTTTCCTCTTTCCCATTGTGTGGGATGTCGTTGGAAAGGTCGTTCAAAAACATTGGGGTGTGTGAAAACTATTTTTCAATTCAGGGATCCGTTTGCGTTTTGTTAAATGGTTATAAGTACTTGGATTTCTGAAAAAAATCACAGCAGTAGTATATATAACGTAGTTAAAAGGAAAACTATCACGGCTAAGTAGGCTTTACAGGTTAACGCGTAATAATTTACCAACCTGATAATGTTAAGTTTGTTCTTGGGATGAAGTCATCCCAACAACGGAACCCTTCATTGTGCGTGGTCTGACCCGCACTTGTACACGGTTTTTCTTGGTTAAGGTTATTCTAAAGCAAAAAACCGCAAAGATAAGTCAAATACTCCACTGTTAGCATTTTCCGTGGGCGAACAATCGCGTCCATCTATCTGTAGCGCTTCAATACACGCGCTCAATGCGACGTCACATAAAGGCCATCGTCCACCGCCCATCGTTCAAAACGACCAGCATTCGCAAAAAGCGCCGATTTAATTGCGGACGCTTCTTTGTCCCATTGTACTCCGTTCTCACTTAAATATCACCAGCACAACCTTGTTTTTGCACACCATTAACAAATTTTCAACCTTATTTTGTAAGCAACAAAGTTGGGACTGCTGAAGTTCAGGTGTGGTTCTAGGGTTGTCGCGCATTAAAATTACAATGAAACATGGTTGGACGAACCGATAGTCGACGGCAGCGAAGTGGTCGATTATGTAAATGTAGTGAATTCGTAACGCATCGCCCCTGATTTATATCGAGCGATTCCTTTTCTAAAAAGCTTCGTATAATTTTAATTGACCGTTATTGGTTTCTTCCGTTATTTGGAAATCAATTGAGACGTTATAAGAATGTTCGATAAAATAATCTCGAGTGATTTAAATGTAGCTTGAATTGGAATTAGAAAATACATACAATAGTACCTACCTATATGGTGATTTGTAGTGTTTTTAAAGTAATTTGGTAAGATTTATGTGAGTGCAAGCAAGTGTTTTAAATTGCTTACTTCCTGTAATTTTATATGGTATGCTGTTGTTAACGGTAACTACACGTTCCTTAGCAATAATGATTAATTTATAAATTGATACATCGGTCATTGTGCCTCCGAATTTGGGAAACGAATAAATTGTAATCAAATCAAATTGACCAGTTCGAACTTAATTTATTTTAAAACGTAAAATAGGTAATTCATGACCAGCTTCGATGTTACCAACGTTAACCTACTGGGTTGCATTTAATTCTACTAAAAAACAATGTAGAAACGAAAACCATAATTAAATACAGATTTATTTATTTAAAAAAAACTTGTTTCACATTTAATGACTACATACTTTAGACTACTTTAAAGTATTTACCACAGATTCAAAGAGTACTATTAATCACTGCGGGACTCACAGTTGTCACCCTCACCCACCGCAAGTCGTTCATACGTTGATACGATGATTAGCGACAATAAGACTCGGCTATAGTTTCTGCGAACTCATTGATAAGTGATGAATGTGGCCGGTGCGCCGGCGCTGCTTTTTTGATGAGCGCTTTGAACTTTATAGTCGGAGAGACAGAGAACTCAAGTAATTAAATAAGAATCGTTTTGGAAATTTGGTAAAACACTTAAGAGATCTATTAGGATTACTACTATTGAGTGTTAGGATTAACAGACAAATACCAAGTGTCAGTCAGGCGTGGTGAGGGACTCCCAGAATTGACGTGAGTTTGTAATCAATAACTACACGATCTGCACGGTTATATATTAGAATAAATAAAGAAATATGTATATATAAAAACCAATATTATGAATGCAAAAAAAATATACTGAAATGGATCAAACCACTTACTTATAACGAAACGGAAGAGCTCTTGAAACCCACGATATAACCTATACTCTCACACAGGCACACATACACACAACACATACACATACTCGCACACATGCACCCTCACACTCACACACATTCACTCACACACACAAACTATGCTTATATGCCAGGCTTGTCTACTTACCTAGGTTAAATATGTTATTAGTATTTTCTTACTTTTGTTATGGAAGAGCGGAGTCTTCTAATACAGGCATTGTTTGCTTAAAGGAAGGCTCCAATCACAAAATAATTGTTGTAATCTTGTGGAAGAAATAAAAAAAATTGTTTTTTTTTTTTTTTTTTTTAACTACTCATTTCTCCCTGCATGGCTTTCCCTGCTATAGCTATGCAAATCATAGATGCTGTAAATTATATTATCATTGCTAGCATAGCATTATTATTACTACCATATATAATCTATAAAATACAGTTCGCGTCAAATAACTTTACCGCCCTGAAGTTAGGTTGCGCATGCGCGCTGGCATGCGCGCTACTGTTTTATAAGTAAGATTGACTACTGCGCAGTCATTTGTAGCCTACTTCAGAGCGGCACATATCTACCCTAGCTCCTGTACCTATAACAACAAAATTCGCGAGCATTGCATGCACATCCGTCGATTAACTAGTCGTAATTATAACAACGATTATCATTGCTCAACATCCACGCACATCCACAGACATCCACAGCACATCCAGGTGTCCTGTAATTGCTTCTTAACGCGCTCGGCATCCACAAAGCAAACTTTGTAATTAGCGCCAAATTTATTGCTTCCGTTGACACTAAATCTTATAAAATTTGGCTTTGAAATGTTAATTTTTAGGGTTCTGTGAAACTAGGAGCTTTTATCAAATGTTATATTGTTTGCATAATGTAATGTGTATGTTGTGTATTTGTAATGTATGTTGTTTAGTAGAGTTCATGTGTGAAGGTTTAGAAAATTGCTAGCGTTTAGTAGAGTAATAGAGTTTAGTGTAAAGCAAGAGCTTAGTAATTATTAGGTACACTTTAGTTACCGCACTCAGATAGGTAAGTAAAGTGTGAGTGTTACGTAGAGTGCAAGAGTTGATTAAATGCGATGAGCGATGACATAATATGCATAATATTTTAGATTAACTAGCGTGTTTATTTTATTTTATTTTTGTCTTATTTTACGAGTATGATTTCTGTTTATGCTGCACCGGTTCGACGTCATCACGTCAACGCCGGCTGTCACTGAAAACCAGCGCTGGGGCTCTGTCTCGCATAGGGTCCCAGCATTATGCTGAGTGATGGCCGTTTTGCGTGGATGTGACGCATATTTTCCCTCAAATTTGTTTTTAGTGTTTGTTCCTTTGCTTGCGTCATATGTACCGCAAATAAACGTATTTTCTTTCTTTTTCTTTTCACCCAGTTTGCGTAACGCGTTTCCAATCACAATCCGATGGATTTTGAAGGAAGCTCCTAATCCATTGCTTCATAGGTTTACAAAATTCGTCTATTCAACAACATAAATAATGCAATGGATGTGGTTCAACTGTCAAAATTAAAGAAAATGCCATTGCAAGTGTGTTACAGATCGCGGCACGTTAATTGAACTATGACCTTAAATGCGCAAAAAATATTTTCGGGTCTCAATCGAAGTATAATTATAGTTTTACGTGCGCGTACGACCGCCATTGTGGTTCAACTGACGTGCCGCGATCTGTACGCAATGACACGGGACACCGCTGGCCATCATCACATGTTTGTCATTGTCTGTTTACTAACGTGCAATTTTCTCGGTATGTAATTTTAATTTTCGTTACGAACTGCCCTGCTTCTGGGAATTTGGGTTCATCGCTAATATTTAAAATACGTGTGCCATTACCTTTTAGGAATTTAAAATTTACAGTGTCTTTCGAAAGTTGTTGTGTTCATCAACAATTAATTAGTATCGAAATGTTGAACACTCATTTTGGATTGTTAATTTGGCAGATGTTTTGGATCTCATATTTAATTGGCTTTTAGTAATGTTATAGAATGTGGGGTGTTGCAACTGAGTTGAAATAGTGAGAATAGTGCTCTAAATGATGCTTCAGAATTTGTGAATGGTTTTTTAGCAATTTTTGCCGAACGTTTTCGGAGTAGCTCGTGGCTACATGATAACAGCCGCACGGGTCGATAGAAGGTTGCTACGCTTGCCGCGGTCGGTTCGTGGATGGGTGACTCATTACATATCGCGGTTGTCAACCAGTCTTACCAAGGGGTAGGTACCTATCGTGTTATCCAAGGCAATTATTATGAAAGAACTTTGGAAGGCAAAGGACGCAAACTGTAAAAATAATTAATGTCGGTAATTTTAGATAATTAAACAAGAGACGCGTAAATACAAATTATTGTGCGGTAGTGAGCCGTGTCCACAGCATCCACTGTGGCAACACTGTTAAAGTAAAAAATATTAATATTGTAAGAAACTCGTATTTTCATTATGGCAACTAAATGTATTATTTTACTTTAGCAACACTTAGAAATAACGGTTATGGTATCGATATTTCTGTGTGGGTCAAAAGTCGTTTTAAATGGTAAAATGAAATGTATGGTCAGTCGTCGTTTGATTGTGAAATAGTACAGTTAAAATAGGATTCAAAGTATTATTAGCAAGAACATTGTGTTTTTATTCTAAGTCAAAGAAATCACGACACAATCATATTATAAGTTGGGGGATTACATCGCTGATAAAGTTGTTTGGCTCAACGCTGGTCCTGTTCCATAGGGGCTCCAAGTAAAAATCTGGTATTGAGCTGCATTCGGTTAGACTGCAAGCTAACCCCAACATAGTTGTGAAAAGGCATAAGACATAGCGGTGTAGTATATGTATACCTGCCGTGCCTACAATTTATGTGATATTATTCACACTGATGTATCTGTTGTGATCCTAGGCGGATATTGGTGCAACCAATCCTCCGCGGCTATCGGATACTGGATCGTAACGCAATGTGCCGTAAGTTATTACGAAGTTAGATCTGCCGACGTAAGCTGGGTTTCTCTAGTTGATATCGATTTTTATGTAGTACATACTTTTATGCAGATAATAGGATCCGATCGATCTACTCTGCTTCATTGCTGGACATGTCTATATGTTCCCCACAAAAACACATATTCTATCCATGAAAGCATGCATTCAACTAAACTTGTAAGTAAGTAGCTGGCTAATGATAAACATAGTTCGATTTATCACAAAATGAGATCTAACTTTAGAACGAGCTGGTTTTTGTTTTTACAAACAGTCAACTTAAGCGTGATGTACACGATGCGATTAAATACCTGTGGCATACTACAAGTTCAAGCAACATTAAAGTTATTTGTTGCATCAGTTTTATTGTATGCCACAGGCGCGAAACTAGCATCGTGTAAATGGGGCCGTATCGTACTAAGTTTAGGCTAAGGTCAGTTTTAAATAAAAACTGTATTTCGATCACATTAAGGTTTTATTACAAAAACTGGCTCAATCGTTTAAACCGTGTCTAAATAGAAAAAACTTACTCTAAGAAGGCCGACTGACTTCAAAGTTAATGTCGGATTATACTCCTATACAAATACAATTATTTCAACAGATTCGCTATAACAATAATCTGCGGAGTGTGGCGACAATCAATCAGGGATGCTAAGACAGCAGGGCATCAGTTCGCCATTACTCGCCCCGGACAAGCCTTGGGGAGGCCCGGGCAAGGACGGGGACACCCGGGCAATGTCGGGGAAGAAATGGGCTATATTGAACAGTTGCGTGAGATGCATAGGGGTACATGCGTAACACACTTACAATGGCAATGCCTTGCATACTGACAGTTCAACAACATTCATTGCGTTATTTACGTTGTTGAGCATACGAATTTTTCAAACATAATTATGATGCAAAGCTTTCAAAATCTTTCGTATAATAATAATAAATAAAGTAAAAAAAAAAGTTTATTTCGGAACAATAACACAAGAGTAAGTACAAATAAGACGATGATAGGTGCAAAAGTATCAACTGTAGCGCAGCTAACAACGCCCTTCTCCAGATACAGAGTGGAATGATGTTCCATGCAAAAGTGCTTAAAAGGTAATTCAATTAATTTAAATAATTTAGATTTAGTAGGTAAATTAATAATAAAAACAGAAAATAAGACAAGGATAAACAGTACAGAACAGGACATAGTGATGGTGGTGTAGATGCGTGTGTAAATGATTAAGTAGGATAGGCCGGGTACAATAGTAACACGGGTCAATAGAACAATCATCGATATTTCTACTACTGAGCTCAATTTTGCATGTGTGAGTGCGCCAGCATACGCGCTACTTATATACATACTTATATAGCATACGCTGGTATATTTTATTTCAACCTTTTATTTAGATTGGACTATGCAACTTGGACATTTGGACGTTAGAAATTGACAGAAATACAAAAAACATAAGAATTAACAAAATAAAATGTTTATGTAAACTTGTTTTAGTTATTCGATAAATGCCTATAAATTAATTTCTGCGTCCTAGTTTCTGGTTTTGTCTGTGGTTTTTACTAACACTCGTTTTTAATTAAAACCGAACCGATCAAGCCCGCAATAATTTTGGTGTTGTTACTAATTTCGTATAAAATTGCGGTTTTTTACTAATGGTATGGTTCGAATTAATTTTCTATTTTACTTTACTATTATTATTTTTTAATTTTCACGCAAGCTGTATTGCTTTGCATGCGTTAAATCTGTACAATTTCTGCTTCTTTATCCTTATCAGCTGTCTATTGTTCTGTGCAATGCTGTTTGCCGATCACATTCTTGATGTTCATGATGTATAGCGATTTACGTAAATGATTTCAATATAAGCAGACACGTAATTTGAGCGTTTTACATGATTTAGCTTATTTTTGCTGGTTTCTTTTATCATTCATAGCAGAACATACTTTCAAATCCACAACCAACGTACTCCTGCGCCAATTCACACGTTTCACATAACGGTCAGTCACATAACTCGTGGTACACAATCCACCATGAAATTGGTACATTATACTTTTTGATACCAGTACCGCTCTGCCTGAAGGTATTTATGTGAATAATAATTTGGAAGACAATTTGAGAACAATAACAGCTGCCCGTTTGTCCCCTACAGGCATTCAAATTCTGAATATTATAGTACTCGAGCCTGTTTTCATAAATTACTCTAATTTGATAGCGTTTATAATAATATCCATTTGATGTCTCTTGAGATGCTGTTTGAAAGAAGTATAATAGAAAATTGTTATTGGAATTGCAATTGAAAAAAAGCAGTTTAGTAAGATTGTGCCTACATCTTGAGACATTTTACTAGTTAATTTAGCGGTGGCATTGAAAGCAAGGTTATTTTAATTGGTAGGTACCTCATCAATACATCTAGGTAAATGTTTCAGTGCTATGCTAAAGAAAAGTGAATACCTTCATAAATAATGCGTTAACCGGCAACACTGTACTACTAATAATGTAGATGACAAGCATATTATAAGCTGGGGGATTATATAGCTGACAAAAATGCTTGGCTCAACGCTGGTCCAGCTCCACAAGGGCGCATAAACTAATTGATTAGCATTCGAAAATATTGTTGGAGCTGCTGAATATTGCAAAAACTATCTTTGAATTGTATAACTTCAATCTCTTAGCATTGTATAATTGCCTAGCACATGTGTGAGCACTGTGCCCATGTAGGTACCTACCTTCTATAAAGCTACCATTTACTGGGTACGTTTTTCATTGACTTAAATGATTGAATGTGCCCTGGCGGCTGAGAGTATGTCATGTTCACTCTAATTTCTCGCTGTTGGTGGCGTGTGTGTTGGATCGTTAAGTTCCTTTCAAAATAGTTGAGCTAAACGGTGCTGATCCATGCGTCATGTTCGTGGACGGGCGCCGTCAGTAGGGACTGGTTATCTCTTATCTGCCGGCTTATTTAATTAATTTAAATTTTAGAATTGTTTTAATATTTTTATTACGGACGCTTTTTACGTGTATAATTTCAACATGAATGATGTAACCAATAGTTTGTAACATTATTATGATTCAAAAGAGTGTCCGTGGAGTTTCTTGCCCGTTCATCTCCCTAGGAACCTAGCTTTAGAATAGGCAACTAGCTTCATATTTGTGACTGACTGATCCCTTGACCATTCAAAAGTGCCTGTAAATGGTTTAATTGAAATACTTAAATGCTTTGAGTTTGGGTTTTTTTTTTGTTTTAGTTTGACATACTCAATTTCAGTTTTCTGTATCATATTTTTCTTTATGTACCTATAAAAAATCCACACATGCATTAAAATACAACTCTGCCGGTCTTATAATTGATTTCCATTGTATTTTTTTTTACACTGGTGACGTCATATGACGTAATACACATAGAGAGGCTCTGCGGAATCTAATGACCTATTTTACGCTGGCATGTATCGACCGTGTGGCCTAATGGATAAGGCGTCGGACTTCGGATCCGAAGATTGCAGGTTCGAGTCCTGTCACGGTCGCATATACTATTTTTTTCTAACATTTTTTCCTTAACGTTTTTGGCGCATTATTGTATGCTCTTCTAATATGCTCTACGATATTAATAGTTTTTTTAGTTTTACTTGTATTTTTTTGCAATCTTGTCAATGTAAGTAAAATGTTAAAAGTACCTAGGTAACGAGTCACGTCTGAATATCCTAATGGGGTAGGCAGGAATACAACTTTTTACTATTTTAAATATTTAATAACTTTAATGAGGATGTTGGTATAGATTATTCCAAATATTTTGGAAATGTTGCCTTGTTTTGGAATTGATTGAACCCTGAAAATCACGATAGGTAGGAAGGTACGAAAAGAGTGAATGTTAAATTGTAAAAGATAAAACTGTCATTATCACCACGGGCCACTTCCACGCTAAGTCGGGTTCATTAAATAAATGTAGAGTTTGTAAACTCGGAGTTAAGTAATTAACATTTTAGATTGGTGATTGTAGTTTGTTTAAGTACTACTTAAACACTCCTTTATAAACATCCCTTGTACCCCGGACAAGGGATGCTTTTACAGAAGCGTTAGCTGTCTTTTGCAACATTGTCTGATGAGAAATGCTGATCTTTTGTTTTCTAGAACACTCGGCAGTTCACTATCATTGCTCAAAGATTTAGCTCGACCTCAAAACCTAAACACTAAATTGTTTCCTCGATTAGTATCTATTGCTATTCTCAGAATCCCTGCTAGGAGTAGTGGCAATGTAGCTGTCATGGTAGGCATCCGAGAGATATTGGTGGCATCCCAGGGCTTTCTAAATTAGTACTTTTGTCTACTACAGGGGACCGCGACCAGTTTTTATGCAAAAATATCGCACTGGGTAGATTGCACGTCTGCGGTTACAAGCCTGAAAAATTACAACCGTTAATTTTGCATAAAAATTAAAAAGGAAATTATTCTGTTTTGGTTTAATTAATTTTTGAGGAAAATGAAAAGTGATGATTATGGATTAATTTGCGGTGTTGTGGTTTATGTTTAAATTATATTTATGGTGTTGTGTGCCTTTGCACATCGCGAGGTGATTATAATTCCATTGATAAGAACACTACTGATAAATTTCTGTTTTTGGTCATTTTCAATTTTGATATTAATATACAGTGATTTTAACAATGGTTTGTTGCTCTTAGTTATTCTATTTTGTGTCTTTTGCTTATTTTATAGTTAAATCGTTGCGTTAAAAGAACCTGGTGCGTTTCTCCAGACGCTAGGGCTACCAGACGAAAATAAAAAAGTCTAAACTTCAATCTTAATTTAATCGGCCATTGGCCTAAAATTTGGACAGTCCACAAAACACACACACACATACGAGTAGACACTATTATTTCTCTGCATGAATATTTAGCTTGACATAGGTACAACGGAGGTAATGCATTAACCATAGGGTTCAACAAAAACAAATAAACTATTAATTCTTCACAAGTACTGCCACTTGGAGATGTTGTAAATGTTTAATAATAAGAAGAAGCAGACATTGAAGTTAAATTGGACTTCATATTTGTGTTTTAAAAAGCAGGTAATTAAACAGTGTAAGTTACTAAGGGCTTGGGGACCTTGCGGATATTTGAAGAGTTTCAAGACACTGTAGTTTGTCATTTACCGAAACTCAATAGTAGGTACAACTGTACAACGCCACAAGGTTCTTTTGGCGCGAGGCAAAAAATAACGCCGCCATCTTGTTTTGTCAATACACTTTCTGTGACAATTTCACAAATGTTTACCAACAACGCCACCCTGTCAATGTCATTCAGGCGCCAAGAGATCCTGTGGGGTTAGTTTGTGAACTTCTTGATGTGGGGTTTAACAACGGCCGTGATAACTTTCCACCACATAATAGGGATAAAGGAGACGACCCCTTAGCCAACCTACAACATAAGAAGAAATTCAACGAATTGTTAGCTAACAATTAAATAATTTGTATCCAAATGAAATGGCTAATATCTTACTTAAACCTGGCGACCCTAGACTTAAACAGTGGCACTCGATAGGCATCCTTCGATAGCGTTAATTGATCGTCCACTGCTGGTTCCGGGAACAGCCCAAGGTAACGGCGTCCCAGGTTCACTTGAGGGGTCACTGACATTCAGCTTGAAGACTTGTTGGTCCTTTTCGGCACATTGTTTAGTCTAGACGTTTTGGTCCACTTTTTAGAGAACCTTTCTTAATTCTTTAGCTTTGTGAGTCGAGTGTAACTTAAGGCTGGCGAGTAAAAGGTCGCGAGATCGAACCCTGCACGTTGCATAATTGACGTAAAACGCCTCATTTCGTCCAAATATCAGTATATTTTAAACATTTATTTATTTATATATGTACAGGAGAACCAATAATAATTATAACATTCAATTAATAACATATTCGACTAATGATTAAGCTAACGAGTCTCATTTCAAAATGCCAACATTACAACATATTAAAATATTTATAAATAATACTAGTTTGATAAAACCGATTTTGAACCAACAAAATGACAACTGAAACTAATCTAAGGATATCTTATTCATACCAATGTATTTTGGTTTCATCACCCTAGCCGTCACATTTGGTTCCAGCCTAACCAGCTGCTTCTAAAACCCCAATTTTCCCTTCTAATACTAAACTAAGTACACACTCAGCAAGCAAAACATCTGGCCACCCAATCCGGCCGAGTCCCAACAAGTTCTGAGCCAGAATAAAACAGCGTAAGTGGCCGGAAGTAATCCGCGGAGTTGCGCTGACCCGCCGATAAATTAGCATGCATAATGTATGCGCAAGACCTTACCAGCCCTTAGGATTATACCAAGGTAAGAAGAGGGAGTGGATGAGGTAATTATTTTGTACTTGCTTGCACCCGTGCATTATTTTGTTCATCAGGTCAAACTATCTTGATCAAAATCAGGTCGGTAGTTAGGCCATGAAAACCTGTGGAAAAGATGATCGTGTGGATACCGGATGTAGTACGCGACGTGCCGGTGTTCCACCATTCATATTAAATCTGCTTTTTTTCATTCTAACGCTGTGTTTTATTGAGATGCTGAAAAATCGGCATAGTCATGCTATCATGGTGGAGAAGTCCAGATATACCTGGACGGAAGAAGTCTGATTCTTACGTTAAGCACCAGTTCCACTTGCTACGAGTATAAATTGGATTGTATTGGAGGAAGAAAATAGAGACTTATTATTATTTTACCGTTTACGGAAGATACTCTGATACCCGTCAGTTGGAGGACAGCCATATTGTTAAGGAACCTAAAAAACTATGGAGCGCCATCAACACATTGAAGAAAGTACCTACATAATATTGATGATTGATATAATATTGCCTTCTCCACTGCATCATAAATGAGGGCCGTCATAAAATATTCGTGTTCCATATGTCCAGGAACGCGGAGCAAACACTTGACGGTTTCTACAAAAAGGTGGCAACAGTAGACCCGCTCTATAATGAGTATAGAATACATAGAATCCTGTATATGGTATGTGTGTGTCTGAGTTGTGCACATATTAGGTAGAACAAAACGAAACTATAGTCTCGCTTTGAGTGTATTGTTCAGAATATTAGTGGGAAGATAATGTTTTTTAATCTGTAGAACGTCATCTGTAATATAATTTCCAAAATTATTGATAGATGTATGAATAATAATTGTGGGCACGGTTTTGCTATGTACAATTATGTTCTACGAATGAATAGTATCGCATAGCCCTTTTCTGGGAAATCCATAGCTTATCAGTTAATGTGTTAAATCTGAAAAACATTATGCAGAAGCTTCTTCCTGTTAGTTTACGTAGGTACTGCAATCACTAATCGGTTAGCCAAGCATGATGAATATGCGCACGCTTATAGCGTGGTGATTATGGCAAAACATAATCTATGAATTGTGCCCGGTTGACGGCTATAGGCTCGTCCCCTATTACTTGGGATTTAAAAAACGTAACTGGCAAAATGTGGGTGTACTACAGGTACACCTCTGCCCAACCCCTCTGGGAAACAAGGCGTGAAGTTATGTATAATCTATGACCAGCAGCAGTCAATGGAGAACTAGGTTCAGAACTGGAATTGTCCAAGGTGATACAATATTAGAACTAGGTTGTGAAGTGGACTTCTCCAAGCTGATACAAAATTAGAACTAGGTTCAGAAGTGGACTTGTCCAAGCAGATACAAAATTAGAACTAGGTTCAGAAGTGGACTTCTCCAAGCAGATACAAAATTAGAACTAGGTTCAGAAGTGGACTTGTCTAAGCTGATACAAAACTAGAACTAGGTTCAGAAGTGGACTTGTCCAAGCTGAGACAAAATTAGAGCTAGGTTCAGAAGTGGACTTGTCCAAGCTGAGACAAAATTAGAACTAGGTTCAGAAGTGGACTTGTCCAAGCAGATACAAAATTAGAACTAGGTTCAGGAGTGGACTTGTCTAAGCTGATACAAAACTAGAACTAGGTTCAGAAGTGGACTTGTCCAAGCTGAGACAAAATTAGAACTAGGTTCAGAAGTGGACTTGTCCAAGCAGATACAAAATTAGAACTAGGTTCAGGAGTGGACTTGTCTAAGCTGATACAAAACTAGAACTAGGTTCAGAAGTGGACTTGTCCAAGCTGAGACAAAATTAGAACTAGGTTCAGAAGTGGACTTGTCCAAGCTGAGACAAAATTAGAACTAGGTTCAGAAGTGGACTTGTTCAAGCTGATACAATATTATACTGTTCGACGTCAGAGGGCACAGACAACTGGTAATTGCTTTCAAAGCGTTTTATATTTCTCCAACGACTTTCATCAGGATTGACAAGCTTTTCGAAGCTAATGTCAGACGACCCATACATTTTTGACATTTCCATCAACGTTACCGCTAATAGAATGTCACTTTGTCTAGGCTTTCAGGTTCTTTTAGAAACCACATGTAAATATGCTACTAAATATTTATATCTTTGGCTGCTATAACATTATCCTTCTGTTCTGAACGCGGTTCTTTTAGCGGTTTTAATGACCCTTCTGTACTTTGTTGTTATGTAATGTTATTGTCCTCAACCCTAATTAATTTCGAGAGAGACTCCATTATAATTAATTTATTAATATTATTTTTTAAACAATCATGTGAACAACATTATGGGGCTGTTAATGTGGTAGCACTTTTTACACGTTATATTTTAAAGATGTTAAGTAAAAATATACCACGTAGTCAATTTTTACCGTTTGGCAAGAAAGGCTCAGGTTCGATTACGTACCTACGTAGTAGGGTACAAAATAATGATATTTTGTTATTGCGTTTTTCATGAATCTTATTAGTTAGCCAAGATACAGGAAATGAATGTAAAGTCATCATTTTACGAGTTTCTTACATAATGACTTATGACAGTCAACTACCACATGGTATAGCATCTGACGGTCACACTCCACAGTAATTGCCATCTAAATTTAGATTAACAATACCCACCACAATTGCTACCTTTTATTTTAGTTACACTACTACTAAATCAAATTTAATAACACACTAAAAATAAAAATACGCTCGTAAAGTGTCCAAATTTTTTTCAGTGCTACTAAAAGGTAGTACAAACGGCTTTGTCTCAGTTAGTCGACACCCAATCAAAGAAAATACTACTGCATTACGAATAGCACTATCATAATTACAAATGTAACATCCATTGCCTGCTTATTTCGACCCTAAATCTGAATTACTAGTACAAATCCCGCAATGGATAGCGTATAAAGCAAAAACTTAATCGTTATAAGTTTCGTGGTGGTGGCAGTACCGTGTACGGTCGTCAACATAAATACGTGGGTATAATCGCGCCAATAACTCACTCGTGACAATGCTACGTACTAGTGATTTCGAGATGTCACATATGGTGGTGAGGTTGGCACTACACCGGGTGTGAAGCTTGCTAGTTAACATTGAGATATTTTATGTAGCAGTTGATTTTATTGGTTTGTTAAGCAGTAAGTTTACCTAACACCGAACATTAAATCTGTTATGAAGAGAAAGATGGTTGCCTTAGCAGGACAGCAGGCATTTTCTCTGATAGTATTTGGTTTAAATGGTGTCCAATTGAGATTTCTTCTGTCTAATGAATATTGTATACTTGACATCTTGATAAATCTCTGGGAATTGCCAGAAGAACAGTTTACTTGAACGTAACATAGATCCACATGTTGGCGCTGGGGCTGTACCCCAGCGCAATACTTGCAACCAAAATAGACAAGTCTCTCACTGTGTCACTGTCAGCACGTCATGTCTCCGCCACATAATGTATCGCGACACGACAAACAAGTAATAACAGCGACTAATTGTCGCAGCGTCGCGCGACTGCGACAGAGTGCGGAGATCCGGTGCTGGATGCGACTGTACGTGCGGATGGATTGATGTATGAGCTCTAGTGCGCTAGAGGATAGAAATAGAGAGAAAATATGAAGCGAATAAAAAAAAATCTATATGAAGCGAATAAAAAAAATGTATGTAAGCGATACAGATTTTTTTTTGTATTCGCTTATGATTCAAAATCCCTTTTATGCATTGAAATGAGTGCAAATATTTAATTTCCATATACACATATTTTAACCATTGACTTCGGGCTATATCGTTGTCAACTCGAATAAAATATTTTTATTAAAACCAGCTCATATTGTTTTCAAAAAGATTTAAAACCACTTTACAAAAATAATGTTTGTATTTTTGCGACAAAAAATATGAATATCCTTTTAAAAGCGTTGGAACTGTAAATAATGTGGAGCTTATATTTTTATAACATTCGTCTAGATTTATGCCTGAAATCTGAAACTACACAAATATTTAATTTTTATAATGGGACAAAAAATTAAATTGCTTCTCACCTATGTGATTTCATTCATTATGCTGTGAGTGCTAATAATGGGATTTGTTTATCATAAATGGAAAGTGGGACTGGGCAGCATTGACTTTTCTTTCTTCTTTTTTCGTGTGGTTAGTGACTAACCTGGTGTCAGAGTTTTAAAGCCGCCCATGGGTCTCTGACTTGGCTTCACATGCCGTCGAGAAATATCTCTCAGGCATGATGTTATACATGTTTCCTCACGATGTTTTCCTTCACAGTTTTAGAAGCAAGTGATAATTATACAATTCGCACATGAATCAAAAAAGTCAGAGGTGCGTGCCTTCGGACCCTCCTTCTTATTCCTTATTGACTTTTCTTAAACCATGTAACAATTTAACGCTTACAAACTGTCAATGTCTCAGGTATTTTCGATATTTGATATGAAAAAATCTTCTCCTAATAATACTAAAATTGGCGAACGGCACATAGTAATCAAGGTTATTAAGACAACAGATTCACCTATAAAGTAACAGTAATAATAGTGTGGCGCTTCTTAAGAATTGATAATCTCCTGCCATTTAAAATAAACACTAGTTTGGGCTGATCCTCCACGATTCAAACTTCTGAGAACATTAAACTTCGATCACTTTCTTTTTCTTCTACAATCAAAACAAACAGTACTACGACATGTGTTATATTTTTATTCGGCTGCACACGCATGTGACGCGGCGATAAATCCCGGCGTTTAATTATTAATAACGCCATGCTCCGCCATATGGGCCCGCTAATGGAGAGTAGCAACGTGTTGTATTGTTTCTAAGATGCGTAATGATAAATCACGGAATTTAGGTTTGAATACGGAGGGTAATCATCAGCTTATAGTTCAACTGCTGCCTGGCTGGCTTCGTTTCAGTGGGAGGGACTGGGATACCTCGCAATCCCAGTGAGTGCTGGTGGGTCTCTTCTCCTGTATTATTAATTATTATTTTTATTATATTTTTAATTTATTCCCGATGTGTTGCTTCGCATCGTTCGGGAGGAATAACGTGTTACTATCTGGTAGACAAAAAATAACGTGCTAGGTCGCTCTCGTATTTTAAACCAGTCTCAAGATACTACCTCAGGGGGAGATCCCAACATGGGCAGTCAAAGTGAAGATCGGAAGTGTCTGCATTTCTTTCATTTATATTGTTTTTCTATACTTAATCAACAACTTACGAGACATCCGACACTGATGACGTGACCACTCAAATGAGCTCTGTACATTACTACAAGCTAAACAGTCATCTCATAAATTCACCAACACCAACTACCAACTACAAACTAAGTACTTCTATAATTGCATCTTACTAGCAACACTGTTCGCATTCTCCCGACATGTCTTGCCATAACATCCACACTTAGCAGCAACACAGTACACACAGTACACAAACTGTGCACAAATGTACACGAGCTGTGTACTGTTGTACATAGGTATTATATTTGGTATGTGTTGTGTGTGATCTCCGACATCTGGACGACGAGTGGCCCTCAGGCGATACGTAAGTAGTTGAGAGGTGGGCAGTGAAGCAAGTGTGGATAGTGTTCCTATATTTGATAGAAGATCTGCTCTTTTATCAAGCCATATTTTAATAGTTCCTAGCGCGGTTAAAAAGATCAGCCGGTCAGTCTGTAGTGTAGCACGACTGACATTGTTACTAATCAGGACAAATTTGACGTCCACGGATTCATGAAACATTCACTGCTGAAAATTGGCCGCCCCCCACATGTTTAGCCGAGGATCTTAACAGGGTTTACATAATGATGATAGAGATTGAATAAAAGTTGGTAAAGAGGGACTTTAATAAACCCCATACTTCAGATTAACTCATTCGGAATATATACTTTTAACTATCGCTACTTAATACTTACGTAGCACATGTCCTGACTCTCTGTATATCGTACACTATGTATTTTTGAATTGGTCAGCTCGCGTGACGATCGACCACACCTCAGTCCGCTCATGTTAAGAGCAGTTATTTTTTCCAGAATACATCGTTTGTACCGATAACATCAGAAATAGA
Source organism: Xanthia togata (assembly GCA_963853775.1). NCBI lineage: Eukaryota > Metazoa > Arthropoda > Insecta > Lepidoptera > Noctuidae > Xanthia > Xanthia togata. Next base: position 24,457,080 of record OY970805.1, on the reverse strand, counting down.
TGCAGTTATTATGAAATTAATTATCTTATTACCAATCTTGCAGAATCAGTATAAACTTTTATGTCATCTGTAAACTATGTTGTCTTATTGATTTATGTGAATTAAATAAATTTTGATAAATTCAACAATTAAAATAAGCGGTTAAAAAAAACTTTTTCACAAAAAATAAAACCGACTTCCAAATAAAACACTACAAAGTGAAAAATAACTTTGATTTCGAAAGTCGGTGTCTTTGGGGTTTTATTTTCGTTTTTTTGCCACCGACTTCCGAAATCAAAGTTATTTTTCACTTTGTAGTGTTTTATTTGGAAGTCGGTTTTATTTTTTGTGAAAAAGTTTTTATTTTTCACTTTTTAGTTGTGGTACCTACATAAAACCCCTACAAAAATTTGAATATCCATTACCTGCTATGTAAATTAGAAAGATAGGAACTATTAGAATATCGTCCACATATACTAGATGGGAAAAATACGTATTATTGAAGCTAACTCAAAAACCCCTCATCAGATCTTGACCAAATTTATATGGGCCCACTTCTGAAGTATGCCCTACCAAACAAAAAAAGAATCATCAACATCAATTCATAATTGGCGGAGTAATCGCGTAACAAACATACAAAAAAAAAAAAAAAAAAAAACATACAGTCGAATTGAGAACCTCCTCCTTTTTGAAGTCGGTTGAAAATAGATTAAAATAGAAAATAAAACGCATGTTTTCTATCTTTAACCTCTAGGAAACTGGCTTATTTTATTTACCATACGATTGGGTACAACAAATTGGTGAATGAGATCTCTTATCAGAAAATTACGTGACTTATTATTATTACAGAATTTTTGTACTATCCCTACTCGGTTATTACAGCAGTAAACTAAATACAAGGGTTGCTAATAGCTTCATAATTCGTGGCGAGCACTTCTTGCGCCTTTATATCGCGTTGGCACGTCATGCGCCGTATTGGGTCGTCGGCTTTATTAGGTAATGATAATGAGTATCAATAAGTTTCCTCATTAGAAAGCGAGGTATATGCTTTTGGGTGTGGTGGACATATTCTCATGTGGTGGTTTTTAAAATGTTTTCTGGATTCTTGGGTCATGGATTTTGGGATAAGATTGAGATCGTTGTATTCTGTGCACATAAGGGTATAGACTAGGGCTGTATTTGTCGAATGGACAGGTTACTTAAACTGACGAAATGTGGTTGGTACTTTTGTCAACTGCATTTGGCCAGTTATATTTAAGACCCATGTCCAATTCTTCTCCCGAAGCAGGTATGGTTTTGTGCAAAGTGAAAAAGTGAAAAAATAGGCAACTACTGTATTGTAATATACTACCGAATTAAAACTCGGAACTTTCACTTTTTACCTACTTTTTTTCGGTTTATATTTATTACTAGCTGCGCCCCGCGGTTTCACCCGCATAAGTTTCGATTCCGTGGGAATATCGAGATGAAAAGTATCCCTTGTGTTAATTCAGGTTATAAACTATCTGTGTGCCAAATTTTATGCAAATCCGTTTAGTAGTTTTAGCGTGAACAAGAGACAAACATACACACTCACAAACTTTCGCCTTTATAATATTAGTGTGATTAATATTTTGGGTTATCTTAATGTGGACGGGCAAATGATGAAAAATTTCAAAGGCTGCAGTTGCTCATTCCCTTTGTTACACTTTTGAAAAGAGGACGACAATCCTTGTCCACTTCACGTAAGTGTAAAGACTCACGTGTCCTCAGATTTACAGTCTCGTTCCCATTTCATAGCTCAGACTTTAAGAAGGACGTTTTGTTAGCGCGACGTGTCAGCTAAACTTGACTTTAAACGAATCCTTACCCATCCAGGATCTAGGTATCTAGGTCACAGTTACGTCTGTTTTACCCGGAGTTTAACCTGTGTGGTAGTTCCAAGGTGTTTATTCCGAATGAACCAATGTACAGGGAATTTGAATATGGCTTTAGATGTTACGTTCTAAGAATTCATCTGTATGGCAAAATTCTGCCGTTACCTACTGGGCATTTGAAGTTTAACCTAGTTTCAGAGAATTCGGGCTTTATTTTCCGTTCCTACAACATGTGGACCGGCTGTACAGTAAAGAGGTGCTGGATTTATTCCCATTTTGGACAAGCATTTATAGGTTTTCATATAGTGCGTTTATTTAGAGATGCCTGTGTTATATTCGGAAAACCGTACCTACAGTAACGATAATATTGCGTTTAACGATAAGACTCATTAACTTTTGACTATTTGTTTTTTTGCCTGTTTTATTTGTCCTGTTTGTATAACACATAGGTACATAGTTGGCAGTTGGTCAACTCTTGGGAACGACACCAAAATCACCGTTCTAGCTGAACACATTTTTGTACTATAACACATCACGCCTTGCTTCCCCGAAGGGTTGGGCAGAGCTGTACCTGTAGCAGGTATACCAACATTTCATCAGTTATGTTTAAGTCCCATGTAATAGGGGGCGAGCCTATTGCCATAACCCGGGCACAAAACCAGACTCCAGGCTGCTACTGAGAAATTCCAGATAGAAAAACCTAATAAAACTTACCCAATTACATTTTTGCACTATACTAATTAGAATTTCGATATATACTGAAATAAAAACGGTCGCGCGCATGCGCCTGCTTTTGGATGTGAAGTCATAGGCAAATTATATCCTGCCTCAAATTGTTATAAATATTACCTATCTTTTGCGTGCTCAACAATTACTCTAGGAATTTAAAGTCTTGTAGTTATTAGCGATTGAAGACTTACGTGTTTTTGACGATCAGAAATATTGAACTTACTACCAGTACTCTGAGTGAAAAGACGTTTTCACGTCAATAAGGTGTACCAACAGTACAAAAAGCTGCCAAGCTTTATGAGAAATTCAGGAAAAATTCTAACATTTGTAGTCATCATTCAAATTCCTCATCTTTCAAAAATGAAGGGTTAACAGTTAGGTGCAGTTAAACTATGTGAGAGATAACGAGCGGCTTCAAATGAGCTCAGTTACTCGCGTGTGCAGAAGTGGTGTACTGTAGCTGCTGCCAATGTCTCTTCAGGGAGACATTATACACTCGCCTTAGGTGTGCTGTCAGTGCGAGCGGGGAGCGGAGCGATTTGTGGACGAATGTAGGATGCTGCCTGACTTGTAGAACAGTCAGTGTGATCCTAACTGGTGTAAAGCATAGTTCGCTACGGAAACATATCGCAAAGATTGTAAATACTAGAAATTAACGATTATCATGGAAGACAAATGTTGACAATGTCTCAAAAGTTTCACAATCATATTTTATTGTTTTCATTTTGAAACCAACATGGACTTAAGTGACATGAGGTCATGAGACCTCAGGAGAAAAACATTTCCATAACCTCTTATAGTACCTACGGACAGCTAAAATTGCGCAATTTTTGGCAATTTCGCTACAGTACCTACCAGTATTGCCGTAAATTTTTCGGTTTTGCCGAGCCGCCATAGTTAACCATTTTAGCCAAGAATTTATATACACACATCAAAAGTATCTAGGGATTAAGTACGTTTTAGAGTATCACCACAATGGAGGTTTTTTTTTTTTATTGTTTTTGTTTGGACGATCTCGCGTCTCCACTCGCAGGCAGGACCGGTACACTATAGATGATCTGATACTGCTCGACGGAATCGTACCATGACCGCCATGATATTGGCTACAAGGTTTCACAGCTCTTCAGGCTTGCTGATAAGCGACCAAACCATCCGAAATCGTTTAAATGAAGTGGGTCTGCGTTCCCAAAGGCTGCTGAGAGACCCCGCAATCGTAGGGTCCGTTTACAATGCTCGCGAACACAAAAATTGGGAGGAAGAAGAATGGCGTTGTGTTTGCTTTTCCGATGAATCTCGTTTCGGTGTGAGGCCGAACACAAGACATACTCGAGTTTTGAGGACCTCGACGTCAAGATCGTTTTTCAGGAAGAAAGAAGAAATTTTGAAACGAATCGCCCAGGCGGCTTTGCAAAGGGATGACCCTTTGCAAAGCCGCTTGGGTGATTCGTTTCGACTATTGTACGACAATGCACGTCCACATACGGCTAGAGTCTTAATCATTCATTCCTCAAATTGATTTTGATGAACTGATTTTAAGCATGCTAAAACGCTGTGATTGTGTGATTCGTGTCAATGGTGGAAACAAAGACTAATTTTTTTATCTTTAGAACAAAAAATCCTCATTTTTGGCTTTCTTTTGCCATTTAATTGACGACATTAACTTAGGTTAAGTTCCCACAATTTAAAAAATTGATTTTTTTCTTGATTTAAACATTGTAGCGTTGTGAGGATTTATAACTAAAAATAGTCGAGTGATGCTAAAATATCACAATTAGTAAGTTCCTAATCACATCACTAGAATCGGGGTACACCACTAACATTCCGGAGACGCTCTGTCATTTCGGTTCCGCTTGCAGAGCTGGTGAATTCTAAGCCTTGATCCTCGAAATCCTGTGTGCCCCAACCTAGGGTGAGTTTCACACTAGTTAGATAATAATACCAGACCCTCTGCGCTAGATAACCTATATGGATTTTATCACCTAAGGGATATTCAATTTCGCTTGTGTCGATGACGGACACGCGGCTGAGAGTTATCCAGCGCACAGGAGATGGTAATATGTATGTACTGCATCAAGGTGGTGTAGTGCCTTGCTGTGCTATTGTAAGTGATTAGTGAGCCATCTAGGATGCATGCTAGGATCTCGTTTACTTTGTGTTTTGTGTACGCGTGCTCGCATACTTAACCTAATCTTGGCATCTGTCAATGCGCCACGCTATGTTTGCAAACTCTCTGCCTGTAAACCGCTGCGATGTGCTGAGCGTCTACTTACAATGCTTCCCACACCGTTCCTTGGCTTAAAAAGGGGAAGAAGCTGGCACATCGCATGCGGCTTGCTGCTATCTTGCACCGCATCTAACATGCCATCACTATGGCGCTTCCAGGGCTTCTTCGTACGGGCTGAGGACAGGACCCCTTACCAAATACTACACTGTTGATGCGTAGTTGTGCTGCACGCTACCTGAGCACGCTGCCAAGGTCTCTCCTCACCTACCTGCGGCCTACCGCCGGGAACCTGTGCTGACAACCTGTGGCCTGCCGCCACGTACCTGTGCTAACAGGCCCCTGCAGTCTACCACCACGTGCCTCTGCAGCCTGCCGCCAGGTGCCTCTGCAGCGGGCCTGTGCTGACAGGCCCCCACGTCTGCCACGTGTTAGCCAAGGACGGTACCCTACCTTCTACTAGTGTTTGTGCTCAGAACAGTACTTAAGTGTTAGGACCTTACCCGCGACCTAGCCGTGTTCTTAAAGGTGCCTCTGCAGCGAGCCTGTGCTGACAGGCCCCCACGTCTGCCACGTGTTAGCTAAGGACGGTACCCTACCTTCTACTAGTGTTTGTGCTCAGAACAGTACTTAAGTGTTAGGACCTTACCCGCGACCTAGCCGTGTTCTTAATAAATGTACTACTAACTTTACCAGCTGTTTATCTATATTCAACACTACTACCTACCTATCGTCAACGGCCTGTGCAGCCTACCCTGCGCAGCCCTAGCCGCTACACTTATCCGTTAATGGCCTGCGCAGCCTACCCTGCTCAGCCCTAGCCGTTACACTTATCCGTTAACGGCCTGCGCAGCCTACCCTGCGCAGCCCTAGCCGTTACAACATAGGAATTAAAGTAAGAAGCCAGCCTGGAAGACTAGCTTTGGTAAATATTAATTGGATGATTTTGTATAGTTAAAAATGTTCTTTGTCCCGAGACAAAAGTGTCTCGGGATAAAGTACAATTGAATTGAAGTGATGTGTGTATAATTTCCCGTTACAGCATGGTAAGAACTAAGAATACCATAGATCTATGAATACAAACCGTGCGCCTTATGGAAATTCCCATTAACAAAAATTATTTCGAACTTCCATCTTCTATTTAACCCCTTTAGGAAATGTTTATTTTTTTTATTTTTCATTAGAGCTCACCTTCGTTGTTAAAGCACCTCTTGTGTAACATTTCATTCTTCTAGACCCGCTGGCTTATGCTGTCCGTTGTCGTCAGTGAATTCATTAATCTAAGAGTTTTTCTTAAGTATCTGTGCATTCCGCTACCACTGGGCCCACATCCTGGTATCGAATATTTTACAACAAGCCCACTCGAGGCGAGGATCAGCCGGAGACCCGGAGACACCGCTGTTGCCATTATTGGCATCGGCTGAATTAATTTTATCGGCACCACGTTAACTATACGTTCATATGCAACAAATTATTTAGTTGATAAATGCAGTTGATATTACTGTAGTCGAAATTACAGATTTTTAGTTTGATGATTATTTTAAAGTTTTAATGTTTCTTACAGAACCTCATATCTTAACTTTTTGCCATGTTATGACTGGCTTGAATGAGTTATTGAGTTATCTAATTTACTGACATAAATATTGAGCACTAGCTGACCCGTCGGACGTGCTGTCCGAACCATGATTCATTAAAACATCTAATAGAAAAATGACGTCAGTTTCTCCCGAATTTGATTTTTTTTCGGTAAAACTTTTCCAATTCCTTTCCACAAAAATGTAATTCGGACTATTAAAAACAAAAACAAACCGTCCAATCGTTCTCAAGAGATGCGCTCCATCTAACAGCATTTAATTTTTTTTTATATAGTAGATTTCATCGCAGGGCTAATTGATTGAAAAATTCCAATTGAGTTCATGTCCGGCTCATGTCGTGGTCACTTAAAAATAAAACTTATTTGAACGATGTCTCCACAACGATCCACATTCAAACGATTCAGACATCCTCCGACCCCTCGGGGAAAACAAGTCCAAAGTTAGATAAGAAAATGGCTTCCACAAGTTAACATTTGTTCAATTTCCATCTTCATTACTAAAGTATCACGTATTAACTACCCTACTTTTGTGGCACGAAAAAGTGTCAAAACTCCATTCGTCAGGTCAAAGTTAATATCCCTCAGGGGACGCAAGAAATACAAGCCGAGACCGTAATAAGAGAGCCAAGTTCTCGAGGAAAAATTGAAATTAATAATTCAGATATAGATGGAGCGCTCACAGACTTAATATTGAGGTAATTGGGATATTAAAATATACATATTAAGTTGTGAAGCGAAGTGCTCTTTATGACCTTTTGAATGGTTATTTGAGAATAGATGTAAGAGGCGAGTGGGGGGTATACCGATGTGCAAGTTGGAAGTTATAATATATTATTATATTGGCGAATGTTTGTCATATTTAAAATAGTGCTATTACTAAATACTATTATTAAATATGCATAATGTTGATTTGACAGAATAACCTCTTCTTTTTTTTTTTGTCCGTTAAAAAGGTCACAAATTGTCCCAATTTTCATTAATAAGTGCATCTTGTACCGGTAAGATACTGAGTTATTTTGACGTGAAAAATCATCATCATTCCACTTTTTATTTTATTTATTAGAGAAAACAAACAGTGACATAATTATATTTTTTAATTATGTTTAAATGTTCTTTCTCCAGAATTAGCGTACTGACAGGTTATATGAGTTTATATAATTGTTTATAATTTTACTTTTTATGTCAATTTATTTTAATTTAATTTATTTTTGACATAATCTACTCATTACAATATTTTTTTTATGAGTTGTATTGCAATATGTGGTTAGCTAGCGACCTCAACAATTATTTATTTTACCTCGATGGTCCTAGTTGATCAATTATAACTTCTAGTTACAGCTATATGTAAGCGAGCACGCCCTTTATGCATGGAGGCTTTTTTTTTTTCTTTTTTTATAAATTATTTGCGTTTAGTTATTTTTATTTCTGCCTGAGTATAGTTCTCGATGTTTTTGTTTGGTGTAATGGCGTGTGCTAGCTGTCATGTGGATATTAATTTATATAAAATGTAAATTATCTTGCAAACTATTATATAGAATCTTTTTTTTTCTAACTGAACAGACAGATGTGCTGCTGGGGAGCTTGTTGCGCCACTTCTTCTTCCCAGCTAAAGCACTAGGAAGTGGTGAAGGGTGGACGTTTTAGGGGACTGTCTTATGTAATTTTGACGTTCGAAAAGTGCTGATTTTCAGCCTAGTTTGAATAAATGACTTTTGAATTTGAATATTTACAAATTATGCTATAAACTAAAACCTACAAACTACAATATTTTTTTTCTGCTAAATACTAAAACAAAAGTAAAGAAAAACTCATCATGCAAATCTTAATTAAAATTACTAGTGCCTAAGGGTTTAGAATATAATATTTTTGAATCTACCAGCAGAAAGAGCAAACTTAGCAATATGATGGAATTTCTTGTTGTAATTATTAGTTAGTCGACACTGAGGTACTCGCATGCCTGCGTTACTATGACAAGAGGTAACAGCAAACAGTGGCCGTGCGCGCACCCCGGGGCATACTGTCCGTGGCATTACCGTTGCTGGTAGCAACGGTAATGCATGGCTTTCAGGAACTTTCTTTGAACCTTTTCAATACGTTCCGAATACTTTTTGTAAAAAGGATTCCACACTGGCACTTTGTTCTCGAGCTGTGATCTGATCAGAGACTTACAGATTTAAATAGGTAGACGGGCGCATAAACTCCTTCGCAGATCACATCACAAAACCATAGATCCGATAGGCATTATTTACAACTTTGTTAATGTGTGCATCAAGGTGAAGTTTATCGTCGAGGAGAATACCAAGATCTCGAAAGAGGGACACCTTTGTTAGTGCAGAATTAGCTAAATAATAAGGGTGCTTGAGAACATTCTTATTATTTTTGAAACTGATACAACAGCATTTAGACAGACCCAGTTGCAATTTATGGTACCTGCAATATTCACTGAATCTTCCTGTAATAATCTGCTATCTTGTAAATTTTTGATAGGCCTATAAATTTTGAGATTGTCCGCATAGCAGCAGGACTATATAATTTCTTAAACAAGTGTCAATGTCGTTTACAAATAAAATAAATAAAAGGGTCCCAGAATAGAACCCTGAGGTACACCGAAAGTTACACTAATAGTTGTAGCAGATGTAAAACAGTTGACTACGACCCTTTAAGTTCTGTTCACGACATAAGAAAAGTACCATCAACGGAGTAAATCACCACGTATACCGTTATATGAATTTTTATTCAGTAGCAACTCATGATCAACCTTGTCGAATGCCTTTCGAAAGTCAGTGTAAATGGCATCCACTTGAACACGAGAATCCATATTGTTAAACAAATAATCCATAAATGCCACCAAATTTGTGGAGGTTGATCTTTGCTTTACGAATCCGTGTTGTTGTTGAATACTGTGATGAAGAACAGTATACAGCTTCGGCAGGGCTGACATAATGGATATAGGACAATAGTCCTCAACATCCTGCTTCGAGACCGATTTATAGATTGGTGTTATGTTGCACTCTTCCATACCTCGGGGAAAATTCCTTGTGCCAGTGATTTATTAAACAAAATATGTTAGGGGTGCAAATACTTTTAGCATTAGCTTTGAGAAACGTGACTGGAAGACTGTCAGGTCCCAGACCCTTAGTGAGTTGAGGAAGTTTAGGAATTGAGCGCCCTAAATATTTCATTCGTTCTTAGCTCTATCTTACTAATAAGGGAATTGCGCTCAGAATCCCTATTCGATGAAGCACGTCCCATGGAAGATTGTTCTTAAAGTGAATTAAAGAAATCAGAAAAGAAGTTACTAATTTCTTCAGGGTCATTGGTACTAAGGTCTTTGTATTTCATGTCAGAAGGTATGCCAGAAGAAGACTTCCGATTAGCAAAGTAAGTCCAGAAGTATTTAACAATACTGCGAATGCCGTCTTCAACAGATTCCATGTATTTTGTGTAGCAGGAATTGCATTAAATATGGAATCTAGATCTGTAAAGTGAAAACTGTTCATAATCAAAGATATTGTTACATAGGCCTTTGCCTTGTTTTTGTAAATATGTATTAGCGATGGTGAAAACCAGATCGGAAATTTCGAGGATTTAGAACTGACGAGTGGAACGTACAATTTAAATATTGTAAAAATGATATAATATAAATTATTGCTACATCTACGTAGTTTTCCAACCCAATCTGCTCATTCCAATTAATTCCTCATTTACCTTCTCATAATTAGCTTTTTAATAGTTGAACTTTTTCAAAGACTTTCGAATCATGTTTTTATGGGGGGTTTAAATGGTATTAATAAACAGAAAGGCGGCTGATGATTGTCAAGTTGCAGCAAATAGTCGGTGGGGGGGGGGGGGGGGGGGAGAGGGGAAACAGAGTATCCGTTGTTACTGATGGCTAGGTCAAATAATTTTCCACTCGAATTCTTGACAGTGTTGTACTGATGAGCATTAAGGAAAGACATAAATACACTAACATGTCCACAAAACGAGGAATTGCCACTACAAACTAGCCCCGATACTGATCCATTATTATTATAGATAATCCAGTCAATATTAGATAAGTTGTAATCGCCAAAGAGATAAAACTGCTCTACGCTAATGTCGCCAAGTAAAGGTTGTAGGAGATCAAAATATTAAATGTAAATGGATTCAGGTATTTTAGGTGTTATGTAGGCCGCTCCAAAAATTTGGTTCTTCTCTCTAGTCGAACTAGGAAATCTAAGGAGAAGGTGCTCCAAGTCAGCTTCTAGAGCAAACCGAGGAACTATTCTTGCTGAGCGTAATCCAGCCACTAGGATGCCTCCTCTGTCTTTTTTATTCATGGCCGTACGGTCTCCATCGCAACTAAGTACTACGTAACGAGAATTAATGAACTCACAATCAAGTATTACAGGTGTTAACCAGGATTCTGTGAGTATTATAACATCGTGGCAATTTGATAAAATATTCATGTATAAAAATGTACAGTTTGGTGTGGATCCCTCGACAATTTTGATGATAAATAACCAAATTATTCGCCATTGAAATGGTTATTTTTACCATTGAAACAATTCTGTAACAAATACCTAGATACTAACAAAAATCTCACATACCAAGCAGTGAGACAACATAACAATCTAAAATAACATTTATCACTTTATGTAACTGAGCGTCAAGAATAGGTTCATATAGCAGTATTCGAGGTTGTAGATTCGATATTATTCGTAGTCGCACACGATCGAATGCCTAGTAACACACCACACGCTTTACAAATTCACAATATCGTGTTTCGGTCCAATATTTCAGTTCAATTTTAGAGCCTGAAGATAGACAATGTACCCAACGGCCAAGCGCCAGTGCCTGCATAGAAAATAATTCGTTACGGGCCGGCTTCAGGTTTGCTGTCCAGGGCGTCAGGCGGCACTTTACAAAGATGTATAGCTTTGATGTTTACTGAGTGTGTGCTACAAGCCTGTGTGTTGGGACGGGCGACTTGTGGTGAGATGAACCTATTGTTTCGTTCATACGATGCAGCCTTTGTGTAAGATGTTAGGTTATTGGATGTTTTGTTGATAGACTCGCCTGACATAAAAGAGAAAATATAAGAAATATATTATTATTTTGATATTGATTGAGGAAAAGAGGTTTTATCAATACAGAAAGTTACCGTCAAATATATATTAAGACATTAGGTAACGTTCTTAGCTTAGTACCCTTGAGGTTAATGTTAAATACGTTTTAAGTCTAGGAATACTTCCAATTTATCTGTCTTCATTTTTCTTTAAAAACACACATTACTCGAAATCTATATATCTCCACAAACATCATAATAATTCCACCCTTCACTATCAAGACTCGCCAAAGCCAAATCAATTACATTGTAACATCTTGGCTCAAATTTGGCTACATTGACTCGCGTGTAACCTGGCAACCCCCTCTCGCACTACATCACTGCCGATAGTACAGAGGGCCGAGCTTGACGGGCAAACACGATATTTTTGGTCGAGTATGGCTTTACATTAGGCGACACGATGCCAATGTATCTTAAAATTGTCAGAGGTGATTAGAAAAAATCATTGGTTTCTTTTAAGTACACAAGAACGAAGTTAATAAATATTTTAAGGAAACAGATTAATGGCCACTTTCACCACAAATCACTAAATGCATTTAATGCTAAATGTATTTTATACATCATTCTGTTTCTGTCACCTTCAAAAGTAAAAAAAAAATATAATTGTTTATTTTATTTGACAGTATAAGTCATTTTTTTTTCGTTCATTATTGACATAATCTATCTCATTAAAATGTTTTTTTATGAGTTGTATTGCAATATGTGGTTAGCTAGCGACCTTTCGATATTTTAGGTTTGTAAGCCTTATTTTTCTATTTTTAGGTCTTAAAATTTTAAGCTCGTATTTATTTTCACAAAAGTTCTTAAAATCTCTTGGCTTTTACTTGACCTCTAAATGACGTCTTAAAGTACCCTGTATAGGAAACTTTCAGTGCCTCTTGTAATAAAATTTTGTACGTGTCAAGCGTCAATGTCAACGTCAAGTTTGCATGAAGCTGTTTACTTTCGTTGAGCGTACCGTGCGTTGATTTTTTGATAAGTTACCTAATTCTTTTCATTATAACCCTTGCTTTCCCTTCGGACTTCGATACTTACTGCTACATTGATCATTTGCTTGTTATAAGGAACTGCTTGCCTACCCTTTGGATTTGTTTTGAATATGCCTTACACAAACAATTTGTTTTGGCTATTTGTTGTGGTGTTTTTACATGACGGTATGAAGCATTTAGCACAAATAGTCTTTGATCGATTCATAATTAATAAGCTTTAACTTTACAATAAGGTACGGATACTATAAAAATAAAAATCACTCTGTGACAAATTAATATTAACTGTCAAATTTGACAGTTTGACTTTACTGAATTTTCAAGTTTCGTTTTAATTATATATACATGTATTAAACGTGGCAAAGATCATGAGCTATTCAGCCTACTTTATGACGTCAGCACGAACAAAACTTAAAAAAAAATAAAAAAAAATAACTACAGCTTGGAAAAACAAATACTTGAAATTATATATTTCAAATACTCATATCTATAAAATAAAAATATATAAAAAATATACCTGAAAAATACTTTATAATAGGTTGGGGAAAAAGTTGCTTCGCATTTGTTAAGAAAATTCAAAACATTTTTTAATATAGTTTATTTACATTTAACTAAAGTATGTAGGTACAATTTTGTTCGATAACTTTTTGCCATCTTGTAGGACATGATCCCATTGCTATAGAAATTTTGGGACTTTTGATCAAAATGCCGCGACAAGTGGTTTTGGCAGTCCGCTCGTGACGTTAACCTGACACTGCCTAAGGAATTCTGAAGAGACCAAAACAGGTGGAAATCTGGAGGTGCAAGGTCAGGACTATACGGCGGATGCATTAACACCTCCCAGCCAAACTCTCTTAATTTTTGCTGAGTGGCTAAAGATGTGTGAGGTCTAGCGTTATCATGATGAAAAACCACACCCCTTTTGTTGATTAATTCCGGCCGCTTTCTCTCAACTTATTGCTTTAATCTCATCAGTTATTCGCAGTAGAGTTCAGAATCGATCGTCCTGCCTGGTGGTAACAGCTCATAATGAATAATGCCCTTCCAATCCCACCACACACACAGCATCACGTTGTTGCGAGTTAACGTGGGTTTCGCCACAGTCTGTGAAGCCTGAGCGGCCTTTGACCACGACCTTTTTCGCACGTTCTTATCGTACGTGATCCATTTTTCATCACCAGTTATCAGCTTCTTCAAAAATGGTTCGGTTTCATTACGTCGTAATAAAGAATCACAAATAAATACACGGTTCATTAGGTTTCTTTCAGTGAGCTCGTGAGGTACCCAAATACCGAGCTTTTTTGTGTACCCAGTTTTTTTCAAATACGACAAAACTGTTTTGTGGTCAATTCCCAGTTCTTCAGCTACGTCGTAACTACTGATATGCCGATCTTGCTCCACTTTTTCAAAAATGGCATCCATTTTATCCGTAATAGGGCGACCAGAGCGACGTGCAACTTTGACATCAAAATTTCCGGATTGAAAACGCTTAAACCAAATTTGTGCTATTCTTACAGACACTGCACTAGGTCCATAAACATCGCAAATTTTTTTCGCGGCTTGCGTTGCATTTTTACCTTTTTTGTAGTAAAATAATAAAATGTATCGAATTTCTTCATTAGATTCACTCATCTTGACGGTACGAAAACAAATGAAAATCACACATTTTCCTAATTTGAATTTGGAATTATGTTCTTTCAGTGACACCAAAACCAGCCAGATACAAATAGTATAGCCAAAGAGATTTAATTACAAGTTCATACATACTATAATGCGAAAAGACTTTTTTAATATTTATTATTGTTGTCTAGTAACCGGCAGCAAGTTCGTTATGTTCCCCTAGATGTCACTGCTTGCGGTAGCGTCGGGGGTCGGGTTGCCTCCTTCCCTCATTGATCTTTGTGTTATGCTCGTGAACGGGTGCTGCTTGTGGTCGTCTTGCTGATCATGGTTTTGTTATTGTTATTAGTAATTAACTGTTTATTTATTTTACCTCGATGATTCTAGTTAATCATTTATAAATTCCCGTCACAGCTATATATAGCTATACGTATGCGGACAAGTCCTTTATGCCTGGAGGTTTTTATTCGGGTATTAAGTTCTGATTATGTTTTTTAGTTTTCATTTTTGCTTGATTATAGATTTCGATGTTTTTGTTGGTATATTGGCATGTGCTAGCTGACATTATGGCTAACAATTTTATTTTTATGTTTTTTGTTAAGTAATGTAAATTACTTTGCATAATAGTGTATAGAATCAAGGTTTTTTTCTCTAACTGAACAGAGCCGTTCTGCTGGGGAGTTGTTGCGCCACTTGTTCTTCCCAGCTAAAGTACTAGGAAGTGGTGAGAGGAGTAGTGTGAGGGCGGGCGTTTTTGGGGGACTGTCTTATGTAATTTTGATGATCGAAAAGTGCTGTTTCTCAGCCTAGTTTGAATAAATGACTTTTGAAAGAAAGAAAAAAAGAGCAATAGTGGCCAAGCAGGCACTTTACTTTGTATAAATTATTTCATCACCATTGCTCTCAAAACGGTGAAAGAAAACATCGTGAGGAAACCAGCATCTCCTAGAACTAAAAATTCGAAGACGTGACTTCCACCAACTGGGCCCGCGAGGTGGAATACAACCCACTCCCTCTCATGGAAAGAGGAGGTCTGTGTCCCAACAGAGGAACATTATAGGTGGAATATGTTTACAATTAATATGCACCTTCAAAGGACTGACAGAAATAAAACGATGTTGTAAATTCGTTTAGCGCTAAATGCATTTAGTTTTGTGTAGCGCGTGTAAGTGCGCCTAGTCACTGTTACGGATCAAGTAATTTCTAACAAATACCTGTCTTCTCAGTCACTTTGAAACAGTTGTTAGTGTTAACTAACTCACACAATATAATGAACCTGACTTTAACTAAACCTTTTTAAATTTTAATCGCCTCGCCAAACAGATTGACAAAAGATAGTAAGGACACAAAAGATAAAGTTATTCATCAGCAATTTATTACACTTTCCACTAAACTTCGACAATTAAAAGGACTGAACAAGTTCAAAGAAAAAGGAAATAATTACGTTCTTTAACGACCGGCTCTCAAAGCAACACGTCGGGTGGCTGCAGAACTAACTTTGTACAGAACTTGTTCAAGTGTTAAATCCACGAACAGGGTAGTCAAATTCTTCAAATTCTCTCTTATTTCAGTATTTTTGTATATTAAAATTGAATTGTTGAATTGTCATGAAATCACATGTTGATTCTAAAATGGTAGAAAACTAAAATAGTTGAGTTTTGCTTACTACCTTAGTGCTTCCCCTTAAACCAAGCCCTGAACTAATTTAACATACAAATAACTCAGTAAATGTCCAACAGATAACGCTTATAAATAATATTCTCTAAATCATTGTTATCTCCGACATAAAGCACTTAGCGGACTAGCTGATAAAAACAAGATTATTATCTGAAACTAGTTGAACACCCTATTTCACCTCAATATTTTGTGTATTACCTATATTAGTTATCTTTGAATCACCCTCAAACGACCACTGTTGAACTTTCAACAATTATGGTTACAGAAATTTATTTCTCAATAAGAAATTACAGGGATTTCAATTCAAGATTTGTGTTCGGAATAATCACTACGCGTTCGAATAAGTTAATCATGCTCACGTTGTATTATTTTAACATGAAAGAATTTGCTTTTGCGTTTATCAATGCAGCCAGCGCGAGCGTGTCAACGGTTAGAGGATATGAAAAACAGTGTGAAATGAAACGTCAGATTATAATGTAGATTTTAGTTCTAAATTTTGTCACTCGTGAATTTGTGTCATAACAACAATAAAAGAGAAAATTACCCTAACTCAAGTAAACATAGTGATTTAAGGAAAATTGTAATATAAAGTTTTCAGTTTTATGAAAGTCAGTCTTAAAAATACTAAATAGCCAAGTAACTGCGACAAACTTGGAAGTAGCGTTTGCCGCCCGCTGCCGCGGCACAGCTCGCTTCGCTCTCTCGGCTCTCGCGTGGTTTGTCACAGTTCTAACCTAACCTTAACCAATTGGTCAGGGTGCCCTAGCTTAGTTATTGCGACCAATTTGGCACTAATGCCGCATCGGTTTGGTGCGACTTCTAAAACCACATCAAACGCTTATTGTGACTGCATATACACCATTCTGCATTACGTCTAAACGTGGGTAGCAGATTTGTTAAACGTAACGCAATGGCAATCCACATGAACTTTGTTCAGCTGTTTTACTTAACGGACCTGATTTGTAAAACAGCGGATTCGACAATCGATCAGCGACATATATAACCTTGGTGACCCCTTGGAGTAATATTAATTACTAAACCAGCCATACATACGCTGCTTTAGCCAAAAAAGACTAGGCAAAAAAGAGTACACAATTTACTAAAAAAGCAAACAAACAAACATTGGGGCTCTTCAATAAATATTGAAGCGCAATTAAGTTGATACTGATACCGCATCAGTCATGAATCTGCGTCTAGGTCATTAGGCAAAGGAAAACAGGCATTAGGCGGTCGGCACAGAGTTGATTAATTGTCGAAGGCCAGAGGCCGGCGGGCCGGGCCATAAATAAAAATAAAATACGGCCTTAAGTCGATATCAGGGTTGGTAGGTATCGGGAAAAGCCGGTGTCCGAGATAACCGCGGCGAATATATCCGAAAAGGAAAATTGAAATCACAATTTTTTTCTTTTGTGCAAGGTGCGATTTGAAAAGGTTTTATGCTTTTTTATGTTTCTTCGTAATCTTTTTATAACCAGCACTTTAGCGACTGATCTTGATTAAATGCCGTGTAATGCCGTGTTCTGACCATAGTAATAACTTGGCAACTTTAGGTTGGTCGCTAATCGACTGAAAGAGATACGAACTTAGAGGATTCGGCAGAAGATTGTGCATGTTCAAGTCGTGAGAAGTCATATATTTTTGTTAGTAGGTATGTATAATTGAAGTTGATGCACATATATTTGAGACGTATTTTCTCGTTTTATGTGTAGGTATTAAGTTTTTTCGCATTCACTGTCGATACTTCAGGTGCAAACAGAATATGCTTAAACATATTGGGGATTAAGACGAGCATTTGAATTAAAAGTTTATAAAAATAACATTAGCATCATAACATCACGCTTTGTTTCCCCGTAGGGATGGGCAGAGGTGTACCTATAGTACACCCACATTTCGCCAGTTATGTTTAAGTCCCATGTAATAGGAGCAAGCCTATTGCCATCAATCGGGCACAAAACTAGATATAAAAACTAAATAACACTTTACCCGACCTGGGAATTGAACCTCCCTACTCATACTCAGCAGTCGCTCTAAGAATAAGATAATCAGGTACTTTCTTACATCTGTTTTGTCAGATATTTATAATCGCGCCGCCATCCCTATTTGTTAGTAGCGATCCTGCCGAATCTGCGGTTAAATTCTTTGTGAAAATGTTTCATTCGTTGATCTCTTTTCGAGGTAACTAAGGTACAAAAAGATGTCTCATATTTCGCAGTACAGCCTCCTTTATATTATCCTTTACCTGTTTATGAGACGTTCTTTATTTATATGAATTTTTATACGGATTTTTCTCTGAAAGTAAAATAAGAGGGGTGAAAGTGTTTGAACTAGCATGTCTGTATAGAGGGTTCATGACTTCGTACTTAATTATTATTTATATTATATCAGTTAGTAAATATTCTGACTGCCGCGTTGGTCTAGTGGTCGCAAGTGCTACTGCTGAGCATAAGTCCTGGGTTTGATTCCCAAAGTATTAATGGGTTTTCTCTCAGGAATATCTCAGTAGCAGTCCGAAGTCTGGATTTGTGCCAGGTTGATGGCAAAAGGCTCCCCCTCTATTACATGGGACTTAAACATTACTAGTGAAATTTGGATGTACTATAGGTGCACCCAGAGATTTACCTATACCATAATATCACGCCTGTACCTATTCCCCGAAGGGTTAAGCAGACAACCCTTCGGGGAATACAGGCGTTATATTTAATGTTATGTTAAATATTCCGTGCTAGAAATGAATACTATTTCTTCAAAATAAAACAAACTTTTGCACAAAACCTATTGAAAGAAAAAAAGTAGCTATGCTTCGTACAATAGATGTAGAAATAATAATAATGCTCATTTACAACACCTTCAGCTGAGAAAGGCTAGGCAATCCTTGTCCAAGAAGTTTCTGGCCCTAGCCAGCCAAACTTCACACAGATAAAGTTATTAATAATATGTATACCTATTTACATTATTTAAATTAGTCTCTCTATTCAAGAACTTTACCATTCCCTTCGACTTTGAAACCGAGCGCTCTCCCTAATCTTTGAAACTGTTGTCTGCCTGACAAACTTAGCGGGCTCTTGAAGATAACTGAAGTCACGAAGACTGTAACATATTGGTGCGGATTTACATTGAATACAGCTGCCTATGTATAAGTATTTTCTAGTAATTCTAAGTTAGTTCATTGGTCTAAAAATATTCATTTCAATTCAAATTAGGTACTAGGTAGTCATGAAAAGAACTGCACTCTCTAAAGTGGTGGCAACCTAACAATCCATCGCTGTTAAATAAAAAAGTGAGTTCAAAAACTAAAACCCGACTACTAAAAAATCACGCTCTAAAAAGTATGAACCACGAAAATATTTCAGATAGGCATCAAGACATAGGTACAAAAATGGTCAAGGTAAAGCCTGCCGGTGTTGCACGCCTGTACACCTACAAAATTATAATGGCTTTCGACTCATTTATCAAATTATGATCAGTAGTTTAGATGGTATAAGGTAACAGATGAACATACATACTGGTCAAAATCATAACCCTCCTTTTTGTTTCGCCGTAGTCGTGTAAAACAGACGCCATAAATAACCGCTTTCATCAGGAAATATCCTATCACTATTACAAAATTAGTAACCGAACATCTGAAAATATAAACGTACAAAAAACATTTGTGCGAACAATTGTTGGTGTGTTTTCCCGAAGCTGGAGGCCCAATAAATTATGTAAAAACTTTGTTTTACAGTGTCATGAAGGTAAACACTAATAAAAAGTGTATGAAACCAACTTGTCGTAAACTACGTTTATGTGTAGACTCGACTTCGCAGGAAAACATTGAAAATTCATGAATCAGAAGGTTCAACGCCGCGGCGTTTATCTTTTATCTACGTGTGGCATTATAAGCTATTATTTCTACGTGTGAGCGAATAAAGGGATTTCGTCAGAAACACAGGTTTACAGTACCTATTAATATGAAATCACAAATTCAAAGAAAATATGTTTATTTGGCATATAAATACACATTATAATATATTTAATAAACACTAAAGAAAACAAAAAAAAAGTGATCTTCATTTTACCAATTTGTTTGACTGGTGATAGTACAGTCTGTTGTCAATATTATCTGACCCACCCTAAAAACAAACGAATTTGGACCCTCTGACATTAACATTAAGGTTTATTCAATTTACATGAGCTTATCAGGCGAGTGCTAGGACTTGATGAACAAATACATATATACAAATAATACAGACACGCAAATTTGATCTTTAAAACGTTGGCATTAGGTTTATGTTATAACTACTTGTTATAATATAATTAGTGTAATAGCTTATTTTAATAATTGTGTTCAAGTAAGTCTGGTCTCGTGGTCTGTGTATAAGACTGAGAAAAACGAGTTGCAAGATCACATCCTGCGTTGAAGATATTGTTTTGCTTTCAATTTAGAATTTATTCCAAAACTGTTTCTTGTAAAGAACTATAGACAGATAACCTTTAAATATAAACTTTCTAAAATAGTAATATTTTCGCATAACTTGTAATAGTGGGTAGTTGAAAAATAAATATTCGTATTCATTATAAAACCTAAGGGTATGCAGTGACTACGCGCAAACATATATTACCTTGGCTTACTAAATTGCAAAAACAACGTCTCTTTACAATTTTTTATTTTCTATTTTATAGGTATTTTTTTATTATCCTGGCTCAATTATTAAAATACAAAATAATCTATTTGCACGAGGAGAAGGTTGGCTGCTTGTGCTGTGCAAGAATAAACTTTATGAATGTATACTTTAAGGTTCAATTTCTTTAGAATATTGCGTGTAGCATTACAACTAAGATCAAATTTCAATACGATATAAAAGAGTTGAGTTGGTCTCGTGGTCACTAAGGTTGTGCGATGTTCATCGTTATCTACCTTCGAACCAAGTTTAACCTAATTATAGCTTTTTGCTCAGCTGTTTTTTTTTTAATTATTTTATTACACTTTTTTTACATTTCTTTAATGGACAACGTGGAGTCTTGTCTTTTTAAACGGGCAGTTTGTATATAAATAAAACTAAACAATGGCAGGTTTAAAATGTTTATTATTTCATTAAAACAAAGTTTGTAAGATAAAGTAAGTAAATGCTCATATATTTCCAAATTAATATACATATTATATTAGTATGCCATAATCAAATCTAACCATTTATAAACATTAAAAAAGGCGTGCTTATGCTTAAAAGTTTGCTATAGAGAAAATGAATTCATCTGTGAAATGCTTTACAGGTTTAGGTATAGCTGCCTATATGTAGTGAATAAACATGTTATTTAAATAGAAAAAATCTATTTATAACAATAACATCACCACATAATCTGCAACATTCTAATGGTTTAACAATCAATCCATTGAGCATTTACTTACATGGTGTGTTAAATAATAAAAAATAATAATAAATGTAATTAAAATTTAAATATTCCTGGGCAAAACGGACCCCTTCTTCACGATGAGCAGGTGTCAATGCAATTTTCTGTTCCGGTATATAATTCCTTATCCCAGCAGCGTGTGCCTTCTCACTGTTTCCACTGAAATATTGTGGTTTATTGCGCAAAAATGGATTTTCAACATGGCTTGAAACGGCCGCATGCCGCATGGCCCGATGGCGTTCGAATTTAGAACTATACTTGATGGCTTTAGCTCCTTGACGAATCCGCTGAATATTTCCATTGTCTCCATAACGTCTTAGCCTGCCCGTATTTCTCTAAAAACAAAAAAAAAACATTTTTGGAACCGTGTATGTAGGTAACTTGTAAGGAGTGAATGTAATGGTAAAACAGCCAACTACGCGTTCATTAATCTTAATCAATAAAATAAAATAGGTATTAAAAAAACACTTACTGCTATATTAAATCGACGACTAATCTCTCCAATTCCAACATTCTGCTCATGTAAAAATATGATTTTATGTTTGGTTTAGTCATCAAATTGCGTTAAGATGCTTTTTTCCAACAAAATTGCTTAAAAATACTTAACGAGTTATGTGGAACGATTTACAAAATGTGTGTGCGCAGTCACTGCTATTAGGCGTAGTGTAACTATTGTCACTTAGATGAATTTATTATCTACCTCACGAAGCAAATGTATGTTTTACTTCGTATCCAACCATTCTTGGTGAATATAAATTCTGTGAACTTAAAGTTTTTTAATTTACCCACCTGTTTACAAGATAAGTTATTAGGCGTAAATCGTATTGGTCGTTCTTTAATAATGCAAGCAATATTGTAGAAATGACAACAAAATTAAAAAGTAACTGATAATAGGTGGACTGTTTCCGAACCCACAGGTTTTTCCTTGCCAATCCTGCATCAAACCGCTAAGCCACGAGAACTTGTTGGGAATAAGCGAAATTAAAGATTTGGTTGTAATTATGTAGTGTTACTAAAAGCTTTCAACTTTAATGTCAACGAGATAATGATTAAAATAGCTTAACAAAATGATATGTAATGCCGGTGGCTCCAACAATGTTGGGAGGGTTTACCTTAACGTTACGTGTTAAAGATCAAATTTGCGTGTCTGTATTATTATTGTATTTGTAAATCAGCACTGTCTGATAAGCTCATATAAATTGAATAAACCTTAATGTTACATGCACAGGGTCTAAATTTGTTTGTTTTTAGGGTGGGTCAGATAATGTTGACAACAGACTGTACCATGATTTTGACAATATCCTCCTTTAGACTTTGGTATCGTTTTTCTTGTTTAACTATACTATCTCGTTCAAACTGATTCATTTTATTTATGATATCGCCTCATTAGTAGAGGAAACGCTCTTTATAAGGAGTTGTTAGAAGCAGGTCTTCTGAATTTAATTTTTTGTTGACATTATCATTTTGATTCTTTTCAATTCTTGTCTTTGTTTTTTTAGATGCCATCGATCAGTAGAGGGGTATCTGTTTAAGAAGTTTGTGTAGGTAAAAATCCCGGGACATTGCATCGGAATTGATACAGGATTGGTATGTATGTAGGTACTCTAGGAGGGGATCGTGGCTAAATGATTACAGCCGCACGGGTCGATCGAAGTTTATGCTACGCTTGTCGCGGTTGGTATATGGATGGGTGACCATCGATTGCATATCGAGACCCCTCCGTGCCTCGAAAAGTACGAATCGGGTTTGTAAATCTTTGACAGTCTTCACGGGTAGTCAGAAGCCCAAAAGTCTGACAACCAGTCTTACCAAGGGGTATCGTGTTACCCAGTAACTGGGTTGCGGAGGTCAGATAGGAAGTCACTCCACGTAAAATACTGGTATCGTGTATCCGTCATAGATGGAAAAAGTCTAGGCACATTAAATGGGTATGTATACGTATTTAGTTAAAGTATTTGCTTTTGTAAAACCAAATATAGTAAAACTATTGTGTTTATCAATATTGTTAGAATATTTCATAAATTTCTATTTCAGAAGCGAAATAAATTATGAAGAAGATTTCGGACCATATTTTCACGAGAATTTTTGTCAGTCTACATAACTAACAAGCTATTTTTATATATAAATGCGTTTGTAGATCATCAAGATTGCGTTTTTAGGTTAACAATATTATGATTTAAAAGAGTGTCCGTGGAGTTTCTTGCCCGTTCTTCTCCATAGGAACCTACGCTTTGGAATGGGCTTCATATTTCTGACTGACTAACCTCTTGACAATCCAAAAGTGCCTTTATATGGTTTAATTGAAATAAATGCTTTGAGTTTGAGTTTGAAAAGCTTCATTAACGTTCTGTCTAGTAATGAGGAAAACCCTGAAAATACAAAATAATCATTAGTATAATAGTCATGAAGGCAGGAGTTTCAAGACAAAATCAAATAATTATTTTAATTTTCTGTACAGGTCCCTAAGCACTCGTCGTCATAGGAAAGGACTCATACAATTCAAGTGCTAGTCAGCAAATGGCACTATTCTCCAAAAATCTTGAATGTTACTTGTTAGAACGCCGAATATCAGTTTCAGCAAAACGGGCACAGTCAATTCTATAAGTCGGAAAAATACTAACATGAAAAAGAAAATCACAGCCCATAACAAGACTACCTTTCAAGCCCAAGTCAGCATGAACCAGTCCTGGGTACAAAGTGTCATAAACAGGCAATTTGTGGGTAGTGGCCGCAAAACTTTCAGCAAATATGTCGAAATACAAGTGGAAATAAGTGGAAATGTTAGGAATTTTCCAAAAAGTAGTGTGTTCAATTTAATAGCAATAAGTCAGTGGAGGCGCGTGGCGTTCGCTTGACGCAGCGATTTCACACTTTAGTGTGCGAACTCCTTTAGACCATCCGATTTTATACCTCTCTCTCCTAATAATGATAATAGAAACTGTTCTAAGAAATATATATTTTTTTTTTTACTGTGATGATTAGGTTTTTTTTCTGGGAACACGACGAAATAATGTTTTATTTTCAGCATTTTATTTTAATATTCTCCTTCGTTTGATTGTCGTTGAAACAAAAAACGCGAAATGTTATTTAGTTAAATGTTTTGTTTACTTTAATAGTATTGGGAAAGCTTCTTACTTGCTTTTGTTATAACGTAATTATAATAACTTCTTACCTTTAAGAAATAATTCGGAATAAACAACTGTCTACACGACTTCCCAAATAACCATTTGGGCTTGATATCAATTTAAGTATAGAATAGTAGCTTATGGAACTTAGGTACATTATTAAACTCATACCATATCATCAAAAACACAATAAGTAATATCGTAAATATGCCCAAATCCAACATTCATCACGGGGGCACAGACGGGGGTAAGCACCACAGCAGCAAGTGATCAACTGTTTACAGATGAAATGTAGAAACAGCTGTTGGGCGAGTCTAATGTGCACATTATTCACAAATATTCGACTTGACCAATTTTTTTTTTTTTAAAATCGTTGATGTCATTTTTTTAAGTCTATTTAATTCATATACATAATTAAAACCCATGATTAAACTATAATATGACGATTAAGTTGCGTAAATTGGAACTTGGGAGAACTTGGGAACTTGGGGAAGACTTGGGAGTTGTATTTGATTCAAAATTGTTATTTGATCAGCACATAGATCATATAATTAACAAAGCATCAAAATCACTGGGGTTCATTTTGAGAGTATCGTCTGAGTTCAGGAGCATCAAAACCATTAAAATTCTCTACTGTACTTTTGTTCGCAGTCATCTTGAGTATGCCTCTCAAGTTTGGAATCCTAATTACAACATATACATCAATCGATTGGAAGGCATACAAAGAAATTTTTTGAGGTATATTCAGTTCCGGTCTAAAACTTACTCTCCCACTTATCTCCTACGCTGTAAAAGATTTCATCTACTTCCTCTTTCTGAGCGTAGAAATTCGTTCAACCGAGCTTCCTGAATTGCTGAACAAAATCAGACTGCGGGTTCCTTCTGCTTTTCTGCGCAATCCTTATCTTTTGCATACTTCTACGGTAGGAACGAATTACAGACGGAATTCATACTTAGTCAGAGCGAGTCATACGTATAATGCGGTCTGCCGGGACATCGACGTTTTCAATACTGGTATCGCTAAATTAAAAAAAGATAATATGTAATTTCTTTTTTGATCACGTAAAGTAATTGCTAACAGTTTGCGCTGTTTGAAACGTATAAGATACTGTCTTTACTCAACTGTCTACCTTCTCAAATAATTTTTGTTTATGTTCTCTTATAACCGTGAAAACTTTTAATTGGCCTTATTTTGTTACTCTCAATCGTGCGAAAGTGTCTAGCTGTAAGTTTTCCAAAAACTGTAAAATAAAATAAAATAAATAATTTATTTCATTCGTTGACGGCAACTAAAACCTATGAATTGAGAATTCATTGGTCGAGCGGTACCTACTATAATAGAAAATAAATTAATTTTTAAAAGAAACATGGAGGAGATCGCATAACATTGCATAAACTTCAACATAATTCTGCGAGTCATATTATGGCGAAACCGAGCCACAGTGCTGGTTTTCAGCGAGAGTTGACGTTGACTTAACGACGCGACGTCAACCGGTGCACCAATAAAAAAATAAGAGACAAACTGGGAGATGTGTGTGTGTGATCTCCAACATGTCAAGGTAATAATACTAAATGCGAATACTATGGATTCTGGATTTAGGTTAGGTATGTAAAATAAAACACTGTTTCGACTCCATAGACAAGACTGCGGCGCATCACCCTGCACTCCCTCCACCGCGCAACTTAAACTCAAAATCAAAGCATTTATTTCAATTAAATCATTTACAGGCACTTTCGAATTGTCAAAGAGTCGGTCTGTTAGTCAACCCCACCATAGAAGAATAACTTATTTATTAGACGTCACGAATACCATAAGGCTATGGGCTATCTATATTATGTATTACATCATATAGTATGTAAATTAGAAATGTTATCGATAATGCATTATTGATATTAGATTGGAAAAAAATCAACAAAATATACGCTTCCGTTACGACTCCAATTCCGACACATTAAAATGAGATTAAAAATCGTGTGTGCTAAAAGCCCCCGGTCACGTACACTCAGCGTTTCTTTAACAAGTAAGTGTTTATTTTTGCCGTCCACTCGGCGACGGAACCCACCACTGCCCACTACTGGGAGTGGGATCGTTTCGTGAACGAAATCGGGAAGCTATTTCATATCACTTTAGAGCTTAGAGCTGAAGGTTTCGGTGGGTGAAGTGTTTATTTGACATAGTAATCAGCTTGATAAGTGATTTATACCTTACTCAGAAACCATTGGTTGAAGCATAGTAGTCTTTAGTATAATATATAATCTTTCGATTTGAATGATGCGTTGTTGTGTAAATAATTAATACATACAAATGTATGCTGCTGGAACTTTTAGCACAAAAATGTTTGTCTTATCTTCGTCTTTAAATGTTGATGCGTTGTTTGTGTCTTCTATTTTGTTTCGAAATGTAATCTCTTAACGCTTTCAAACCTCATATATTTCCAAATCGGTCGGTAGATACAACCTACCTACCTATTACAACACTGCACATATACTTATATAAGTTGTAATGAAATAAATGAATGGCCTGAGAAGATAACAACCTGAAATCACGCAAAAACAATCGCAGTGACTTCAAAGTCGATTAACTTGGAAAAATATTGAAGCCGTCCGATTTTAATTAAGTTTTCAACTTCCAAAAATACTCGAAACATAATTTGGTCCATCTTTAAAGTCTGTTCGCGTGAAATGTTTCAAGTAGCACGAGTTGTACGAGTTGTACAAGTTGTGCGAATTTCGTCCAACCAAGATAATGTTCGCAGTTAAGGAAATTGATAAAGTTTGTAACGGAAAGGTTGGAATTATTGAAAGTTGTGAGTACAACAAAATTCAATAAGTGACTGTCACTGATTGGGAAACTCTGGGGAGGGTGTATCGGGAGTGGCGAGGTAGCAAGCTACGAGAGACAGCGGGGATCTCATGAGAAGCCGAAAAACATGTCATCTGTTGTTACTCATTACATAAATTCTCAAATAAAAAGTATTTATGAAGGATACTTAACGTTTTATCTAATGTTGGCGTAAATGCAGTTTAGAACAAAACAACAATATAATTACATGATTGCTTGTGGCTAAGTAATAACAGACGCACGGGTCTATCCATCAGGTTTAGCTACGCTGCCTCTGGCTGGGGTTGGTCCGTAGATGGGTAACCATCTTTACTTAGGTACCAACACCCCGCCGTGCTTCGGAAAACACGTTAAGCAGTTGTCCCGGCTGTCATTCGTGGATCTTTGGCAGTCGTTACGGGATGTCAGAAGCCTGAAGTCTGACAACCAGTCTTATCATGGCGTATCGTATCACCCAGTTACTGGATTGTGGAGGTCATTTAAAATACTGGTATTCACTACACTGGACTGGAAGCCGACCCCAACATAATTGGGAAAAAGCTAGGCAGATTGACTAATGCTTTCAACAGTGCTCTGATCAATATTACGAATACATACAGTGTTTAAAACGAAGTTGCGATACACAATGACGAATAGGGCGCTATTTTCCAAAAAAAAAAAACTAAAAATATTTAAAAATATAATTATAAATTATTTTAGCAAACATCCGAAAGGTTTCTTATAACTCTAATATAACCGTTCCCGTGCATCCCTTGCACCAGCTGCCATACTTCCTTGACTTGTAAACGTTTACGATGTTTTCTTTCAACTACAAGCCAGTGTGTTTATGTCCTGCGCTCAACGAGTTTTTTACTTTATCACCAACTTTATCGGTACTTTCTCCTATTACTGCCACGGCTACTGCTACAGATAAAAGTACAAGTTACTGCCATCCCGGGTTACACGACAATTAGTGATGTTCATAAAAGTAAATAAGATAAAATTGTAAATAACATGGAGTTGGTAAACAGGTTTACTGAGCGATAAAACCAATTCGCTAATGTTATGTTGTGTACTTATTGTGACAAGGGTAGTTTTCTTTCATAGGTATACCTAGTTAGAATGTTCAGTGATAAAACAGATTGAATAATTCAACAGAATTTTAGAACCAGAAGTAGGTATCTAAACAATCTTAATTGCTAATGACTAAAATGCGATATTAATTGTGTATTTCAATATTATATGGCGGATAGACAAGGCATTAATGTTTTTTCATTAAAAGTTTTCAATTCTAGACATTTTCTTGTCTACATGGTAGGTAGAAAAACAAAACAAAACAGCACGTGCCCAACACAAGTATAACAAATGTGCGTTATCAACCTTATAACTTGCTATAATTCCGTAAGGGATGTTTTTATCGCGGGGCTGCATTATGCGGGTGCACGTTTGTACCTCGCAGCACCCCGCGGGGCCCCGCCGTACCCCGCGCCATATAGATATACATAAATGCAGGATTAATGAAAGGTCGCCCATTGCTGCCTTTTAGCGAGGAGCCTCGTTTTTTGCCTGTTCTTTATGTGGAGGCACGGATTGTACTTGAGGCAATGAGCGGGTGACGGGATCGTTGAATGGAAGCTGATGGTGTGGATTGTGTGTGAACTTAATTAGTTTTTCTTTACTAATTGAGGACAGTGAACCTTTTTTGTTTGTTTGTAAACAATTTGAAAACGCTGACGATCTATTCAACGTTTGTCACCATGGAGCAACACAAAAAAAAACACATACGGTCTTTAAAGAAACTGTTTTCACACACACGTTAACGGTAGGATCCTTTGCGAGCACCATAACCTAAACCGATTGCATGCACAAACATCCGGAGATGCGCCATTGCATCGTTTACAGGAATACGAGTACTATTACCATCTTTCACGTTCTTGGGGGTAGATCCGGTGGCTTAAAGCCTGTGATATCGAGGGCTACTTGTTACTGTGCAAATAACGGTTAGAGGTAACACTTTCCATAGTTGCTATGAGTTATGCTTAGAAGAATTGATGACTGCAGTTTGTTAAAACGTCGCTTCATGTAAAATAATGGTACTCAGCTGCAACCGGTCAGACTGGAAGCTGACCCCTATATATAATAGTTGGGAAAAGACTAGGCAGATGATGAGTCATCTTCTTAGACACGAGGATGTCGCCAATACCTTACCAAAACGAGACCATTTATTTTTTTATTTTTTTGGATGGCTAATTATCAAATAACTTTCCCGCTCTGGGCGGAGCGGAAGGGCGTGTCAGACTCTTACTCTGACTAAAACCCACCCATGTCCCTTCAGTTGCCTGTACATTGCCAGGGGCCAAGGTATCCTTTCAGACTTTCCCGCGACCCCGCTTGGGGTCCTAGGACTAGGGGGCTAGGAGCCCATCAGTTGTGCTGACATCTCTTGGAGGCGCGCGTGGAACACAACGCACCGTCAACCCGGGCCTGGTCCTTACCGGACGGCGAGCTACCCATTGCTCACCGTCCGAAAGCCCGCGTCTACAGTGGCCGGGAATTGGCCTGCGATTCCCAAAACGAGATATGTTGGTAATGATATATTAATTTTCACGCAATGCTTTTGTAATAGTTAATCACAACTTCAATAAATATCCAAACGAAAACACTGAATACCAAGTACCATTGAAATTAACAGGCCAGTTATTTTTATTTAAAAAATTAAGGTACTCACTCTGGTCTGGAAAACTAAAAATGCAGCTAAATAGCACATTACTGAGTTAAGTTAGTGAATTAGCATAATACCTACGAACGTGCTCATATCAAAAGAGCTAACTTAAAAACTAAGCTAAACACACTTAGAGTGAGTCCTTAAGGTGGAGGGTGGTGTATGGCTTAAGCGGGAGCGGGGCGGGTATATCTTAGGGACTATTGATTGAATCATAGCAGGCGTTCTGTAGTTTTTGCCTACCCCTATGGGAAGAAAGCGTGACTTTATGTATGGACGAGTATATTGAATTAAATGGGCAGCTGGTTTTGAAGTTGTAAATGCATGCGCCACAAGTTCAGTTACACATCATTTCTTTTTGACATCGGCAGTGCCTTTATTTCGTAGCAACAAGCCGGATTACATAGTTCAAGGTGGTTCTACTGATACGTGGTTTATTGTACTAATTTCTTTTAATTTAATTTTTAATGGAATACGAATAACGTACAACAACAACAAACGTAAACGTAACGTAAATAACAACAAACGACACAACAACAATTCGTTAGTTTGTTTAATGCTGCGGCCGCATCTGTGTGTATCGTGACGAAGCTTCGCACAGTGATACGATACACACAGATATGAAATGAAATGAAATTGTTTATTCTGTAAATAGAATATTAGAATAACTTTTTCACGTCATCATAAAAAAATAATTTAAGTTCGATGTTTCCTATCTGACTACTCTGAGAAGAAAGGCCGAAACAAACTCAGAGGTCACAGTCTCTTTTAAAGTCCAGACATAATCTTGGTCAGGCCATATGAGGACCGTGTCTGAAATGGTCTTTTGAGAAAAAAATCACACAGATTTGAGTGGACCTGTCCTGTCAGTGCAAGCATTTGTCAGTAATCGTGGAGCTCAACTTAGAATTTCTCGACGAACAATACCAAAGAAATGAATGAAATAATGTTTTTTTACCTCCCATCAAATGAATGACCGCATTATCCTCTTATATTTTTATTTCTTTTCATACCCGCACCCGCAGCTATTCTATCCGCCCTATCCATCAACAAGCCGCCAATAAAGAAATCCATTCACGAATTTACGTAAAACTTCTAACACTTTTTATCACTTACATTTACAGCGTAATAAATCACGCACAATCCCGTGTCTTACAACTTGGGCCAAGTTATTTAAGTGCCATTCTTAACAATGTTTGGCTTCGACGTCGTTACGACGTAAACGCTAGGAAAAACATGGCTCCCCTTTGAAATAACTTAAAAGAAACTGCTGGGAAATTTATACTGTCATTCATTAAAACGAGGAAGTAAGGGACTCCACTCATTTGAAATGACCGACTCTGACGTGACGCGACGTGACGCGAGTTGACGTGACGTCGTGCAAGAGAGTAATGGTGTTTGACACTTGTGTCTCTTTTGACTTGTAGTCATTTCGATTGGGGCATTTCCAAACGGCAAATTGTTTGATCTGTGACGCTTAGTTACGTTTGTTGCCTGGTATTATACTTCCAAAGTTCACCTATGACAGTATATTAGGATATCTGTATCTCTCAATCGGTACGTAATTGCATTGCGGCTTTGTCGAGTTAGTTATATTCAACAAAAGTATTCCTATGACTTTCCCACATAAAACAGTCTTCATAATAATTTCATAGCCGTTGCGGGCCGCCCCGATAAAGTGTGTTGAGTCTCTAAAGCTCTGCAAAGTGGGTTATACCGAGACTTAATTTTATTTTTTAATGACATCAA
This sequence comes from Xanthia togata, assembly GCA_963853775.1. Classification (NCBI taxonomy): domain Eukaryota; kingdom Metazoa; phylum Arthropoda; class Insecta; order Lepidoptera; family Noctuidae; genus Xanthia; species Xanthia togata. The sequence goes on along the minus strand of OY970805.1, from coordinate 24,425,509 downwards.
TTTGACAGAGTCTCGTAAGATGTCGCGTTCACCTCCAGAACTCGCGTATTTTAAATTTGGACGGTTTACGACCACGTTTTATAGCACAACCAATCTCAATTTGAATATATTGTCTACGTGTACCTATGGTTCACGTTACGTTCTTCATTTTTATGATGGTTTCTAGTCTACAGACACAGCTTCATTGAAGCATAGTAGAGACAATACTGCTCGAAATAAAAGTAAAAAGAATGTTGGCAAGTATTTCTTAATAAAGATTTTAGAACCACACCAACACTCGCTGAATACTTTCTGTAGCGATTAATAAACTCGATGCTTTTAATTCTTTCACACAGCTCGAGAATATTCTAAAAATAAATAACAGAAAGCAACTAAAAAATCGTAACTCGTATATATGTATGAGGATTATTGTGCCAAATTAGATGGCAGGTGGTGAAAAAGTTATCCGATCGCTGCGCCCTCTAGGGAGTTCGGCCAATAAAGGACGGACGAAAAAATGGCCGCGATGACGTGATCGAACGGCTTCCCATACTTTGTCCTGTCCCAAGGCCTGTTACGGCCTGTTGGAGCACTCTGAGGCCTTTTGAGGCCTATTTACTCTCGTTACGCTGCATTTTAGATTTGAGAAAAATAATAGGTATGTTTTTGTTGATGCATGGAAATAGTATGTCCGTGAATGCGTTACCTGTATATTACAGGTAGTTGGAGCAAGGCAAATACGATTGGTTGGTTCTTGTTATATACAATTCAAAATGGCAGTCAAAATCACTAGTCAGTCAAGGCTGATAAAAACCTAACATAGGATAATAAACATTGGAAATCATAATTGCCCAGTCATTCACCTGCGGAGGTCAGTGGTCCGATGGATGAAGAGAATGAAGTATGGTATATAGCACAGATTATAAGACCAATAAAAGGCGAATAACATCAGCAAAAACCTGCAATGAAACAAAAACAAATTAAAATATTATAAAATCTCGGAGAATCTCAATTAGTTAGCAAGAACCTTGTTAGCAGGAGTCGTTGCAATAATACAAGTTTAATTAATTTCATTCAGTTTCATTCGTTCAACAGATCTAGCTCGTTCTGTGCAACGGAGAAATGCAGAGGTGGGTCTTGTAAAGAAGCTGGACGAGAAGCGATGCTTCAAGAGAATGTATATTCATTTTATTTATAGTAAACCTGACGGTTCATAGATTTTAGAAGATACAGAAACGGAGATGCATGCGATAGATAGATAGTTGGGCAGATTCGTTATTCGTATGATTGAACTGATCAACTGCCTCGTTGGTCTAGTGCTGGCAAGCGCTACTGAGCATGAGGTCCTGGGTTCGATGCCCAGATTGGGCAAAGCTTTATTTGGATTTTCCATCAAGAATTTCTCAGTAGCAGCCTGGAGACTTTCTGCCCGGTTGATGGCAATAGCCTCGCCCCCTATTACATGCGACTTAAACATAACTGGCGAAATGTGGGTGTACAGGCGTGATGTTATCGTTATTCGTTGATGAAGTGATCAATAATGTTTGCACCACTAACTGTTAGATTATACCTAAGAAAGGAAATTGTTTGTCCCTACAAAAATTGTTTGTTTTGTTATAAACGCACACAACAATACCAAATGTATCGCTTGTTGTAAGAAAAGTATCACTTCTGGAATAGGAGCTAAAAATGTTTATATGTTTTTGGCCTCCAAATGTACTAGACTCAAGTATGGCGTTTTATAACATTGCGCGGTGGTTTCACTTCACCATGTCAGTTACAAGTGATTCATAACTTTTTAATCAGAGGTAACTGACAGACCATTGTTCAGAGGTGCATAAGAATAGCGTATTACACCCATTTTTGAAAAGTATCTCAAATAGATTCTATAGTGCTAATGAACCACAAAAAAATTCTAAAAAAATAAAAATGCATTTAAATATTGCTTTTTCAAATTTCGCGCGTAATTTGACAAAAACGCTGGACGCAGTGGACGCCATATTGCTCTGTGGTCATGACGTCAGTCAGTAAACAAATGCAGTGATATTTTTTAAGTTATAAATTTGTGTTGTCTCCTTATACAAAACCGTCCTCCATGGTATTATTTCAATAAAAATTACGTTGGTTACGAAAATAATAAAAAGCCTTTGTAGATTAAAGGTACGCTGATAGTAGACAGTTAACACTTTCTAAGTTTACATAACCGTATGACGTATTAACATGGCGACTACTAACTAATGGTGTTATGAAACAGATTAAAAAAGATGAAACCATTGAATTGAATTTTAAAATTTAGTTTGATATTTTATGAACTAAAACTAACGTTTTCCAACTACTTTTTGCCTAAGCTATCTCAATAATATATTTTTAGATTTTTTCTCATAAAGAGTAAAACACCCTATTGATGCCACTGAAAATGTTGCTTAAAATCACGCTTTTCTCCATAAGGGTAGGTAGAAACTACAGAACGCAAAAAAGTTCGCGAACACATTCGCAAGAAGCTGGCAGTATCATCACAACGGTAATGTTTTCCCATTGTTTGTCTTATTTGTGCTTATATTTATATATAATTAGGTGTATTTATTATATTTATAGTTTTTAATAGGTATATAATTATGTATATCTTTATATTTAAATAAATATTTGTTTCCTCAATTCTCGCTATTGCACCTACCACAGTTTGTCTCTGCATCACCCAAAGGTTGACTGGTAGAAAATGCCTGTGGCATTAAGTCCGCCTCTGTACATTTATGTGCTTGAAGTGTTAATAAATAAATAATAAATAAACGCCACCAACTACGATATTTACATACTCCTAGCGTTTAAAATAGGTATCTAATATTCAGAATTTATTGTAACAAGATTATCAACGATGATTGATTGATTACCAATTCACCAACATCCCAAAGAACTCGACACAAAAAACCAGCCAAGTGCGGGTCGGAATACGAACAATGAAGGGTTCCGTAGTTGGGATGAATTTATCCCAAGAACAAACTTAACATTTTAGTTGAAAAACATGTTATCCCATACATTCTAACTGCAAATCAGAGACACAATATGAGAGAATTACTATGGTATTTTAAGACCATAGACTTCTAAGTATTTCTCTGTAATCTATAGTATAGAACAATATTCGATTTTTTTAAAATTTTTAGGCTCAGTATTGTCGGTGCAATGGGTCTATTTCATATATTTTCTTAAATAATTATGTAAGTACCTAAATTTATAAGTAAAACAGTTTAAAATTAAAAGTATAAAAATAACATGTCTTTAGACCTTCGCACTAAGCCCTTTCATTAGATATATTATACGGTACATTTTGCAAAACTTTTTATTTTAATTTTATTTTTGCTTCCCAGAAGTGACCCCCATAATCAAAATTCATTTATTTACGTTATAATTATGTCCGTATTTGGATCAAAGTAATCCAAACAACCTTAATCAGTCCATTAGACTCGGAGCAAAATGGCTGTGACAGTCAGACAGACACACGAGTAACCCTATAAGGGGTTCCGTTTTATCATTCGGACGTACGGACCCTAAAAACACAAATTCCACAAATCGAAATCTTCACCACATCGCGCCATTTTGTATATGATTGGCAATTTGTATGTCGCGTCACGCGTGCAGCATTGCTTAACTCGTTATTAAAACGAGCCTCAATATCGCGATACCTGTTCTTAACCCCTGCCTTTGATCTTCACACTTTGATGTCTTCTGATTGAGACCTACATTCACTTCGTGACCCCTGAAAAGGGCTTACGAACCTTACGATACTGCCACTGAAATTTCAACTATGAAGGTTGAGCACTAAGGTTGGATTTTCTTTGTGTGTTGTGTCATTGGTTTCGCACGAGTAAGAAACCATGTTTTTTTCCGTATATCAACAGATTTCGTAATGAGCAGCGGGAGTTACGTTCAGTAGTACAAGTGCAAATAAGTGTGTTATCATTACAGCGGTGCTGGTGGGTAGCGTGTTTGATGTCGGGGTGAGGCAGTCTCGTGGGTAGGCCGTGATCGTGGTGGATTGGTGACGTGTGAATTTAAAGTAGTTTTCTTAAGGTTGTAAGACACGTCTTGTGGAGGGTGAAATGTTGTTGTACGAGTATTGATCACGGGTCGTGCAGGTTTTCGTTTTGTAACCGTGTCATTGCGAACCTGCAAAGCCACGTGTAAGATTTATTTAATGGCTCGATCGTTTTCATTCTGGTATTGCAGAATACTATCTGGTAAGAGAGGAAGCTGACTCCAAAATAGTAGGGAAAATGGCTTAGAAGATGATGATGATCATTTTCAATCAGTACTTTTTGGTACTGGGTCCTGATTGAGTAAATTTTCGGATTACCAGCTGTGGTAGCAGTAAATTGCAAGTGGCAAAAATTACACTGCAGCGGCAGAAACATCAAATTAAATGAAGACCAAGGAAACGATATCACTGTTTCTCATTATTATGCATTTTTGATCTCATACCTCTGCACTTAAGGGCTGTGTTTTCGTAGACATAATGAAAGTATGGCAAACTGTTCGGCCATCTGTCGGTGGCAACGTCCCGGTCGTACATGCCCGCGACAGTAACTTTATCTGCTCTGCGCCCTTCACCGACAACCGTATACAGAATGAAGTATTTAAATGTTGCAAATAATTTTCTGGGCACTTTATTTTGATTTTGACTCGGAGCTTTACGATCAGCTAATTCGTTAGTGGTATTTGGAAAACAAAAACTTTTTATGTTCACCTAGATTTCAAGTAAACTATTAACATACTACAATCATAAATCGGAGAAACAAGACCTGCTGTGGGTCTAAGTTAATATCAAAGTTATTAGCAAAAGTGATGTAAATTATCACTATTCTATGAAATTCCTCTAAGCAAACGATTAATTATTAGTACACAACAAGATGCTGATTTTGATTTTGATCCTATACAAAGCTTGTCTATTTCTTGTTATGTGTCTTGAAAAAAGCTACAAGTAATTAACGTCTGCAGAAACACACACATTAAAAACAGGCAACTAACAAAACAAGAAAAAACAAAAAAATCTCAGACTCCATAGCTCCCCATACAGCCAGTCTTCATCAATTGCAGGCTGAACACGCCTAATCCTACTCGCATCAAATATTAAGGCGCGCAAAGCAACACCCTGTACACTGGTCATGCATATTTAAGGCTCTACACGTAAGGCTTTATAAGCCGCCAAGTAATGAGCTTGTGAGTGTATGCACTTGTTCTATAATAGTACTGATGTTTAGCTAATTGAACAGGTAGACAAGGTCAGGAGAGGTTATTTGAGAGGTTTTTGGGTAGTTCTAAGGGTTTTTTGGAAATAAGGTGAATTTTTCAAAAACTGATGTGATTTACTAAGAACTATGGAAGTTGACACAAGAGAGTGATAAGATACGCAGCAGTGGGAACTTAAATCGAATTTTTAAATAGACTATAAAATGGCACTTTCGAATGTCAAAATTTACAAGAAAAAGAAGAGTTGAACCTCTTGAATTCCAGAATGTAGTTTCATATGGAGAAGAATGGAAAATAAACTCCATACTTAATCGTTTAAAAAAAATATTTATGAATTGTGGATGAAGTCGGAATGTATAAATGTAGAAAGTGATCATGATTCAAAGACTTTTTTGCTGGTGAACCAGTCTCTAGAAGTGATTTTGCTAAACGGTACTACTGCTGGGGAGTTTGTTGCGCCACTTCTTCCCAGCAAAAGCACTAGGAAGTGGTGAAGGGTGGGCGTTTTGGGGGACTGTCTTATGTAATTTTGACGTTCGAAAAGTGCTGATTCTCAGCCTAGTTTGAATAAATGACTTTTGAATTTGAATTTGGTAGTCTTATATTCTTACAATTTACCTTGGCATTGTAATGCAACGCACTGGCACTTACTGACAAAAACAATAACAGTTCAACCATTTTCACCGTATTGTAGGCTTCAGTAAGTACTTGTTTACGATAACTGATACTTCTCACAGTCGTAGGTAACGCTAACAAATAAATAGTTCTCACAAACGTAATTCTAAGGCTACCAAGTAGTGCGGGGAGACCCAGAAAGCGTGCAATGTGTGAACCTAGATATCTAGGATTAGCGGCGGTGTCTGTCTGTGGACGCCATTTATTATGATTTTACCAACAGTCTCTTTAAACGAAAATCGTATTTGTCTTGATGCTGATTAATAAGTGTCCCTATGGACAAATGAAAGCCGAATGACTTTCAAAATTCCCGACGAAACTAGAAAAAAAAAAATCAGCTGCTTTCCCTCGATTGTTGGACGGTTGCTCAAGTCTGATATCTGCTGGTAAATCTCATGTAACCTCTTTAAATGCCAGGCTAAAGACGTTTACTCCTGGACATAAGCCTCTCCCAATCATTGACATAGTAACCAATCTGGTGCTTATTATGCAAATTATCGACAACCATCCACATTAACCATGGAATTCAACAACAGGTAAAATAGTATCTACAGGCATTCAGTACCAGGGTTTTCTCAAGCCCACTATTTAAAACAAACGAGTGTATGCTTATTCTAGCCCCACTCGGTCACTTTCGATTTTTTATAAACAGACATCCAGCATTTCTTCGTTGTTCTGTAATTCTTCACGCAAATTCGATGAAATTTTCTTTACCTCGAGCAGAGTCAGGGGGCGTGCTACGTGCGACACTGGAGACGGAATCCGTGGCAGTGCGCCGGAGCGTGTAAGCCTGCGTGTCGGGTTGCGGGCCGGGCAGACGGCGCGGCGGCCGGACCGGTGCTATGTGTGCTCGTGCAGCTACTTATATGCAGGTGGGAATACCAATATACCGGCGGGGCTATGTGCAGCTATATGCACGTAAGAAAGAGCTAGTGACATGTTTAGTTGCAAAAATACAAGCAAGGGATAAGAGTTATAATCATAGTTGTGTATTAATTTGGTAGAGCTATGGGAAGGTTGTCCAGTATGGGAAAACTATGCTATAGTCTCTTCCCAAAGTTTCTGATGAAAATGTAAACAAATCTAACAGATAAAGAACCTATGGATGCCTTGATTTGATTATTTGAATATTTAAGCCCGAAATTATAATTTTAAATCACTGTAAAGATGTTCTTGTTTTAAATTTAACCACAATTTCTTTATGATTTTTTAATTAAAACTTTTCATGTTTTTTAATCAAACAATAATTGCTGGATAAAGTGGGTGTAAAGTTGAAACCTTCTAAATACAGATGAATGTGTTATAAATTCCCATTAGTACGTAAGAATTTCACCTGAACGGTTTGTTTATTCTAAATGTCATAACCTATCATTTTATGTGAACAAACCAATTCGGCAATACTAAGGTACTAAAACTGCAACTCCACTTAAGTTATCCAACGTTAATGAGTACAGGAGAGAGCCAATAACAATCCATTCCACAATAATTCATCATTTATTAAATTGAAAGTAGGTGTGCGTGTCCCCATGCATCAGTCCTGACTCCGTGAACTAGTCGTGAAGTACCAATTAAACCCCGCCGGCCAGTGTACCCTCGTCCTTAGATTTAGCATAATGCTTACAAAGACCCATCTTATACCCGCCAGCTCCGCTTGCCCCGTTCGCCCCGGTTGCCCCAGTTGCCCCGCCTGCTCTGAAAAGTGGTGTTTACTGTTACATATAGATTGATCTTGGGTATTTCTAGAATAAATTAACATACATTTTAGTGGCGATAAGCCTATATGTTGTGTGTAAGTTTTAGAAAATAAACATTGCTTGGTGTTTATTTTCTAGTACGTATATTGTTATATTCTTTTTCACAAACAAATTAAAATATTTGACTCAACTAAGTTTATTTGATTTAAAGCGTCAAAATTATAATAATTGTACCAAGACGGAGCGACAGACTAACTTTCTGATTTTAATTGACACATTTCTCGACAATTCACAAGAGCCTTCAACTTTGACTAAGATTTCATAGTAACTTAGCAAGTTGTTCACAATAAATGACAAATTAAACAATATACCTCAGAATACACAAGTAACAAGGTATATTATGTACCCATCTCAAATCTACGCAAGAAATTTCTCCACATATTTCACGAGACAATACAATCTCAAGAAACAGAGATATTTACGAGAGTATAAAACAAAACACTCGCGCAATTATTACAAAACCATTGCTGAACTGCTACAATTAAAAGTTACATAATATCACCTCTGGGAGGAACCTAAGTCCTTACGCACGACTGGCGACTTGCGATCAACTCGCAAATTCACAAAATGGCCGATTTAAATCTGTTTTGTGGGCACGAGAGGCGAATACCAAAATTTATCTCTTCACTCCACTGGTTTGATTTGAAATTATCGTCGTTAAGGAGTTACGCACTTTCTGCGTCAACGAGTTCCCACTGTGATTTCAGATTTATTTTGCAAACTTTAAAATTGTACCTCAGTGTACTTTCCTCGAGCTTTATTCCTTGGCCTACAAAATTCAAAATCATTCAGCAGATGCTCACCTGATCGGTATGCGTAAGTTGGTATTTCCCACCCTAAAGGTAAGGGGTTCCTGAATAGGTGTTTTTTCTGTAGCTGGTGGATGTGATTTTCCTTAAGGCTGTCAGTGTTGTCCATGTTATGGTACTCGTAAATATTGTGGATTTTCCGCTGAATGCATCGTTTCTTTGTGGAAGCGCTCCCGCGTTGCTTTCCGGGAGGAAGAGGAGGTCTAAGGGGTATACCGCTAAACTACTCCGAATAATTATAGGGGTAGCTATAGTAAATATTAGAGGGCTGGGATGTGCAGGAAAAATATAGAATATTTGTAAAAAAAACATACGCTCTGCTCAACATAACTACGGATTTCCTGATATTCCTCGAACTCGCCAAATTTCTAGATTTATTGCCTAAAGATGAAACGCACGTTAAATATTTCTAAAGGATTCATTTAATTTTGCAAGGTCTCTTCAATGATAATGTACCTCATATGCTAAAATATTTACGGGCATTACCTAATGAGGTATTATTATTGTTACACGGTTAATAGGTAATAACACTCCTATTATTTTATATTTGTCTGTTTACCCAGTTTCGTTATCACTTAGAGTTCTGCTCACTCTATATATCGGAGTCTCAGCGTTATGTTAGCTGTTTTCCGTTCGCGTTGAGTATTTTTGAAAGATCTTGTCACCCTCGTACTAGAGAAGTTGGCAATGAGGAAATGGCAGACTTATTACGAAACAAAACTGATGCGGCGCAACTATTGTGCCACATAATTTTAAAATTTAGTATTTTAGTTAATTAATGACTGCCTCGTTGGTCTAGTGGTCGCAAGCACTACTGCTGAGCATGAGGTCCTGGGTTCAATTCCCGGGTCGGGTAAAAGTGTTATTGGGTTTTTCCAACTCGAATTTCTCAGTAGCAGTCTGGATTTGTGCCCGGTTGATGGCAATGTACCTAATAGGCTCGCCCCTATTACATGGGACTTAAAACATAACTGGCGAAATGTAATTGTACGGATTTAAATGAAATTTGGCGCACAGATAGTTTATAACCTGGATTAACACATAAGGTACTTTTATCCCGGTAGTACGCCCCCTGGGATAATTTCAGGTCTCTACGCGGGCGAAGCCACGAGTGAAAGCTAGTAAAAAATATATCGCGAGGGAAACTAATCAAACCTATATGAAGATAATAGGTATAAGGGATCCATTTATAACGAGTGACTACTGAGACCGACGAACATTATCAGTGGCGCCACAATTGCCCAACTTACTTTTTGCCCATAATACCCTTGCCTTCCTGTCTTCTCCTCGACAGGGGAACACAATATCCTATAGAAAGTCGGTTAGTATCTCGTGACAGGGGGCGAATCGCCAAATTTTCAATTAACCGCCAAATATAAGGTGACAGCTTAGACTCGCCCCGTACAATTAAATTGTACTAAGAAACGGTATTGGGACTGAAGTATCAGTGACAGTTTGGTTGTTAGAATTCAATGGGAAATAATTATAATGGATTTTATTTTTGTTGACGAATTACGTTTTAATGTAGTCATGGTTTCTATGGAAAAGGGATTAAATGATAAAAAAATATTAGAAACGTCAATTTATGTATTGGTATCCATGTAATCAATATTAAAGTTACTATAAAAATAAAAGACTTAAAGGTATATATGTCTTTTATTTTTAACAACTTTCAACTGATAGGTCCGCGGACTTCAGAATTGATTTGTTTAAAAAAATCTTGCTGATTTTAATTAACTTGCATTCAGTCGTTAAATTTACTTTTATAATCTTTAACATAATAAAATAGTCCACCATGATAAGATTATCTCCTCCAATATACACGATACAGACCTAGAATTACATCTCGAACTCATCAAGCAACACCAACAGCTACTATTGACTCAGTTAACAGGTACCGCAGTTAATACTAATACTTACTTGTACTGCTAGATAAACAGTTAACGCTAAATTAAGCCGCGTACCCATTGCCGCATATTGACACTGCGTCTAGCCAGAGTTAGGCTAAACTCAGGTCTAGATTATATCTCAACTTAGCTAAGTTTCAGTCTGTGTTTGTACGTGTTAATGTTAATGGTCGGATTTTGTTGGTTGATGTTTAGGTTTATGTATTAACTTAGTGTGATTGTGTAATGTGGAAAGTGATGTGAGGTTTGAGTTTAATAAATATTATTAATTTTGGAGATAGAAAGTTTTGGAGTAAATGTTGTGAGTCGGCAAATGTTTATAGTAATTTGTGCCAAACTACAATGCTATAATTATGTATATCTAGCAGCCTATTGGTTGAGCAGAAATAAAATGACTTCATAATTTCTCAGTTTCCTTTCTTATTTAGTGCTGCTACGTATAGAAAAAAAGCAAAAGGTTTATTTGTACACAGTACCGTAAGCAAGGAAGACATTTTAACGAATTAACAACCAACATATTTATTAAAACAGCAACAGCAATATATAGCAACTGTTAAGACTTTTATTACAACAATGAAGGTGTGAATCCACATTTTGCCGTAAGGTACACTTTATTACGGTTTTTCTTGCATCACATCTGTCATCCCTCGACATCCCTTCAAGAAATAAAATAGTCTTACAGTCTCCTCAGCATAATAAACCAACTAACACACAAACCCCCTCCTTACGATTCAGGTAAAGGGACAGTTAACCCAACGTAGCCACGAGACCCCCATCATGCCGACAGGACTCGTGGCAAGCAGTAAAAGCAAAGCTACTGCGATACTAACAAACATTCATATAAAAAGAATAAAAAGGGGACTAGTTTATTCACAAAAGCAAATGACATTTATATGGTAAGAGGCGATCGTAAAAGTTGATATTATACCGTAGGGCTGCGCATGGCGGTGCTGTCGATAGAGCAATTACATAAAAAAGAAAACGTGTATTGTCTTGTCGAATATTCATTTTTTATAGACAAATTGTATTATTTTTAATTTAAGAGGGTAACTTTGTTCTTCAATAGTCCCAAACTATTGAAGAACACGATGGAGCATACGATGGAGGTCTGTCCGGCTTGGGCAGAGCATCGCCGTGTCCTCGGCGCCGTGTGTCGGTGGCGGTAATCTCTCGCGTCCATGGGAGGGACCTCCTTGCCTCAGAGGGCATGGAAGGCCATCGTCTCCTTCTGCGAAGCAGTAATGCTCACGAAAGAGGAGGCGGAACGAGTGATGGAGAGGCAAATTTCGCGCCCTCATGTCCCTAGCCACCGCACGAGACCCCCTGGGCGTCGGGAATCTCAGGCCGATTCCCGACCACCGTAGGCGCGGGCTTGCGGTCGGTGAGTGTTGTGTTCCACGCGTGCCTCAAAGAGATGTCAGCAGAACTGGCGGGGTCCCCTAGGACCGATGCCTGCCGGGGACGCGGGAAAGTCCGAAAGGGATACCGTGGCCCCGGGCAACGTACAGGTAACTGAAGGAACACGGGTGGGTTTTAGTCAGTAAGAGTCTGACACGCCCTCCCGCTCCGCCCAGAGCAGGAAAATTTATTTGATTATTTCCCACCCAAAAAAAAAAGACTATGTAAGACATACATAACAATGATATAATCTTTTAAGTTTCTTAAAAATTGGGAAATCGTCATCACAAAACTGCTTTGCATTGACGACTTGAGATTTTCAGTTTAATTCGCATATATTTTTGCTAAAAGGTTCACCAGAAATAGATGAATAAATGATCCTATTGTGAGGGCAACTGATGCATGGATATAAATTGTCTATTATGAAAGTAACTGATGCATTTTACGTAAACCCAATCACAATTCAGCAAAGATACGCGTAACATAAGACCCAAATACGTCACAAGAACCTATTTCATAGCCGCAACTTGGTGCTAACAACATGTTACTGCAAGGCTTCGCTGAAAGCCATACATTCAGCTTTGATACCTCGTGTGACAGCCTAATGGGCAACGAGAGTGAACGCGTTCAGCCAAGCTCGGTAATGAAGTAATCAGTCACATGTCCGACAAATTTTGAAGCAAAACACGTTTGGAAATTTGAGTTTGTGCCAATATGGGGATACATGTACTCGGGAAAGCGTTTAGACGTCCACAGCATGCTGTCGATCAGTTCATCAAAAGGTTTTAGCGAATATCGGAAAATGATTTGGTCAAAGACAAAGACTTTGTTCACAAGGCGTTTGCAGTTGCTTTACGAGAGTAGATTTTGAGCTACTGTCCTCTTGCTAGAAAAGAGAAGAGATATTTATGAAAATGTTGCAAATTATTAAGCTTGTGATTTATAATGTATCGTGTAATGTTTCGTGTACATTCAAATAGAGACAACTGAAAAGTTGATAATCATTTATTGATAAAAACTTAGCTTGTTGCTTCATAAGTACTAGGAGGTGTCATAGGACACATACCAAACAAGACATACTAACACGTCATAAAAATTACTAAATATCCTAATACATAGTGACTGATTATAAGAAAAGGGGGACACAAAAAATATATAATAATATATTGTTATCGATAATCGCATCATTCGCATCCCATCCCTACCCCACATATAAGGACACTAAAATTCGTGCACAAAATTCTAGTGGAATAAATAAATAGCACAATAAAGTTGGGCAGGTATTCGCGTAGAGATTATGTTAAAATAGCGATTCCCAGTATATTTAGTTTATGAACTTTTGTTTGGATGCTGCTGAGATGCTAATGAGATGCGAGCTCCATTTTTGTTTTTGTTTTTTAAACGGTCCGGTTTATTGTTTTTGTTTATAGATGGAGACATTGTATTAGAATGTGTAGTCTGGTAAGTTATATTTTTTCTTTTAGCCTTTTGCTGCCTTTTTGCATAGTTCATTTCAAAGGGCAGTGTAGTTATGAAATCCTTTATCATTTATTCCTTTGCAAAATGTGCAAAAAAATTATTATAATATAATAATGTTGTCGGGTTTTATAATAGCATTCCAAGTTTTGCTGTAAAACACATTTTAATAGGAAGGAGAGTCAGAGATAACCGCATCTTATTCTACACCAAGAATTATGAGATTAGAGGCAAAGTAATCTCACACCTCTACACAAAACAGCACACCTTAGGGCGAGCTACTATCACACAATCTCTAGCATAATTCGCTGCGAATTTACTGCAAATACGGTTTGCAATCAATTGGATCGCATCGCCAAAACAAACGGGCGCCCAACAATATCGTTAGGGGATGAGCGGATGTGACGTCAGAGACAGCCGCCATGCTAATGGCTAATGCGTGTCGCCGGAAGTCCTGGCCCGGAAACGGAGCGGACATCTCGCGAAATTATCATTTAACATTTTATTGCTGTACGGTGCATGCGGCTTAATAGGCTTGTTTTGTTTGCTGAGCTATATGTGTGTAGGTGTGGCAGTGCCTCCTTCGGCTGAGGTTTTGGAAAAGGAGTTTTTGACCTTACCAAAGGCAAAGATACTTGATGAATTGTTGGACTATAAAATCGTGCATAGTAGATGATTCGTCTGACTACAAATAAAATCGTGCAAATTGTGGTGCAGGTTGTGCTTCTGTTAGATTAATCGCGGTTTTTTTCTGGTTATTTATCTTAATGCTTACGTCATTATTATTGAATAAATTATTTAGTTCTTCATAAGTATGAACAACGTCCGTAAGTATCAAAATAGACCCTGTTTTCCAAGAGTTTTTAACACTGTTAACAGTAACGTTCACATAAAATTTTAAAATGTTTTTCCGTATGTACCTACTACATATTTGTAAATAAATATTTTGTAATTTTTGGAGATCCACTGACAGCGAACGGGATTGCAGACACAGATATACTGTATTCGGATATTCACAAAGTGATTTACAGCATCACTTATTTGTATACCTACATTTATCAAACAAATACTCAATTTCAATTCGACGATACTGCTCTCCTGTATTTATTGGTGAAATTTTAAGCAACAAATAATAAACCAGGGTCGAATTTTGCATTGGTTGTTCTTTGTTGATAGTAAGTTGATAATTCGGAAAAGTATATGTTCCGGTCAGGAATTCGCGCTGTGGTTTTCTCCAAATTTTATTTTTGACCGTAATTTTTCAAAAAACAAAATTGTTTCCATTTTTGAATCAGGTAATTATTCGGTCTAATGACTTAAAAATATCATGAACCTGTTTGTTTCGTTGTAAATAATGCCGTGGTTTTCCTTGTTTTTTTTAAACGTCACTGTCTTGGAAAACACACATTTTTAATATCTTTTTACTAGGCCGTAGCCTCGAAGTTAAGCCCGAAACGTGTTGGCTTTGCTTCTCAAGGCCATTGGCGTCCTAGGGCCTTAACCGAAAATAATAAAACAGAGGCGGATTCGTTATAATTTCAATATTGAGTGACGCGGCGGCGGCACGACTGACATTGTAGACAATTTAATAAGACGGCAGAGTATTCCGTTACCGTTCTGTTCGGTATCAAATAACTTTATTGTTTTTCACCTTCCGAATTAGGTTGTTCAAGGTCTTGGATTCTTAGGTATTTTGGTGTAAATAAAAACTTGATTGAAGTACTTACCTACTGTTTTTAGTTGTGATTATGAAGTTAATGCCTGTATCAGACGAACTCATTAACATTTTATACAAACGAGGATAAAAAATAGAAGTTATGGTTTAAAGCACAACCAGCCTATCTAAAATTAATGAATCCCAAACCGATATGCAAAAGTTGAAGTCGATGTAATTTCGTATCTAAACGAATTTTCAAGGGTTTGTTGTGTTTCCAGAACATTCCAGTTGAAAAGCTGTACCTAAATATAAACAGAAATACTTATTTTTACATCTAGCCACGAGTATAACAAACCATGCTCATCCCCCGACACAACCCCCGTCCCTCGCCTACACACACTTGGCACTCCAAAAGCCAGCATTTTTATTCAAAATAAAGCTTGCAAGGCTAACGTGTTACCGTCGACCAGGGTCTCGAATAAACCGGGACTGAACGCTGCGTTCAAAACGACCCACAAATCATAAGGCGGAATTCCTAACTTACCGTTTCCTGGGAAGTGAGATATATACGAATGTATGACGATGTGTGGAGCGAGACTTTTGTAAGGCGACTGTTTGTTTATGGTGCGTAGGTTTAATTTTATTTGAAGTAGTAGGTATACTTACTGAAATTTAAGCAAATTGTTCATAATTTGTTGTTTTTCACCATTAGTAAAGGTGCAGAAGATAGAAACCTAAGTTTAATTTCGTTCTAAAAATTTTGCGATCATATAATAGATGTTATTGATAAAAAATTAAGTAACGACTTTTTATTCATTTACGTATCTACTGTTTAGTTTTCTTTTTGAGTAGGTACGCTATACTCTTTTAGACACTTTGTGTGTTTATCAGTAATTTCAACAGCATCAGATTTGAAATTACTATTACTAAATAAGAAGCGGACAAACATTATATAAGCAAGTCCGCGCTCCACACATAGCAAAACAATTTCACCTCGGCGACGCATTCGCTTGTAGCGAAGTGGCTTTATGTGGCTCGCCTTAGTGCTTCCTTTTGTGTCGCAGATTTGATTCCCGGCCACTCCACCTGCCTACTCCCTCTTTGATATGAAAATGTTTAAGTACCTACTTAATAATAACTTGCACGGAACACTGAACTCTTGAAAAAGGGATTTTGATCTAATATTATGTTGTTTTGACATTTACAATTTGTTCTAACCTTTAGGTTCTGAGGTCACATGTCATTTTCAAAAGGTTTTAAACTAATATTTGATCGTAAAATGTGTTGACTTTATACCTTTTAGGTAGACGAAGTTCCAGAAGGTCTCGGTTACCCTGAATTCACATATTAGAGGCAATGTCACTCCAATGTTGATTAACCGTTGTTTATATTGTGAATTTGTGATTATTATTCAGAGAGAAGAAATTAAAGCTACAATATGTAACATAAATGAGTGATTGCCGACCTACACATGAGTATGTATAGTCGACCTAGTCATACGTTTATTGCTCTAAAGTTGAATGTCAGCTGTTGCATGCCATAAAACGAGGTGACAATTTTATTCGTCTGTGTGACAGTTAGATCGTCTCAACCTTTAGTGAAGTTTCAATGATTTTTTATTAAAAGTGGTAAAGCGATTACGAGGTGAGTTTAACTGTACATTCCATAACTTTCATTCAATAACTATAAGATATTTGATTTACAAAACATATTAGGCAAGAAGAAACATCACAATAAATCAAACTAAAATTGAAATCCGACAAAAAAACACCGATTCTAAGATTCGTACCCTTCCTTACTAAACATTTGAAGGTTTTTAAAGACGACTCCTTAACGCCACGTGATCGGAATGAAGGGTAGGCTGTCAACGTGGTTTGATGTAGGTAAATTGTGTTCGTATCGGCTACGTATCGGACCGGCGGACGTGAGACGGATCCGATACGGCGGCGCCGGCGGTCCGGTTACACAAATTATTTGAGGCATGAATTTTAGTTTTCGTGTTCGGTAGAAGTTTTGGAGAACTTGCGTTTGTATTGTTTTAGATATAAGGGAGGTTGGTTTCTAGTTGTTAAATAATTTTTGACAGTAGATTTAATCTTAATGAATATTATAAATGCGAGTGAGTTTTTTTTTACGCTTTCACGCAAAAACCGCTGAACGGTTTTAGATGAAATTTAGCGCATGGGTAGACCATGACCTGGGGAAGGACATAGGCTAGAGTTTTCATCCTGGATCTCTCTTCTAATCTACTTAGCAATAATTTCCCCTGACATTACCTAGCAAATAACGTGGTGATCGTGCATTATGCATGAGGCACATACTCGGTAAAATAAAGCTTTGTCCCATAAACGGCTTACCTACCTTAACTTTACCTGCTTGTCGCTCGAAACCACAAGAAACCTTTAGTTTTCAAAGCACATAATAAAGCAACTATTCAATAAGTCTTAGAATTAATAACAGTTCTAAAATCCTCAATAATATTTATAACATGTTAAGACAGGTAGCGGCGTATAACCCGCTGGGGATATCGGGGGAATCTGTGAGTATGTGTTCCCCCACAGTGGGGTCTGGGGAGTCCCCCGGAGATGGCGCGTGCTTGTCAACTGTGAGACTGGGGTAATCAGGTTAAGGGGGAATGAGGATTAGACGTCTTTAAAGTTCGGTTTTTTGTAGGTTTTTCTATTGAAATTTAAGAGTGGGTCAAAGTATGGAACAGGGGGTCTCCTAGCATAGTCACATAGAGATGGGAGTGTCAGTGACATTACAAACACATGAGATTTATTTGGAAAGTAGCATTCTGTAGTTTCTGCCTACCTGTAAAATGGTGTGAAGGTGCAGTGCGTGCACGTGTAGGCCACACGTGCACGCACTGCATCCAAATATAGAATGTGACTTATGTGCTTTTTGTCAAAGTGTACAACAAGGGTGTAGGTAAACTCACATAACCGAGCGAGGTTTGAAAAGTGACTTTTCATGAAAAGTAACGATGGCTATTAAATTGAGTTCGAAACTATTACTTTATATTAATTCGTAAATGTATTAATTATAAAGATGCTGACGTCTCTAAAAGCCCTTTACGACCTGCAAAATATACCAATCTCTTTCACATTTTCTCTTTATATTTTTTTCAAAGCAACCTAAAACATATTAATGGACCAATCAAGAGGTCACGCGCGGGGTCGCCTGTAACGTCAGCAGTCCGGTAATTATGTGTAATGAGGCTATCCGGTACATTCACCCGGGTAATACGGTATTCCGGGCAAATCACCCGGCTTTATTGGGCACATCCTTGTGCGAGATAGTATGTTTTTAAGTGCTTTTTTTGTGCTAAATTATGATAACTATGCGAATATAATGTTATTGAAATTACTATAGTTACATAGATTATACCTAAGAGCAGTAGGTAATACACTGCACAGTGTTTCATTTGATTAAAAAAAAACCTTCTGCTGCTTATGATATTTATCGATCAAGGGATGCATTTATAATGCATGAGTAAAACACCCACGTGTCCATTTCAAATATTTCATTTTTTATTTTTAATCATGAAGTTTCGGTGATATTTTCATTTAAAATATTCAAATAAATTCTGAAAACGTAACTGTCCAAGATATTTATTATATATAAGTTTCGATCCCGTGGTAGTATCGGAAAAAAAAGTATTCTATGTGTTAATCCAGGTTATAAACTATCTGTGTGCCAAATTTTATCCAAATCCGTTCAGTAGTTTTAGCGTGAAGAAGAGACAAACATACACACTCACAAACTTTCACCTTTTCAACCGACTTCAAAAAGGAGGAGGTTCTCAATTCGGTTGTATTTTTTTTTTTGTATGTTTGTTACGCGATTACTCCGCCAATTATGAATTGATTTTGATGATTCTTTTTTTGTTTGGTAGGGCATACTTCAGAAATGGTCCCACATAAATTTGGTCAAGATCTGATGAGGGGTTTTTGAGTTAGCTTCAATAATACGTATTTTTCCCACCTAGTATATGTGGATGATATTGTAATAGTTCCTGTCACTGTAATTAACATAGCAGGTAATGGGTATTCAAATTTTTGTGGGGGTTTTGTGTAGGTACCACAACTAAAAAGTGAAAAATAAAAACTTTTTCACAAAAAATAAAACCGACTTCCAAAAAAAACACTACAAAGTGAAAAATAACTTTGATTTCGGAAGTCGGTGGCAAAAAAACGAAAATAAAACCCCAAAGACACCGACTTCCGAAATCAAAGTTATTTTTCACTTTGTAGTGTTTTTTTTGGAAGTCGGTTTTATTTTTTGTGAAAAAGTTTTTTTTATTATTAGTGTGATAAATATAATCTGATAGAGCAAAGATCTTTGAAAAGCACCTCCGCATACCGAGTATTTTTTTTTAAATTTTCATTTTTATTTTTTGTCTCCTTAAAAACTCAAAAGTGTGACTTGACACTAGCACAGACATATTGCTTGTAACAAAACCTATCACTGATAAAAAGAACACGTTGCACTATACCGTATTTTTTTGGATATACGAGTATATCCGAAAAAATCGTATTGAAATATATAACAGTTCTCACTCGGCTACGGTCTGGCGACGTCGCCAATTTGGAAGCGTAGCCACGACCGACCGCCCCTACGTGGAGACTGTATACTCTGGCGACCTGGCGACGCGTAGCCAAGTCGCCAGTGTTTTGTGTACAAGAAAGTTACGCCTCCCTCACTCAGTGGCCAACTAATCGCCACGATGGACGCCCGTGTGGCTGGCTACTTATTTGGCAACCGCATTTGGCTACGGTAGGTAGCCAGAGGTAGCCATGGCAACGTAGTCAGCGACATCACCATGGGGTCCCAATGTTTTAGCGCTCTTAAATGAATGAAGAAAAAACATAGTAATCACGTTCTTTTTCAGTAAATGATCGTCAGCTACGAAAGTATGTAGCGTTGCTACGCGGCGTAGCGGCCTACGCAAGTGTTAGCGCTACGGTTACTGGCGTAGCAATGGCCGTAGCAGTCTGCCATGCATGATGATTCCTGAAACGTACATTTTCTAAGCATGATTATTACTCACATGCTATCTAAAATTCACCAGTACTAGAGCAAACATGTCATCATAAATCTATAACGGTATCTTGGTTAAGTTATGTCAATTATTTGAAATTGTAAAACGATAATTTATTTGTTACTTTCCCACAGCACTCTATAGCCATAAATCTAAGATCTTTATTACCTCTCATGTTGTTTTTGTAAACTTTAGTTTTTGGAAATGCTTAGGCAAAAGGCGTCCATTTTTTGCCGCTGAACGTGCGTCGCGGGGCGAAGGGCGGGTGGTATAGGGCCCTCAGCTCAAAGGCGAAGGGTTTGGAATTTGGACATTCCATTTTTGGGAAGCGAACCATACGGTCGCGAGATATTCTATTTGTGGCACGTGTACCATACGTGTCTCCTCCGGCAACCTGATACAGATAGTGCAATCCACGACGACGCGCCCCTCTCCGCGATTACTGTACTGTAAGCTGTACTTTAGTACGGAGCGGAGCGGAGTGGGGCGCGTCGTCGTGGATTGCACTATCTATACCTGATAATGAAAACTCGTAGAACCCGCTCAAGCCATCTCCTATTACGACATATGTATTGGCTGATATGAAAACGCTAAACAGACAACAACAACAACCCAGCAATAATGAATGTATGTTATTTTAGAATGGATAGCTGCGGTTAACTTCCTTTACTTCCTTAACTTTCATTAGCCGTCCCGACGCGACGACGCTTGGATCAAAATATTACCTACAACTTATATTCAACATAAAGGGCCAGTACATATAATTTTTTAACTTTTTATTGGTTTTTGTTTGTGTCGGGGGATTTTATTTCCTGGTTTTTAAACTTTATTTATTACTAGTAGACGCGCTATGATTACGAAATCTCTGCAGCATTCGGTATTTTTCCCACGATGAAGCTAGTTACTAATGTGTCTTCATTTCTCCTTTCTATTCCATCATCAGGACCTGCAAATTACCATCTATCTATAACATATTCATTGAGACCATTCCAATGAGCCCGAATACGATAACTCTACTGATAGTTGGTAAGGGAGTTGGGT
Organism: Xanthia togata; assembly: GCA_963853775.1. Lineage (NCBI taxonomy): Eukaryota > Metazoa > Arthropoda > Insecta > Lepidoptera > Noctuidae > Xanthia > Xanthia togata. Next base: position 24,404,528 of record OY970805.1, on the reverse strand, counting down.
ACACTGGAAATTCAAGGTTACTATGTTCTTATAATATCATTGAAGTAACAAAATTCCAAATTTAGACTCGATGACACCTGTGGAAGATGCTTACACCCATTCATCAACTATAAAAGAGCTGATAATCCTCAAACGGCGGAACAGATTTGTTTATTAGCTAAGAACACAGATCGACACGTTAAACTTATAACGCCCCTCTGTTTCCGTCGGGGGTTAAAAACAACTAGGTACAGTATAAAAGATTACTCAGCTTCTCACAATATCTTCTACAATGAAACATATATTTCTTCTTCCTGAATACAATGAAGCAAGAATATGAAATAAACAAAAACTCTTTATTTACAGAATCGATCCTAATATAACAACGCATCCGTCTTCAGGAAATGTATATTTTAAACCTCCATACTATTTCATACCCACCTTTGTAAAAAAGACGTCACTATCGATGGTCGTCGATCCATTGCGCGTCGAATACGTCTCTTCAAAAGTATCTCTAGAAGAAAGACAGTAAAGTATGGTAAACATAGAGATGTGTTTGTAATATTATGATAAATATTCTATGAATGTACTCACCGTGATTTTTACCACCGAATTTATTTACATGGGTTACTAAATTATCCCTATTGGGGTAAAGAGAGCTGGGAGAATGGAGGCACCTATAATATGCAAGTATGTTTGATAGAAGCCAATATAATATTTATTGTATGTCTTTCTATACGTTCTGCTGAAGTGAGTTCATTGCAGGTTTTATAGATATGTTAGAATAGAACAGAAGTAAGGAGAGGTTTGTCAAGTTGTGCGAGGTTGCGTTTTCTTTATGAGAAGAGGTAAAATTAACAAAAGATTGCGTTGCATTTATTTTATGTAGTTGTGTATGAAATTGGTGGGTCGGCTGTATGACTTATTCAGTCCTATATTTTCTGAGTATGTATTACGTTGGTTAGGCAAAATAAATTGTTGTGACCGAAATATTTACGGAAAACGATTGTATTTCAAAAAAAAGTTAATTCAACCAACTCTGAAAAAAAATCGTCTCCGACTTGTAAGTAAGGTGAACAAAAAACACTTTTATACATTATAAACATTCATACAAACATGAAAGCGTCTATCATAACAGCCACACGTCGTAATGAAACAAAGAACCGATAACAACTCAAAAAGCGCGCGTTAGTGACGGAAGAGGGCGCGAACATGAAATTATTTATTATTATTTATCTGACACACGCAGTAAACCCGAGTTGTTATCGTTCGTTAGTCTTACATTATCGAGACGCGGACTGTAATTGGTGGGCTGAATACACCCTGGTGCCTTTAGAGCGCACGATGTGGATTCTTATTAATAATGTTATGTAATGGATCCATGATTATCTAATAAATATAACATCAAGGATGCTTTCCCCAAAAGGTTAGCCGGAGGTGTACCTACACATTACATCGAAATTTCGCCTGTTATGTTTAATTGACTTTAAACATAACTGGCGAAATTTCGATATGGGCAGGGGGCGAGCCTATTGCCATCAACTATGCAAAATTCTCTATGGAAAAAATCCAATTAAACTGTACCTGACGTGGGAATCGAACCCAGGACCCGATGAAAATCTGATTACAAAAATAATAAAATATTATTCTGCAGAAAAAATATTTTCATTAAATAGAACAAGTTTTGTTTAGACACTCTTGTTTTACCTAATTTTTAATCCTTCTGGTCTGTAATTACATATTTAGAGACCCTCACAAAATAATCAAGAATCAAAGCCATACAAAAATCGGATCGGATTAAAACCGTATACTGTAAACAGCCCTTTCCACACGACTCCCTCTTTTACAGGAGCTCGTTAAGACACATTCATGTTTGCCATCGAAACGGATATTTTAGCCATCCACCATCCACCATCCGACATTAACCACCGTTCCACTGTTGCTCGGCAATCGTTACATTTATTTATAATAACTTTGTTTGTCGATCACTCGCTGTTGAGAATTGCCCTTAATTCTGCCAGATTGTTTAGGATTGTTACACACGAAGACACTGCTTACGCAAGAAAACAATAAAACTTTGGTGTCATACAAAACAAACAAACATCGTTCCTATGCTGGCTATATTCATTGTTATTGTGGGTGTAATACGTTTTTAAATACAATAGTAAAACACTTTTAGGCTCGCTTGCACAACGCTTAACGAATTTAGTAATTTATGGTGCAAGCGGGCCCTGAAGTAGTGATATCAAGAATTTTACTACCTAATAGGATAAAAAAAGTGGTTGTAATCTTGCTACTTATTTCTTTTGTTGGCTGTACATTATTATTTATATGAAATAGGCGTAGCTGGTTATTCCCAAGAGTGTCGTAAGAAGTGAATAAGGGTTAACATTAGGTGGTGGTCGGCAAACATTAATAACATCACGTCCCTTTAAAATTCTGCAAGAATTACAGATCATTGTGCTAGAGTAAATGTTACACTTTCAAAACTTACGTCAAATCATAAATCAAGCATAATTAATTAATAAAACATTATTTAAGTTTGCATTATAAAAATGTGATGTGATGGGGTTTTTTATCGCTTTTCCAAATAGTTTGACTGAGGAGAAAAACTTTACTAACTCACTTAAGCAACTACAGTTGCGCCACTCCCTGATACTATGTATGTCTCGGTGTGCAAAACCCCTTATTATAATAGTCTTGATAAATTACAAATAATGTTTCAGCTCAATGTTATTTTAGTCCCAGTTTTATTGATACCGGGATATATATTTATGTTTATAGCGTCTGTAAGTAGTTTCTGGTTGAAAAGTGGGGAACCGGGAGATTGTCGAGGGCATTGGAAGTCGACTGAACTAGATCGAGTGACGTGAGTGGGAGAGGGTTATCGAAGATAATATGTGTGGGCTATTAATATGTAATTATTATACTTTCGCCTTACAAATAAGTACTTACGTTGGATAATCAACCTACGTTTCTATTTAGCTTGAATATAGCCCTGTAGTAATTAGTTTGGTAGTTCCTGCTTTAGAATGTATTTAATGCGATAGAACCTAATCCATTTATTGATGCTTATGTACTTACACTGAAAATTAGTAACAACAAGGATACATAACAATTGTGTGGTTAAATCTCTGAAGTACCGATAACTTTCAACGTTTATAAATACACGCAAGAAAACAAAATATGTTTCAAATATTTATTTCTGCATCATAACCTAAAATTTAATTAACTCCAGTAATTTTACGCAAATTATCACTACCATTTTCTATATCAAATCGTCAAGTTTTTCAATCACACAAACAAAACGATTGACGCACTTAAAAAAGAATAGCGTCACTAATCTAAAGCGACACAGTTTCCGCTCAATTTGAGTGCTTACCCGACACCAACCTGGTAGGTTTAAAACTCATTTCTTTACCGCAAACCACAATTTATTGACCCCTGGAAGTATACCTTTTCTTCTTACAATATAAAGACTGGACAAGCCAAGTTACACTGGTTCGTTGTATTAGGAAAGCGACTCACGTCCGCTCTGATCTCACGTGCTTTCTAAATTGGCGAGTCGAACGGAAATGTTCCCGTAAGTCTACCGTGTGTACGCTGCCTAAAATTTTTATACAAATTCTTAGAAGAAAGGTTTTTTATGTTTTGAAAATGAGAGTTTACTATTATTGTGTTTATTTTTGGGTTGTTTGAACGTGTTTTGCGTACGTATTTAATTGAGATGAGATTCTATCGTGTTGGTTTTAAAGTTCGTTTTCTAAACAAACTTGTGCACATACACGTTCATGCAATGGTTTTAACAAGAACATTATTTTTAGGAGCAAGACGACTAAATATAATCTTTTAGGTAGGTGTCTTTTAGGTTTGTGTAGTGACTGGGTGAATAAGTTCCAAGTTATTTTTGCACAGTTGAATTCTGAAAGTGGGCAACTGTTTTGATAAATTTGGAAATATTACTGTGTGGAAATAAGAAATGTAGCTAACTAGCGAACTAGAATATTAATAATAAATTGCAATTATAACACTGAATTTCATGTTGTTTTAGATGTAAAAGAGGCATTTGGAAAGTTTTCAAATACTTTTTTTTCACATGTAAAACTAAATATTCGGTGTTATGATATTAATTATTGCATTTCATAATCAATATTTTAGTTCACTAGTTAGCCACATTTCTTAATTACCAACATACAGTAATATTACCAAATTAATCGTATCAGGTAAATATTTGAAAGCTTTATGCGACGTTGCCAACTTTTACGATAAGCGCTCTTAAATCAACACTCATGAAAACTGCCAACTGTCACTACATACCGTGTAATATTATTTTACTGAAACCCAGGCAACTTATTGAACAAATTATTGAAATTTAAGTGACAATAGGGCTATTGTCACTTAAATTTCAATAATTTGGATTTTTTCGTCAATGCAGATATTTTATTTAACAACACTCCCATTCAGCACAGTCGGGTAAAAAGTAAGCCTCTTTTTAAATCACGAGTAAGCCGACCGCGCTTCGCAGCCGCTTTACAGATATTTCAGCGGCTTAGGGATCGCTATATGGCAGTCATTTTAAATCGCTTTAAAAACTTTTTATTGAATTAAAATGCAAAGTTAACGTGAAGTATGTTTTATCAACTAAAGGGAGGTTTGAATTTCAAAGTAAATTCCTGATGGAAATTAATCATTTTTCATGCATCGATTTAACACCAAATAATAATAGCATCTTTTTAACCAACTGCAAAGAATATACACGTGTACCTACACAAAACTATGATAAAAGTGCGTGTCGGACCACGCACAATGAAGGATTCCTTAGTGGGGATGTACATAATTTATCCCAAGAACAAACTTAACTTTGTAGTTGAAAAACTGCTCTCCCATACATCGATATACGTCACGGTCAATTCTCCAAATGCAAATAAAGTTTGTAATCGCAAAATATTTTTTTTTATGTGATAAAACTACAAATTAACGATTTTCCATTACTTGTGCTGTGAGACCTTGCTTCTTGCCAAATTTCATGATTCTAGATGTTGACCTGAAGTCGGGAAGTACCTACCCTATTTGATTTATTTGCGAGTATCAAAATAGGCCGTTTTTTAGGGTTCCGTAGTCAACAAGGAACCCTTATAGTTTCGCCATGTCCGTCTGTCTGTCTGTCTGTCCGCGGTTTAGCTCAAAAACTATTGGTACTAGAAAGTTGTAATTTAGTATGAGTATACACGTTAATGACGCCAAAAAAGTAGTAAAATTTTGAAAAATACAATTATTTAGGGTACCTCCCCTACATGTAAAGTGGGAATGTTTTTTTTTTTTTCGTCCTTCCCATAGTGTGGGGTATCGTTGGATAGGTCTTTCAAAAAATATTAGGGGTTTGCGAAGACCGTTTTTTGAATAAGTAAACCGTTCGTGACTTATCAAGCTTTAAAGTACCAATTTTTGTTAGAGTCAAGTGTCCCCTCCCTCTATCAACTAAACGGTTGTAGTTGGAAATTCAAATGTCACGGGAGTAGTTACTTGTACTTATATATAACGAAGTTTAAAGGAAAACTATCACACGTAAGTGGGCTTTACAAGTTTACGAGTAATAATCGACCAACTTAAATTTGCGGTTACAAAAACATGTGCTCACATATATTCCAAGGGAGAACATGTTTTTCAATTACAAAGTTAAGTTTGTTCTTACGATTCATTCATTCCAACTACGAAACCCTTCATTGTGCGTGTTCCGACACGCACTTGGCCGGTTTTTTTTTATTGCATTGACTTAGAAACTTAGTTTTTTTAGAGCTCTAAGGGACCGTAGACCTAAGTATTTGTTATACATTTTAACTTGGTATCTCCACACGTTCCTGAGAAAAAAAGGTCTTGACAGACAGACGGAACTGATCGGAACTGGTCTAGAAGAGATCCTATAAGGGTTCCTTGTTCCTTCTGAGGTATAAAACCATATGTCTATCAACAAACTAGATTCAGAAAATTTAAGTAAAAATATTGTGAAACACTATTATGTAGGTACCTACTACTCAATTTATACGTTTTCAATTTGTATCAAAATGCTGCATTTAGCTGAGTTTTGATTTGAAACATAATAACGTTATTATCATGCAGATAGGTGCATCGTTTCGTATTCGCTTCCTGCCAGGTTACAAAGCATACAAATTATTTCTCTATTCTCCTTAGTGTACTATTTTAATTGCATAATTATTTATTTCCGTACGGAACCCGGAATTCAACTACGGAAGGCACCTACATAAGTAAACTTGTGAAAATGTATTGTGAATGGACTTATTGTGTTACTATTATTTCAAAGGAAACCTTGATAAAAGTACCAAAGAACTTTATAAGCCTTTTCGAGTTCTAAATTAAGGTTTTTCAAATTGAACGTTAATTTTTATCAGCTTCAGCCCTCAACTTCGTCATGAAGCAGTGAACAATGCAAAAATGACAAAAGACATGTAAAAAGCATCGCTCCAGTTTAATGGATCTTTTTAAGAGGAATAACTCCGTAATACATTGTTTTCACTTAACTCTATTTGTTTACGCGGCGCACGCCAGTAAAGCTCCCGTCGTCGGTTTGATTATTTCCGACATCTTCAACAATCATAACGAAAAAAATATAAGGTATGTCAGCCAATTTACACAAAACCGATAAAAACCTAAACCTTCCTCATGAATCACTTCGTCCATTGGTGAAAACCTTAAGTTGAGCTACAATAATCGCTAGATTTATCAGCTTCTCGCACATCTCAATCAACAAACAAGCAGAACGTTCCCGAAAAACCCCTGAAAAATGTGCAAACGCATATTTTTTCAAAAAAATCCAACTAAACTAGACAGAGTGGGTGTGCTTTATGAAATATCGCAGTTTTCAGCTTATACAGTCGTTCGATATTTTCAGCGGCTAGTTTCAGCCGGGCATTTATCTAAAAGTATAGGAGTATAGAAGTATAGATAGGCATTTTTATATCCCCCGTGAGTTATGATCATCCCGGGTGGAGGGATATTTATAATGAATTTTGTGGGGATATAGTCGAGTGGATTTTTGTTAGGGGCTGATTTAGATCTTTAAACAATGGTCGAGGATTGAGTGTCCGTTGGGGTTGATACGGAATGTGGTTATAATGCAACAGTTTGTTTTATGTCTAAGGCTGTTGGGCCACAACGTTACTCAAAAGTACAACTAGTTAATAACGCATTAGTAAGTCGTGCACGGACTGAGAAACGAGTGCTGGAACATTCTGTCCACTCATTGATGATTTGAGTTTGTAATACGTTATTTTCGAGTCGTGTCGTGGACCATCGGCCTAAGTGTTCTGATCGTGATTACGATCTCTGTAGATCTACACCAGTCAAGGGTGTAATGACGACTTTAGATACAACGTTGAAAAGTGTCAGTGCTAGCAAATTACATAAACCGAGTCAAAAAACATTAGAGGCAGAAATTGATAAAGCAATAATAGGAACAGGAGTTGCTTGAAAATAACAACCAAATTTTAGGAGCATGAGGAACAGGGTGTAAAGTTCACTCATCCACCATAGAAAAGGGAGGATCCTCCAACCAGACGGGTGTTGTGTCTGGCGGGCCGACTGCCCGACTGTTGATTTCGGATAGTCTTATCTATGTCGTTCGCGCGGTAAACTCTAATTGCGCGATGCAGGATTTGTGTGACGTCATGTTTTTGATGCGTAGTTAGTATGTGGCGGTGTAACCGCTACATCACTCCCCTCCGGAGACCGGAGGTCGATAGCGGGCTGAGTCTTGTATCTTGAGATGCTTCACAGTGCCAGTGGAGGTTCCAGTGAGTCGGAACCGGGTGTCGCATAGTTCGGGGTGAGTCGGAACTTTCTGCGGTGATTCCCCAGTGAGTCGGGGTGGCGCTGCGTCACGATCCAGTGAGTCGGATGTGGTATAGCGCCGGGTTGTGGCTGACTGCTAGCGTCGACCAGGAGAGGGTAGAATGGGCTCTGCTTGTGAGACCGGCCGAAGGTGCAGTTACTGTGCCAAGGTTGCTGATGAGGCTGAGGGTGATGACCAGGAATGCGCCTTCGCTGCATGCTGGTGGTCAGGATACCTGTTGAAGCCGTGGGTGCTGGCTGGCTGTGTGACTTGCCTCATGAAAGCTTGCGGGAGTGATGATGATGATGACGTCACGCTGAAGTAGTTGCACGAAGGCTGCGTTGACGTTCATACTCGGGGTCACCAATTTAGGAGCATGAGGAACAGGTTGTAAAGTTCACTCATCCACCATAGAAAATGGAGGATCCTCCAAACAGACGGGTGTTGTGTCTGGCGGGCCGACTGCCCGACTGTTGATTTCGGATAGTCTTATCTATGTCGTTCGCGCGGTAAACTCTAATTGCGCGATGCAGGATTTGTATGACGTCATGTTTTTGATGCGTAGTTAGTATGTGGCGGTGTAACCGCTACAAAATAAACCAGCAAAGTGATTGATTATATTACAACAAATCAATGCTGTGCTGTAAATTACATCTGTAAAACTCATACCTACGCCAACATGTCAACATAAAATAAACACCAAACGACACAATTACAACGAAAATTATACAAAATCAAATTCAATACACCTATTAACCCAAATTAAAACCATATCCACGTTTAATTAATTCATTTAAAAGGTAAACACAACAAAAAATAATTTTACACTATATTACTTCCAATATCTATCTGGTGTACAATCGAACCAATAATTTCACTTTGGGACAAAACAAAATGTTGTATTTAACGGCTGCCACTGCGGGGAGGGTTGTACCCGCGTAATTAAATTTGAAAATCATCGGAAACGTATTAACTGTTAAGCTGGGGCCAGGAAACCAGTAGTAGTAAACCGCAGTCATAGGAAACTGCTCGCGTACATTGTAATGCTTTTTTTTAAATTTGTGATTACTAGTATACATGAATGTTGCGTACTGCTCGTGTATAGTTTGTAACGAGGAAGCGCGCGTCCTGGTTCCAAACTTTACTACATCACTTACGCTTGAAATGAGTTTTAAAGATAAAGAAAAAAAAAAAGTGAACTTGGTGAAATGGGACAGATAACAGATAACGGAATATGAAATGGGTTAGGTTAGGTTAGAACTGTGACCAAACGTGCACGAGCCGAGCGAGCGCTGCCGCGGCAGCAGCCGGCGAGCGCTACTTCCAAGTCGCACGCAGCCAGACATGCTATTTAGCGCAAGGTGCATTACGTCGCAAACAAGTTGGATACCAGCCGGTCGATTCTGTAAAAATCTCACCGTGAAAACTTAGGTGAAGTGAGTTTGGTTTTGCTTGGAATTGACACAATTGACAGCTCACTCCACGCTCACTTCACCGAAGTTTTCACGGTGAGATGGTTACAGAATAGCACTGCAGTTCACAATTTCTCGCAATCTGTCCGTAGGTATACTGGCACTGGCACTGTATATTTTGGAATAAAGTAGTTAATTACGTCTACTATAACTACTAGAGTATTTGCGTACTACTCTTGTATAGATTGGAAGACCTAAGCAAAAAAGTGATTTTCAATCTATACGCGATTAGTTTCACACCCTTGCGTTCTGGCCTTGTACTATAGAATGGAAAGACACGGGGACGTGCGTAAGCAATCAATGGCGAAATATAAAAGCAAACTTAGTATGTGTACTTATTTAAAGTTTACCTGTAGCTTTGATCAAAATAAGTTTTTTGTGTAATAGTTTCACTACCTACATTTATTCCGTCATACATGAAGAAACTTTGTCTAGTTCCCGTTTAATCTTAATGCTTTTTTTATTATTCAATTTTGTGTCCCACTACTGGGCAAACCCCTTACTCCCCTTTTGCCTTCCAAACCTAAGTCTTGTGCGATCTCTGGCCATGTTGGCCCTGCAAATAATATCAGATCGTCACACTACCTCGACAGCAATTTCGATGCAATCTACTTAAAAAAAAAAAAAAAAAACAGCGTTTTAAAGAAAGATGTATGAGAATCATCCCTTACTAAGTCCCGCTACATTCATAGCCCGCAGTAGTCCCGTTACTCATTAAGTCAATGAGATCGCTTTGATGTGACAACCAGATAAATTGTCACTTAGTTATTTGTCCCTGTATCACGGTCATGTGATAAAACTTATGCTTTGGACCTCTCTTGAAGGAAACCTGGCAAGATCGTTTGGTACGAATTACTTGTGATTGTCAAAATGTGTCTACTGCTTATTTAATTAAAATCTCATTTCAAGAACAGTGATAGCCTAGTGCTGTGACCGTCGGACTACCAAGTCATACGTCTCGAGTACGAATCCAATTGGCACCTCTGACTTTTCGGATTCATGTGCGTATTGTGTAATTATTATTTGCTTCAAAAATTGTGAAGGAAAACATCGTGATATTTTCCGATGGCATGTGAAGCCAAGTCAGAAGCCCATGGGGCGGCTTTCAAGCGAGCCGTTGAACGCCGGCTAAAGTAAGTTAGTTTAGTTTAGCTTGCCAGTTTTTCATACATGTGGGTGGACGCACCTGTATGAAAAACCGGCGAGCTAATGTAAACTAACCTTAAACTAAATTAGTTTAGCTAGCGCCGGACGGCTCGTTTAAAACTCTGACACCAGATTAGTCACTAACAGAAAAAGAAGTAGAATTCAAATTTAAAGCGTATTGTTTTGTTTCAGTTATATCAACTCAACACCTACAACAACAAAAAGGATTGCCAATCAATTATTATTATGTTGCCAGCCTTAGAGATAAGGTTGATATATTAACTCAGACATATGTAACTTTTAAAACTGGCACGTGGCGAAAATGTTTGGCTGGAGATACAAGTAGTTTATTTATTTATGCACACACGGACACACTCATGTGCATTTCATCCTTTCATATCCAAGTTTTTCTTTGCTCTGTTTATGTAGATTAACTAACTAGTGTGTTTTTACGCAAATTCTATACAAATCAACTTTATACCGTATACGTGTGATGAAAATACCTATCCGAACTTAATATTACAAATGCGAAAGCGAGTTTTTGTTTTGTTACGTTTACACGCTAAAACGGCGGAACAGATTTGAATGAAATTTGGTTCATGGGTATAACACCATGACCTGTGTTAGGACAAAGGATACTTTTTTATTCCGGTATTACGTTCAAGTGGGATAATTTGCACATCGCGGGCGAAATGAAATGAAATGAAATTGTTTATTCTGTAAATAGGGTATTGGAATAAATTTTACGTCATCTAAAAAAAAAAAAAACTATTTGAGTTCGGCGTTTCCTATCTGACTACTCTGAGAAAGGCCGAAACAAACTCAGAGGTCACAGTCTCTTTTAAAGTCCAGACATGATCTTGGTCAGGCCATATGAGGACCATGTAGATTAGTCTGAAATGGTCTTTTGAGAAAAGAACCACACAGATTTTAGTGGACCTGTCCTGTCAGTGCAACCATTTGTCAGTAATCGTGGAGCTCAACTCAGAACTTAAGGAGCTCAACTCGAGGAACCATACCAAAGAAAGGACATTCTTAAAAGGAAAGCCGTTGGGAAAATTAAGTCTACTATAAACCTCCGCTGGTTTCGTGGCCCTCCGCAGTCCCAATGATGCTCATTAAGGCAATGAGTTCAGTCTGATGTGACGACCAGATAAATTGGCTCTTAGTTCACTTTCTACTGTTTATGGCTATTAAGGACTTGTTACAATGTAAATAATGGCGAAGTTTGATTGCAGTTGGAGTTATCTTTAATCTGGCAGTGATTTTATTTAAAGACAACAGTTGTTGAAATGATATATTGGATATGTCATGATGATATATTTCTTTTTATTCTGATTTAGGCACTAAGTTTAACCAGTACTCGCCTGGTCACTTGTAGATAAATCCTCTGTGGTCGAGGATTCAGGGTGAAACTCGCTTCCACCTTCGGCCTGATCTTGCCATCAGCACAAGTAGCATGACAACCATAGAAACGGGTTTTCTACGGGTTTTTTCTATTCTTCCGTCGACAAAGCCCGTTTCTATTGTGGTCATGCTTAGCGTGCAGGCGAGTTACAGGCCAAGAGCTTCCCCGTTGAGGTTAAAAAAAAGAAAGATAATATATACTGGGTCCAAACTATTTAATAACATGTTAGTACGTGTACGGACCACCTTTCAAATACTAGTGCTGTGACATTCTGGGTGGTTTGAGTTTGTACTGGTTACTTTTGAGTAGCGTCGTTGATGAACGGGCTTAGTTTGTCGCCTAAAGACTATAATTTAGAAAGAAGAAAGAAAGTAAAATATTTTATTTGGGACACGCACAGGAAATACAAACAGTAGTAATAATTTAAAAAAGAAATGCAAACAAAATAATATATGAAAAAAAAGGAACATTAAAAAAAAACCTAACAAAATAATAACTCTCAGCATAATACGGCGATATTAAAAAAAAAGAAAAAAAAAGTAAATTAAAATAATACCTAAACGAAAAATTTCAATTAAAAACAAAAAACGTATTATTATTATTACTTTTAAATTTGTAAGTAAAACGATTTTATTACTTACAAACTTACTGCATGTAAACTATGTTTACTAGGTCATACTTTAAAAATGCAACAATGTTTTCCTAAAGGGGTGAAACTATCGGGCAGGGCTTTTCACGAAAAATATTTCGGTGCACAAAAAAATATCTGCAGTTCCGCAGCGCGCGCGCGCGTATCACATAACATTGCTCCTGTATTCCCGGAAGGGGCAGGCTGAGCTAGCAATACACATCAGTTTATATCGCTGTTATTCCTCTGTGTATCTAAATATGGGTTTAAGTACTATATAGTATACTCACATTTTTCCAGAGGTTATTTTAAGTGTCATGACTGTAGGTAGATTTTAATTTCAATGCAATGAAACCCCTATGAAGATCGATGGGCAAGTGACTATAGGCCCCGTCCCCAATTGTATAATTCAGTGTTACTCGAAGTGTGCTCCGCGGCTGGGCTCCGTATTTTCGCGGAGCCTCCACAGAGGCTTTTCGGTGCCCAGCTTCCTCGAAAACTAGTTTTAGATTTGGTAGCATTTGCTTAAACACGTGTCTATGCAGGATACAATGGAACTATAACAACTAGGCGCTTTAATTTTGATTCGTGATACTACATCAAGTCTAAAAAAATGAAACTTGAATCCAGTGGAACAAGTTATGCAACATCTGAAAAAACAGCGATTAAACAAATGGAGCCAAATCTAAACTTGTCCACTGCCATCCCGATTGTTTTCAATATTGTGTCAAGGTTATGGCAGCAAACATAAAATACTACTGCTCTTTAAAGAAGTGAGATCGTTATCTCGGCGTAAATCTTTAACAAGGCTATTTAATCTTAGACCGGAGTTACAAACTGTGCGAAACAGAATTCTCAACACCACCTCTCCAGTTACAAAAACAAAATACCGCAATAGAGTGGATTCCGAACCTGACATGCGACTTCAACTCTCTTTAATCAAGTCCGACATCTAACAATTGATGAAAAATAAAAATGTATTTCATACCCCCTAGTAAATGCAAATGTTAAGTTCAATTATTAATGAAGAATACACATAAAACCAGGTTTCGATTATTTCAGGGCTTCGTCAAATATTTTGTTTTCCAAAAGGGTTCCGCCGTTGCCAAAAAAGTTTGAGAACCGCTGGTTTAATTGATGCAGCAGATCATTTTGGCTCTATTTATTTTCATTAAGTAGGTACTAAGTATTTAAACTAAGTTTTTCTGTAAAGTCTCAGATGTAAGTATGGGGTTTCCCAAAAAAATAATCTGTCCTGTATCTTTCCATATATCTTTAACCCGTACCAACTGTAGGTAAATTATGAAGTAGGTAGGTACTTAAGATCTTTGCTATAGAGTCATTATCAAATAATAGCAATCAGTTCCGCCAGGCATAGTCGTTGATCTACAAAATGATCGTGCGCTGACATTTCAATAGGGCCAATTATATTGACTCGGGAATCGATTTTTCGACCAAGTGGAGCATTAATATTGTATTAATGGAATTAACTAAGTATATTTTAGAAGTTAATGGCAATAGGCTCGCCCCCTATTACATGGGGCTTAAACATAACTGGCGAAATGTGAGTGTACCTACTACAGGTACACCTCTGCCCAACCCTTCGGGGAGACAAGGCGTGATGTTATGTTACGTTATTATAGAAGCTTTGGGTTTAGTGATTGTAAATCCAGATTTCGAGAAGATTTTGAGAGATTTTATACTTTTTAAGTTTTATCTTCACGAATCTAGTCAAAAATACATACATACAATACGGTCATTAAATAATCGTGAAAAATATATTCATTTTTCTTGGTGATGCCGCGAATTCATTTTAGCACATCGAGACTTTTAAGGATGTCACTTCCAAGAAAAGTCGTCTTGAAATACCTTCCATAAAAATAGGCAGTGTAGCATAGAGTGCCGCTAGCGGCACTCTATACACCTCTCGGATAAAGTGACTGTGACAATGACAAGGCAATGCTTACGGCACTTTAGCCCAGCCGATACAGCGCTACTAATATGCCGCAAATAGTCGCACTTTATCCGACAGGGATAAAGTGCCGCTAGCGCCACTCTATACACTTCCAAAATATATTTAATGGCGTTATTAAATACGACAGGATAATGAAGGAGTTTTATGACACCCGCGGAAAGAAAGAAAAATTACTTTCCAATGAGGACAAAAGCCTTTGCCAGTAAAATCGTAGACAGATCAAAATTCACACACAAGCTAACAGCTACCAATACCAAACGTTCGCTAAATCACACTGTTTGAACAACAAACCATTTTCAGCATTAACATTAACCAAATTAACTATAACGTAAGGCATAGCACACACAGTTAGCCTCTCCCGATGGATAAATTGAATTACATCAGACCCGGTGTAACCCGATTAAAATCTGCAAGCGAGGCGCGGATTGTGAACGAACGTTACGTGTTGCCGCTCAACTATTTTTACAACTAGCGTAAATTGGTTTGTTGTAATGAATTGTCCGTGTGTGCAGGGGTTTATGTGAAGGTTTTCAGTTCGAATTAAGGGTGTTAGTGAAGATTCTTGAGTGGTGGTTCTGTTCGAGTTGGTTGGTGAAAGATTTAGAAAACTTATGGGTTGGTTTATTTTGATTGAGGTTCTTCTAACAGGTTTCCAAGATTTATGTTTAGTCTATAAAAGATGAATATACGTTTTGCACACTTTTATGTGAATGGTGAATAGGATAATCATGTGTTTATTATGTCTCACTGCTGACGCAGGCCTCCTCTCTGTGAGAGGGAGTGGGCCGTAATCCACCAAGCGGGCCCAGTGCGGGTTAGTAGATGTCAAATGTCTTTGAAATTTTAGTTTAGGACACACCGGTTTCCTCCGGAATGGTGATTACCACTTACGAATTAAACTGGATAAAGATGAGCCTTGCTGAAAACTGAGCCAGTTGAAATCGTCATAGCTTATTGGTCACCTGATCGTCTTATTTATGTTCATAAAGTAACTTACTATTACTGTGATAAGTAAGGATAAAAACTCATATTACATTGATCTGCCGTCTCTGTGCCATTAGGAGCTGTGTATATATGTCGTGAGTCCTCGCGTGATATTAACTAACGCTGACTAGGAATCATTAGGGCTGTGGTCTATAGAAAGATGGCCTAGAGAGAAAGTATACGGTTCAAAGTTTAAAAAATTCGCGTTTACGAAGTAATTTCACTTTTATTGCTTCACTTTAAAGGCAGACCAGTCTCGTCGTTTTTCAAGTTTCGACCAAACTGATGTTTCCTAAAGTTATACTAGTGAAAGAAAAAAAAAGAAAGAAAATACATTTATTTGGCACAACAAGCAAAGGCACACAAGTAGAAAGAGAAAAAAAATAAGATAAATGAAAAGAATACAAAATAAAAAGTGTAAAAACTGCGTTGCATGATACCAGCAGGAATGCACAATTCAATACTTTTGTTAGCTGGTGTAGATTTCATTAGATTTTCTCCGTTTTAGTAGCTTGAAAATATTAAGAGTATCTCTTTACAAAATACACAACATGCCCAAAAATAATTTGAGTTTCTTCAACGCGGCGCGAGCGTAATGGTAATTGGGAGGGTGTGGCCAGGAAAACACAGTTAATGTACGTACACAGTACACAGCGCATACGTCGTGTATACGCACAGAGTAGGGAAACACAGAGTAGCGGGGTCAATGTACTGGGGGATATCGGATAACTTGTGATCCTCCAAGAGTGGAAAACTGTACACCAAAAATTATCTGATGATTTGAGATCTTCTGATAAGGGACCCCTTGTTATCAGTTCAGTTCATCCGTATGTTAATCTTCAATGTGATATGATAAAATGTTTAATTTTTAGGTTAAAAAAAAAAAAAAACTAGAAAACAGTTATGAGAAATACACATGGCGAATTTGGTGTACCTATCAAATACATCCTCTTTAGCCTTTTGGGGAATACAAGTATGATATGGCGGCCGTGTCGCAAAAAAAAAAACAAAAATAAAAGACATTCGTAATTTGGTTCAACGAAATTATATTTAGAACAAGAATTTCGATAGATCTTATGCATCCTTGACAACAGGGTCTTAGGAAGGCATTAAAATTATATGAGGTTATTTTTATATGTAAATATTTTTTCGTACCAGCGCGGTAAAGTAATTTCCCTAAAGAAAATGTTCGTGTTCTTGATAAAAGAGAAATTCATCTTTATACTTAGCAGCTAAAATAATTAATATTTTAAATAAGGTATTTATTAACAATATAATTTTATTGTGTTATTCGACGTCCAACTAGGTGTGATTCCTAGGCAATAAGACATTTCTTTTTTTTAACTTCCTTATTATTGTGGAGACTTGCTATTAAAATATAGGGATAATCTTCTCATTCTTAAAGGCACTGTATCTAATATTTATCTTGTTATCAAATTACTCTCCCGTTGACACACTGGCAGTGTCTTTTACTTTAAAACCAGATAGATTCCAGGTAGATTTGTTGACCATTTTCTATTTTGTTAAGTACCTGGTAATTGTTAACCTATTACTATTAACCTAGTCTTTACTGTCCTCCTATACCTATGAACACTGATATTTGGAAAAAATAATTTAAAAGCTAATTATTTGTAAAAGAGTTACCATGGAGTTTCTTGCCGGCTCTTCTCCATAGGATACGACCAATTGGAACCGGTTTATTTGAAATAATATTTTGATTTTTTCCCAGTCTAATCGGTCAAACTCTCTGCCCCGACATTACTCTGTGCAATATTTCACGCACCAGTAAGACATAGTGTACAATTATCACTAATTCGGTAATGTGATTGCTGTCAATCTGTGTGTCAATGTCTCTGTGCTGTGGTTAGGCTGTAACGCTACATGACATGGGCGGAGCCAAATCACAATGTTTTCCTAAAAAAATGTTTGAATTGCATTAGCAAAATTGCTTTTACGACAGGTTAATGAGTTCGAAAACCAGTATACTAAGCGGTTCCAGAAATTAACTTACTACTTTATAATTTCTGACTAAACTACTATTTACTATACATATCGATCTATTATCAAACGAATCTCAAAAAGTAAAGACAAAAGCAATGAATATTTAGAAGAATTTTATGAACGAAGAGATATTAATCCTCAGTAAGTTATAGGTTAATTACGTACAATTTTAAGAATAACCCTCCTTTTTGCTTCGCCGTAGTCGGTTAAAAATGAACACCAATTATGACAACTAATTGTTTCTAAACGACTTAACTGACAATTATTTAGCGATTTTTTTCAACTTAGGCCTCTGCCACATTACAACTTAAAAATATTGTTTCAAAAATGAACACATAAGAACTCATAATTAACTAATTTTTATTAAGGTGCCGAAGCATCCGTTTATTAAAAGCGTATTAGTAATAAAATACGTTTTTCGGCTTGTTAAGCGGTGTAATTAAAGCCTTATTATATGAGTACATATTTGCTTGTAGGGAGAACTCGAGTGAATAATTATAAAGTAGATGGTGGATATAATTGGTGGGTAGGCAGAGTTTCAAGTGTGTTGAATTTCTGGGCTGAAATGAGATTATTTCCACACGAGTAGGGAATGAAAATTGAAGATGATGTTGTAGGTCCTTCTTTTTCAACAGATGTGAATAAAACATTAGTATAATTAGACAAAAAATCCACGAGATGATGATGATCTTTTGAGGCTGCTTACCAATTTCCGCAAATGATGCTCACAGTCATACATTGAACAACTTCAAAAACAATTTTATTAGTGATCGCAGTTTGTTCAAATTCAAAGGATCTTTAAGGGGTCACTTTTCAAGATGGATGGATTTCATGCTATTATCCGAAAAAAACGGCCTCACTCTTGAGCAGAATAAAAGGCAGTCAGAATAGCATCCTGGAGGCTGTGGCGGCAGATACTTCCTCCGCCATAATAAGGCAATTTGTGAGAAGACTTATACCCTAGTTTCCTTTTCTCTTTGTGTCTAGTTGTTGGGTGGTTTTCTCATTAATTCGTTTTTAGTTTAAGTTATTAACAATAGAGTTTTAAGTGCAAAGCTGTTACTAGCAATTTAAGTATCTTTTAGTTGTCCGAAATAAAATGATTAAATTTTTTATTCATTTTATAAAGAGTCAAACTCTTATGGAAACTACACAAGTATCATTCCTATGGTAAATAAACTAAAAGGTTAATATTTTGTAGACAGCAAGCCAACGTTATCCGTTGACTTATACAACATCAATAGGGGAATCAGCGGCGGTACATATTAAGGAGTCGTTTCAAGAATTTGTTTAAGCGCACACATCCTTCTCATTAGCCGCCTCTCATTAACCTACACTATCAATATAATGACGCACAGTAAATCACTCGACACCACACTATAGATTGATTTACTATCCACTGCCGGTCGTTTATCAATCGCTCCCCCTAATTATTGAAGGAAATACGCATTGTAGCGAAAATGTGACTAATTGCTCGCGATGTGTGACCTCGGATTTGTTTTGTTGTGATTTTGTCTTGTTAAGTAACTGAGTGTGTTTCGAAGATCTTGAATTACTCGTACTTGAAAAACTGTTTAGAAACGTGTCGGATTAAGTCTTAAATATGAAGAATAACGATTACTTATGTAGACCCTAAAGATCAGCGCCTAACGTTATGTAGGAAGGGATCGTAATTTTAGGTAACAGGTATATTTTATTAGCAAAATACAAATATATAGGTACAAGTAACGGTTATAATGGAATTGTGATGGCATCTATAACGCCACATGTGAACTAGTCTGACGTCACGCGAAATCCTGCGTCGCGCAAGCAGAGTTTACCGCACGATCAACACTTGTATAACTTCCCGACATCAATCATTGGGCAGTTGCCCACCAGACACAACACCCGTCTGGTCCGAGGATCCTCCCTTTTCTATAGAGGTTGAGTGAATATTACACCCTGTTCCTCATACCTCTAAAGACTCTTAAGAAAGGTTGCCTTAAGTACCGTACAAACACTGAGTACTTTAGAATAAGTTGTTAGTAGTAGGTAATCATGTGCTACCTACTACCTACCTGTGTATGTTACCTACTGGTACTTACTCCTTTTTATCTCTCGAATTGAACTATACAACACAATGAGCCAGATTCAAAGCCAAGATAATTTGGTAGCAGTGGCAATACAATGCAGGATGTTGGGATGTTGTCGCATTTAAATCTGAAAGGATTTTGTAGTACGATTTTATTCATGTTACTATATTATTTCAAATGACTTTTATTGATTAATGTAAATAAAATTAAATATGTTACAAAGAGATTATAAATTAGTAATAATAATGAATGTGATATTGATAGTAGGTATTCAATATAATGTTCTTCCAAATATTTAAACTTAAGTTAAATGTAATAATACTTGCTGCGCCCTAACAGGGTCATGTTCTCATAAGTTTTAGTCTAGCCTCTGAGTGTACATTATACAAAATAAAGAAATAAATTCCAAAGTATGTATTAAATACTTATTTGTACTTTGTACTCTTCATAATCAATTAATTACTGTATTGTCATTAAAAAAAGCTTTGCGTGATAGTTATATTTAATTTACATAACTCATTATCCTGCCCTTTCCCAATTTATTATTGGTCGGCGCAACATGTCCCTTTCTTCCATTCTTCTCTGTCTGTCGTCATCTCGGTCCCCCTTTCTAGTCATATTATCTTCCACACAGTCCATCCATTGTTGCTTTGCTCTTCCCCTACTCTTATAGCCTTCGACATTCATGAGTACTCAAAACTTTCCTCACGAAATTTTCCTTATTCGTTTATTTAAATCAGTTTTTAATATAGTTTTGGTCGTTAAATCCATTCAGTTTGTATCTTTTGAAATAATCACGCAACGAGTGATTGCGTGATTATTTCAAAAGATACAAAGATCTTTCATTCTTGATTCTCATATTACAGCATGCGATTTTGTACTCCAATTTTATTAAGCACTAAAATTACTCAATCGAGTTTAACGATCACCAGAGACAAACATTGGCTATACAGAGGCTATAAATTATTTTAGCGTCCATGGAGCATAGACATGTAGATTTCCTTAATCGCCGTCATGGCTAGCGGCTATCGGACGCACGTTTTGGAGACGTTCAATTAGGGAGGATAAGACTGTTTAAAATGATATTGTTTTATATTGAGAAGTTATTCTAGATGTTTTTCTTCTTATCTCGTATACGCAGGGCAACTGTAGAAGAATAGGTCATACTATGGTAAAAACATTAGCACATAAATAATACTAGACGTATGCACATAGGTACCTAATATGTGGGTACACAAGTATCTCTACCATATTCATATTCTAAAATACCAGGAAAAGCAACACACACCTTTATCATTATCATTTCAGCCCGAAGGCACTCACTGCTGGATATACCTTACATAGGTCTAATCAACACACACCCTAGCTATTATTCGTTTAAGTCACACAAATTGATGTTCACCTCCCACTGCCATCCTTGCTCACTGGCTCGCATTAGCCACCACGTCATTAGTTTCTTGGTTCAGACATGTTGACATTAGCTTATTTTAATGTCCCATCCACACTATCCGTAAACGCGACGTGCCTAGGCGTACGCGTGGCGTCTAAAGGCGGTGTATTTGCGCGTCACACGCAGCGCCGCTGTGACCCAATTAACTGACGCGCGCATCTGTGTGTCGCATCCACGTTGTTATGAATACTGTGGAAATATATATGAACGGTGCGTTTCGTATACACAGTGTGTTTTCGGCCTTTAAATTGGAACGAGAAGAGTTTTCTCGTGTGATTGAGATCTACAGGCACAAGATGTCGTTGTTGTTTGAAATTAATAATTCAAATCCAGCATAATATTTTGGTCTCATTTTACAAATTACGATGGTTCAGATTTCCATCATTGATGGCTTCAATGACACATAAACATATGTGTATCCCCACGCCTATATTACCCGAAGGGTTAGGCAGAGGTGTACCTATAGTACCCCCATATTTTGCCAGTTATGTTTAAGTCCCTTGTAATATGGGGCGAGCCTATTGCCATCAAACGGGAACAAATCCAGATTCCGGGCTGCTACTGAGAAATTCCAGCTGGAAAAATTCAATAATACTTTGCCCGACACAGGAATCGGACCCAGAACGTCATGTTCAGCAGCTTAAATAACTTGTCACTTTACAAGACGGAAGTAACTTTTGCTTTGGTGACTATAGGTTCTTTGCGACTTCCGAAAAATGTTAGACACTACGATAAAGCGTTCATGTGAGATGAGCTGATTGCCCTATGTCAGTGCACCAGGGAAAAAGATTCAGAGAGGAATATTTATTTTTTATTCCTTTGGCACCACAAGTCACAACACATAACAAACGTGACTGCCAAGATTTTCCGTAATAAATAACACCATTACAGAAACTTTTATTTACAATCTTTGAAAATTCCCACCACAAAAATCAAAACACGCACAAAAATTTAATGCGATCAAATAATCACCAGCATTAACCACAGAATTGAGTTGGCAAACATTAAATTAATCTATATCGGTCGATCAGTTCCCGAGGTTGGCTCACACGTACGCACATTTAGATCAGCTACGAGATATACGACTATGCGGAGAGAGGAGCAGAAGGTCCATCATACTTACTCAAACACTACTGCTACTCATATGAGAAATGCGATAGAAACTGTCTGTCTGTTACCTTGTCATGTCTTAACTGCTGAACGGATTTTGATGAAATTTGGCACACAGATAAACCATGACCTGGGTTAGGTGGGATTATCCCGGTACTACGTTCCCGTTGGAAAATACCTCCACGCAGGTGATGCCGCGGCAGAAGCTAGTATGTAATAGAATAAATATGTCATGAATTTCTCCATAGCAATCAGAAGGACAGTTATGGTTAGTGGCAATAGGCTCACCCCTTACAGAATTTGAACATAACTGGAGAAATGTGGGTGTACTGTGTACTGTGGTATTTTGCTATACAAAACCACATCTTTTCTGTCTATTTTATATACGTAGCATAAGTAGGAGGTTTTTCGGTAATTTTCCTTATAATTCGGCAAGAACTTTATACCTAAATTTTTAATTCAGCTCATGAAATTGTATGACATTCTTCTAACCCATATTTTACACCTTTTTGAATACTGTTGCTTTGAGAGAGATTTCTGCAATGTTTCGCAGGGTTTCTATATAAGCTGGCGTCGTTCCTAATGAAGTGAGTCTACAGCCTAAATTCAATCAAGAATTTTTATTTTTCTTCAACCAGCTGACTCCGGGGACCAGTCCATTTCCTCTTCAATTGGTGGACTCCGGGAACCAGTATTCCTTCTTCAACTGGCGGACTCTGGGGACCAGCACATTCCCTCTTCAACCGGCGGACTCCGGGTACCAGTACATTTTCTCTTCAACCAGCGGAGTCTGAGGACCAGTCTATTTCCTCTTTAACCAGTGGACTCCGGGGACCAGAACATTTCTTCCTTTCACAGACCATCATACGCTTGAATTTTTCACGCGTGTCGTCTGTGAGATTCTCTGCAATGTATCTGGCACTTTTGCTGGCGTCTGTGGGAGGCGTCTGGCGTCGATGTCACTCTGGCTGCATGGCGTGAAAAGTTGCAGCCATCATCCCTGACCACTCATGGGCAGTTAGGTCTCCGATGCGGGAGCAGTCCTGTTGAGCGTGAAATGCTGCCAAGTCATCCATCTTTCCACTTCTGCACGGCGTAAAGGATCTCTGAAGACTTCCTTCTGGGCAGGGATGCCGCGACGCCCAAGCACTCCTCCTGACGGTGCAGCCCCTACTCCGGAGCATCGTCGCTACCCTTCTACCATCTGCTGCAAGGCGTTACAACGTCGCACTCCTATCGAAGACCGTCCTGCTGCATGTTCCCGACTCCAAGTGGCCCAGTTCCCGTCGAAGATCCTCCTGCTGCATGTTCCAGGTGAAGATGTATCTGACTCTAAGCGGCCCGGTTCCTGCTGAACAACGTCGTGGTCCTGGCGTTTCTGGTGCTAGCCGCAAGACCTAACTGCTGACCTGAAGCCACAAATCCTAGCTGAATCAACCTTTTTATAGGTACTGTCTATTCTTACGCGACTACGGCAAACAAAAAGAAGGGTTATAATTTTGACCGGTATGAATGTATGTATGTTCATCTGTTACCTCATAACTTCTAAACTGCTCATTATAATTTGACAGATATATATTGTGGTATCGTTGGAAGCGTCTTGATCGTCCGCAGGCTATGTGGCGTCACATTAAATTGAGTACGGCGCCCTCTAGAGGGCATAAAGTCAGGAACTAAAAGAAAAATATAACGAAAGGTCAAAGAAAGGTTAATTAGAACATAAAAAAAAATATATTAGGTATAACCCCAAAACTATTTATATAAAGATGAAAGTTTTAAAATAAAACCCAACTACGATAAAAAGTCATCTAAAAAGGTATAAACAAGACATCACAGACAGACAAATTAAAAATCCGGAGTAACACGTGTTAATAAATCGAACAGATTACGTGTGAATTTTTAATTTGTCTAGTTGGGTTTTAGTTTTATAACTTATTTTTTTTTCTTCATGTTATTTACAATTTTTTTATTGTGAGACTTGATAATCACCCTCCTTCATTCCCCTTTAGTAAAATTGAAAACTATAAAATAAAAATAAAAACTTTAAAAGATAATTTTAACGTTACAGTACACTTCACTCACATTCGCCGGTAAAGGGCAATATGTTATGTTAGAAAAGCCTCCGCAAATGGCGATACTCAAAAGATCGTCTACGACTCTCTTGCTGACTGGCTAATTTTTACCGAGCTTTGGGATACGACGATATTTTTCGCTCATGGTGTGCGACGATAAAGATCATCGAGTTGACTAAAGATGCGCTTAAGCTGTCTACAGATATGTTCGTGTATTGACAGTTATGATCAAACAAAATCGAGTAAATGTACAAATGATCGATATTTTTTGTAGATTGCCACTATGAATGGTTTTTGTCAAACTCAAACTCAAACTCAAAGCATTTATTTCAATTAAACCATTTACAGGCACTTTTGAATTGTCAAGGAGTCAGTCAGTCAGAAATATGAAGCTAGTTGCCCATTCCAAAGCGTAGGTTCCTATGGAGAAGAACGGGCAAGAAACTCCACGGACACTCTTTAAAAAAAAATTATATTCTTACAAAATATTGTTTACATCATTCATGTTGAAATTATACATGTGAGAACAATGTAGAAAGACGTGTACGTAAAAAGCGTCCGTAATAAAAAATAAAACAATTCAAAAATTAAAATAAGCCGTGGCAGATAAGAGATGACCAGTCCCCACTGACGGCGCCCGTTCACGAACATGACGCATGGATCTGAATAGCACCGTTTAGCTCAACCATTTTGAAGGGAACTCAACGATCCAACACAATGTCAATCGATAAATCAAGCAGTGTTGTCTATGTCCGTGTCGATTGTTACCTTGATGAGTCGATCGTTAACAAGCGTCAGTAAAGAGATTATTAAACGACAATTTAATTGCACATGTTTGCGTGATTCTTAGCAATAAATACAGACGCCAGAACATCAACCTACTACAATCAGTCAAATATCTTTAATAGATTTTAAACTTTATCACTAAATTATAAGGTTCAAAGTTGATTGGGAAAATTTGACAGTTTCGGGACTTTAAAAGAGACTGACCTCTGAGTTTGTTTCGGCCTATCTTCTCAGAGTAGTCAGATAGAAAACGCCGAACTCATCTAGCTAATTTTTTATATAGTTTTAATATGACGTGTAAAAGTGAATGCAATATCCTATTTACTGAATAAACAATTTAATTTCATACATAATATTATATATCATTAACCATTATGGGTAGACCGCTGAAATCTTACACAGAAAACGCTACAGAAACCTCTATCATTACAAATAATAAAAAGCATGTAATAACATAGAGAAGCTTTAGTGCTACCCTTGGTACGCGAGTCCGATTCGAACTTGCTTAACCCACTTCAAAAAAAGGTTATTCTTATGAGCTTTCAAGCTAGTACCTAATAGCAAGAAAAAATACTGAGGAACCAAATGATTGTCTACGACTAGATACCTATAATTGCGTGGTGAATAAATTAACTATATATGTTATATGTCGGGAATCCGGTCATTTACATCCAAATTACCGTTTTTGACTCTAAAATATAAAATGTCAAATTACTCGAAAATGGGAAGTAATTTGATGACCTCTCCAAGATTCTCTAACGGATTGCCGACATATAACCAATAAGTCTGTAGAAAGAAGAAGAAAGAAAATACGTTTATTTGCGGTAAACATGATGCAAAGAAAGAACTAAACACGAAAATAACATATTCGGGGAAAATATGCATCAGAACCACGCAAAACGGCCATCGCTCAGCATAATGCTGCGACGCTATGCGAGCGTCATATCACCTTATCCTTTTGTATGCACATGTTTCTGTGAAGTAAACACCATATTTTTTTCCTTTTTCTTTCGTTCACGAACGTCATAATAAAAGCATGAACCTTTTCAATATCCATGTTTGTTGTGTCCCAAGCGATTAACAACGTACTCGACCTCGTTAGATGAAAGAAGCTATTCATTGGGACACATTAAAATTACGATTTATAGACGATGTTTACTATGCATGCACTGATAGCTCGCAAATTGTACTTGTTTTAGTGAGGATTTCGAAATGATGCAGGGGCTGGTTTTGACAAATAAGTAATTTATAAAGGGTGAATTGAATGCCTCCGGATGTAACCCCAAAACCCGGAGGAGGTTGCGGCGTTGAAAACTTAGCTTGTACCAATATATCTGTTTCAAGAACTTCCTACGTTAATATGTATTTTTTTCTTATTCATTCAAGACACCACTGAAATACCTGTAGAGAAAGAAAAAATGGTCCGAAGTCGTCACAAGAAAAAAATGGAAAAAAATGGTCCGAAGTGAGCAAGCGTGGTGATCAATGCTCGTTTGCTGAGAAGATGTCTAAATCTCTTTTGGTTTGACATCTATGAAGGATACCAAAAGATGAAACATCAAAAAGTTGAAATGAACAGCATCTGAGACAGATTTTAAATATGACATAACTACATGTACTGCAGTACTGGCACTAATGCTGAACATGAGAACCAGGGTTTAATTCCCAGGAAGAGTGTTATTGGCATTTTCTATCTGGAATTTCTCATTTGCAGCCCGGAGTCTGGATTCGTGCCCGGCTCATGGCAATAGGCTCGCCTCTTAGGTAGGTCACACCTCCGCCCAACCCTTCGGGGAAACACGACGTGATGTTATGTCTTGTACATAACTTAGTATTAAAGCCTAAGGACTGATTTGTAAACGCTCAATTACAGAAGTCCCGACAATTCACGATATTATGTTAATAGTAAGGGCGAGTCCCAAACCAAGTTCAAACGCTTCCCGTCACAGTAATAGCGCATACAATTGTGCACAATAGTTACCGGATCGGTTCGTACGAGCTCCGATGTTCATCGGAATAGTTACACAACTTCTAGGATAGTTTGTGTGAACACTGCCGGACGAGAAAACTGTGCCGAAACGGTTTCATGCAGTTTTTTATTAAAATGAAATTTGGCTGTGCATTTTTTGTAAAAAATTATAAAACTGTCGGTCAAATTGTATGACTTACTGAGCCACTGAGCTTAGCATTTATGGATTTCCATTAGAGGAAGTAGGACCTTCTGACCCTTCCTTAATCTGTTTAACTTCTTCAAGAATCAGAATGTTGAACTTAAATGACTGAGTTTGACAAGTGTCCTGGGTCGGACAAGTGTTACAGGTTTACACATTTGGCATTTCTCAGAAACAACCCGCAATTTTCATTTGAAGGAACACCGTTAATACCATTAGGCTCGCCACGCATTGTACTTACAACATAAATAGCGAAGCGTTGGTAGATACACTACACAAACACCTCTGCTTACCCTTACAGTGATCTAGGCGTGACGTATTGAAACTGTTATATTCTTCCAAAAAGCGTGATCAAGAAACACAGAATCCAAAACGACCTCGCAAATGACCTCTACTCGCTTGTTAGTTTTCAATGCCCCACTTGAAACTTTAAACATAAAAACATGTCCCATAAAAGTGGGTCATTTATTTGTCCCCAACAACACAGCAAGTAACATAAGTGGCGACTGTCGGTACAGTGTAGTGCAATAGAGTTTCTTAACTATTCCCACTCGGACGGCTGCACACTTTATTGTGCTAACTCCCGGGATTTCAATGAGATGATTTCTCGAGGGATACACTTGAGGCTTTACTGTTCTAATTGAAGAAAATAGAAGTTTTGCTAAGAAGTCATAATAGTGATAGGCGTATCCTCACTTTGTAAATAAGTTTCCTTAACGTTCCATGCGAAAACGAACATAGGCCACCTCTTTGCTAATAGTGGGTATGTATGTCGCCAGATTGCTTATCAAAAACTGATGAGCCAAGTTAAAGTGGGTTTTTTTGGCGCATGGCTAAAATTGGAATTAACGCCGCCATCTTGTTTTTTCAATACATTTGACAAAACAATTGCACAAATATTTACGAACGAAAGTACGAAGCGCCCCTCTTTCAACGTCATTTGAGCGCCAAAAGATCACTGTTGTAGTGTACACATGTTTCCCTCTATATTGTCAGACAGGTAGGACCAGGCTAACGATAGACCTTTGCCGGGTGGTTTAGACCTGACATGACTGTTTGAAAGGTTTAGGGATTCAAAAGGATGGGCAGCTGTAGCCTCCAATCAGAATCGAATTCATCAACTGGTGATAACAAATTACACCGTTAATAGTTAGCCATTTAGATGCTTCAGTTCACCAGTTAAATAACCACGATAGTCATGTTAAAAGAGCTTAACTAACGGGAAATTCTGCATCCAAGATCCAATAACTTACATCAGAACACAACAATGAAGTTCTTCCATAAATCGTGGCTTCCATTTGGGCACAATGTCGCAGGTAAATGAGTATTTTCGTCGACTGGGCGAGGCAAACAATAATGGGCAATTCCGAGTAATGACCGCGGTATGAACGGTACACCCGCTGACGACTGTGGCAATAGATGAAAGTAATAATATTATGATAAGAAAATACTTTCCTACCGAGAACTTATGGAATAGGCAATTAGCGTCATCTTTCTGACTGATCGACTCCTTTGACAATTCAAGTGCCTGTAAATGGTTTAATTGAAATAAATGCTTTGAGTTTGAGTATGCGTAGTCTATCTTTGTACCAATATTACTCGATAAAGGATTCAATAAAATTTAAAAAAAATCTGTTCTATGCTAAACTTTTTTAACCAGTATACCTTACCTACTTTCGCCATGTTCGACAATCCGAATTAATAGAATAAAAAAAAACGTGCTCAAACATGGGCTCTTTTAACATTGTGACTTTATTAACATGGTGACTTCAAAAATTCCAATTTTTGAAAGATACATTGTAACCTACATTTCTTGAAAACATACTTACGAGAGCTTCGCCATTTCAGCATTCAACATTAACCAATATTTTAACCAATATTCCTTCCACGTGTACTCTCTACTAGTACCTATCCCTGCCGAGCCCTTTAAATCACATAATCACGGCTCAGCGGTTAATGGAGCATGCTGTCCAATGCAGGGTATGTGAGTCATTGATTCAATGTTACGCGCCAGGCCGTGGCACGACGCACAGATTTAAGTTAAGGTAGGAAACCGTTATAATTGCTTTTTTAAGTTTCTTGATACCTGAGAGTTGATAGTTAAATAGACCTATATCTGTTTAACAACAGGACAAAGGTCACAAAATATAACTTTTTTTTTCCACGATGGGTTAGACAGAGGTGTACCAAAGTCAAATAATTTATTTCAATTAGGCACAAAAAGGCACTTTTGAACGTCACCCTATGGTATACCCACATTTCGCTTAATATGTTGTTTTTAAACAGGGGTTGCCCTCTGTTTAATGGGCCTATTGCCATCAACAGGCTACTGAGAGGTCCAGCAGTACCGCTTGCGATCAATATACTAATGAAGCAGTCACTTCTACTAAACTCTATCACGGATGATTTCTGACCAATAATAAGCTCGCATGAAACCGTGCTATATTTGAGCAAACTTTTAAATGTCACACCGACAGACATCTGCAGAACAACGAAACTACAACAGAGGTACTTTTCTTCGCTTCGTAAGACCTAACGTTACGCATCCTTGAGCCCCAAAGTCGTTGAAGAGAGTTGACGTTGAATAACACCTCCAAAAACTTTAATCAGTGAACACTCAAGTCTAAAACCAAAATGGCTGACCGAACTAGCAACAAAGGTACTTACTCCCATGGTTTACGGGGACATTTTCTTAGCTCTAACCATCCCTGTTGACTTAAAGCAGGCCATAAACTAGTCCATAAGATAATTTAAAACACCCGGGCGGGCGATGCCGCGGGATAAAGCGAGCGGCGATATATCACCGGTCGGAACGCCTTTACAATGCACTCAGACGTACGTATAATTTTATATATATCCCCAATGAAAATTCGGATTATTATGGGCGGAAACAGTGTTTGTTTTACAGCGTAACTGTAGAAGGAGGAATAGTTAAAACTGGCTGAGTAATATTTGTCTATTAATTATTGATTATTGCAGGGACTCCTTTGTATTACTTGGGACTTCAATATAATTGACGAAATGTGGAGGTCCTGTACACATCTGCCTACGTATTCGAGGAAAAGTAGCGAGATGTTATGGTATGTTTTTGAATTTAGGCGCACAAAACATGATATTACTAAATTTGTAATATAACGACTATTAAGGATGTGGGTAACTCTTCTAATACATTTCACTTCATTCACATTCATAAAACAGTTCCGTTTCTGACTGACCCATTAGATGACTGACTGACAACGCATCATAGACGAACGAAGTTAGGGCATTGACTAGTTTAACTATTGCTGACTTTAATTATCACAGCTCCATACACACAGGTGTGTGTACTGTCGCTATCACAAAAATGTAATAATTATTATAATTTTTATGAGTGAGTACCGATTTAAGGACTCCCTAACTCAACAAAAAATTAGTAACGAAACCATGGCGTGATCTAAGTAATTCCACGCCAAATTAGAATTGTTATTAGTATGTATTGGTATACATCTCATTAATACGGTAAAAAACCATTTTGTTCATTCAGGGTCTTGGTTTTTCAACTTCAGTCCTTGGATCCCAAGTGTAATTTTCTTGTAACAGGATTAAAATTGTGTATAACAATCTATAGTTACTCGATTTATATTGAATATTTAGTTTCTTTCAATAAATTACAGATTTATTGTATTATGCTAGATATCGGATAATGGGATGCATATTTATCTAAAGTTATTTTTTGCCTAAGAAATTATGGAAGTGGCTTCTTAATATAAATCCCGGAATTCAATCAAATCCGTGAATGCACAACTAATCGAATACATAGTATGGAAAAGTCTTATCAGCCCTCTTATGAAGGTTACTTTTGCGGTTTTAACATATACATTTTAATTGATTTTTGCGATCGATACACAATACATATTAGCCAACACCAGGGGCGGCAGTCTCGACATAGATAGCGATTGCTTTACGACCGAATTCGGTCGCAAAGTCTTAAAGGGGACCCTAGACGGTTAACATTTCTTGACAAGCACCTACCTGCAGTCTCGACATAGATTGCGGGAAAATTGTAGAACATGATTAATAAAAATAATTGTTTTTCTTAAAAATTGTATAGTGAATAAGTAAACCTTTTTTTGAAAACATTATTTTTCATGAAAACTAATACGTAGCCAAAACCATTATAAAGAATTAAAATAACTTGTTAAATATCTAGGGGCATTAAAATTTGCCGCCTCGCAAGACTACGTCGGTGCCAGCCAAAACAACTTTTTGACATGAAAACAAATACGGCGAATTTTGAATGTATGTGTTGTTTGATGTCACGTATCTCTCTTTTCTCTAAAATAAAATGTTTGGAGGACGAAATGAATCAGGTGCAGCTGCTGCAGGCCCGAATCCGAGCGGCGTCAAGTAAGAATCTCAACCTACAATACCTATTTTCGAATCTAATTTGTCGGTTCAATATTGAACGCTTTTTCTATTGACTATTGTAATCAACTAATGTTAAGATTTTGAATATTTTCTAGTGTACTTAAATATTTCAGGCGTAAACGTACACCGCGTGCTACGAGTGGCCAAGTGGATGCCCTCTTGTCCATTTTAGAAGCCCGGCCTTATCTGCACACCCGCAAGTTTACCGGCCTTCAGGGCCGTGAAAATTTTGACGAGGGCTGGAAGGAGGTTGCTGCGGAGTTAAACCAGCTGCCAAATTCTTCAAAAAGAACACCAGAGCAGTGGATGACGGTAAAGTTTACACCCATTAGTTAGGTACCTACATACAGTGCCAATGTTACTAAAGAGAGGGTGCAGACGGGCAACCAAGCCGTCACCACTGCTCCTCTGACTGAGGTGGAGCGTCGATATAAGGTCAGGTATAAGGTCATGTTGTCATGCTACAGATAATTTGCAAACATTTCTCAATCCATCCGTGTTTTTAATTGCAGATGCTTGCAGAAGCTGCAAAAACGCAAGCGATGGCGTCCGTCATGTTTGCAAATGCTGCGGACAAAATTAGCGATGCTATGAAAACACAAGCGGAGGCATCGCTCGTTTTTGCAAATACTGCAGATAAAATTGCCGGAGCCCTAATTAAAATAGGAGAAAAAATGTGATTGTTGTTGTGATGTGATTGTGTGTGTGATTTATTAATTATTACAGTTTACAATTTTATTTAATTAAACAATTCATTGATTTTTAAAAAGGAATTTTATTTGTAAAATTAAATTAATTAAGTAAAACAAGTATTGATGAGATGCCTTTGGATTGTTTCTGCAACTGCTCACTGGGAGAGCAGTTGCAGAAACAATCCAAAGGCATATAAATCCATAGGCTAGTTACAAAAAAAAAGACAAGATAAGAAAACATTGGATTTTATGATTATTCTGATATTACCTAAACAACTACCTATAGTTTGTACTAAGTAGTGTTATGTTATGTTTGTGTTACCTATTTATTTCTTTATTAAGAATACCAACAGCATTTAATATGCTTGGCACACTTACAATAAATAGTAGGTATGTAGGTAAAGTATTATTGATAATGCATAAAAAATATCATTCAAAGTAAATAAAATTCAAAGAGATAAGAAATCAGACAGAAGCTGCCTTTCTAGATGCAAAATATTAATAAACAGCAATAATAGAAAATAAAATTGGAATCAGTGAATGCCATGAATGATCCTTTCGTGGTGCAAACTTAGTACTTGTAAAAGTGTAGTCTATATCATATGTTAATACATAATATTACTACAACAGAAATGAGGTCACTGAATGTTATAACCTAAATACTAAATTTATTTAAACTAGCTAGCTGACATCATTTAATCATCATCATTGGTTGATGTGGTGGAGTCTGGTTCTTCCATCAACCTGTATTTTATTCGAATGTTGTGGAGAATTGCACATGCGTTTATAATTAGGCCGGCACTATAGGGCTCGTACATCAATTGG
Organism: Xanthia togata; assembly: GCA_963853775.1. Taxonomy (NCBI): domain Eukaryota; kingdom Metazoa; phylum Arthropoda; class Insecta; order Lepidoptera; family Noctuidae; genus Xanthia; species Xanthia togata. The sequence goes on along the minus strand of OY970805.1, from coordinate 24,371,504 downwards.
CGTTGATGTGAGAGACACCGAAACACCGACTTCAGCACACCAAAGCATCGCTCTACGATGTTCCTTGCAGAGCAATGAGCATCTGTATAGCGACGCTCCGGTGTGCCAATGCGCCTATGTTTCACTGGAGTCATCAGCCATGGCTCCAACGGATATCCATCATCACCTAAAAGATTAAACATTGATATTATATTTGGCGGCCTTATTCGCACCCCCTCTTGCTGACAACTTTGGCCTGTTACCTACCAAGCAACCATGTACGGTGGTCTCCTCCATCATCCATCAGTCTCTGCAGAGATGGCTGAAGTTCAATTACGAGCTCATTGAACATTTCTTTATTAATTCTGTATAAAGACAGAAATTCATATCCTCCAAATCCATTACATTTTCACAGTCGCGCCGATTTTTTCCGATTTGTCGTCATTCAATAATGTCACGTCTGTGTTGAAGCACGACTAAATCCCACACCAAATATGCTTCCGCCATAATTAAACTGTGATTTACTCGATATATTACTTTCCTCTATGCTGTGATTTCTTCCTCTTAAAACTTCTAACAACATAAATAGCAATCCTACCGAATCACTTTGCGGGCTGTCAAAAATGATCGCAAAATATATTCGTAAACAGCGCTAATTTGCGACAACGTTCGATAACATACCGATGACAATCGAAATACTCTGAAGTATCGAAACTACCAAATAACGTTACATCCGGATCGTTAGGACTTTGCGAACGAATTCGGTCGTAAAGTGATGGCTATCTATTCAACCATTGGTTGAAAAGCAATGTTGACCGTCTAGGGACATCTGTAGGTCTTTGCGACCGAATTCGGTCGTAAAGCAATCGCTATCTATGTCGAGACTGCCGCCCCTGAACGTAAATAAATATACTTTCGATTCTATAGTCAGAACTCTAAATTTTTCAATCCCGGGAGCCCGGGATTTCTTCGATACGAAAGTACTTTCCAGAGCCAACCCCTCATTTTTTGGTAAATATGCATCCGAATATAAGATCTCAAGTATGACCAGACGTTGCCCCATCAGCAAAAATAAAAAATATTTGTAAAATCCAAAAGTGCACGCCTCAAAAAGCTCATTAAAAAAAAATACCCTTATACATGGGTATTTTTTTAAATGAGCGTTACGGTAAATTTCTTACCTTGCAATCTTTACACGCGTACTGTCAAAGGCTGTTTAGGTTTGCTTTGTTGGTTGATAGGCAACGGAAGAATGTCAAAGTTGGAAATATATATAAATATTAATAGATGTTGTTTTTTATTAATTATAATTAAACTACTTTGAATAAAAGAGCCAGTTTCAATAGGTTTCATCGGCTGAAACGAATCTATTAAAAAAAATTACAAAAAGTTAATTGATTTTTTCGCAAGCTTCAATGTTTTCAGGTTCACATTTGAATGACGGTTTTTTTTAAAACTATTTTGTTTTTATTTTCGTTTCTGCTGCATTCAATACATTTTTGAAAATTACAAAATTAATCTCCATTAAATTATCTATACAATGGTATATCAATTGAATAGGTTCTGTGTATTATCAGGAGTGTAACAATAAAAACAGTTGCAGAAAGGATGCAAAACAAATTTTTCGGTTGCAGAGCACTCTCTAATGCTTCGCATTATGAGTCATGCAATTACAAACTTTAATCCCTATTCCCTACCTAATCCCTAAAGGGAGTGAAATTTAAAAAAAATCATTGCTTTTCTGCATAAGGAACTCTTGTGCAAAATTTCATGCTTCTAGACCCAGATTGAAATAATTTCATTTAATGTTTTGCGTTGAGTAATGCAAATTATTTTGCATACTATTGTATAGAATCAAGTTTTTTTTCTATAACTGAACAGGCAGCAGTGCTGCTGGGGAATTTGTTGCGCCACTTCTTCTTCCCAGCTAAAGTACTAGGAAGTGGTGAAGGGCGGGTGTTTTGTGGGACTGTCTTATGTAACTTTGACGTTCGAAAAGTGCTGATTGTCAGTCTAGGTTGAATAAATGACTTTTTTTTTTTGACTTTTCAGAGCATTAGGATTAGGATATTAGGCTGTATGTTGTCTGGTCTGTCAGTGAATGAGTGAATTTAAGATGTTTTATTAAATAGGTATACATTGTAGTAATCAATATTGGCTGTTTTTACTGCAGAGTAAAGTTTGGGATATATATAAGTATAGGATATAGTCATGACAAGTATGTTTTTCTCAGCATACTAAGCTTTGCAATCCCTGTCAGTGGATTGTGTCTTAGATAAACTTAGTACACTTATAAACTTTTGAACACGCAATTTGGTGCATAACAACAAAACAATCAGATTAATTTCTTCATAATAATTTAAATAGTAACTTCGTTTTTTTATTAAAGCCGGTATCAGTTATTAGCGGTGTTTATTGTCTCCCTGACGTGCTATTACGTAACTAATATCGCTGTGAAAAAGCGAGCAATTTTCCGAAAGCTACACGTAAAAGTTTCACTGAGTATGAACAAAATGTTAGTGGTCGCACTGGGTGTTTTAAATGCAAAGGGAAATAAATTTTCATTGGTAACGATTTTTTTGCCATTGATTATGAAAATTTCTGTGGTTTATGAGGAATAATTCAGTCATCATCAGTTAGTTTTTTTCTCCTTATTAATTAATCAATAGATATCAGTGATCATCCACTTACTATAAATAGATTATTTTCTATTTTGTGAATGTGAGAACGCTGTAGGCTTAGTGGACTGTATATTTGCCGACCATAATTATTTTGTTAAGTACCTGGTACTTGTTGAAAGACCTACACTGTCCTCCCATACCTAATAACACTGTTATTTGAAAATATTGTAAAAACCAATTATTTTTAAAAGAGTAACCGTGGAGTTTCTTGCCGGCTCTTCTCCATAGGAAACGACCAATTGGAACCGTGCACCTAGCTTCTGACGTTTCATAAGTGCCCATGTAGGTTTATGTGAAATAATTTTTTTTTTTTTTTTTTTACGGTAACGGAAACTAGCAACTAACTAGCTATTTCCAGAAAAGACTAAGTTGATTTTGAGCGATTAATTTGACACAAAATGCGTTATATTATTTCAGTTCCTGTTCCTTTGAAAACCTAGTCCCAAACAAATTTTATCGTAGACGTACTGACGATGAGACAAGCAGGGATTTTTACTCCTTAATATAGGTTTTTCTATAACCTACCTAGGAGCACTTCTCCCACTTTGATGATATTACAGTCAAAAAGGTCCTTCAATCCGCAAAATTTTCGTGTGTGTTTGCCCATTTGACCCGCCGCGTTTTTTCCGCCTATTGCGTATCACCGTCGCGTAGTCTATCATAACCTGTCAGGATCGCATACTTACTCATCAGTCACCGGTCGCGTGCTGTTAAACGTCAACCGTGTTTGGGATTCACAATTTTCACTAATTAAAAATGGTAGTTTTAAAGTTTGCGTGACTAGCCGTATACATAGTTGTTTCAATATTATTACCTTAATAGAATGTTTTAGTAGTAATTATGTAGGTGGGAATTACTTTGGGTAAAGTTATAGGACTTTTTATACAGGCGAGTTTTATTTATAAATTTTTCGAAGAACTCCTTCGATCCTTTTGATCAATTTCAGTAAAAAAGTAACTGTAATTAGTTGGAAAACTCATAATTTAACCAATAATTCTAATAATCAAGCCGATTTAATATTTTTTGCAAGAATACCAAATAAACAAAGAGGTGCGTAACACCTCTCTGTCAACGTTTTAGACAAGGATCATGATGCAAAAACTTGAATCACGTCACAAATCCCTGAATTAAATTTTTCGTTTATATTTTCTTTACAAGGTTGATTAAAATCAATTTCAATCAGGTATGACGTCGCCCTGTTTGCTTACCAACACCGTTAAAAGTACACATGTACCTATCAGAGTTTGAAATCCAATATCAGATAATTTGAACGGCCTGACATGATTCAATTGGGAAATTAGGTCACCGGTGCTCATATAGGCAATGGGCTGGCGACCTTACACTACTTGTGACCAATTGCGACTAATCTAATTCGTTATTGCGTACATAATTATGTATTAATCTCGTAGATTCTGCCTATTTATAAAACTCCATCACAAGAGTAGCTTTTTCTCGACTTCTCGTTGTAAAAACATTGCGATATGCATAATATTATATTATTTAAAGATAAGAATATATATAGGTATAGCTATTCAGCAGTAGAGGACGATGAGTAATTTGTTTACCATTGTTTTCAGTTATTGAATTATGACAGCCCTTAATGCTTCAATGGTTACGTAACCAATAACGTTTTGGTCCTTCTCCCCACCTAACCATGTACGTAAGTTCAATAAGCCTTAACATAACAGTATCTTAAAAATCAATTTGGGGCCTGCAAAAATCAGATAAGCATAAATCATCACGAATAACACAGAGAATTGAATAAGTTTTCTAACCTTTCTGATTCAATCCATAACATCCGCAGAGAGTTATTCTTAATCGAACGGCTTAAATAACAAATGCCTCCATTTTAATATAAAAAATGTACAGCAACATCGACTTTCAATTTCCCTTCCTCCAGTTGCCAAACTTGCGAAATCCTTAAAAAAATACTCCCTCATTCCTTCCATTACGATTCATTCATTATATAGAGACGTCAATTTCCGGCCGCCATGTTGGATCGGTGCCCGTTCGCAATCTCCAGCGGATATGACGTTTTGATCATTTAAATAAAAACACCCCCCAAGTACATGTTACTGCCAAGTTTTGGCAAACAGCCTATTTATTTAAGTACTTTAATATATTATAGGTACAGTTTGTTTTAGGGGCTTTCAATGTGGACCTTAAGTTTAGTGTAACAGGATTTCTAATAATCTAGAAAACATTATCTGCCGGCACGGTTGGCGCAGTGGTTAAGCGATTGACTGTTGCGATTAAATATTTATGATGACCTACAAGTAGTGGTTTTGGGTCTGGCTGTTTGTGTATGTGCGTTTAAATGTTTATAAACGCATCCACAATACAGGAGAAATTCCTAGAGTGGGGCAAAGTAAAAAAAAAAAAAAAACGTGGGCCGAATTTATTAGGATGTTATTTTCAGCTAAATTTGAATTGTGACCTCGTTAAATGAAGACTGACGGGCTTTTTTAAGGCTACGTAGTCGTAACTCACAACGTCCAGCGAGTTTGCAAATATCAAGACTGTTCTTCAAAGCTAGCTGTTTAGCCAAAACTCGTAAGGTTTCGGGTATATTATGTGCCTGGGTCCCAAGAAATATACTCATAACCTTAATTACCAACCCATAGAGAGCAAAATGTTACTCCCTACAACCAAACCCTAAAAATTGTTTGCTCAAAGTTTAAAATTAAATTACAACAGAAAGTTGCGAACAAGAAATGAAACTATTGGCCCGTCAAGTCCACTACGAGTCTGTTGGGGTTGAGAGCGCCATTATAATAATATAAGCCTTGGGCTCCGTAGTGAGTGGAAACGCTGCTAATTAGCGACGGATCGGGGATGTGGAGGAGATAGAGACGAGAAGTAGGGGCGGGCACGTCAGGAAATATGGAGTTTCTGGTGAGAACGAGAGGGATGAGGAAATTGGTGCGAGCGGAACAGTAGGTGTTAAAAGAGCAGGAGGTAAATTTGTTTTAAATAAATTGGTCGAAGTATCACAGTGTTTTCATTATTTTTGTCAGTGAATTAACTTTTTTTCTGTAATAATCAATCAGTTGGCAGTAAAATTTGACGGAAGTTTTGTATTTTAATTTTATGTTTTGTATCTAATATGGGTCAATGACCTAAAATAAATGAATTAAAATTTAATTAATTTAATTTAATCACAATATTCTTAGTTACGTTGACACATTCGACCTTTGAGGATATGTGGGATGTGGAGTGTGCAATAGGCACTGAATGCAGTGGAAGTTTTGTGGAGTAATTCAACTGGTTAAGTCAAGTACGTTAAGTTATAGTGGTTTAGTGTGATGAAGAACGGAGTTGAAATAGGAATACTTAATTCAAATACCTGAAAAGCAGAAAGTTGGAGTTCTGAAAGATACTGAAAAGTAGGATTAGTAGAAATTAGTTTTTTTACCATCTATTTTTTAATATATATAAAATAGATGGTAAAAAAATATATATATTTCAGCGATTTTATGTAATTAGTTTAATGTTTTCCTTTACAGCTGTGCCCGTGCACTAAGCTCTCCCGTATGTTGCTTATCGTTGCGGGCCGGTGGCAAGTGTACAGAGTTTTCATAATGGTGGATTGTTTTCGTCCGTATCGAGTGCACATTTTGTGGCTATTCACTCGGATCACGAAGTTGCCCGAACACTGAACATACTCCATTGTATAGCTTATTTTGGTGGTTAGGGTATTTTGGGCGAGTTAGCCTGTTGTTCTCGAGTTGAGGGAAGGCTACCGTGGAGAATGTTGTTTTTAGGTATTTAACTGAAAACATTTGCATGGTTTAGCGTCCTAGACTGAATTTAGTTTGGTGTAATCCCGATAAACCTTTCGGTTTTAGGGTTAGAATTTTCCTTCACTGGAATAGTGTGTTTATACACTAACAACTAATAATTTCACAAACTTTAACAAGTCAGTAACAGTTATTATCTATTGTTTCATATGGGAATCCAACCAGTGTAGTATAGCACCCAGCCACTGCACTCAATGAGGCTTTAATTTGGATCTGTTTGTAATATTCATTCTATTCTTGGTATAACCACATTGTAGGATGATATTTTCTGTTGCATAATATCATTATTTTCTAGAGCTATTACGGTTTACTACATCAAACATTTTCGTAGGATTTGCCTCAAATTAAATTTCGCAGAAATGAGATATTTATTGAGTAAGCTCTCATGTTGCTTCTGGGAACTTACAATAGCATCTAAAGTGGGTTTCTCTACCTGGAATATGAAACTACCCTCCGGTTTCATATTTGTGGAGATATTTTCCTTTTTGCAAATGAAGTAGGAATAATTTTTCTCAATGATTTAGAAGCTTTGGACGGTTAAAGGAGGAAGAATTTTATGTGCAATTCTGAATGAACGAGAGATGTTTATATTGTCAATAAGCTTTGAGAAATTGTTAAACATAACATGGTGGTTTTTAATGCATTTATTGGAATCTACAAAGTAATTTGCAATGGAAAAGAATATCACAACCCAATTTTGTACCTACTGAAGAGTTTACCTTTTATAGACTTTCCTATCCTATTGCGCACCAGTGATATCCACGACAGTACTTTTTTTTTTCTTCTTTGGCTACTGAGCCTGTGTCGACTATTCTGCCAGCGTCGTGTGATGAAGGTAACAAAACAAGGTGAGCCGTCGAACTTTGCACTTCGTGGTAGTTATCTATTTGTAATTATTAGTAGCTGAAAGGACAAGACAATTTTTTGTTAGTGAATCTAGCTAATAATTAAAATTATTATTGTCACCGTGAATTGATACACATTGACAGTTCGGCTTTACCTCTAACTATATAATAAAGTTGACAATTTAACTGGTTGCGTATACTTCGAGCTAGGGAGCAGTTTCTTAGTTTTAACTTTGAACTTGAAACTTAGTTTGTATTTAATGAATGAAGAGGAGAATGTCTGTGACGATCCTCAGTTCGTCCTACCAAGTAATTAGTCTCTTAGGAGTCTGCGTTTATTTCGGTTTTAGGGTGATATTAATGTGACATGAATTGCGTAGTCGCTGAACGATTGTCTTTTTTTACTGACTACGGCAAAGCCAAAGGAGGTGATGATGATGATTTGGTCAGGCTATGTATATATGTATGTTTGCTTGTATGTAAGTATGTATTTATGTATTTATAGTCATCTATTCACTCCTAACCTACTCGTCATGTTTTGACAAACGAGGTATCGTTGAGTTCCACGTAATTACTAAATGTGTCATGAAATTAAGTCACAGATTATGTGACTTCGGCTATACGAAAACCGAATCCGATGATATTTTGTTACTGTGTCTTGTTGATTCCTTTTTAGTTAATGCTTTTGTCGTAGTTGAGTTTGAGTTTTGATAATCTATCTGAGTAGGTAAGCGTATCTGGATTAAACTTATAGAGAGATCCTTCCCATGATCAGTGGTCTCGATGTCGCTCTCTTATTATAGCTAAATTAAATTCTTAATAACCTCATTATTTCGTAATTTGATTCCCTCAATACAAATTTATGAAATCAACAGTCAATTTGTATTGCTCAAAGCTCCCATTTCGATTAAGATTAAGTAAAAACCAATTCATAAGCAAACACAACAACAAATACTGAACCATATTTTATTCACCGACCCAAAATGGACCATCTTAAGTAGCTTAAAGAAATAGCCCGAACCGTTCCCATTACCGAGAATGAATGAGAAAATTTGTATAGAAATTATTCATAAAGCGACTTACAGATGGACTTCAAATAATAGATTCCCTTTGGCGTCTACGGTTGCCACTGACAGCTGATTATATGTAAATTATGCCAATTCGTGCCAATTGGCGTGGCCAGTAAAATGGAGGGAGTGGTAATTTGCTGAAGCCTTCACCCAACGTCTTCGGATTTTTAATGAGAACGTTCTGTGATTTGTTTTCAGTTAGAATAAGGGAATTATTGGCTGATTTGTTTGTTTGGCTGTCTAAATGGGGGTAAAAATAAGTTAATTAAATGATGAGGTACTGCTACCGACTTAGTTCGATAATATAGCAATGCTAGAAGACCTACATTTTACAACAATAACTCACATTTATTTAATGCCTTTTATTTTTCATTGTCCTTGGCGGAACATACAGGACGCTACGTTCTATAACCCCTAACTTTACTCCAATTCGTTTTCTATATTCATGCATCTTCCTACTCATTACGCACCTATATAAACATTTTCCAGGACTTAGACACTATTCACTAGTGTATGTAGGTATCCACTTACCAGTCTTTCTCTATAATTTCTCCATCATCATCATCATTTCAGCCGTTTACTGCTGGACATAGGCCTCCCCCAAGCTCCGCTACTTCGACCGGTTCTGTGCTTCCCGCATCCAGAACAAAACCTCCTCTATAACTTACCAGGTACAAAATAATATACACAGTTGCAATAGCTTTGTCGTATTTAGTCATGACACACGTAAAACTATATCGATCACAAAGGAAAAGTAAACTATTTCTCAATCCAAGGATTCTTTGCCCACTGACATCATCGGATCTTTCGGGAGCTGAGTGAGGGGATCTATTTTCTATAGAGTACAGAAGAATGGGGTCATGTGAGTCATTTACCTTTATGGGTATATGGGTGTATGGTTCTACATCATTGGTAGTGGTTTATAATGGTGTAAGGATGAAAGCATAACATGACCTATATGGCGCCGTCGAGTGGCTGACATCTGGTGTTTTTGTTCGGCTTGTTAGGATGTAGTAAGATTAATTACTATCAAAGATGCATTGATCTAGTTCAGAAGTTATTGTTGAGGTTTTTTATTTCTTTATTTGGATTTAAGAATAATTATAATCGTCATAAGCATTATTTGTAGTAAATAAGTTGTCATACTCCTAGTGGTCTAGGATCCACAATGATGTCTTTATTGGCACAGTGGCTGAGCCATCGGCTTTTTTACTAAATCAAACCAGTGAACCCATAGGTCACGGGTTTGATTTCCACACGGAGTAAACATTAATATGGGCTACATACTCGTAGATAGCCTAACAGTGTTCTTTGCTACTCGTTCCGCAGATCCAAGTATATATAAATCTTTTTGCGGTGTATTGGATAAACTTACATAAAGATGAGTACGGAACCCACCTAACATCACAAATACAAAAACCACATTTTACAATGACTTATTTATTGTTCGCACTTTATTTCACCAACTGTGCCATTAGTTAGCATATTTCGCTTCCATTTAAATTTTGTATCCACCCAAATGAAATTCAACCCTGTGGTTCTAGACCTTAGGTTACATTTTGGTTGGTGTTATAACTAGGACAATTTCTTTTGATCAGCCAATAAATTCAGGCGATTTCGACAGAAGTTAGCTCGTTAACCAGTGGGCTTTTGTTAAAATTATTTGTTTAAACAACAATCGGGTGATATGTTTGTATAGAAAGTGTTTGTCAATATGTCATGTGCCTACCTACTGAGTTCGGAAGTTCTTGGTCGTTTCAGACTCTGTTGATAGATGTTGTTGTTGTTATAAGACGGTACACGGTATGGTACTTGTGTGTTTTGGTTAAGTTGAAATGGTTATAATTTTATTATCTTTATATATACATAGCAGTGATAGCCTAGTGGTGCGACCGTCGGACTGCCAAGTCAAAGGTTTTGAGTTCCAACTCAAGGCACGCACCTCTCACTTTTCACATTCATGTGCGTATTGTATAATTATCACTTGCTTCAAAAACGGTGAAGGAAAACATCGTGAGGAAACCGGCATGCCTGAGAGATTTTCTCGACGGCATGTGAAGCCAAGTCACAGGCCCATGGGCGGCTTTAAATCTCTGACACCAGGTTAGTCACTAATCATACGAAAAGAATAATATCTTTCTATATTCAAGTGAGTTTTTGTTTAATTTGTTATAATTATTGAAACATGACTGTATTTTATCACTTCTAATATTGGATATTTTGTAACCTATTGTCCGTTGTTGCTCGTGGCGTCAGTGTGTGTAAACTTAGAAAATAAAGCCAATCATCACCTGTTTTCTCTTCAAAGAAACACGACAGTTTTAGTACTCTTAAGAACCAGTTTAACACTGTCAATGATGTGTTAGGTTACGCACTAATTCCAACACCTTCAGTTCTCTAACAACGCCATCTATCACCTCGAACATAATCACACACAGCTCCTAAACTGAGTAGATACCTATAAATACATTTATTTCCCTACAAATGACACGAGACCGTGACTCCAGACAATATGTTACGTCACGAATGTTCCTAATTCCTATTTGAAGTTTAACATTTGCGGATGAAAGGACCAACTTATTCACACACATCTTGTAAACTCTACTACGTTGAAATAAGGTTCAATTTACTGTGTTTTGCAGTTTGTAAACTTTGTCATTTTGATGTATGAGGGTGACAAAGCAACAGTTTTAAGATTTGAGACAAGTATTAAGCGTAGTTGTACACAGTCGTTTATTAATCGTGTGGAATGACATAATGAGGTGTGCTGGATTTTTGTTTTAATTGGACAACGATAGAAATGATGGACATATTTTGGGCAAAACCCATTAGGGGGTGTCAATAAATGTGTTGCTGTTATAGTGTAAAATATTTCGTATGTCAATAGTGGGCAAACTGGCAGTTGTTTAGAAATATTGCTTGTATTTTAATTTATTTATAGTTGTACTATTATTGCAATGTGCAATAATTGTACTCAAGTCATACTCAAGTGCTTTATATTGTCAATTAGGATTGTTATAAATAGGTAGGTATTACACGCAAAATAAATACCTACCAACATAAGTATCAATTTATTTTACTGTCGAGAATGTTGACTATAATAACTAACCGACATTAAGTTTACTATGAAATACAATAAAAAAGAATAATACAAATTCATGAAAGTATGATGTTATAATAACTACGGTACCCGTCTGAATAATCTTGCGAAGAAAAAAACACACAAAATAAAATATAAAATGTTTGCGATGAAATGAAATGAAATGGTTTATTCTGTAAGTAGGATAGGTATCGGAATCACTTTTACAAGTCATATAAAAAAAGGTAAACTGAGTCGACATTTTAACCCCTCAAAAGAAATGGCAAAACAAACGCAGGGGTAACATATACAGGGCGATATATATTACTGTAGGTATTTTCAAACAACCTCTCATAACTAGCGGTAACTCCTAATTATCGTCCCAACAATACTTGCACTACATCAATTACGCATCCAATTTTAAGTATTACATCATTAACACCGTAATGAATGGTGTGCAAACTGTAACCTCTTGTCTGAACTAAACCCTGGTGCACATTAGTTATTATGATTGATGGCGCGCGCGCAGGGTTGCCGCGCTCGCCTCTGCCAAACTATTGACATGAGAGGCCATAATTACATATTGACACGCTATCATTTGAAAATGAAAGGTACATTTGAATTGGACACTGTTTTCTTGGAAAATTGTTTTTTTATGGAAGAAGAGTGTAATGTTTTTGCATTTCATAATAATTAATCCAAACTACCCTTACCTTTTTTTTTTTTGGTTTTGGGGGTGTAAAATCCTCATGGATGTCCTCCGCCCTGGGGAGGGCGGAGGGGTCTGTCAGACTCTTACTGACTAAAACCACCCCGGTGTTCTGTCTCACACTTACGCCGGGGATCACGGGATCTAATGCGACTTCTGCAATCCCCGGCTAGTGCCGGCCCGCCTCTGCGGGCCACCTCGACAACTACCCTAACCTAACTTAACTTAATTTTTCAATAGGTACCTACTAAAATTATTCATTTATTATGTTTCTGAATTTAATTTTCTTATACCTACTGCAATGTAACTATAGAATTTGTAGGCCGCTGGCAAAACACAAAGAGTTAACTGAATTATTCCTTAAGACCAAATGTATGTGTGTTCATTCACCTAAATTATTTAACCATTCATTAACCTGTGTTCAAAAAATAAATGTGTTCATTCATTTATTCTAGTTATGTACTAGAAAAGAGTGTAATATTTATATTTTTAAAAAGGTAAAAATATCCATTCATAGTGGCGACCTTTAGATAAGTAGTAGACATTCAGCAGTGGACGTCTCAGCTAATTTGATGAAGATAAAGTAATATAAGTAATATTGATTACTCAACAAACTGACAATATTATTTTAGTTAAGTACATTTACGTTCTTATAAACTGTGCTAAAACACATGGAACCACATCTTGCATTTAACATTTTATTGCCAATTTCATTGCCCATCAAACTCCTTGCGGCGTCACAGGGTTATCATTCGTTACATTTTGTTATATTATTTCATGTTTTCTGGTCTTCCTAATTCAGTAAGGAAACAAAGCAACTTTTTAGCTACAGGATCTTAGTATGTAGTCATGTATCACCTGAGGCCCTAGTGTGAGTTTCTTTCAACCATCTCGATTTTACACATCGAGCGCTTTCGGCGCTCCGATTGGCCATTCGCCAGTGAAGACCAGTGAAGGGCCAATTGCAGCGCTGAAACTCACACTAAGTCCTCAGATGTATGAACGTAAACGAAGCAAAACAAACAAACAAAAATCATTTATTTGCCAAAATAAGGTACAGAAGGTTGGTAAAATGTATAAAATTGTTCTCTTATTCTGCCTTTAATTTCGGCGTGCAAATATAAAATAAAGTTACATTTTATTTAAATTTATTATTGATCAAAATCATGCAGTCATTAAATAGATAATCCCATTAAAATTATATTATTGAATTAAGTAAATGACAATAATTATATGGAATAAAATAATAATCAATAAGTAATAATAAAATAATAATCATTTAGGTCAATAATAACCATGTCAACAATGGGGGAGATTCACCACAATAATAATAACGCTAAGTAATTTTTGGAGACACGACCATGCAATTTACAAAACTTACAATTTATAATCCAAAAACTCATGTACACTATAAAAGCATTTTTCAATTAAAAACCTCGTCAAATTACTTTTAAATCTAGAAAATGGTAGCATTTTTATGGAATTTGGTATTTTATTATACAATTTGATGCACATAATATAGCTGTTGTTACCTGTAAATGTGAGATTCGTCGTCGGTTGAAATAACTTATTAGTTTAAATAGATCGTGGGGCGTAGTAGCTTGTCGCTTGCTCAAAAAGTCTCTTATGTTTAAAAACAAATATACAGGATTCTAATATATAAATACATGGTAGAGTTAGCATGTTATATTTCCTAAAGAATGGACGACATGACACTATTTTCTTCAACCCAAATATAGCTCGTCTTAGACATTTTTTTCTCAATCAATCTCCACACAACGACCCCACAGGATAATACCATACCTTAGAGTGGAGGTTATATAGCCATGGAAAGCCGTCATTGCGGCATTTCTAGATACCTCGCAGATAATACGCCTCAAAGGGTATATAAAATTATTTATTTTAACACAAATGTCATATAAATGATTTTTCCATGAGCAAAATTTATCTAAAATTCCAAGAAACTTAACAGAGTCAGTTTCTACCAGGGCGACCCCTTTAAAAGATATATTTAGGGCCTGTGGTTTAGATCGTTAAGTATGCAAGGATCGTAGCAGGTGGTGTTCTGTAGTTTCTGCCTACCCCCATGGAAATTAAGAACGAGTGAGTTTATGTATGTAGGATCAATTCATAGTCACAAGTAAATGTGTAGTACAACTTTCAATCAAAATTAGCAGCTTGTACATACTTGTGCTTTGCATGTAGGTGCCTTCGAATTGGCTATGGTCATACCAGGGGACTTGTGGTCTTCACACTCACCAACTTCCATCTCACTGAACATAACCAGGGTACAAAGTAATCATTAGTTTTGATGCCACTTACGTTTTACAAGGGTCTTAGTTCATATTATTATTTTAACGAGGTGGTTTTGCATACAAAACCCTTGTGGATTTTAAAACAAGCCAGTCGGATTGCTTTTGAAGTAGGTTCAGATTTTGTAATGGTATGTACTACACAATATTATTATCTCGTTGAACTGTCAAAGTTCTGTCTCTGAGGGGTTAGGTTCAGACAGCTAATACTAGGCCAGGTGATGTTACTAGAATCTCTCTAGAATACACTAAAGTTGGAGTTTTTATGACGGACCCGAAATTGTCTATTATTTTTTATTCAAATCAATGACAAGGACAATCCTGTCATCACGGATATCTATCTATGTCTATCAGGGACACAAAATGTCTTTCAAAGAACCAACTACTTATTGAAAAGCACTTGGCAATAGAACTACATATTATATGGGTATTTATTTCACCTTCTCTTCAGTCGAAAGTGCATATCGCACCTGAATTTCAGAACTTCAGTTTTAACATGAGTTCTTGTATATTAGGTACATTTCACAGACTTAAAATCACGCCTGTATTATTAGGCAGAAGTGTACTTATAGTACACCCACATTTCGCCAGTTATTGTATCAGAGGGCGAGCCTATTGCCATCAACCGGGCACAAATCCAGACTCCAGGCTGCTACTGAGCAATGTTAAGTTCATTTCCTTCCCTTAAAATGTCGGCACGATCTCAATTTCGTTTCAACAATCATATAATAAAACTTTAAAAAAACATATATATTTCCATTCAAAATAATAATATGTTATGTAAGTGGCAGCCCTAGAGGTAACAGAGGTTAGTACGTAGCTAGCTATTAAAGTTTTAGTTGAGACACTCGTTGTGTTAAATGTCACGCTTTGGGCTGCGCCGCGCCGGGCGGATCGCACATGCTCTAGAGATGATGATACCACGCGAGCTTAAGGGACCTACCTACGTGAGTAGGTAAGATTAGACGCTAGTGTGATATTGTATACCTAGGTAAGCATCATACCTAAGTAAGATTAGGTGTAAGTAGGTAGGTAGGTAGGTATACCTATATTACACAGAGATTTTTTAAAACGAAATAAAGTTGTATCTAATTTTGAGATTGCAAAATCTTGGTTGTTTGCATATTTTGTAGGTATTTTGTTTCATAGTTATTATTATTTACTTTGGTATTTTACTCATACATTTCATTACTTGAAGTTGAAGAAGAAAATTAGTAATGAAGCCTTCTTAATTAAATGTAGAGGACAGGTGAACTGTCAGTCAAGATAGCTCTAATGCTAGGCTAGTCAGGTAAAGAACTATGTAATTGCCGTGGCAAAGTGGGTCATGGATTAATTCAATTTAAAAAAAAAAATATAAACTTAAATTTTCAATGATAAATGAATGATCATAAATAATGCTAGATAAAAATAAATAACGAACCTTTTTGTAATACAGACATGATAACCAACAACTCTATAAAATCTCTTTACAAATTACAGTTGCGCAAACGCAGCTTCAGTGGCATATCGACGGCCGATTGGCCGCCATCTGGCGCCGTAATAGATCCTAACCACCAGACCATCACGCTACCATAACCCCGATAGCATCACCCATTGCCGGCCTACAACTACTCGCCATCTACACAACTACTTCAGACAGTAATGGATATCAATTTAGCCGACTCAGTCGTATTATTTTCTGGTTTCAAAGTGGGATGGCCTTCCATTATCTCAATGACACAACTTTATATCATGTTTCCATTTCATGTAAGTAGTACATTAGTATCTGAAGTAATTGCTGCTTTGTTTACTATTATTATGTTTAAGTTTTGTTACAAATTTGGTGTTATTGAAGATCCGAGA
The DNA here is from genome assembly GCA_963853775.1 of Xanthia togata. NCBI lineage: Eukaryota > Metazoa > Arthropoda > Insecta > Lepidoptera > Noctuidae > Xanthia > Xanthia togata. The sequence goes on along the minus strand of OY970805.1, from coordinate 24,355,184 downwards.
AAGTGTACTTAGCGTGGGTATAAAGTTTTCGTGAAATACAGGCGTGATTCTGTGGTGATGTTATGTCATGCAGACATGACATGACAACACACACACACACACACACAACATGACACATGACACACATGACATGTCTTCCTCTATGTGTGCCATCGAAGAACTTTATATCTATACACCGTAAGGACTTTTTCTGCTTGCAGCACTCGGCGGCTATAGAACCGGGGCGGTAACAGATGTGGTCATCGTGTTCACGGGATTTTGTTTTCAAAAGGAAGAAGAAGAAGAAAGGAACTGCTTAGATATGAAGTTAAGTAATAAATATAATAATAGCTCATAGCGTAGACATTAGCAAATCAACAAGTAGCATGTGGTTGTAATTGGTTATCATCGGGTTACAAGCATACCATAAAAAGTAATTACTAGATCCAATCTAGATTCCTATCAACTTTTAAATCATTTGTGTAAGTAATCACAATAATTAACTTAAAAATTTATTAAAGCAAGTTGCTTTCTCCATGATATTTCTGAAACGTGTCTAGATAATCAAAGTAGGGGAATTATCACGCACAAATGGGCACAGATCATAGTGCTATAAGCAGTAAAGCTGGGCTGGCTGGAAATAGCTCGCAGCTGATGTGCTCATACCTATATTTACAGTCTTAGTTATAGCACCATCGTTAGTAGGTGCTTTTAGAAATTGTGCTTTTTATTATAAATAAATTGGGGTGACAGGTGTCTATTCTTTTCCACCTGGCGTCTTTATAGACAGGGATTTTGTTTAGAGGATACGGAGTCGTTGGTCAAGAAACAATATTTTGTAGACAACATTCAAGTAGTTATAAAAGCACTAGAAAGTGTTGAAGGGTGGGCGTTTTGGGGGACTGTCTTATGTAATTTTGACGTTCGAAAGTGCTGATTCTCAGCCTAGTTTGAATAAATGACTTTTGAAGTTTGAACTTGGAACTTATATCAATGGGCCTATGCAGTTCACTACACTTAAAAGAGGTTGTCAAATCTTTTGCCAATTAATTATAGAAGATTGGATAACGTTGTTTTGATCAAACAATCACAACAGCTAACAAGTTCAATCTGCTGTTAAGCAGATTACCCATCAGAGACTTGGCTGCCAGAATGCAAATGTTAGTTAAGATACATGGTTATGGTACTAATCAATAGCAGTGCATTGCGCACCCTGACCAATGCGACTTCGGTCCTAAGCTCCGGTAGCACGTGTTTGAGTAGTAAGTTAGTCTGTGGCAGAACAGGGTCTGTGTATCCTTAGGCTGTGGCAATACGGTCACAATATGCCCTTTGTACTGTGGTACCATGTTGCTTGAGTCGACAGTCGGTACTATAGCCTTAGGCTGCTTGCACGAGGTGCGACTGTTGTTTCAACTTTTGGTTATTCAGTGGCGTCATATAAAAATTAATGTTCTCAAAATCAATCATCAATAAAGGAGGCTTCTGTCATAGTGTAAATGAAAATTGACATGATTTATAAGTCTTAAAGTGCTACTCGGATCTTCTGGCGCCTGACTGACATCAACAGGGGGCGTTGTTGGTAAACATTTATGAAATTGTTTGTGAAATTATCACAGAAATTGTACCTAAAAAACAAAATGAGGGCGCAGCGTTAGTTGGTTACGCGCCAAAATAATCTTTTAGCGTTGTAGCAATAACTATAAGTCCACCTGGAAAAGAAAATAATGAATGAGCCATGATAAACCTACTAAAAAACTTAAAAGCATGTTTACAGTTATACTATACATTTTATCTTGTACCTGTAACAAATTCTATCAATAAATCACAAGATTGCCAAGAAATTAATCTTATACATATTTATAAACAATATTCTTCATAGGATTTGAATAAATGACCGACGACCTCAGTTAATGATTAATAAATTCATAGAAATTTCAGATTTATCCAACGACCTGTCGATTTCTATGTTAATAATGTTTTAATTTGTGCTACGGCTTACCTCTATGTTAATCATATAGTAATGTTGAAGGTGTGAAGAACATAGTGGGTAGGCACAAATGTAGGTAAAATGTTTAATCAATTGTTGTGACATTTGGTGGGTTATTCGATAACAGACTGTTACAGTCGCTATCTATTTTACCTATTGCTTGATGGTCTGTCCCTGTTGTTTAAGTGTGCTCATCCTTAAAGTTGGCAACGTTGCAAATAGCTGACAAATATTTACTTGTTTTGATTAATTTGGCAATATATGGAAATATGAAATGTTAGCCGTCATATTTCCATACATTGCCAAACTAACTAACTAAAATATTGATTATGAAATGCAATACTTAATTAATATGGTAACACCGAATATTTAGTTTTAGATGTAAAAAAAGTATTTGGAAACTTTCGAAATGCTTTTTATACACCTAAAACCACTACAACATCAAATTCAGTGTTATAATTGCAATTCATTATTAATATTCTTACGCTAGTTAGCCACATTTCATGTTTTCAAACAGTAATATTCCCAAATTAATCAAAACAGCGAAATATTTGACATCTATTTGCGACGTTGCCAACTTTCAGAATAATCGAACCAAAACAACTCATTCGTAATTTCTGGTAAACTCCAACTGGTGCTTTTAATTCACATAACTTTACCCGTTAAAATATGTGTCGGATCAAAGAACCTCCTCATGATAATAATGTAAAACTATCAATTTATTACTTCTTCATTGTTCTAAATAGTAAAACTTAGCGATGTTACCGAGGATGTCGTTAAGAAATCTATACATGCTATTACTTCATCAGTAGTCGGTAATGATAAGATGTGCTCAAGAATGATAACTCTTATCCTTCCCTCGTTACTCCCTGTTCTCACTCACATCTTCAACCACTCTATTTCCTCTTGCTCATTTCCGTCAGTTTGGAAAAAGGCTCACATAATACCGTTACCTAAAACTAACAATCCTACTTTATTAACTCACTTTAGACCTATTTCAATTCTCCCATTTCTCTCTAAAGTTTTTGAGCACATAGTTCATACACAGTGTGTTTTACATCCAAAACAACCTCATTTAAGATTATTAGATTTCAAGTCATATTCTGAACACAATTTTACAAGCTATCATTTCAGTTCCTAAACATGTCAGCTGTACGTTTGGAAATAGCCTTAGTCAGCAACTCCTCTACTGTTCAAAACCAGCACGTGATAAATTTAATGGTGGTAGTTAGTACAGATCAGAGATTACCAGTTTTATTATAAAGTTTATTGCTCTAATGAATAGTTAAAGTGTTATGGCCATATGTTTTAAATTGCCCCGTACAGATAGAGAAGCAGTGACAAAAAAAAATATGACACCAAGACACATGTGTTATGGCATATCAAAGCTACTGTTTTTTGTTGTTATGTAAGCATGTGTTTTTTTTTATTAAAAGGTGGTGAAATTAACGAACGATTATGAATGATTTTCATTTCTCACTCTGTCTTTTTAAGGTGTAATTCAGATCCCTGATCCGTCATCGCCAATAAATCTGACTAATATTTTTATATTGTCCATAAGGGTTCATTAGAAAACCAGCGTAGACAGCATTAATTGTCTGGCATTAATGCTGAAATGAACCCTTTTGGCGCAGCCGTGAGGCACACACTATTATTGCTTTATGATTATTTTCACTTTTTATTTTGTTATTATGTGTTTTACGAACTGTGTCCAAATAAATAGTATTCTTTCTTCCTTTATATTCATTTCAAACTCGAAATTACAGACCGTGTGACAATACGGATAGTTAGGTTGTAATTATTTGCTATTTACTTATAGGTAAACCAATAAATGTAAACGTCTTAATAGTGTTGTAAAACGAAATAGTAACGACAAGCAGTATACAAAGTTTGTCAACTTTAACCAATCAGTTTTGCTCACCGCACCAACTCATAGGATTCTAATAATTAAGGTCATGTTCCAAATTCATGGAAGGAAAGCACTTTATTTAAAGTTTCACAAACTTCTCAAGAATCCCTCAAACATACCCACTCTATAATGTACAGAAATCTTAGCAGACTGAAGGATCAATCAACCCTGTTTTACCCGTTTTAACCCGTTTAAATAATAACGGCCTCACGGGTTGATCGAAAGTTAAGCTATGCTTGCCGCGGTCGGTACTTGGATGGTTGACCAACCATTACGTATCGAGACCCCTTCGTGACTCGCACAGCACGTTACGCCATTAGTCCCGGTGCGCATGTCATTCTTAGATCTTTGACAGTCGTTACGGGTGGTCAGAAGCCTAAAAGTTTGAAAACCAGTCTCATCAAGTGTATCATCGTGTTACCCAATAACTGGGTTGTGGAGGTCAGGTAGACAATCACTCGTTAGATGAAAAGCCAACCTGAACGTAGTTGGGAAAAGGCTAGGCAGATTTTGGTAGCGGTCCGTGAACATAGCTAAAACACAAGAACCTCAGTTCATTAAATAGGCATGACCAGTTGTTAGAAAACCCAGTTTCGTATTAGTCTGAAGAATCATTCTTATGTTGTGATTTGGGACCTAAGCAGTAGACACACTATTCGTACCTCAAACAGCTCAAGGCCATATTATAAAGAGTTATAGTAAACCAGTGAATAGTAAATAGAGTTAAACCGTCTTCCGATCTCTGTTTAGCACTTGAAGAGTGTCATATCAGCGGCCGTTCACAAACAAAACCACCGATAGTCGTTTTTCATGAATAGACCTATTTCTGGCGACAAAAGCACACTAATCTAACACAAGAATCTCACAACAATAGTTACTCCAACTGCCAAGAAATCGCAGCAACAGCCTTCCAAACAATCAGACGCACATTATTACGTGTGTTCATCAAAACTCCTGGTGCTGACAGCCTCCCCCCACTGCCCCAGCCTGCCGACCAGATAATAGCTTTTCCCTGTAACAGTATCGTATCAGAAATCTTTATTAGGTAATTATTTCTGTGCCGCCCCCCGTCGCTAACTATGACAAACATATTTGTGTTTTGTTCGCTCAAGTACGGAAGTGCTGGTAATCAGTTAGGCTGGCTGTTTTTGCAAGGTAAGCTTTGGTTTTGTTGCTATGCATTGTAGTTCTCATGATTTTCTCGTTTGATTAAACCTGCGCGTTAAATCAAGTTGGCATTGGCCAGCTTAGACCTACTTGTATGCCCTGGTTTATATGATCAATCTCAAAGGACGACACACAGACGTAACTAATAACAGACCATAGATAAGGTCTTAGAACCTGGATGAAAAAGCAAAAGCTTTAGCTCAAAAGCGTGCAGATTGGCGTAATAGAGAGGCCTGTGCATATAAGTCGGCATATTCAACAGTGGGTGAAGGTGATGATGGTGGTTTCCATTTTATAAACATGATTGAGTTTTACTCAAACAAAGATATAAGTAAGGCCGTTTTAGTTTTTAAGAAAAATATAGTACTTGTTCTACTTATTAAGATGAACCGACCCGAAATTGCCTACAGCAATCTTATACCTACTATTGTTGTATTACTTACCAAACAACCCACTAGAACCTTGACCATTTACCGACATGATACCAGCGCGTCCTCAAATCATAACAATCAATAACGTAACATAACTGCAGGCATGACAAATGACCGGGGGGGTGAGGCTAGCTCAGCAGGGGAGGGGTGTCGAAGGTAAGACGACGATAACTCAGGCCAACGGCCGAGTTTGTGCGAAAAACAAAGAAAGGTGGCACGATATATTTGTTACTTACACGTAGGGTGACTGTGGTTGTCCATATACTTTGGATGTTTTCAGTGAGGTGCCAGTGTAGACATTGCTGGGCAATCATCGACACATCGGCCGATACCGACACATCGGCCAATACCGACACATCGGCCAATACCGAGACATCGGCCAATACTGACACATCGGCCAACACCTGGATACTGTTGTTGTCTTATAAAAATGTCCACTGCTAGACAACCTCGTCGCTCACATATGCATAAGCTGCTGTCTGTGGGCAGGGTGCTGAAGTAGAATTCAGACCTTAAAATTATAAAAATACTGTATGTATGTGTATAGTGCTTAATGTTTTTTGCGCTGCTCAGGTTTTTTATTTCTTTCATTAATTTAAAATATAGGATAACTTTTGGATTTGGTATCAAAGGACCACTGCAAAAATTTATGCAAATAAAATAAAATCAATCAGGACTTTTCCTCCTAAAGGTTTTTACATGGTGTCCCCACTTATAGACAACTAGATTTTCCCCGAGGATTTTCCCTTTAGGGGTTGTGTTTCTGAAAATATCCCGGTGGGGGCCAACAGGGTAGAAACATCCCTTTTATTGAGTTCGCCCCGTTTTTACAACTTTTATAACTATTTTTTTTAACTTGTTATGACCGCCTTTATACTAATTTGTGGATGAACAAAAATAAGTTACTCAATCATTTTATTTTAGGCTGGGGACATTTTTTTTATAAGGGGAGGGGAGTAGGCTTGTTAAGCAATAGCTTTGTGGGTATTTTTGAGGAAGTACCAGTCTTATTAAACTTGGAGACTATTCTTTTATTGTTGCCTGTTTTTATACAAAAATTTTTTTTGGTCTTTTTTATATAAGCTGGTTTTTTATCAATTGGCTTTTCACAATTCCAGTGCTACTGCTTTACAGAGGCTTCTTTTATTTGTTATTCCAAATAAAAAGAAAAGAAGTATCAAAAATAAGATTTGTCAATTAGGCCACTCATATAACGCGAATACACGCGACTTAACGACATTCCATTTGATCCATTCACAATTTTAATCAAACGCGATCGAATCCACTCTAATCTCTTAATCCCCATCAATTTGTCAATCCCCATTCAATAACTCGTAAACAAAATCAACAATATTGGCCTAAAAAATTAACGGCATAGAAACCCGTTTACCCGCAAAATCGTTACTGTTCTCCAATACAAATCCGACAAATAAAACAATATTTTATCTTAATTACTTCCATCCTAAATGACCATTCAAATACGTGGCATGGGATTCGAACCCATGACCGATCCGTAATTAATTTCGCCGTGAACATTGACAAACGGACCGGCTAGGATAAATCTACTGCGTATATCATTACGATTTGGGCCCTCTTCTCTTTATAAATACGCGTTGGCCGGTATAGCGTGGTGCCTTAAATTCGGGTGCTCCGTTGTTTACGCTTATTAGCGGGTGAGCTGCGAGATTAATTAAATGAAGTTATTGCTTAAGCCATTTTTATTAGACTTTTACTTTTGGCCGTTTTTGGTCCTTCCGTCCAATTTGCTGTTTAGGTACTTACCAACTCATAATTTTGCAGGCGTAGGCATTGTAATACTTGATATACTAACGTATGAGTCAAAATATGTATACGTTAATTCTGACATAATTTCATATTATTTCAGACATATCTAGTCTACCTGCAACGGATGCCGAGTTATTAACTAATGTACCGCCACCTAATACAGTCCACCATACAACCTAAACTGTCGTACAAATCGTAGATGTCGTTAAGTGTCGGTAAGTGTCGTGGTACCTTAGCTTATAATGTCCCCTCTGCTAGGACACAGGCCTCCTCTCTTCGAGAGGGAGTGGGCTGTAATCTATAATACCACGCGGGTCCAGTGCAGGTTGGTAGATGTCACATGTCTTCGAATTTTTAGTTCTAGGACTTGCCGGTTTCCTCACGATGTTTTTCTTCACCGTTTTGAGAGATGAACATATTTACACAAAGTAAAGCGTCTGCCCGGGTTTGAACTCACGACCTACAACTCGTAAGTCGGGTCGTCACCACTGAGCCTCCACTGCTAGCTCTACCAAAGACTACCTCTTGTTACGGGAAATAAAGAAAATACGTTTATTTGCGGTACAATATGACGCAAGCAAAGAGAAAAAAACAAATAAACACGAAAATAACAATTTGGAGGAAAATATGCGTCACATCCACGCAAAACGGCCATCGCTCAGCATAATGCTGCTCTTAATCAATTTTACTGTTTAAAATGTTCAGAGATTTTCCGGTGATGTAGTACCTACGTACTTATGAGTCAAAATACCCATGAGTTTCGCCGAGCCATTATTTCATATTATTTCAGAAATACCTACCTAAAAGGTAAGTCTTTTTCTTAATCTTCAAACAAATTAGATTTTCATTTTCAGAGACCGCATCATTTTAGTTAATCAGCGGTCTCTCTCTTGTCTCTCGCTCATTAGCAATGCTTCCAGTTCTTTTATTCCTAATATGGCCATTCCCTCCCCACATAATACCATTGTTTTTGTCAACGTGTGTCTTAGACCACCATTGTCACAATTTTCCTCAATTAACTTCTATTGTTGCCAAAAAACGCAGCAGAGAATGTCCGGAAGATGGCCATAATGCCTGTAGCCGATAGCGAGTGCCATGGGCCCTAGTACGATAGCGAGTGCCATGGGCCCTAGTACGATAGCGAGTGCCATGGGCCCTAATACGATAGCGAGTGCCATGGGCCCTAGTACGATAGCGAGTGCCATGGCCCTAGTACGATAGCGAGTGCCATGGGCCCTAGTACGATAGCGAGTGCCATGGGCCCTAGTACGATAGCGAGTGCCATGGGCCCTAGTACGATAGCGAGTGCCATGGCCCTAGTACGATAGCGAGTGCCATGGTCCCTAGTACGATAGCGAGTGCCATGGCCCTAGTACGATAGCGAGTGCCATGGGCCCTAGTACGTTCATATTGATAGTGTTATTATTGCAAATCCATATATTTATCTATACATTATAAATTAAGGTCACTTTTCGTGTCTATCTGTGTGACCGCGTTTTTCTGCTAAACTGCGCGACGGATTTGATGCGGTTTTCGCTACCATTTAGTGACTGAGTATAATTGTATTATACACATAAGTGTATTATACAATTATATTAAACTTACATATAATAAAGAAATATCGATGTATTGTGAAGTCGTACAAACCGTGCGAAGCAGGGGCGAGACGCTAGTGTATAGTTAAAAGTATGTTGGTACCACCTTAGTCATGGTTATTATAATAATAAGTGTTTGCTCCGGAATTGTGGAGCATTTGTACAAGTCCTTGCGTGCTTGAAGTACCTTTGTTGTAAATCAATTTAAAACAATGATACGAGTACTACATTCATGTAAAGGTCTAATGATTGTTTATATGATTCGTTTTTCTTTTGCAAGTAGACTGTGAGGTGAACTGACGACCTGAATCTGCTGGATGTGCGAAACAAAGGACCTATCGTTAATGGTTTCGACTACGTCCGCAGTGGACTGATTACTTGCCTTGAAACAGACCTACCACCCATCTAGAGATTAGCCGAAAAATCTCAGAGATGGGGTTTAAAATTTCTTATTATCTAGGTTACTTGATCGTAATGATGCATGTGATTGCAATAGTACTTCCTAGCATCGCCTCCACCTTCGGGTGTATACCACCAAGGTTGCTCTAATGCTTAAACATTCGGTTCTAATTTTTGTAGTAGATTTTACGGATGGCGTTAATTTCTATTTCAATAAAAATAACAACCTAATCTGGGTAGTAAGTAACTAAAATAATCATTACATCAAAAAAGATTACTCCGAGTATAAAGTTGTTTATGTTTAGATTGGTAATTTCTATTTAATCACCATCGTTATCATCATAAGCCCACGATTACTTACGACATTTTAGTAGTATCGTTAATCCGTTATCCATTATCTTACATCTCTATGTAAATAAGTAGTATCTTTTGAAAATCTTTACTTACTTTATCAATGGTCTTGTTGTTAAGGAATCTCGTCAAATAAATATTGTTTAAGTACCTCATTATCATTACTGTGCAATGTCAGAAAATATCTTGATGGCAGTATTAACTGTTTACTGATTATTCTATAAGTTAGCCCTCTTTTTTCTCTTGACCATTTGATACAAAAAATGGCATAGTACTATGTATGTAAGGAAAATTAACTAGGTATTTGTAGTGTGGAGCAAGTTGGTGACCAAGATTTCACTCTGCTGTATGTATTTATCGGGTCGATGATCCCAGAGGATTCGCTTGATGACTGACTGGATCAGTTTTGACGTAATATACGTACTTTGCTGGATATAGTTAAAGTCCTGTACGACGAATGGTAGGTTCTGCACTATAGCTTGGCGTAACTTCAAGATGTTTGCCAGCCAGTGAGCAGGATGGCAAAATCTTTCAGATTATCCTGTTTACAAAATCTTCTATTACGCATGAGGCAGGGACCTTGGCACGAACACTGCAAAAACGGCGTATATAAAAACGATCCTTTACTTTGCCACCAATTGAATGATGTGGACCAACCAAAATAGCACAAGTGTTTCACTTACGTAACAGTCCACTGATGATAAAATCTATTGATTAGCACACGTAGCTGATAACACTCCATGTTGACACAATCCATGATTATCAATTTTATACAGGTATAAATATTACGTCAGTGTTTTGCTGTTTCGAAACGCAAAACACAAGAAAAAACAAATATCCAATGTTACGATTAAAATTATAAAAAAATATGTAGGTATATAAGTATAATTTATTTATTTTTGTACAATTCTATGATGGCAAAAGCAATAAGGAGGCTGTCTTATGTGGAGTTCAATATCTTCACTGTCACTAATTCAATTTTGCTGATACAGCTCCTTCAAACTGAGCCAGTCCTGGTAGATTTCCCGTCTGGTACCAATCATCTTCCTGCAGTGAGCTCCACCATGCTTTCAGTTTAACGTAAAATTTAACACAAATAAATAAAATAAAATAAACTTAGCACAAAAATGGTTTTACTTTATCACTGATTTTATGAACCCGTCAAACTGAGTTAGTCCAGGTACATTTGCCTTCTGGTACCAATCCTCCTCCTTTAGTAAATTCCACCATGCGTGCACCTTGCTATATTTTTCATCTACTGGCACCAACGTCGATAAAGTAGAGATGCTGGCAACACAGGACACATCTGCTACCGTCAAATGGTCTCCTGCTACGAACTTTGACTTCTGCAAGTATTTGTCCAAAATGTCATAACCAGCAATCACGTCTGCGACTTGTTGCGGAGTGACTTCCTTTGATCCTTGAGTCAGGATTGGCTTCATTATCCCTCTGATGGCGGGAAAGAGGATGGAAGTATCAAAATACATCCTCGAATCTATTGTAGCTCTTACACTCAACTCACTAGGGTATAATGTCGCTCGTTTTTCAGCACCATATTTAGAAACCAGATACGTAATGATTGCGTGGCTGTCAGAGAGTACATAATCACCATCTTCTAATAGAGGGACGGTGTGTAAAGGGTTTTTCTCCAAGTATTCTGGTGTCAAGTTATCTCCGGCCAAGATGCTACATTCTTGTGTCTCGTAGTTCAGCTTGAGGATTTCTGCCGCCATCAGCACGGCGCGGACTGGCGGACTAGCGTCGATTTTGTAGATTTTGAGCGGCATGTTCACTGTCTCGATGTTTGCACGGAACTAAAGGCTGGTAATCTTAACATCGGCTTATATCAGCTAATAGTGATAACTATGGTGCGCACGAAACGAGCGAGGTAAGTGATTAAAAATAGTGGTATGACTAGTTATTTTTGGGTAAATTTTAATGATTTCAAAGGCCGATAGAATTGAACTTTGACCAGTAGTGTGTGTCCCATATCAATAAAACGAAGTGATTATTTTCCTTAAATATGGCGCCAAAAATTAATTTATTTGCTTTGCGCGTTTTGTCTATTTTAAATAGTCGGAACTCAAGCTAAATATTCTTCTAAAATATTTGGCTTGAGTTCCGACTATTTCGAGTACTTCACTGGCTTCATTTATTAAATAAATATTTAGAATAAATATGGCAGAGATATCAGAGAGCTATTAAAATTTGCGTGAAGATTTAAAACTCCCGCTCCGAACCCGCTCAAAATCGATCTACTACAGTTTCAAGGCGTAAGATACTTTTGAACTGATCAGGATTAATCCGAACACAACTTTGAATGCTTCATCATTTCGTATGAACAACCGCACGTTATCGGAAACCCTTTGGATTATAAAACCACCCTTAGAGCCTATTGAGATTTAAGCTCGTGACTAATGATTTGAAATAAAACTAATTGTTAAAATAACAAAACTTTATTACAAACTAAATTTACGTAAGTTATTGAATACACAAAAAAAAAACTTACAACTTCATTTAGTAATCACTTGCACTCATTGAAATCATACAATTTAACACAAAAAAATTAAAATAAAATAAACTTAGCACAACAATGGTTTTACTTCATTACTGATTTTATGAACCCGTCAAACTGAGTTAGTCCAGGTACATTTGCCTTCTGGTACCAATCCTCTTCCTTTAGTAAATTCCACCATGCGTGCACCTTGCTATATTTTTCATCTACTGGCACCATCGTAGCTAAAGTAGAGATGCTGGCAACTATTGACACATCAGCTACCGTCAAATGGTCGCCTGCCACGAACTTGCTCTTTTGCAAGTATTTGTCCAAAATTTCATATGCGTCATTCACAGCTTGAATTTGTTGCGGCGTCGGTGACGTTCTTTCTCCACCCGTTATTGTCTTCACAATCCCTCTTAGTGGGGGAAAGAGGAGCGAAGTGTCGAAAAACAGCCTCTGATCTATAGTCGCTCTTAATTTCAATTCTTCAGGGTACAGTTTTGCTTGTTTGTCACCACCATATTTGGAGACAAGGTACGTGATGATTGCGTGGCTGTCAGCGAGCAGGAAATCACCATCTTCTAGGTAAGGGACGGAGTGTAGAGGATTCTTCTCCCTGTACTCTGGCGTCAAGTGTTCTCCACCCATGAAATCCACGTCCACTGGTTCGTAGTTTAGTTTGAGGATTTCTGCCGTCATGAGCAGGCCCCGGACGGGAGGACTGGCGTCGATTTTGTATATTTTGATCGTCATGTTGCCTGTTTTAATGTTGGCGTAGTACTGAATGCAGGTAATTACTTCAACTGCTTATATTTCGCAGTGATAAAATGATGACTGCTGAGCGAGCGATATATGTAGACGGGTTTAAATGATAAAAACAGCGACATGACTACACAGTTTTGTTTGTTTTTTTTATTATTTGTGAAGGTCAATGAAGTTTAACTGTGAGCAACTGTTTGCAAGCCATTATTATTTAAACGTTTATAGTTTCATTCTTATTTTATGAATACTTGATTTGATGGATTAGTTTACGCACTTTGGCAAAATATTAGAGATCTCTAATATTCAGACAGAGATACCTATTTCATGACTTTGGCCGAATAGCCGAGTTGTCGACCCCTAGCAAAGCAATGACCAACCGATCATTGCTTTGCTGAAAACCGACTGTGACTGTGATTCTAAAATAAATAGGTAAGTAATAAACAATAGGTTACGCATTCTTTATTCAGAATTGGAGAAGCTCTCATTTGTTTTTTTTTCTTTTCTTGATTTAAGTTCAATTGACTACCAAGGAAGAGTTCCTATATTACAATAATATTACAACAAAAAAGGTTTGGTACTTTGTTTCAATCAATCTATTTTTAAACCTATAAATTAGTATGAATTCAAGAAAAGAGCCGGCTAGTCGACACTTAATGCCGAATATTCGCAGACTACAAATATGGCCAGAAAGTCATTGCCTGATTAGTTGGCGACTGGTTGATACTAAAATAATGAATTCATTAAATAATAAATACAAAACACTGTCTCTGCGTAAAAAAATCCTGTGTCGATTTTTTTGTTTATTTTTATAGTTGCTTTAAAACATCATGTTTTAATGTAAGTATAACATTGTTAAATAAATTGACGCATCGCATTGCCTAATTCACACTTAAGGAAATTATACAATGATAAGTAAAAATGAGTAAGTTCGGGCCAAGGTCATCATTTAAAGCCGGCTAGATGCTCAAAGTAGCGCCAAGGCCAACAAAACAGGCGTTCAAGTGTAAGGCCGGGTCTACAAAACGAAGCGGTCTCGGCGTCCATCATTATAAAAACAAACGTTTGGTTAAAAGCTACCGAGACCACTTTGCGATTTTGAAAAGCGATTAGTATGTAAATAAGTGTAAAATCAATCTTAATCACCTGATTATAGATTGAAGAGAGCAAGATAATGATGATGAACTGTCATCGACATAATTCTCTTGCTTTTATCGTAATTTATTTGAAGTCAGCGCAGCAGATCTTCTTCCTTCTTCCGTTAGTCGTAATTTCGGTAGTCACTGTCAGTACGTTCCCAATATTTGCTCAGACACAAAAAAAATATTTGTTGTTTGATTAAAGACTAAAATCGCGTTGTTATGGGGTAGCCCATTACAACTCGATTTTAGTCTCATTTCTTATCAAATTGACCTTCAGATCCGCCATACCTTTTAGTAATTCAAACCGTGTGTCTCGTGTCTCAAGGACCAGCGAATCCGCCATCCGGCGGCCCGGCCGATGCGACCAATACTTAGAAACAAGTCGTTCTAACTGATTAAACTATTTCGTTCGTTTTGGAGCAGGTTTGAACCAGGTTTAGTTGAGCTGTGTAAGTGTTAGTCATAAACTAATAGTAACCGTAGAATTTTATGTTTACTAGAACCGGTCTTAATGAGCGGCCGAGTAGCGAGCAGCTCAGATTGAAAACATTACATGTGTGTGACTCACGTGCTTACTGATAGATGTTTACCGGCTTAAATACTTACGTGCAAATTATTGTTCATGTACCTACATTGTTTGCTTATTTTTATAATATAGGCAAATAATGTACGTACATGTATAGTTTATATTAATAATATATAATAAGTAAATAGGTATATGTTATATTTAAGTGATTAAGAAGTGTTCTTACGGGCGAATGTGAGTACCAATACAAACCATTTCTGGTTTAATTGTACAAAACAAACATGAACTTGTATTAAGACTGTAGGTATGCAAAAATAAATAACGATGTTTTTTTCCGCGGATTTGGCTGTTATTACATACTAATGATCACTTTGGATACATTATCATAATTTCATACAACGAAGATTTAAAATAAAACTTATTTATTGGTTAATATAGTAAGTATTAGCCAGCATCAGCCCAATGCTGAGCAAAGGCCTCTTTTAGAAATTTTAGCAATTTCATTAATTTCGTATCCTTCCACACTGGGTTTATAAAATAAAAATACAGGCTACATTGAGCAAAAAAAAAAAAACTACAATAATTAGATAAAAAGCGATCGTTTAATTAATACAAAAATAAAATACAAATTGGTTTCATCTTAAAACTAAGCATTGCCACTGTTTCACTTCATAATATATTTTATAAAACCTTCGTACTGAACCAGTCCGGGTACATTCACCTTTTTGTACCAATCTTCTTCCTTCAGCATGTTCCACCATGCATGCACCTTGGTGTATTTGTCACCCACAGGAACCATCATAGCTGCAGAAGAGATTGCAGCAACTATTGACACATCAGCAACCGTCAAATGGTCACCAGCCACGTACTTTGTCTTCTCTAAGTATTTGTCCAAAATTCCATAAGCGTCATTCACACTCTCGATTTGTTTTGCAGAAGGTGTCTTTTCTCCCGCCATGAGACTGATCACTATCTCCCTGGCAGCAGCTGTGAGGTTGGCAGTCTCGAAATACAGTCTTTGATCGACTGTCGCACGTAATTTCAGGTCACTAGGGTACAGTTTTGCTTGTTGCTCACCGCCATATTTGGATACCAGGTACGTGATAATTGCATGACTATCAGCTAGTAGGAAGTCGTCTTCTTCTAGCAAAGGGACGGTATGCAGAGGATTTTTCTCCAAGTATTCTGGGTTCATGTGTTCTCCGGTCATAAGATTTACGTCTTGGGGTTCGTAGTTCAATTTGATAATTTCTGCCGTCATTAGGACGGCGCGGGCGCGCGGGCTGAGGTCGAGTTTATATATTTTGAGAGTCATGGTGACTGTGTCGATGTTGGCGCGCAACTAAAGGTTGTTGCAAACAACAGCGGTTTATATCTAGTACCTAGTGATAATACATATAGCGATAGCGGAGCCGGCGAGATAAGCTTGCCGGTATAAGTGATAAACAACTGTTCAAGTGCGAGTCCCAGGGGTCTGTCCTAGGTCCAGCCCTATGGAACTGTTGGTTGATAACAACAACAAAGGTTGTCTGTAAAAGATCGCTTTAAGCGATAAGACCGCCCATTGTGTCACCCTATGTAAAATTTCTAAATTATGTCTGTGATTTTTATGGTGTACAATAAAGAGTATTCTATCTATCTATCTATCTATGAAACCTGCTCCTGGACGATCT
Organism: Xanthia togata; assembly: GCA_963853775.1. Classification (NCBI taxonomy): domain Eukaryota; kingdom Metazoa; phylum Arthropoda; class Insecta; order Lepidoptera; family Noctuidae; genus Xanthia; species Xanthia togata. The sequence continues at coordinate 24,338,978 of OY970805.1, read as the reverse complement.
GCTTCGGCTGCCACTGCCTAGCGGCGTCCGTATGGTCGCATACGCGGACGACGTGACCATCCTGATCGAGTCCCAATCCCGCTCTGGGATCGAGGCGGCGGCCAAGACCACTTTGTACTTGGTCGTGGATTGGGGGGCTAGGAATAGGCTGGGATTCTCCCCTGCGAAGTCCTCTATGATGACGATCAGGGGAAAATTCCAGCGGCCCCCCACGGTCAAGCTGGCCGGGGACTCGGTCAGGAGTGTCGCCTCGACGACGGTGTTGGGCGTGGTGCTCGACGCAAGTCAGTCCTTTGCGCAGCATGCGGTATCGATAGGGGAGCGCGCGGCCAAATGCTTCGGGAAGATGTCACGAGTGTCGGCATCGTCCTGGGGCATTCGATATCCCGGACTGCACGTCCTCTACAGGGGCACTTTCGTCGCTACGATCACGTATGCTGCTGCTTGTTGGTACCATAGAGCGACACTACACGTTGTTCGTGGCGCGCTGCTTAGGTGCTGACGAAGGCGTACAGGTCTACCAGTACGGCTGCGCTGGCAGTATTGGCTGGCGTTCTCCCGGCGGACCTTGAGGTAATCCGTTCGGGGCGGTTTGATGAGGAGCGCCAGAGCGCGGCCGAAACACAGGTCGAGCTGGGCTTGCGGAGACGGGTGCTAGCACAACGTAAAAAAGAGATTTGGGAAGAAACGATGAATGCATGGCAAAAGAGATGGATGAGTGAGGAGAAAGGACGGGAGCTATTCCGCTTCTTCCCGGATGTGGAGGCACGAGTCAGGTCACACTGGTTCGTGCCTGACCACCAGCTGTCCCAGATTCTCACGGGACATGGGTGTTTTAGGAAGCGACTGCATGATATGACGCTATGCGAGGAGAGTGTATGCTACTGTGGTATGGATGAGGAAGACCTGCACCATGTGTTGTGGGTCTGCCCCCTGTATGAGGAAGCTAGGTGCAAGATGATGGATGGGATTAGCCGCGCGGAGGTCGGCCCGATCTATTACGGCGATCTCGTAAGTTCACCGGCGAAATTACGGCTACGTATTCACGTAGCCGGTCAAAGTACCGCCGCCGGTCGCGGTCGGCCACGTATTCACGCGCACTCATGGCATGCAGCCCGGAGCAAGATGGAGCGTGAGGAGATGGCGACACTAACTCGGCGTGCAAGCTAATTTGTACTAAATTTGTTAAGGGCGAAAAGAACGTAGCCCGCAGGAATAGGCGAAAAGAACGACGCCACCTGTTAAGGAAGCACACTAAATACCTACCTAATAAACTGATTATTGTTAGTAAGTACATCTGCACATGTTAAAATAGTATCAAGTCGAATCATGTGTGGATATTAATCAAGTCGGGACATGAAGTCCAGTAGGTAGCATCAAATCTGGAAAGTTTTGGTCCAGTTCTAACATGTCAACTAATATAGAATGTTTCGAATAAATAACCCAACAAGTTAGAACAAGAAAGTCTGGTAAAATCAAAGATTCCTGACACAAAATCAGGTCTCTAGCAATAACCAATGTACCTATAGACACCGACATAACTAAAAGATGTGTTAGACATTTGTCCGTGTCTACAGGTAACTAAAAATACCTTATTTTCTCTTGTTTACCTGTCCTTATGTAATAAAAGGTATATAACTCCGTTGTCAGTCATAATACAATGTTTTGATTATGACCACAACACTGACTAGACTATTTCCCACCTGAATACCTATTTAAAACCATGAGAATACCTATCTGTGTTTATAATTACGTAATCCATTGTTCTAGAAGTAATTATCATGTCATAACTTGCACCTGCGCAACCCTGCCTCCCTCATTCGTGTAAACACCCTCGTCATAGCAAAATGGGAAATACCCAGCTATACCCCGACCCTCTGTCGCGTCCCTGAATAGCGAACTGCCCTGTTGTATAGGAGCAAATTATTGTGTTTGCACAAGTGGTACCCGCTACTTGCCCTATAGTAAAAATCTACTTAAGGTATCGGGTCTAATTTTACAATTGTAGTTGCCTAGTACTAGTTGCCTAGTACTCTCTTAGAAAGTCTCAGATTCTTAGTCAGTTGAGCTTTAACTTCGTTCCTACAAACATCTCGCTACTTGAGGTATAAATTCGTGCTGAATAAAGTATTAAATTCGGATTACATCTAGCTCTAACCTTTGTCTGTATTACTGTTGTGTATTTTAAATATATTGTGTGTGTGTGTTTTATGTGCAATATACGTGGATCTATTACATTAGCTGCTTGTGGTTTTTCTACTGTGCCAAACCTTACAACAAACCGCCCCCTTCAAACGACATAAGCTGCTCGTTTACATTTTGGTCCTTCGACAGCCGGATATCGTTTACACCACCTGTGTAGCAAAAGATCTGGTCAGGCGAAAAGAACGACGCCACCTGTGTAGCAAAAGATCTGGTCAGGCGAAAAGAACGACGCCACCTGTGTAGCAAAAGATCTGGTCAGGCGAAAAGAACGGCGCCACTAAACAGATAATAATGAATAAAAAAAATTAAAAAAAGGGTTTAAACAAAAGTAAAGAAAACAAAGTATAAACATGAGATAAGAAAGACGCAATATTTATTTATGTATGTATTATTAACCACCTTGTTCACAGGCGCACCGACGGCGAAGTCACAACAACTGTGATGTTTCGTGCATACCCAATCGGGAGAATTGCTATTAGGGACACACATGGCAAACAACTTGTAAGGGATCAAGAAGCGCCTGCGGACTGGAAATATTGCCAAGGGTGCTATGTCCGCAGCCGCCCCACGATTCGGCCCGTATAACGTACGTTGGAAGGGCCATGGGAAGGTTGGAGACAGTGTTCAAGTGCGAGTCGGATTGCCGCATCGAGGGTTCCGTCCCTCAGAATTAAATGTATAAAAGTTATATGTGTACTTAAATTTTATGAATGGCCAGGTAGGTACAGATAGTGCAATCCACGACGACGACGCGCCCCACTCCGAGATTACTGTACTGTAAGCTGTACTTTAGTACGGAGCGGAGCGGAGTGGGGCGCGTCGTCGTGGATTGCACTATCTATAATATTGGTACACAATTAAGTTCAATTTATTTATATTTAATCATTTTTCTCCATATAAACTTTGTAGATATAGCGGAATGGTATATTAATATCATAATTCGAGCTTTGCGACACAAAAAGACGGTAATAATAACGTGCAAGCAGCCTTTTCCTTTGAAATATATTTAATAACATTTTAGAATAATTAAATATGAGCAAACATAATTTATTAGTAATCTACAAGTGCTCATCATAAAAGCAACTATGACTGACAGACAGACGGGCCACCGACCAAGTCGCAACTTTGTGCAGTATTTTAGTATGGAACCCTAAAAAATCCAATACCTACAATTTTTTTTTTTCTCTGTTTATTGTTTTGAAGATCAATACTATTGAAAATTGAGCAATTCTGAGTGTACCAGGTACTAATGGTATTTTAATGAAAAATAATTTGTGTAACATCAGGTACAAACAATCATTTATTTAAAACAAATTAATAAAAAATTATATTATTTCATAAACTCACTATCACTGTTTTGTTTCATCATTGATTTTATAAACCTTTTATACTCGGTTGATTTATGTTTTTGTACCAATCTTCCTTCTTCAGCAATTTCCATCATGCGTGTATCTTGCTATATTTCGGATGTAGGCACAGGAAGAGACAGCAGAAACTAATAATAATAAATCAGCTACCGTGATATGGTCGCATTCTACTAACTTTGTCTTCTGCAAGTATTTCTCCAGATTTGAATAAGCATCGTCCATATTTCAATTTGTTTCACAGTAGGTTTTTTTCTACCGGCCATGAGATCAAGCACTGTCTCCCTGGCTGTGCCCATGAGGTTCCAGCTCTCCAAAAAGTCCTCTGATTGATTGTCACTCGTAATTTCAAGTCACTTGAGCACAGTTTCTCTCGTTGTTCACCGGTGGCATGTTTGGAAACCAGATACGGAACAATGACATGTCGGTCAGCGAGCACCAAATCGTCATCTTCTAACATAGGGACTGAGCATACGATTTTTCTCTAATTATTCTTGTGTTTTGTATTCTCCGGCCAAGAGGTTTACTTCTATGGCCTCGCAGTTGAGTATGAGCAGTTCGGTAATCATGACGCCGGTCCGTGACGGCATCCATTTTATATATTTTGATCGTCATGTTGACGGTTCCGATGTTTGCGCGGAACTGAAGCCCAGTGATGACAGCAAAGGTTGATATCTCTGGGCGGAGCGGGAGGGCGTGTCACTCTTACTGACTAAAACCCACCCGTGTTCCTTCGGTTGCCTTTACGTTGCCAGGGGCCACGGTATCCCTCTTGGACTTTCCCGCAACCCCGGCAGTTTATACAGGTAGGTACTTCTGATCCAAGTTGCGTTTGTGCAAACCGTGGACAAAAATGATAAACTTACAAATAAACAAAGTTTCTTTCCCTTTTTAGGAGATGAATTTTCAAAAATCGTTCCTTATGGCTCAGTTTCTATATAATAATATAATGAACACTTGAGCAAAAGATCATGGTTCTAGACTTAGGTTGTGCGTTGTCTGTCAGTGGATTTAAGATTTTTATTGAATAGATTTCATTTTCGAGTTTACAATGATTTGTTTATAAGGATTCAGTACTGGATTCAGTCAGAATGTCAAACTCACGAAAATGGAGAAATAAATGACAAGCAATATTATCACATTAATATAACAATAACAAATAGTTGTTTACAATAGGTTAGTTATCAGTAATAAACCTTATGAATTTTGCATTGTAGAATAGTTGTGTGTGAGCTAAAAATATCAAAAATGAACTTAACTTTGTAAACTTGAAGTAGATTTTAGATTCATTTACATTTTTGAGAAATGGTTGCGTCAAAAAAAAAACCAGTGATCACTTGACATTCGACGTTACGACTTGATGCCCGTTTTAAATTGTAAATAGAAACAAACTTTATATTTATATATCAGACAAAGTTTCTTTTGCAACACCAATAATAATATAATCGTCCGAAAGGAATAGTGTTGAAAGTGTTCCTTTCTGTACTGATTGGTAATGTATCCCTCTCGCACAATGTGGCAGTGTTCATTATTCATCAACTAAATTAGTAGTATTTAGTCATAGTTTGTGTAGGCACATTCAAAATTAGGTGGTGGACATCTTCTACCTATGGCTATTGGCTATCAAAGTAGACATTAACACAAATAATTATTTGAATATTAGTTATGTATTAAAAACGTTGTCATTTAATTACCTTTATCGAATATTGCAATATTCCGACGGAAACAATAAATAAAGTTTGTGTGTGAGACACTGTAAAATAAGTCGAAGATTTGACAGAATAAAAGTTTTGAAGTCACATGACTCGCTACGACAGAATGCCCCGTTTGGACAATCAAAATTAAATTCAATATATAGGTATATAAATGAAAAATTAGTTCTGTTAATGTTAATATTTCGCTGAAATATTTTAATTTTGAGGTAAATAAACCACAAGGAACATTACTAATTGGTTCTTCAAAATCCCTCAACTAGCCTATTTTGTTTTTACTCTTTACACTGTATGTATTCCAATTGATTTCAAAAACTCTTTCATCTTTTCTAATCCATGTAGATTTCCCGTTTTGTACCAACCTTCTTGCTCCAGTGTATTCAACCAAGCTTTCAACTTGGGGTACTTATCATCCACAGGCACCAACACATTTGCAGAGGAGATGCTAGCAACACATGACACATCAGCTACCGTCAAATGGTCGGCTGCCACGTACTTTGTCTTCTGCAAGTATTTTTCCATAATTTCGTAGGCGTCATTCATTTCTACAAGTTGTTGTTGAGTAGGAGTAGTTATTCCTTCACTCATCATTGCCTTCACTATTCTTGTGCTGGCAGGAAACAGGATCGAAGTGTCGAAAAACAGCCTCTGATCTATTATCGCTCTCAAACTCAATTCATTAGGGTATAATGTCGATCGTTGTTCCGCACCATATTTGGAAACCAGGTACGTGATAATTGCGTGGCTGTCAGCGAGAAATAAATCACCATCTTCCAACAAAGGGACGGTGTGTAAGGGGTTTTTCTCCAAGTATTCCGGTGACAAGTGTTCTCCGGCCTGAATATCTACTTCTTGTTGAACATAGTTTAGTTGGAGAAGCTCAGCTGCCATTAGAACTGCTCGAACGGGTGGACTGCCGTCCATTTTGTATATTTTTAGTAGCATGTTGACGATTTAGATTATTGAACTGAACACTGACACTGAACTAAAAGCTAAATCACAGCAACGATTGATATCTAGTAGATAAAATATAATCGCTATGAAGCGAGATAAGAGATAATGAAGTACAATTAAAGTGTCATTAGTCATTTAGTGTTTTGTGCTCACAACCCGGTCCATGTATGACTAGATGTATGAACGTAAACGAACCAAAAGGAGTATGTAAAGAGCGAAGCAGGTGTAATTCTATAGTTTCTGCACGCCTTAATCCCATGGGAGTGTACCCTTGGGACGAAAGCGTGAGTTATTATTAGTAATTTTTGGTAATTACTCGTTACCCAGAATCTCTTGACGCGAACGCGGCATGCATGTTACACTGCTGATTTGTTTACAAGGATCCTGATAAGGATTACTTACCTGATCGACGGACTCCCGTCGAGTGAAAATAGAGAATGCTCATTTAATCTTGTTCTAAAGTTTGGGCGAACGAGCTCCACTCGGGTGAAAATACAGAAAAAACCGGTCCAGAGAGAGTCGGACTCGCGCACCGAGGGATCCGTACCATCATATATAAAAATTTAGGATGTGTTACTTTACGTACAGACCTTCAAAAGTAGGATTTAGATGGACAGGCAGACAGGTGGATGGCCGGCCAGGCGGACAGGTGGAAGGGTGAACAGGCGGTCAGAACTTTACTATTATATCTTTATTATTAATTTACAAATCTTAGCCACAACTGCTTATGGTGGCTAAAAACGTTTCAGCCACCCCATATTGCAAACTGTTTCCATTAATTAGTAAATAAATAACCAGGAGCCTATTAAGAGCTTCATTCGTATAGTTACCTTAATAGTTCTGCTTCACCCAAATCAATCAGTGAGTACCTAGGTAGGAAGGACATTTTGGAATTTAGATTCTAAAATTCTAAATTCTCGTCAGAGAATTTTAACACTGCGGTGTAGAATATTGCAGTTTTAGGTCAGCGCCATCTCTTGACCAACAGTGGAACTAATGTAATTTTTGTTGATGATTTCTGGAAAAGTGTGCTATTTAGAGACATCGTTCTATTTTTCCTATAATTTTTACATAAACTTCTAATTTCAGCAATCTTACAGTATTTTTTTTATAATATTTTCGTCAAAAGTCGAAAGCTATGACGTCTAAAAAAAATTTTTTTTTGAGAATCTGCAAATAGCGCTCTTTCAAATGATACCCCACATCTGCCTGTAGCCCTACTTCGAATTTTGAAGACCCCCGTCCAGTCGCTGTTTGCAGATGCTTACTTGCAAAACTAGTTCTTCACCTAAAACTATTACAAATTTCAATTTGATAGCCATACTAATTCTTGATATATCCAGCTGTGATAGACAGATTGAGTCGCACCATAGGGGATCTTTTTTACAATTTTGGTACGGAACCCTAAAAACAAATTTTCCCAGTTAAGAGACCTAGCTAGATCGATTTTTCACCCCCGTAAAGTTCTATATTGCAACTTTCATCGAAATAGAGCCGTTTTCGAGAACGTGATTACAAATATATATGTACCTATATATAATTATGCAAGGCGCCGAGTGACGACGGAATTAAGGCCGAACTCCTAAAGGCCGGTGGCAAACCCGTTCTTAAAGCCCTCCAGAAGCTGTTCGATTCCGTCATAGTCGAGGGTAAATCGCCACAGGTAAGGAACAGAGGTGTGGTGGTACTTTTCTTTGAAAAGGGTGAAAATACCCTGCTTAATAACTATAGGCCCATCACACTCCTGTTCCATGTCTGCAAGCTGTTTTCAAGAGTCATCACGAACTGTCGCGTGCAGGTTTGATGACTTCCAGCCTCCCAAACAAGCCGTACTCTCTAAAGGCTTTAGCACCGTAGACTACATGCATACGCTGCGGCATGTTATACAGAAGACCGAAGAGTATAAACTGCCTCTCTGCTTAGCGTTTGTGGATTACGAGAAAGCCTTCGATGTGATCGAGACATGGAATGTACTGCAGTCTCTTCAACGGTGCCAGCTCGACTATCGGTACATCGAGGTGCTAAAGTGTCTTTACGAAAACGCCACTATGTCAGTCCGACTCCACGACCAAACCTCGAAACCTGGAAACCAAGGTTCTGGACTATAAAGGGCTAGGCATCAACAACAATGGTGGGCCCCCCCGACCCTTGCTCGCAGAAGCGCCAGCCCGAGTTACGCTGAGAAATGTAGATTTAAATTCCCCGATTAATAATAATGACAATTTGATCAAGCCTGTCCCACCTTGCTGTCCTCCCGCCAGCGACGCCCTAAGCCGAGGTTCGTACCCCACAGGGGGTGCCCTTAGCGAGCGTTCGCTTAGTTTAACATAGAATAGTTTATGCCCCTAGCTGGAGGCTTTAAGTTAGTAGCTTAAGGCATCCACAGGATAGTCCGGTTAAGCAGCTGCGACCTCAATCTGAGAGTCAACTGCGAGATGCCATATCAAAAAAAAAAAAAAAAAAAAAAACAATGGTGGGTATACCACTAACCTTCAGTTTGTCGACGACATAGTTATCATGGTCTCAACAAATTTTAACTTATCTGAAATAGTTGGTCTTCAGGTCCCATATACCGCAGTGAGTTAAGAAGAAAATCTTTGACCAGTGCGCATTGTCAGTGATGACCTATGTCACTGAAACATAGTTGCTCACAATATCAGAAGGCTAAAAGTCACCAAAAAGGCAATGGACAGGGCTATGCTTGGAGTTGCCGTACGTGATCGAATCAGAAATGAAGAGACCCGCAGGAGAAGCAAAGTAACCGAAATAGCCCGAAGAATTGCCAAACTTAAGTGGCAATGACCCCCACAAGATGGAGCGATGATCTTGTAAAGGCCATAGGAATCCGCTGGATGGGGAGGCCTTTGTCCAGCTGTGGACGTCTTTCGGCTGAAATTATGATGATGATAATATATAAACAAATATAAAAATAAATAAAAAATGCTCATTTAATAATATAGGATTTAGTACTTCAAACTCATGGAAATAGAGAACGAAGTTGAAAATATATGATGAAAATAAAATATAATAATAAATCATCATTTATTTTGTATAAATAATTGTTTTCAATTTTTAGTCACAACTTGTAATTTTATAATTATCATAGCAAGAACACACAAGTGTTAACTTACTCGAAAATATTATGAAAATTCGTTTTCACAAGGATTGTTACATTCGAGGCCTGTTACTATCACAATATAAGAAAATAAATTAGAAAAAGAATATAAGAAAAATAAAGTTGTCCATAGTAATGGACAACTTTATTTTTCTTATATTCTTTTTACTACTGTAGTACCTGTGGTATTACAAACAAACAAAAAAATATATTCTTAAAATGTCTGTTTCTACTATACTGACCATAACAGCCAGTTGCAAAAACGAACTTCTACTTTTAAAGTTGTCTTTAAATACTAATCTTCCATTGACTTGTTGCAGAAAGTTCTTTGATGAAATGAATGAAATCATTTGCGTTAATGATCCATTACGTAATGGGGCATTAATGTTTGTCTTTGTGCAACTGGGCATAATTATTGTCTTATATAAAATATTTACTTGACTAGAAAAAATATAACCTTGAAATACATATTATCTGTTTGCCATGCGGAGTGTCAACAGTATGTTTTATACCTACTTAAATTTGACAAGATCAAATTATACAATTATAATTATTAAAAATAAGCATTTAATTCAGGCAAAATCAGCTATCTAATTACGCAACACATTTTCAATACAAATTTGAGTGGAATTGATATCATTTAAACTGGAAATTGAAAAATTTGACAGCTTTCGTATTACGTAACTCTAAAATTTTTGATATCAACTGCAGTCTGAATGAGACGCTAAAGAGTGAACGATACGCGTCTAAAAAGGCTATAATTCGAATTACGTAACCATTTTGACAGCGCTGAATTGGTATAAAATCAACGAGTAATTTGTTTCTTCTGTCAGTTATAATAGAAGGCAATATACTCCTCGCATTTGATTTTCTTTGTAATATTTTTGGGATTTACTCGTATATTCTCCTTAATTATTACGAAATTATGTAAATGAACATCGTTTTAATAAATTGTGAATGTGTTTTTGTGTAAAACCTCAATGATAAATCAATAATAGTGATATATTAAAATAATATTGAAGCGGTCGATAAATTAATAATATTGTGAAAATTATCCGCCCTTATGACGACCCACTGACCAAGTTCTCTTCTGTTACAACCTACTAAAGATATATATTATGAAATTTCAGAAACGAGGTATTTTATTGAAAGACAAATTCGTACCTCATACTGTATCCATTGTACTGAGCATAGAAGACAAGACAGTGGATTATGTAAGGACATCAATGAACATACCACACCACCATCTAAGGTACATAAGTAATAACAATATTCTTTTATTTCTAAGTGTTGAACATTGAATGTGTGTTTAGCACAATGTTTTATTTATTTAAACATACATACGTGTTATGTTGGTGACTACGAAATGCACCATCAAACATAAACTTTCATACATTTAATAAAGTCATTGAACCTAATAATTGTTGTATTCATTGAAGTGTTTAAGGGAGAGGCCAATTAGAATTTATTTTGTGGATGGATGTAATGGATCATGGAATATACATAATATAGAAGATTTACTTAAATTCTTTTTTTTTTTCAGGTGTCAGGCTCAACTTCATTATTGAGGAAAAGTATAAACTCTCATGCGCTTACAGCAAGAATTAGCAAGCAGTACATACATAATCCATGATGAATTCCACAGGAATACATTAAAATTCACTAATCCTTACAATATATTTTCCAATTTCTTTTTGCCCCATGTGTAAATATTTCATAAATGTGAATAAAGGCTATTGTCAGTTATTGTTTGCTTTGTTTTCCATAATTTATTTCGCTCTATTTACTGAATCTACTGAAAATACATACATAATATCACTGTTTCTCCGAAGAGTTGGGCAGAGGTTTGCCTGTACACACACATTTCACCAGTTATGTTTAAGTCCCATGTAATAGGGGACGAGCCTATTGCCATCAACCGGGCACTACTAAGAAATTCCAGGTGGAAAAACCCAATAACACTATGCCCAACCCAGGCATCGAACCCAGGACCTCATACTCAGCAGTAGCTCTTGCGACCCCTAGACCAACGAGACATAATTTTACTAATAATTGTTGTGTTAATGAAAAAAAAAACTTCAATTCTTAAATATTTCATAATAAGTTATTTTTATTTGTAGTTTACACTGTTATCATTATCAATTAACAAAATAGGAACATACATTTATATTACTGTCATTCAAGACTCAACAGTTTTCTAAAACAACAATTATATTTCAAGAACTATCTTCAGTTTCTAAGTAGCAACGCAGCAGGTGCCTTCATTCATGCTGCCTTCATGTCTTCGTAGGTGAAACTTCCCAGGAACTCTACAGTTTTAAAACAAAATCATATTATTTTCTGCTCAAATAAAGTACTTAAATATTATGGGGTTTATTTATAAACGTTACTTAAAGTTAAGTAATGATTAGCAACTGTATAACCATACATTTTTGACATTTGAACGTCATTTAACTTTAAGCAATGTTTATAAATAAACCCTGTGGCAAAGTAAAGTAGGCATTCATTGGGCCCATGGCTGGACAAAAGCCATTAGCCTAGTTATTGCTGCTGTTTGTATAATTTCTTCTTTACTTAGGGCTGATTTTTCAATGTCCAGATATTTTGTAATACTAAATTATGTAAACATTAGTTAGGTATACATAAAATATAATTATGATGTAGAAAGTTCGGCCAAGGAAATAAATATTCATAATTTTATTATAAAGTAAGTTGCCTCACTTGATTCTTAACTATGTGACTAAAAGCTTACATTTTCATTCACAGCATTTTTGCCATCTAGCCATCCAACTTCTTTGTTAGGAAATTAAGAAGATTCATGTTGGGTAGTGTTCCATTCATGTATTTTCAGCTCTAGCACCGTCTGTGAAAATATTATGAATATGTTTTGTAGTTAGGTTAGTGGTTACTATAGTTTATTTCAGCATGTAGGTACTTATGTACAAAAATATCAATTAACAATTTCAGTTAGAATGTGAGGTTGACGGACGTAGGGACTCACGTTATTCCTATTTATATTGGGTTACTTACTTGTAGTGATAATCTCGACGTATTTTTCGCTATTGAGCAAAACAGTATTGATTTGAGAGAATTTTCCAATTCATCCGGCTTACACAAGCCACAAGAAAAATGTTCCAAAACTGCCTAACATAGGCCCACGTTTCGTATAGGATAAAATTAAAATTTGTAAATAAATATAATACAATTTTGTGTTGTTCTCAGTGTTGCCATTTTTTTCCCCGAGTGCTATAAAAATAAATAAGATGAGACATTTTTTATAATCCGTTCAACCGATTTTGACTTCTATTGCGTTGGTGACATGACAAATGGCAGCTTCAGTAAACACTTGGTATTGTAACCACTTTTTTGCTTTTAATGTTCAACCGAACACGAAACGGTTTATTTAAATGTATAATCTTATTTCAAATAGAGTATAGTTTAGTCACAATTTTTTTAATTTTATTTTTCTGTTACTGACATTCGGTCGCTGTTTTGGAGGTCCATTTGAAAATTTGAGAATGGAAATAAAACTAAACGTCAAAGTATTTTTCAAACATCATCCAACTTAATCTACAATAATTAATGAAAAAGTTAGTGAAGATTTGTTAGGTTTTTAGTGGTTTGTTAGATCTATACATAACTTAGGCATAACGGCAGATTTTTTTTACCCCGGTAGTATTTTCCCGTGAAATATTTTTTAGAAATGACGTCGTTTTGCGATCACTACTCGGGCGGAGCCTCTGATTGGTTTCAACATATTCATCATGGTGAACAGTTTTGCCAAAACAGCGTTCGAATCTGCAGTGGTTTCGGCATTTGAAAGAAATACATCGTAAAATCACTGACACAGGTTTTAGACAAACAATAAAACATGCCATTATCTTGTTATTTTAATATTTTCTCGAGTCAGTTTTAGTAATTGATTGTATTGTTTTCTACAAATTGAATTAAACTAACCACTAGACAAAACCACCAGCCACTAAAAGCAACCCGCAATTTCAAGCAATTTCTTCGCCAGTTGGGGTGTCCAAACCCCCAGTTTTAGTGGAAATCCCACTAAGTTGACAACACTGCTTTACTACGATTTTGTCATTGGCCACAGATAAAAAAAACCGGGGAAAGGAAACGTTTTGTTACGCATTTCAATTATGGTAGTGTTTTAAAAAATGGTTTTAAATTTTTCGGCAATCATTGTACATTTTCATCTATAAGCACTAGTAGAGCATCAGTTATAATTAAAATAAAATTAAATTAAAGCACAATAATTTGGAAATTAATCATGCCTATATGGTGGAACAAAACATATAAATTAAAGACGTATAGCCGTTTTATAAGAACAACCCTATTCAATTTTGGTCGATTGGTAAAAAATGTTTATCGTAATTCCAATTATGCCATGCGATTTAAATTGGACTTGGTTTCGATTCGGAATTGATATCAAAAATAAAATGTGTTGCGCAATTAGGCTGCTGTAGTACACTTAATATAATAGTACTTTTTTTTTAAACTTTTATTAAAAATTAAACAGAATTCATATATATTTAGCTAATTTAAACATTCATTTATTAATACAACTAGCTGCCAGCGGCTTCGCTCACGCGATATCTTTATAAAAATACTGGTAAAAGATTTTTTTAAATAGGTCCAGTTTTTTTTAAATTCATTAGTTCATTACAAACTAAAATACAAATCTTTTCTCTTTATAATATTAGTGTAGATCATTTAAAAAAAAAACTTATAATATTATTATAACATTTTTTTATAAAATGGTAGTATTTTACTTCAACTTTGATTTCATAAAACTTCCATACTGAGCCAGTCCAGGTAGATTTGCCTTTTTGTACCAATCTTCCTCCTTCAGCGAATTCCACCACGCGTGCACTTTGGTGTATTTTTCATCCACCGGCACCAACGCATTGATAGAAGAGATACCAGCAACTAATGACACATCAGCGATCGTCATATGGTCACATGCCACGTACTTGGTCTTCTGCAAGTATTTGTCCAAAATTCCATACGCGTCGTTCAAATTTTCGATGTGTTTCGCAGTAGGTGCATTTTGACCGGTCATGAGTCCAACCACGACCTCCCTGGCCGCACCAGCGATGTTCGAAGTCTCGAAAAACAGTCTCTGGTAATTTCAAGTCACTAGGGTACAATTTCGATTGTTGTCCACTACCGTATTTGGAAACCAGGTATGTAATGATTGCGTGGCTGTCAGCGAGAAAAAAATCGCCATCTTCTAACAGAGGGACGGTGTGCATAGGATTTTTCGCCAAGTAATCCGGCGACTTGTGTTCTCCTGCCATAAGATCCACGTCTTGGGTCACATAGTTAAGTTTGAGTAGTTCAGCCGTCATCAGGGCGGCCCGAGACGGTGGACTGAGGTCAATTTTATATATTTTGATCGGCATGATAACGGTGTCGATGTTTGGACGGAACTAAAGGTTAGTGATCAGAGCAACAGCTTATATTTAGTAGCGATATATTTGGTGAGTGTGCACTTAGGAAGCGAGTGAGATAACTGAGATAAGGGAAGATAATGTGGTCATAGGAGCCATATTCACTAATTCTAGAATAAACTTTTAGATAGATAGCTTGACTAAGGCATGTTTTCCGAAGGCCATTTTTTATCACAAATGTAGTTTTAATTCTACAAAGGATTTCTTTCAGGTAAAATTACTTTAGCTAGATCAATAATCCGATGATTAAACCCCGAAATGACAACCCAATGATCAAGAGTTCGTATGTTCACGAAGCAGACGCAATAGTTAAACAATCCATGGCCTAAATGTGAATCGTGGGACTTTTCTCCAAGTATTCTGGTGACATTGTTTCTCCGGCCTGGATATTCAGGTCTTGTTGCTCGTAGGTGCTTTCGTCACGCACGTAGGACTTCAGTCGTCATGAGGACGGACCGAAAGACTGGCATCGATTTTTTATAATTATGTTAATCGATGTGTGTTATAGTGTGATTACATTAATATCCTTCCAACCGAATTTCGATCGCGGTGGCCATCTGAACAGAGATATTTAAGCCAAGTACACAGATATAATAGTGACAGAGGTGGTGTAGTGGTATTGGTGTTAAAGTTCACAGTGTGAATGTAACTGAAGAATGGTAATGACTCCAACGCTGCCGTCCACTAACTAAAAAGCCGTTAAGCCACAGTTAGTCGTTTTTCACTTTTTAATGTAGTCTTATACAACTTTCGATGCTCTATCTTTTGGTGTAAGAATCATTTTTCTATGATTTATAGTTTTAGAAATACAGAACATTGTTGAGCAGTTAAACCACATAAATTTCGTTACTTCCTTAATTAAAAAGCGGCTAAGCCACAATACTTCTTTAGAAAGACGTTAATATACTTTAGCGGCAAATTTATGTATCATTTTTTCGAAATTTACTTAACTAAAAGTACGTTATCTAGTCATGCTTGACTAAAAAGCAGCTAAGCGTCTTTAACTACCTTCATGTATTGTGTCATACAAATAACCATCTGAACATCGTGCCTTAACTATAAAGCAGTTATAAAGAAAAACTACACTAGAAAGCAGTTATACGCCAATAGCGGCTCTTAAGTTATGTATTGAAATTAGTATTAGCTTAATATCAATCGCTAGAGAGCAGCTAAACGACAATACTAGACTAAAAAGCAGTTAAACGCTTGTGATTTGCGTTTGCGTTTGACCAGATCAGGCTATAATTCCTTCCTTTTCACTTCGGGTGCTCGTAGCGGACGGACAAAATAGGCAAAGGTAAGCTGACATTATTTCATTTATTGTAATAAATAGCTATTTGTAATATTATTATAAATGCGAAAGTATATTTGGATGTTTGTAACTCTTTTATGCAAAAACGAATGAATGGTTTTTAATTTATCTAACTTTATAAAATTAAATGCCTGTTTTTGTTACCATACATTTTTCTGTATTTCGCAATACCTACACAGGTAAAACACGTGCTGCTAGTTTTCATTATATGTATACCTACCTATTGCAAAAGGGTTTCAAAGTACCTACTGCTTCTAAGTTCATCGTAATTGTTGTTTTAGGTATCTGTTTCGATTGTCGATTGTTTTATTACCTACTAGTGCGAAAGAGATGTGTCGTATAATTGGTTCATTAGTTAACTGATTATATTTCATTGTATTTTAGACGTTCCTGTATATAATCAAGGATCCAAACTATGATGAACAGTGTGTTGGTGGACCAGGAATTTCCAACTGCACAACGCCTTGACACTAACAGCATGCCATCTATACGCATTTCCACTTGCTCTAATATTAGCCAAAAATAATCAAAGTACGCCCGCATGAACAATAACGATTTATTTAACATTCTCTACCAAGAACCTTATTCGATGACATCACAAGTGTTTGAAAAATTCAATGAAACACAAATCACATATAATTACAGCAGAAGAAACTCTGAAGCTTACAATAGAAACATTAACTCAACAGCTTGAAACACATTCCATATACTGCCACGAATCGATGCCCCCTCCTTCCCCGGTGCCATCTTCTTCTCACTGCATTATACCAGAAATATTAGATTATGACAGTGATGACTCCGTTAAGGATAAGGACTACCAACCATGTGATTAAGTTTTTAGTGATGATACTGAATATGGTTATGACATGCAAAGACAAAATACAGTTTCAAACCCTAAAAGTAAACCAATATTGAAAAGGAAAACATCAATAACTAAACGTTCCCCAAAAAATTAAAAACGCGACGACCTAGTCAAGAATTTACAAGAACAGAAGAGATTATTGGACATCGGTTACCTAAGAAAAGACTTACATCTTTATCTATTTTTGATTGCTCTATTTCTACAGATTTAGTAAATTTAGCACCACCATCTTCCACAAAGAGAAAGAAATATGATACCAGCTTGAAAGATAGATTAGTTGAGAAAGAAAAGGAACGCAGAAGCAAGTACAATGTAAAAACAGTCTGTGATATGAAGTGTACAAAATGTTGTTCAACTATATTTACTCCCGAGGAACGCAACAAGTATTGGATGATGACACATTCTGAAAGAAGATTATTTATAAGAAGTAATTATACGATAGCAGTTCCTAAGAGAAAATATGTTCAGGAGCATAAGATAAATGCAAAAAGAGCATTTACTTTACAAAAGAGTGATGGAGTTTTAATGAAGGAGTGAATAGTTATTTGTTATACAAGAGTGCAAAGTTGCTTTTTAACCGCGTGTTCAATTTTGATGACCGAGCAAGCGAAGGATTCTAAAATTGAATCACGAGCGCAGCGAGTGATTCAAAATTAGAATCCTGAGCGTTAGCGAGGGAATCAAAAGAGCACGAGGTGAAAAATCTTTGCACTCGAGTGCAACACGTAACTTTTCATTCCACCTCAGCGAGGAAATGACTAAATGCAAAAAAAAAAACGTTTACAATCACAAGATAGGTACACTTTTATTTCAGTTTAGGTATTAATTACTACATTATGACAGGTAAGTATTACAGAATAATCTTTAAATTATAACAAAATAATACTAAGGTATAATTAAGAAAATTTTAAAGTAACGTTGCTACAGTTATTTAAATTGAGTGTAATATTTTTGTTTGGTACTGTAATATTGGTGTTAGTCACTTGTGTACTGTTTTTCGGTAAACTATCTGTCATACTTAATAGTTGTACCGATTCATCGGATTCCCTTGGCGTGAATGTTGGAGAGAGATGGTTAGGTGTTTCATAACGGCTTATTTTTGATGTAGAAGGGCCAGTACAAGGATCCGATTGAGGCTCTTTCAGTGTAATGGCTCCTACGATGCCTTCACATATTTTAGACTTATTTTGGATGGAATCCTCTATGTATCCCTCTACAACTGCATTGGACTTCCAGCCTCCGTGGCGCTTAAGGGACAGCAGATCAGCTCCGGAATCAGCCAAAAGTGTGGCTGAAGTTCGTCGGAAACAATGACCCGTGTACAACAGGGGTTCTGGAAGTTCAAGAAATGTTGCTATTTCTCGTGGGATACTGCCAATTTTATTAGTACCCATAGGCTGTCTAACACACTTTCCATTGCGATACTGTAGAAAAAATCGATTGATTGGAGTGTTAGGCGGGCGTAAGGCTTGATATTTCTCAACAATCGTTACATATTCCTTGCGAATGACGAAGTTGCGGTCTCTTTTTGTCTTTGTATTAGGTAAATTAATTAATAGTAAGTCATCTGAATGTTTCTCAATGTTTTTGACATTAAGTTGTGTTAGTTCATTAGTTCGACATGCTCCGTTTATTCCAATAATAAGAACAACCTGTAACGTAAAGAGTATTGTAGTAGATAAATGAATAAAATTGATATGAACGCATAATTATGCCTATCAACATCTACTAAGTATACTATTTAATTGAGATTAATATACTTAAGTAGATACTGAATGTGCAACTGACTTACTTTTGCCGCCAAATATACGGAATCGGGTGCTTCGTTAAGAAACTTTTCAATATCAGATACTGTGAAAACCTTCGATTTTTTTGGTTGATGACCAGATGAGGCTCTTTTTAAAAATGCCACTAATTTAGGATAGGTATCGATATGTTTGTCTTTTTTCATCTTTATTGTTGCTTTTAGCATCGAATACGTACTCCATAGAGTGCTTGCTTTCTTGTTCTCGGATAATTCTATAAAATATGCCAGCAAAACGTTTTCTGAGAAAGTTTTGGCTCCTTTTGCTAGTCGCCACGTGTTGAACATATCGTACTGTTTTAAATACTTCTCGCGTGATTGTTGAGGGAGAAAGCTCATTTGCGCATTATTAACAGTTTCAGTCAATTCTGTTGGCGTCAAGCAAACTTCCTCGTCGCTAGAATCACTCATTTTAGTTTTTTCACTTGTTTTCAAGTTTCTTGTTTTTAATATACCTAAGGTTTAACAATGACGTGAAAAAATGCCGCGTAAAGAACCGCGTACAAAGCAAATTGAAAAAAGAACACCAAGAAGGTTCCGAGTCTGAGTTTTTAACAAATTAAAAAAAAAGTTGTATGATATATTCGGCACCATAGAGGTAGCAGTAAATAGGTTTAATGTTTTTTTTAATTCACAAACTTAGTGCACACGATGTTCTAAATTCAATTTACTTTATCCTCTAGAGAATAAAAACGGCTTTTCCACTCAGATACTGAAGATTAAAAATACTCTTTCCGAGATGGTGGGATGAAAAAGTATTTTTCTTAACTACGTTAGGTTATTGAAAAAAAAAAAAGATTAAATTTGCTTAATTTTCCTAATCCTGACAAAGATATTGATAAACGGGGCACGCACGTAAAGACTCCAGCTCTTAATAGAGATATTATTACGGAACATATTAAATATTTCAATCCAGCTGCACCTCACTATCGTCAAGAACACGCTCCCCAGAATACAAAAAGGGCTATGAGTTATACCGATCACATCTAAAGAGTCTAAACATATGGTACGCTCGATTAGGAAATGAGGAATGCGAAATATGCGAATCTTACAGATTTCATAGTCTTGATACAAACCATAATGTTCGCACGCAAGCTATACCTACCTGATTGTAATGCATGTTCGACATGGGCAAAACACCATGACAAGTATAAAACAGCAAGAGAATTATATGCTAGTTAATATATTTTCGGTATTTTTATAAAATAATTATAATATAATTTTTCCTATGGTTTCGCGAATACTATTTATTATTAAAGATGTAATTGTGATCTCATTACTGAATAAGATTTGTAAAAGTTTGGTTTAACTTGTTTTTTTTATTTAATATTGTTGAATTAATAATAAGCAATTTAGTTATGTTCCTATACAATTTAATTAGACGTAATGATTGTCTATTCTTTATTATTTATAAATAAAGTTCTGATTTTCATAAAATAGTTTTTATCTTCTCAATTTTTTACCCGCAAGTGCTTACTTAAAAGGCAGTTAATTGCGAGCGAGATGTCTTTAACTGCCTTTTAGTTAAGCAATTGGAGAACCAGTATAAAAATATGTTTTACAATACCGAGCTTAATCGCGTTTAAAATCCCATAACTGCTTTCTAAGTAAGCAAAGTTAGTCTTCCAAGTATTAGTTACTAGGCTATAAGTCTGTTAAAATCCTTTAACTGCTTTTTATCTAAGTATATTTTGATAATTTTTACTATAAGTACAAGACGTGGCGGCTACAAGAAATTGCTTTGCTATAAAGCAGTTAAGGTATGGTTAGCGGCCTTATAATGCAGTATATTATATAAAAATGAAAAAAAATGGCTTAGCTAAAAGTTAGAAAATGAATTTAAATAAAATGTGATTAATATAAATGAATGAAATATATCACATATTGTGCGCACACACTATGCCTACATATATAACTTGCATCCTTGTTCCTAGCTAGCATACTTTTCAAGAGACATCAATTCCCACTTATTTTTGCGTTTTCTCGAAAACTACTTTTTGGGCTTAGCGGCCTTTTAGTTAGTGGACGGCAGAACGGTTTTATATCATTGATTTATTTATTAAGCTCTTTACCAATGTAGGTCTGTACGTGTACTATAAAGGTACTGTAGACTCTATGTTAGTCTACGGTATCGGGACAAATAAAACACTATAAACACACATCAAAAGTGTCTAGGGATCAAGTAAATTTTTAACTATAAAAAATTATCCAATTAATATTCACCAAATCTAGTCTTCCCGACTGGCTTCTTACTTTAATTCCTGTGCTAAACAATCCTACGAAAGGTTAGGTTGTGTTCTGCGTAATTGCCGCGATGTTTGCACCGCTCATGCCTTGAAAATAATATTTAATGCGCTTGTACGTAGCAAGCTGGAAATCAGTTCTTGCGTGTGGAATCCACATGAAAGGACTTACGCACTTTTATTAGTAAAAGTTTAAAAAGCGTTCCTTAGGTGTACCCTATGAGATATGAGCAGAAACACTGCTACTATCCTTACCTCTATCCGACAAAATTCTTATTGGGTTGCCTCGGATACAATTCGCTAGAGGTAAGGCGAGCTCGAGATCAGCTCACAATAGCCTGTAAGACGCTCCGTGACGCTATTGACGCTCCTGTACCCTAATTACGTAATGCAAAATCAATCCGAATCTGAATCGTTTTGAAACAGATTGCTAATCCATTGCTCCATAAGTTCGAAAAAAAAAAACTGCAGAGCAACGTAAATGACGCAATGAATGTTGTTGAACTGTCAAAATGAAACAGATTTGTCTTTATCGTTTACGAAAATATGTTGCGTAATTAGAAAGCTGGTCTCCTTGATGTGCTGGCGCGCTTCTTTGTCACAGACAAATACTGCCGAGGCAGAAGGCACAGGCTGTTTGCCGTGCTTCCATGTCGTACTATTTGCTAAGTCGCCAATTCCTCGCACTCTGGCCGTGCTTAATGATCTCTTGGATTCTAACCCACCAGGCGACCTGTTTGCGGATGGATGGACGAAGATTTTATTGGTATGTCAGAAGTACTGCGAGAGGAATTTATGTCAGTGTTGTTAACCTTCTTTTATTTTATTTATGTTTTCATGTTTTTATTTTGTACATTATATTGGGGGTTTTAATTGTCTCTTTTGTTTTTATAATACTCAATATCAATAAATGTAATAATGTGATGTATGTAATGTGTTTTAATGTTAGTTACTGTAATTGGTTGTAACTTTTGTAGCTAAATAAATAAAATAAATATTTTTTTAAGTACAACTCATGAAAACCAAACGTAAACTTACCGAAAAGAAAGTTGTAATTTTTGCAAATTCTGGGAAATTAACCAAAGTTAATGTCGTCAATTAAATGGAAAAAAGGCAAAAACTGAGATTTTTTTATTTTTATTGTAAAAATAAAAATCACAGCGATTTGGCATGCTTAAAATCAGTTCATCAAAATCACTTTGAGGAATGGCCACCCACGTTCTTTGTAACAAGTCAAAAAGTTGTTGTAGGGTCCATTACTTGGCAGAGCTCTTCTTTGGAGCATACGCCATGCGTGCACAATTGGGTTGAGGTCTGGTGATTGAGCAGGCCACGGCAGAGTGTTAATGCGACCAAGAGTGCGTGTTACGACACTCAAACTCAAAACTCAAACTCAAAGCATTCATTTCAATTAAACCATGTCAGTTAGTAAGAAAGTTGAAGCTAGTTGCCCATTCCAAAACGTAGATCTCTATGGAGAAGAACGGACAAGAAACTCCAAGGACACTCTTTTAAATATAGAAATGACAAAATCATGGGTACATTACTCTTGTTGATTCTATATGTGAGAACAATGTAAAAAAAAATATAAAAATCAAAAACGATTAAAAATATAAGATTAAAAATAAGCCCTGGCAGATAAGAGATGACCAGTCTCAACTGACGGCACCCGTTCACGAACATGACGCGTGGATCAGCACCATCCAACTCAACCATTTTGTAGGGAACCGAATGATCCAACACACTCGCCACCATCAGCGAGACATTAAGTGAGCATGACATACTCTCAACTACCCTGCTCTTTCAAGTCAAAATCAACATAATAACATAGTAAACGACTCCATGGTACTCACATTTACAAAAAAATAAAATACAAATGCGTCTAAGTTATACAAAACCATAGTTTGCAATGTATTTGTAACCTTTAAAGAATTTCACCGCCAAAAGAAAGAAAATCAATATTATCAATTGTTCACTAGCCGTTTGTGGACGTGCATTGTCGTGCATTAGTCGAAACGAATCACCCATCATGTGTGAAACAATCCTCTCCGAATAAACCTGAGCATTGAGGTTTCCCCTGATCCAAATAAGATCGGTTCTGCCACCGATCAAATTACCGGCCCAAACTAGTATTGTTCCCCCTCCATATGAATGAACTTTCTGACAAAATTGTCGAATACGTCTTGTATCCGGCCTCATACCGGTCCACCTCAGACCGGCACCAGTCTTCTTCCTCCCGATTTCTGTGTTCGCGAGCCCATTGTAAACGGGCCCTACAATTGCAGGGTCTTCAGGAACGCAGACCCACTTCACGTAAACGATTTCGGATAGTTTGGTCGTTTATCAGCAAGCCTGAAGAGCTGTGGAGGCTCGTAGCCACCATCATGGCTGTCATAGTACGATTCCGTCGTTCAGTATTTTGGATGTACCGTTTCTGTCTCGCTCCATATAAATGCAATTTTTTTCAGTTTCGATGCAGAAATTGTAATGGTTTTGTAAAAACTTTGTTATACACTTTTATAGGAATCCTGATCGACAGTTAATTTTCTATTTTTAATCAAAATTTAAATAAAATTCTTTATTAAAATAGTGAAATTCACTAAAAAGAATCAATCATCATCTTCCTGCCCTTATCCCATGTTACTTGGGGTCGGCGCAACACGTTTTCTTCTTCCATTCTCCCCTGTCGACCGTCACGCAATCATCTACACCTTTTTCCTTCATATCACTCCTCACACAATCCATCCATCGTTTCTTTGGTCTTCCTCTCCCTCTCCATTCTTCAACATTTATCTATAGTCATCACTCTTTTAGTCACATGCGATTATTCCCTCCTCATCACATGCCCATACCAAGACAGTCGATTCCCTTTCCTTATATTTTTTATTAAATTAGATTTGTTACAGCTTTAGTGGCAGTCATGTCATTTGGTTTAAATAGGTTTTCAATTTGTTTATTTTTTATATAGATTCTCTTCTTTTATATTTTGTGAATGTGAGAACGTTGTAGGCATAACCGACTTGTAGATCTGTCGATCATTTTCTATTTTGCTAAGTACCTGGTACTTGTTGATAGGCCTACAGTGTCCTCTCATACCTATAAACACTGTAACTTGAAATGATTGTAAATACCATTTACTTTTAAAAGAGTAACCTGGAGTTTCTTGCCATAGGAAACGACCAATTGGAACCGTGCACCTAGTTTCTGACGTTTCATAAGTGTCATTGTAGGTTTATGTGAAATAAAAATATTTTGAATTGAATTGAATTTGAACTTTTCTGTAAGTGGCGCAACTTTCAGACTTCCTCTAATATACTAACTCCTTATTTTATCCATTCTTGTCACACCACACATCCACCTCAACATTCTCATCTCCGCTACATGCAATCTTTTTTCGTCCATCTTCTTCACAGCCCAGCATTCCGATCCATACAATACGACAGATCTAATCACGGACTTGTAAAACTAAAAATAATCAATAACGATCCAAAAAAGTTAAAATAATAAAATAATACTCAATTGCGGCGATACTCTAAAACGTACTTGATCCCTGAATTGGAGCTACTTTTTATATTATTATATTTTATGATCGCCCCGTTGACATAAAATACCCGTCGTCACTCAAAATCCTGACGTCAAACAAATCCTGCATCGCGCAATTAGAGCTTACCGCGCGAACACCATATATATAACTTCCTCGACATCAATCGTTGGGCAGTTGCCCGCTAGACACGACACACTTCTGGTCGAAGGATCCTCCCATTTCTATAGAGTACGAGTGAACTTATACCCAGTTCCTCATACCTCTAAATATTCTTCTGTCTTAATCGGCATAAACGAAGTATGTAGTTAAATGTGTAAAATTATCTCATGCCGTGCTAAAAATATTAGCCAACCAGGAAGGTAGTAGCAGCGTCGGTCATGACAAATTTTTCGTGTTCCAAAACAATGAAACGTCAGTCTGGATATTTCATGGGCTAGATTATGTAGGTCTTACCTTACCATACCCAGTTTATTATTGTGAATTACAATGACGACTATAATTTTCCAATAATTTTTACCTGCAAAAAAACAAGTCTGTCCCCGCTTACATAACCCCATCCAATTACCAGTAACATTCAAATATCGAACCAATTAATTTCGTTTCAACGCTTTTTGACGGTGAAAAAACAAAGCCAAAGGGAGGCAGCACGTAATCTGAGCATGAAATATAGCAAGATAAAATCACGGGTAGTTATCTGAATAAAGTCGTTCCCATTCAAATGTGCGCTGAAAACTGTGAGAGCCCATTTCGGGTGGACCTTTGTAGGGGGACAAGTCATAAGAGGTAGCGGGTTTAAATGTATGCGGGGTGGAGTTGACTTTTTCTGTACAACGTTTTTATTCTAAAGTTGTAAATCGGTGTCATAAAACATTGGGAAGGAAACGATAGTACCTACCTATTCACTTGTGAATAATTTACTCAACTTAAAGTTATTCATAAATAAGTAAATTAATTATTTTTTACGTATAAATGTAGGATTTCCCAGCTAGTTTTGACGTCGAGATTGTTTCTCATGAAGTTATAAAGGTAGGTACAGTAAAAATAAAGCAGTATTTTTAATCAGAGAGGAATTTAGTTTTACTTTATCATTCCAGAATCTTAAGAATTACTCATCACTAGATACGTCGCGATATTACCCACTTTCTAATTTGTGGTAATTAGAAAGTGCGACAAGAAGAATAAAAAATAAAAAATAACTACAGAAATACGTAGGTACTAACAAAATTGAAAGGTTGTCTAATGCCCCTTATAAAGGTGGTCCGTCTCTAAGAACCAATGACGTAACTCTTCTAAGGCAATTCAGACGATGCCAATGTAACTTGGATCCCAAAATATTGATTTAATTATGCTAGGTATCCAGTTATCCAAATTTCTAATCAAATATCATCTGCAACCTTATTGACAACAAACAAAGATAAACGATTTAAAAGGCCAACATATTTATACTAAAAATAAATAACGGATGACATAATTTCAATTAAGATAACCAAACAAAATAGCTTTGTCACCGTGATACTGTCGCAAACAACAGATGTTTGTCGATTTAAAATAAAGCCGTATTGTTGCCGTATTTAGGACTACAGTAGTACCTATTATTTCACAACTATCGTCTTCGTGTGATTAGTGAGAAGCGTGTTAAAACATGTTCCTCTTACTACATAATGTTAAATAAAATTTAAAAAAAATATTTAAATCATTTAAATGTGAAATTTTCACTCTTATCGCAAACGGCGATCTATTCCATGATTTATTTCATCTATTCCATCTATTCTGGACATCGCGCGTTCTTCGATGTGTCAGTAATTTGGCATGGCAACGTCAATCGTGCTGGGAGTGAAATGCTTAACTATTGGAAGGGCTGGAATGTTAACTAAACGTCCCTTGACTGTCTCGTTGGTCGGGCAAAATGTTATCAGATTATTTTATTTGGATTTCTAAGTAGCAGCCCGGAGTATGGATTTTTGCCCTGTTAATAGCAATGAATAGGCTTGCCCCGTATTACATAGGATTTCAATATTTTAAGTAAGCCATACACCATTCCCTACTCCTTCGCGAAATACAGGTTTTATGTAATGTTGCTCATCTTTATGCTACGGGAGAGGTTCAAGATGCAACTCGCTTCATCCTTCATTTTAAAGCAAACCCGGTCACCCGATTACGCCCAGGTACACACTCAAAGCTGGATTTCGATATAGCTGTTAAGGCCGTTTACCATGTATCACGCTTTTTAGCTACGGGATAACGGCAGAGACCGAAATAAAAGTGTTTTTGTATGACTATCAAGCGGTGGCTTGTTGGGCTGTAAAAGTGTATGGGCTAGCTTTGGGGACAGGGTTGGTTTGCTATGTTTGTTTTAGATAAAAGGGTTGATTAAAATAATTGTGTGAATTCTCCATCCAGGGCGAGCCAGTTCCAGGTATCATCGTTAGATCTGACCGTGGGTCTACACTTAGGATATTTGGAGTTACAAAGAGTACCGCAGTTAGAATCAACCGCAATTTTGGTTGGGCCGAGGATAAAAGAAAGAAAATATAATAATTTTACATCTGGAAACGTAACAAATAACACGCAAGTGAAAATAAGAGTTACCCAATAAAACAAGAATAATCATTGGCAATCAATATGTTGCAGTGGTGTTTCAAGACCAACGTAGCGTCAGGTCATGTAAATCATCATGGTTAATCACACTCCTTGAGCTAAGTTATGTAGTCAGGCGCTACTTTGTGGAAATTCATGACAATAATAATGTTAAGCAAACCTATTTAGTTTTAATTCCTCAATAACTAGATTCAGACTTAGATGCAGAATGCAGCACCGCCTCCAGCCCGCAAATATATGCAAGTGTTGAGAATAAGTTTGGGTTGCATGTTATATCATAATAACCGGATCTTCTGCTTGTGCATATTAATGCGGCGTATCATATTATCTGCTTATATTTTTGTCGATATCTCCAAACAAAACGCCTACGTGTGGCATTGATCTATACCTATCTAAAATATGATAGTAATCAAGCAAATAATAATGACTTCGGAAATTTTTATCAATAGGCTAGGACCAGTGCGTGGTGTACATTCAGTCTTATCAGTATGATGTGATCAGCATCGTATCAGTGTGCGCGTTTAACTAGTTAATAACGTTAGCACGTTATTAACTAGTTTGTGAATTCACGTCGTATATTGAAATACCAACTATTGCTGTGACATTCGGGCTACTCATTGGTGATTTGAGTTTGTAACTCGTTACTTTTATGTAGCATCGTGGATGATGGGCCTAAAGCAAGGATTTCTAAGGGGTCCCCAAACGATCAATTGTCATTGATCAATTGCCATCAATTTGTATCGTAGTAATATTGTCAATCGCTTCAATTGCATTTGGTAGACGATTAATTTACGCATCAATGTGTATCAATCACGTAAAAATGGACAATTGCAATTGATCGTTTCGTGGACCCTTAAGACTGTGGTAGCCGCCGCATAGCGTCCGCAATTTACCGTTAATTGACGTCATTGGAACGTTATTTATGACGGTAAGTTTGTGTGTTTCCTGTAAAGTCCAACCCCAGCGTCACCATTTTCACGACAGCCGTCACTAGGGCTGTTATGTGGCAACCATCGCTCTTCTAGAAAGCCGTAGTTTTAAAGCTCAACACACACACAAGGCAGGTGCGTGTTATATATTTTAATTCCTTGTAGTATATGGATGTCAGCATTCTCGCTTCCGACCCGCTCCGCGCCCGACCCGCTCCGCGCCCGACCCGCTCCGCGCCCGACCCGCACCCGCCTTGTTTGTGTGTTGAGCTTTAACGAAGAGAAAAACAAAAGTATGCCGTATTGCCACTTAACTAGCAACACTATAAATTGCGCCGTAACATTGTGTAAAAATATTAACGTCTTTTTTATTGTCGTGTTATTGGGTGGCAAACAAGATGGCGCCTACCTAAGTGCAATACCAAAGGCATCGCAGGAGCGTTGGCACCCCAGAAACAAACTGACGAAATGAAACTTTATAAGTTTCTTGCCCGTTCTTCTCCATAGGTACCTACTACGCTTTGGAACGGGCAACTAGCTTCATATTTTTGACTGACCGACTCCTTGACAATTCAAAAGTGCCTGTAATTGGTTTAATTGAAGTAAATGGTTTGAGTTTGAATGTCTCAAGAGCCTATAATTAAAACACAGGAGTTTTATAAAACCAAAAACAATAAAACGTAAACGCAAAATAAACCAATTCAAGCATCCTTAAATTTCCCTGATAAGCGTGTATACCGGGTGATATAAACAGTGTATACAGGGTGTAACATACTAATAACAGCATAACGACGTATTGTGGAAGTCGATGGAAGTCGCTCGCGATGTCTAATGGATCCCGCTTTGTACACTTTCAACGTGAAATCATAAAAATTGTTGGCAAGCGCGAAATGGTAGCCGTTGCGGGAATCCGTGTTATATTTTTAAAGAATAATAGAAATGTGTGAAAAATGATATTTTTATTTCTTGTTAACATGAGATAAAAATGCTTGTTGAAATATATAGGAAGTTTGTTTTTTTTTTTAGTTTAAGAACTTTTAACTGTTTCTTTTTAATGCATGACAGACATCTTTTAATTGAACAAGGGACTAAATGAATATGATGGTTTTTTATATTTGAATAGGTATAATTAAATTAGGTGATTCTTTATTCATGTATTATAAGCCATCGAGTGTAGGTATAACAAATAATGATGTAGGTAAATGAAACATTGCGAATTTCTGAAAATCTGCGAAAAATCGCTACGTCACTCCATATTTTCTTCACCATTTTGTTAAACGTAACCCTAAAACATACAGGATGTATATTTTATAGCATCCAAACAAAATTATGTTCGCGAGTAAGCTAGCTAAAATCAACTTATTGGTATCTCGCAGAGTTTCGTATAATACGCGGGATAGACGCACACACAAGGTTGCCGTTTTACGAGATAATATAAAGAAATATTTAACGACCCTTGTTCCATCACCCTATGTTGGCTAAATAGGTTTTTATCTCGTCATTTTATTTTCATTCTCTTGTTAGATATTTTCCGTTTTTTTGTCGAACAGACTTTCTTACAGGCTGTTTGATTTTCTGGGACGTTGAAGTCTTTATTAGTTTGCTAATTCATTTTAGAGGGACTGCTAAATTAGTTTATTCTTTTTTTTTTAAGAGTAATTTTAACTGTTTATTATGGCTTTGCTTTAGTAAATTAGGTCATAATAATATCAGGCTGTGTGCCCTCAAAACAGTGAAGGAAAACATCGTGAGGAATCCGGCATGTCCTTGAACCGAAAATTCAAAGACGTGACGTCTACCAACCCGCACTGGGTCCGCGTGGTAGGTTACGGCCTAGTCCTTCTCATAAAGAGCCGGCGTCCCAGCAGTGGGAACGTCTAGGCTGATTGTGTATTGTCCTCAGCAAAAGCAAAAATAATCTTCTCTTACAGAGAAGGGACGAACTTGCTCAATGCGTGTTTGTGTTGGCCATGTTCAATGTTCTATGTTATGGGGTTTGGTTTCCGCAGTCCGTCAGGTGGACCATTGTGCGTGGGCCAAAGCAGCCGTTTGGGGGGTTATTCCAAACAGCCCACCTCCCTCCAGAAGGTAATTAGGTCTCCAGAAGGTAATTAGGTCTCCAGATCTCCTAGCTGAGTTGGCCATTTTGAGAGAGAGATAGATAGAGGTTTAGAATTATTCGAGATTAATTCTCAGTGTTGTCTTTCACCTGTTCAGAATCTCAGAGGTGACATATTTAAGTTCAAAAACTACTTCAGTCATAATAATTCTTCAGTCTGAAAATGTTAATCGCCTCAATTAGCTTGTAGCAAATCTGAACCACTTAGCGGGAAAAGGCACCACTTAACCACCGATAAAAAACATGGCCTTACTATATACACTCCATGAAGGATAGGTACCGTACATAATTGTTGATAAAAATATCTGTTTTGTAGGACCCGGGCTGCTTCAGGGATCTGTAGTACGAAAACAAGCCTCAAGATACGACGATACAATCGTTATTAGATTAACATTAACAGCCCTGTGGCTCAGGACAGAGTAACGGATACAGTGCGGAATCAAATATGAAAAATGAGATTTAATTTAAATGGATAAATTTGTCGTTGTATTTTGTAAATATTAATGTTTTTTTTTAATGACTCTTCTTTTGTTCTTAGCCGCAGTGGGGTAAAAAGAGCATTTGTGGAGTAATAAACAAAGCAAAGACAAGGTTAAAAGTAACTGACTTTTTCTTACTTTTAATATACTAACCTAAGCCTTCCTGAATTCCTACATTTTCTGGACTAAAAAGGCAGCAATTTAAAACAAAAAGAGACCTTTACACGCTCTACGACTCTATTATTAATTCACTTCCTCAACTTGTAAACTCGAAACTGTACACTTTTTTCTGCTCTCAATTGTACGGTAAAATTGTATCAAGCGGCTTTGTTAGACGAGCCATTATATTGCGTCTGCGTCATTACTCAAATTTGGTGAATTTTTCCTTATCAACCGTTGTTGTAGCAATGTAGCCACGTACCCTGAAGTTACCCGTCCGTTACGGTGGTTAAAGAGGGCCTCGTATGGGAGACATGGAGTGATAAGCATCTAAACAGTGCAAGACAGCTGTGAAATCTTGTTGGCATCTTGTTGGGTCGACGGCGCGTTGTGCTCCACGCGCGCCTCAAAGAGATGTCAGCAAGTGAAGGGGTCTGATGGGACCGATGCCTGCCGGGGTTGCGGGAAAGTCCGAAAGGGATACCGTGGCCCCTGGCATTACACAGGCAACTGAAGGAACACGGGTGGGTTTTAGTCAGTAAGAGTCTGACACGCCCTCCCGCTCCGCCCAGAGCGGGAGAGGAGAAATCATTTGATGACTTCCCACCCAAAAAAAAGGAGTAACACCGCGACTGTCAACAGGAAATTCACGACCAAAATAATGACATACGATTACATGTCTACCGAAATAATAACATATATTGCAATATTTGGATTACTTAGAAGCATTCTTTCAATCTACGGTGTAATTTTCAGCAACAGAAAACATGCAGTACTAAGTCTTAATACCCTCTTTCGTAAATATCCTGGTATTATGGCAATTACATAATGAACGTTCAATGTAGCGATCTGAAAAACGGCCATGTGTATCAGTACACTGAAATCATTTTTATCGAGCTCGCAGTATCACTATATTGCCTATCTATTCGTATATTTTTGACAAAAATATACTCGTAATGTAAATTTTATTGGTCTCCCCTTCCTTTGAAGTTGTAATTTTTTTGCTCGAAGAGATCTTGGATAAAAAGTGCATGTGTTTAATGGTAATGTGGCGTTATGTCCTTTTTATGGCGTCTTTGATATGTGTATCTACATTATTGATGTTTATCATCGACTTGGTTTGTTTATTGCGGGAAAATGAAAAATACTACACACTGAGTTGTGCGAAAGATCATAGTAAAGTTTCATTTGATATGTAATATTCACAATGTTTGTTTGAATTTAACAGACACGTTATAAAATATTTTTTTAGAACTATACTCTTAGTAGGTACGATCAGCAACGAAATTCGATTAAAGTTTCTGATTTGTATGCATAATTATTTATCAAAACATGAATAAAAAGAAACTGGACGAATGCGTGTCGGACCACGCACAATGACAGGTTCCGTAGTTGGGATGAATTTATCCCAAGCACAAACTTGACATTGTAGTTGATAAACATTTATTATCTCTTATATTTCAACTGCAAATAAAAGTTTGTACGCACAATATTGGGAGATTTACCATGTTATTTTTAGAGCATATACTTCTTATAGGTTTTCCTGCAATCTATAAGCATAGAATAATTTTCTGTATTTTGTTCAAAATTGTAGGCTTAGCAAGAAGGTAAGTAAGGAAGGGGAAGTGGCAATTTTTTATCAATTTTCTTGAATAGCTCTAAAACTATTTAAGTAATGGCTTTATCTTCGAACTAGCAGTAAAGTCGTGAGTTCAAAGCCAAAGTTGCAGTTGTGATATGACTCTTATCACAAACATACAAAACAATAACTATAATATATATCTACTAAC
Organism: Xanthia togata; assembly: GCA_963853775.1. NCBI lineage: Eukaryota > Metazoa > Arthropoda > Insecta > Lepidoptera > Noctuidae > Xanthia > Xanthia togata. The sequence continues at coordinate 24,306,327 of OY970805.1, read as the reverse complement.
CCCCTAAAAGGATCCACGTCGCGATAATACTATAATTAGAATAAACCTTTAAGTTGGTCCCAAGTTATAAGTAACATTTAATGTCACGAAGTTGCTAAATTAGTAACATAATATTTTGGCTGGCATTAGGGACACGCCATCAACTTCCGTGATCGGTACTGATAATAGCGGGATGTTTGTTCTTATGTTCATTGATAATTTTCCTGAAAATCTCATCTTTAGCTCCGGGGAATTAGTTTCTCAACCTGGATTATGAATGCTTAAATGCATACTGTTCAGGTTTATCTTACAATGAACGAAAAAAGATAAGAAACAAGATAAGAAAAAAAAGAAACCTGGACTTCAATGGTATCTGTGCCAAATAAACGATTTTCTTTATTTTCTTTCTTTAATTCACTAATATACACAGGGATAAACCGTGATTATCAATACTTGCTCCTTATTGGCATTAGAAAAGGCATCTGCCATGCAGGAGAGACGGTTGAAGAAAAAAATAAACTACGTGCATTTCGATATCTTTCGCGACACATCACTAGTATACAGGCAGGACTCAGTTTCACAAAATTTGTAAAGTTTTAATGGTGTAACGTCGACGTTGACGTGGAAATGCGTCAAGGTAGGAGTATCCTTGACGCGGCTCGACTTGGTACAAGTTTTGTTTGTTATTCTACTGTTATTGAAGACAATTTATACTTTGTAGTATAAGGCGGAGTTTGAAGCTGCAGCCTGGAAGACGGTGGGGGTCGGTGAAAAGTGGAGGGAGAGGTACATTACTTGGCGTCATGGACGATAGGCTTGTTTGTTCCCAACGAGAAACTAGATTATATGAACCAAACGTGGCCTCCCGGCAGCGGTGGTGTGCGGTGTACATGCGGCCATAGTAAATATATCGCTACTTCGGCGCCGCGCGCCATCTCATTCTTGTAGACGTCCCGTTGACGGTGCCGGTGGACAAACGGCCTTAGGTGTAACATTCGTTAAGTTACCGAACGGTGGTTAGGGATAGGGAGTTTTGATGTGAAATATCTATAGACGCGCCTTGGCAGTGAAATTCATTCGGACGGCGTCATATCCCGTCGTCAGAAAAAAAAAAATCTTTTTTTTCCTTACTTAATTATTGGTTTTCTTTAACTACAAATTCTTTCAATAACCATCAATTTCGATGTTTCCCATCTACGGGGCGTCCCGTGACGGCCGACTTTTTAGGGTTCCGTACCCGAAGGGTGACAAACGGAACCCTATTACTAAGCCTCCGCTGTCCATTTGTCTATCTGTCAGCGAGTGTCATGAACCGTAATAGGTAGACAGTCGAAAATGTCACAGATAATGTATTTCTATTTCCGCTATAACAACAGATAATAAAAATTAAAAATTAATTCCTTACAATACTACTACTACTAAAACACTACTCTACTACAATACTACTCTATACAAATACTGATTTTGAAAAAAAAAAAACAAACCCTGGCTTGTAGGGTGTCACTGTCTAGAACTCATCGAGTAGAAAACATGTTTTTTTTTTTAAATCTCAATTTTTTTTAATGATGTCAGTTTTAGAAAAAATTTGAAACTAAACAAGTTAGAAATTTGGAGCTTCTCATAATATGTAGGTACCATAATTATGCTGTATATAATCAAAAAATACTAAAAACACCGATTCCTAAGGTAGTTTATTTAAATAACCCATATTTAAATTGGCATGCCACCTTAATTGTGATTGCTTGTTTATGTAAATTTTGTACGCCATATATTGGCAAAACATAGTGCACATATTTTAGACAATATACTATCTGTAGCCATACCTGTTTAACAAAATTAATGATTGATTGATTGAAAAATAAACTACCTTATGAATCGGCGTTTTTAGTATTTGTAGAAAATCACCCGATTTTCTGTAACTCCAAAAATAACTTTGTAATTCATAGTATCATTATGAAATACAAACTTATCTTTACGATTTTTTTTATTTAAGATGAGAAAGAATCCCGAATCCTGAATTATTTTCTTCGTTTAGTATTTTCATTTATTTGCTAAATAATGTACGGTGGTATGGAACCCTTCGTGTGTGAGTCCGACTCCCACCTAGCCGGTTTTTTATTCGTATTTTGTGTTTCACGAAATAAATGTGGTGTAAAATTGGTCTTGTCCAAATAAATGTTATTCCTTAATTTTTCAGTGTGATGAACTTCCTCACAACGCGTGCCATATCTAAAGCTGGGTCACGCTACAAATACTACAATCCACATCAATGTACATCCATAGCTACAATCTTAACTCTGATGAGCTTTATAGAAGACTAATCCCACAGGTCCCTGACTCAGATGTTGATCTCTCTAGGATTGGTCGTCATGAGCAAACCATCATGTCTTCATGACTATCAGAATAAAATTTCAATCAATCTACAATCTGAATAACCTTTTCCCAACTATTTCAGGGTCGGTTTGCAGTCTAACTGGATACTAGCTGAAAACCAGTATTTTACATGAAGTATCTACCTATCTGACCTCCACAACCCAGTAACTGGGTAACAGAATACCCCTTGATAATTCAAATTCAAAAGTCATTTATTCAAAATAGGCTGAGAAATCAGCACTTTTCGAACTTCAAAATTACATAAGATAGTCCCCCAAAAACTCCCGCCTTTCACCACACATATAAGACTGGTAGTGAGACCTTTAGGCTTCTGACAACCCGTAACGACTGTTAAACTCAAACTCAAATCATTTATTCCAAATAAACCAATTACAGGTACTTTTGAATTGTCAAGGGGTCGGTCAGTCAGAAAGATGAAGCTAGTTGCCCATTCCAAAGCGTAGTAGGTTCCTATGGAGAAGAACGGGCAAGAAACTCCATGGACACTCTTTTAAATTAGAATATTGTTACAAAACATTGGTTACATCATTCATGTTGAAATTATACATGTGAGAACAATGTAGTAAATCGTGCACGTTAAAAGCGACCATAATAAAAATATAAAAACAAAAATAATTAAAATAAGCCATGGCAGCTAAGAGATGACCAGTCCCCACTGACGGCGCCCGTTCACGAACATGACGCATGGATCAGTATCATTTAGCTCAACCATTTTGTAGGGAACTTAATGATCCAACACACACGCACACGCCACCACCAGCGAGACATTTGAGTGAGCATGACATACTCTCAGCCGCCAGGGTACATTCAAGTCAATGAAAGACGTACTCAGTAAATGGTAGATTTAAAGTAGGTAAACAGTGCTCACACATGTGCAATGCAATTATATAATACTAAGAGATTGAATTTATACAATTTAAATATAGTTTTTCAATCTTCAGCAGCTCCAACAATATTTTCCAATGCTAATCAATTAGTCTATGCGCCCTTGTGGAGCTGGACCAGCGTTGAGCCAAGCATTTTTGTCAGCGATGTAATCCCCCAACTTATAATATGCTTGGCAGCATAGTGTGCGTTTTATGCAAGATTTAAATTTCGTTTCATTCAATTGGAGTATGTGGGGAGGTATTTTATTGTAACATTTTACACAGTACCCCATGAAAGATGAGTCTACTTTAGCCAGTCTGAAACCCGGTTGAACTAATTGGTCCCTATTTCTAGTCCCATAATTGTGTCTATCACCTATTTTACTGAAAATACTTAGATTTTTCCTTACGTACATGATGTTCTCATAGATATATTGACAAGGTACCGTCAAAAATCTACGAATGACAGCCGGGACTAACGGCTTAACGGGCTTTCCGAGGCAATCAGGGGTCTCGGTATGTACCTAATGGATTATCACCCATCCACGAACCGACCGCGACAAGCGCAGCTTAACCTTCGATCGATCCGTGCGGCTGTTAATATTTAATTAAGCCACGAGCCCCATGAATGAGAAATGTTATCAGAGTAACATTTACTGTCTCAAATTCTATATACAATTCTGTATAACATTGATTTACTATGAAGAGTAAACCTAATTAAACGTCTAATTACAATTTGCTCAGCACGAGCAAATATTCATGGAGTCCATTACGGAACAGTGGGTATTAATAATTAATTAAGGTATCGCTCTACACGCCCAGGGCTGCAGGCTGTGCTAATATATGTGGTCACTCAACACAGATTACTTGTGTACATTATGTACAACACTGGTTTGATATTGAATTTATTTTGTACAATTTATAGATTATCAGTTTTTTTAATTTAGTATTTTTGCTTTTAAGTTGACAGTGGTGCCGATTCTATAAAAATCACCAAAATTTAGTTTACTCCTGTCAAACGATGATTTCCTAAAGTGGCACAACTTAACTATATTTTAGTTTGACAGCACTAAGATGGTACTGAGATTTAAATTTAGTGAATATGACAATTTTGCTATTCTGAATTTGACGTTTTTCACCTAAAATTTACTTGTCTAACTAAATTTGCCCATTTTTAATCGCGATTAAAAAGCGATCTCCAAAATGGTGTGTCCTATCGCAAAAATAATGAAAATTTCGACCCCCTTTATAAAACTCTTATACCCCTAATACTCGTAATATATTAATACGTAGGTAATATATTTTTTTTAAATTTTCTATACAAAAAGTGAAAAATTCCATATGAAACACGTCAAGGTTGCACCCTAGGCGCCTCTGGCTCTAAAAAAATTCACGGGGTAGGGCAAACAAGTATACAGTGGTGCCGATTCTCTTGTACACCGGACTAATCTAACTAAACTATCACTAAAATTCCTTACTTTTGGCTATGAGAATCTTAACGCTATTCTGTAGTAAAAAGTCTCTAAATTTAAAAAATATTTTGTCATATTTAAATCGAATTTGACAATTGCGACTCCACGTGGTACATACTTGTTTGCCCTACCCCGTGAATTTTTTTAGAGCCGGAGGCGCGCATTGGGGGCATCCTCGACGTGTTTTATATGGAATTTTTCACTTTTTGTATGGAAAAAAAAAAAAAATATTACCTAAGTGTAGAGTATTAGGGGTATAAGGGTTTCCTAAAGGGGGTCGAAATTTTCATTATTTTTGCGATAGGACACACCATTTTCGAGATATAAGCAAAAGAAAAGAAAAAAATCCAGTACAGTACTGTTTTTGCACCCGAATTCGAGATGAAATCGTGTGAATTTTAGTTCATGACAACTTATAATATTCCACACCATTTTCAGTGGCGATTAAAAATGGTCAGAATTAGTTAGAAAATTATATTTTAGGTGAAAAACGTCAAATTCAGAATAGCAAAATTGTCGTTTTTCACTAAATTAAAATCTCAGTACAAACTTAGTGCTGTCAAACTAAAATATAGTTAAGTTGTGCCACTTTAGTCTATTTCAGAATGGGAAATCATCGTTTGACAGGAATAAACCAAATTTTGGTGATTTTTAGTCTTAGTTTAGACGCATTTGTGACAAGAGAATCGGCACCATTACCACGTGGAGTCATAATTGTCAAATTCGATTTTAGTTGTGTCAAAATAATTTTTAAATTTAGAGACCCCTTAATGCAGAATAGTTTTACGATTCTCATAGCCAAAAGTAAGGAATTTTTGTGATAGTTTAGTTAGTTTAGTTCGGTGTACAAGAGAATCGGCACCAGCCTATTGGTGTGACCGTCGGACTGCCAAGTCATGGGTCTCGAGTTCGAACTCAAGGCACGCACCACTGACTTTTCGGATTCATGTGCGTATTGTATTATTATCACTTGCTTCCAAAACGAAAAGAAGAAGAAGGTCTTTTTGTGAAAAGTTATTTCTGAAAAGTGTACTTTTTCTGCCGCCAAGTAGTATTTCCGTGTTTGGGTATCTATTTATTGTAATTTCACTTCAACGACTTAGGTACTCACTAAAACATACACAAACAAAAATTACATACAGTTTTAGCTATTGTGAATTCGTCACTCACAGAAGTGCACAGCACTAGCAGAGAACTTAATGATTTAAGGATATGAAAGTGCCAAAAACGTGAAATATTTCAACAGTGTCTGATAGATCTGATGATACTGTAATTAATCTACTTCTGCGTTGACAAAACAAATTTGAGTAAAAATATATAGGTATTCGTTTTTTGGAAAAGATGTGAAGTGGACATAAGGAAATCGGTTAAGCTACGGTTTCTTAGAAGAGCGGTGTTTGTCACATTACGAGTAGGTATAACGGTCGTCATAAAAATCTGTAATTTTAACCAATATTTGACATTAAGGTTTAAAAAACGGTATTGTGTGATCATTTTCCGTTTTCCTAGGAAACTAAGGCTTACCCACAACAGATTTTTCATTCCAAATTTGGTAGGGATTTCCACCATTTGGATTTAAAATTCAAATGACATCATCCTCATCCCTTAATCACCTCACGGCACTCACAGCAAGGAAACTCTTTGCTCCAGCCCCTCACTTTAGAACTCACGTAAAACCAATTCCTAACTCCAAAATAAAGCCGTTTACAAACTAAGAATGATATTAGAATCGCGTCGCAATCTCTGTAAAACATTCAGAGTGTCGTTTGTAAGTTTAATTACAGATCCGTGGGACGGACGAACGGATCCACACGTGAGCGGCCTGTGATATTAGTTCGCCAATTTTCATATTAGCTTAAATAATATGTTAGGTTAATTGATGACGTAAACAGGAAGAGAAAGCGATTTAATGACTGTATTTCATTATACTAGACAGTAAACTAGGGGCGCCCCTGCTTCGCATGGTTTTGACGACTTGACAAATCGTCGATATTTCTTTATCATAATGTATGTTTAATATCTTTTATATACTAAAATCTTCCGGAATAATTTCTCTATATGATTGTGAAAACTGCTGCAAAAACCGTTGCGTAGTTTGGAAGAACAACGCGGTCACACAGACAGACACGTAAAGCGACTTTATTTTATAATATTTATTACAGATGGAGAAGTTGCAATTCTGGACGGTGCACTGACATTTTGCCAATAATTACAATATTGCGATTAAGAAAGACAAAAAAACTCGAAGAACATGGTAATGTGAATCTATTTTCTCATTAACATAACTTTGATGGAGTTTTCGATGACTTTTTTAATTCAAGTGATGAATAAATAAATGTTCTATATGTAATTAATACTTCCCAGTTCATTACTTCTATATTATCTGATCTTTGCGTTTTCAGCATAAAAAGCAGTAATTATTTTTTAGTTACCTAAGCTTAGGCTATTTAGCCGAATAGAATCTGCCAAGCTGTGTTGGAGAAAACCACTTTAAACACACACCTCATTAACCCTACTACTTTTTTCACAATGAACTTCAACAAATTCTTCATCAAAACTCTATCCCTAACCCCAATTTCGCACTCGCCAAAACCCCTCACTTACACCATTCAAAAACCCGTAGCGATCCAAACTTCTGTGGGAGCAAGTTGGCGGCGCGTGTGCTCTTTAGCGCATGTTATGATGCCGCTGCCACCTGTATTGTAATTAGTTTAACTATGGTAGCTACGTGTACAACTTACCGCACTCGATATTGAGGGACTGCTTTGAATATGCGGATGGGTATCTTTAAGTTGGGGGTGGAATTGGATTTACAGATAACTTATTGATGAACTGGCATTTGATAAACTATGAAATCCTTAACTAAGATAGCGACATCATGTATCAGAAGGAACAAGGCTTACTGTGTCCCGGTAAATTATGAGGATGTAGAGGCTAGGGAAGGTTAATCGGTTAACTCCACCCCGGTGAGAGCTGTAGGTTATTTCCTATTCCTCCAATGTTCTTTTCAGCTTATTTTTGCTGCAAAGCCATAACAGTTGAATAATTTCATCGAGACTTTACTAAACGGTCGCCGTACAGGATCGGCTTACAAAGGATGGAAATAGAGAGGTGAATTTGCTCCAGAGATAGCTCCACCCTGAGCGGTTAAAGTTTGTACGTGAACGAATTTGCAAGTAACAACTAGTCAATCTGCCTAGTCTTTTCCCAATTATGTTGCGGGCTGCTTACAGTCTAACTGGATGCAGCTGAATACCAGTATTTGATATGGAGTGACTTTAACTGGGTAATGCGATACCCCTTGGTAAGACTGGTTGTCAGACTTTCGGGCCTCGACGACCCGTAACGACTGTCAGAGATCCACAATTGACAGCCGGGACCAACGGCTTAACGTGCTTTCCGAGGCACGGAGGAGTCTCGGTATGAAAACATGGTCACCTATCCACGGACCAACCCCGGCAAGCGTAGCTTAACCTGATGGATCGACCCGTGCGGCTGTTATTACTTAGCCAGGAGCCCTCTAGACTAGCTCTAGCTCTCTCTCTCTCTCTCTCTCTCTGCAAGTATCAGCTATTCATCGGTATTATTTAATAAATAATATTTAGTGAATTGCAGATTCAGGTACATATTTGATGCATACAGTCAGAATCATTTACCATTGACATTTGTTTTATTTGTTTAGTCTGTTCACAGTTCTGTAGTACAAGCCTTCCGCCCGATTGACAGCCAACATGATTTACAAGCTGCTATTAATAACGTACGTAATGTTCCAGGTATTTCCAATTACATTCAACACGCTTGTTTGTACATACATTCAGTAGGTATAATATAATGTACACATTACATAAGAATCAGTCTTTGAAGTGATATCTCTGTCTCACAGACGTATCAAGTAACTGTGATGACCGTATGTTGGGCTAGTAGTAATTTAAATATGTAGCTATATTATATCTTTGTGTAAATATTTCTATATTTGCACGGTGCATGCTGTCTATCGGAGAGGATTATACGGCGAGCTGAATAAGTTGCGCAAATGATGCATTTTCAATTCAATTATAGTGAGCATGAGTAGGTGTGGTGATCAATGTTTGTACTATCGAAGAACTTCATATCTAAGCAGTTTGAAAACAAAATCCCGTGAACACGATGACCATATCTGTTACTGCCCCATTTCAATAGCGGCTGAACGCTGCAAGCAGATAATATAGTCTTTACGGTGTATATATCGCAGTCATCTGGTTGAATCTGCTATTTGATTGAATGACTAGCGCGTTCATTAAATGCCGGCATCCAATTAAATAGCTGAAAGACAACTAGCCAAGTCATTGAGCACAACGTTTAACCAGATGGCTGAATGTCGTGTAGTCCTTTGGTTAAACTGGGTGAAATAGGTTAGGTTAGGTTAGAACTATCTACCGCGCGCGAGCCGAGCGAGCGTAGCGAACGGTGCCGCGGCAGCGGCCGGCGAGTGCTATTTCCAAGTTGCTCGCAGAATTGGTTTCAGCATTTGCATCACTTGGCTAAGTCTTGGTCAGTCATCTTCAAAGGGCTGACTTTCAATACGCCAAGTTGTTAATCGTTGAATGATACTAATTCAATTAACTACCGGCCTAGGCATCCAATTGGATGCCGGCTTTTAATGAACTAATGAAATGAACTCAAATCGCTGGCTAATTTAACCAGATGACTGCGACATATAGATATGAACTTCTAAGATGGTACTTTCTCTGTATGAGCGGAAAATTTTGTACCAACAGAGTAGACAGACAAATTATTATTTATGGTAAACCCTGTAATGGGCTGATAAAAATAATAAATAAATTATTTAAATGCCCTAGGCTTTTACCGTAGGCTAATTTATTTATTTATTTATTTCCTTTGGAAGACTTACAGCTACACAAACCAGAATAAGACATTGAAAATGTGACTGACAGGCAATTACAAGTCCTCACATACCTACAGGTAACAGAATAATAATTTAAGAAATCTGTGAACAGTACAGTACTGCTGACAAAAACAATAAGTCGCCAAAGCCAAAATTATACAGTAGTAATAATTATTATGCACATAGATGAATACAATAAAGGTGGTTAAAAAGCTACTCAGGTCAACATAACTTGGGCATCACATGAAAAAGATAAGACTCAAGCACTTTCTGGCCGCGGACACGCTTGTTGTAAAAGGATCGAAGTCATGCTGTACACACAACTTATTAAAGCTTCTGCTTGCACGCACAAGGAATGAGTTCCGTCTATAGTTGGTCGAAATAAATGGCACACGGAGTGGCGGATTGGACCGCTTTGACCTTCCGAGGACGTTGAAGTAAAATTTGGATAGAATTTCGGAACTGTTGATATTATTAAATGTCTTTAGTAACAAAACACAGTCGGAGATCTCCCGACGATTTATTAGGGGCAGTAAATGATACTTCTTCCAGAGGTTTAGGTAATTTCCAGAATGATACGGTATTCTTTGGTGATAGCATAGGTACTTTATAAATCTTTTTTGAATGTTCTCTATGCGATCAATGTATTTGTGGTAACACGGATTCCATATTTCAGACGCGTACTCCAAGTGGCTTCTGACAAAAGTACAGTATAGGATTTTCAGGGTTTTGGCTTGTGTGAAGCACTTGGATAACCGCATTATGAAACCCAGTGATTTCGATGCCTTCTTAACAATTGCATCTACATGTGATTCAAACGTCACTTTGGAATCATGATGGACTCCCAGATCACGGATGGAATTAGATCTGGGAAGTACTTGATCACCTAAAGTGTAAGATGTGGTTATGATGGAATGTTTTCGAGAGTATGTTATAACCGTGCATTTAATAGGATTCAGATCCAGTTTATATCGTCGACAATACTCCTCCAAACGGCGTAGATCGTCTTGAAGTACTGTCACGTCCCTCTGAGATGATATTGTGGTATAAATTTTCATATCATCAGCAAAACACAACAGTTTGGATGAGGTCATACAAGAGTCGATATCGTTGATGTAGATTATGAAAAGTAATGGACCGAGCAATGAACCTTGGGGAACTCCGCTAGGGACAGGTACCAAACTAGATATGTAATATATTTAATACCACGGCTTGGGACCTGTTATTTAGATAAGAGGAAAACCATCTGAGTAGGGCCCCGCGTATTCCCAGGCCATATAGCTTTGATAGCAAGATGCAATGGTCAATCGGACTAATGACGGAAGGGTAGCAAAGTCAACAGTAAATTCTAAAAGTCAGCTAATACGAAGCGCTATAATGACGCCAATCTGTCAACTTTTACAAGCATTGTTTTTAATAATCATCAAAGCAATGTCTAAAGTTCTATAATCACATGAAGAGAATTATTAATTACGCTTGGTAGATACCTAGGCTTAGTTGGTTTAACGAAACCCCTTACATGCTTCTTTTCAATTCTTTCCCAAAACTAATTCAGTGATAAATAACGAAACTTTTACAGAAAGGTACCCGTCTCATATATAAAAAATAAATAAAAGAAGCAACAAAACGTAGTCGCTATGTGCGGCACTTGTGCAAAGTTGGGCTGACAAGGGTTTGTCTTAGCGTCGTCAGACGTAGCCTGCGGCCGGTCGCTAACGACTGCACTCCTGGCGGTCCTCGCCAACTTAATGCGCGCCCTGTCCTCGGATTAATTATTTGTGCAGTTTTTACACTATCATGTATATAAAGGTAAATAACAAAATGTTTTGCGATCATCCCCACTGAAGGTAAAAGCTTTTTTTTACGACATCGGTTGACTATTCTTGCTCATTGCGTGTCAACCGTTTTAGACTATTAGGTGTTGGTAAAGGTTTTGTTTTCTTCGACGGAATTAAGCCTCGTGCTGACTGGCGCGACGCGACTGTAACAAAACAATTTCTAAGAAAACTTCATCAAACTCAAACTCAAACCTCAAAGCATTTATTTCAATTAAACCATTTACAGGCACTTTTGAATTGTCAAGGTTGTCTTTTGAATTGAAGAAGAATAACCGATTTTGCCGTCGCATTGCGACAGTCTGCACGAGGCTTTACCTGTATCTTAGTGTAGAGTAAATAGAATCCAGTCCTAAAAACGACAAGGTGGTGAGCGAACATGCCAATTAAAGCTCGCTTCTTACACACGAAAGATTTATACCTTTCAGTGAGAAAATAACAGGGCGCTAGAAACTTGTTGCTTTAATTAACTTATAATTGTGATAGTATGATTAAGAAGCAGAAAGTTCTATTACTTTGCATAAAAGCCCACGATTTTAAAGCATCTTTCTTGATTCCTTCAAGATGCCAATTACTTGTTACGTCTCACCCACAAAATAAACACACGATTACTCTCTAAGGCATCCTACTCGCCTGGTACCTGGTACAGACAAATGTGTCAAGATAACATTTTACGGCAGTTCACCGCGGTAAGCCGAGAGGCAGCTTTTAAGGAGACGCTGCGTGGAATAACAATGTTTATTGTACCACCATCGGGAATATTTACTGTCTGTTTGATGTTCTGGTGTTTACGTAGGTAGCGGATTGATACCTACTTCACTTGATTTTGTAGGGTAAATGGTAGATAAAATAGCGTTTAGGTATTATGTTATACATGGTGTTTGGCAGAAGGTTGAACAAACGAAAATGGTGGATAGGTGGGGTCATCTGCTACTTACTCAGCCCTAATTTATTTGGCCCTGGCCGTATAGATATTTAAATAAAAAAAAAATGCTTTCTTCTAGTTTCACCACTTTCTTAACTTTAAAGTGTAATTTTTATTAAAAATAGGAAAAACAGGAAATATTTTGTTTTATTTTGTAATCTTTAATGTTGCCAGATTCTTATAAAACTATTGCTTTGTTCAGATGTTAGCTAGAAAAAAAGTTATGAGTCCTCAAACTTACAGAAAGATGTAAAAATATTTAAATCTTAGTTTCAACTTGCATTTAAAAAGAAAAAGTAAATAAATTAGGGCTGAGTAAGTAGCAGATGACCCCACCTATCCACCATTTTCGTATGTTCAACGTTCTGCCAAACACCCTGTATATAGGTAATAGAAAAAGTTGAAAGATTAAGTTGATAAGCGTGACACAACTCCTCATCTAGATATTAGTATTAGTCAGGATTTCTTCCCGGTTGATGGCAATAATCTCACCCCCTATTACTTGGTGAAATGTGATGATGTACTTTAGGTATACCTCTGCCTAACTCTTTGGGGAAAACAGGCGTTGTTATTTGTGTTAAAACTGAAGAATTATGTCATCAAAGCTCATAAAAGTTTGCTGATTGAAATGAGACCATCACTCCAGTTTCTCCCCCACTTTATTCCAAAACCGGTCAGCGGGGGGACAGATACAATATACAAATCTGAATAAAATCCAAAGAATAGTGTCCATACAATACATTATTATATCTTCAAGTACTAGCGCACAGTTCACACCGCTTTGTGAGGCACCCTTAAGTTCTGCTCACCCCACAACAAACCGGTTGTGTGTCACGCTTATAGTACGTTTTGCGTCGAGTAGCATGCCTAATGAGTAGGGTTGTCGCGGTACAGGGACACTGCTGGAAATGTCCTTTGATGTCTATGTGGCTGTTTGTGTGTTGTTGTCTCAGTAACTTGTGACAGTTAAAATGGTCTTTAGACTTGATTTTGAGGGATTATTCTTATCAGGAGTTAGTTCTTATACTAGAACGGACTACCAATATTTTACTTACTGAAGTCTCTATATGATCTAAATGACATTGAAAAGGGTGCATATATTGAAAGACGAAGAGAAGACAATTTACAACGACTAGGTGTAATTATGACCAAAAAAATCTGTTTCATTTGGTGGTTAATAATCAACTAATAAATTAATTGGACCTACAGGAGAACATTGATAGACAAATTAACATAATTTCTCTCTTCATTTGCTACATTATGTTCATGAAACTTATAAACTCGAACTTATTTTAAAGCCAAGGCTACCAAAACCAAAAATCAAAACACGAAAGTCCCCGCGGCAACCCTATTGATAATAAGTGTGTGGCCCCTAAACGTGACAGAATGATAAGCGTGTCCAATGCGTGAGTTGATTGAAACGAGCCGCTTGTGTGTTTCTAAAGGGCGAGTCGATGAATAGGCGAATTATCATAACTCGTACTCTGCAGTTTAATACATAGATTGTTGTGAGAGAAATACGCTATGAAGCTGTTCTTTGTAATCTTGATTTTGTTGAACCCTTTGATTTGTGTTGCAATGTTACGTGTGCTTCTAATGTTAGGAGTACTTTTGAAACTGGTAGACAATAGTTATTACTTGGATCGAATATAGTAGCACTACAATAGTAGAAAAGTAGAACGACTCTTAGGTCTAGTGGTGGTAAGCGCGACACTGAACGTGGTCCCGGGTTCGATTCCCAGTCCGGGCAAAGTGTTGGTTTATTTATTTATCAATAAATAAAAAATACTTACTTAAATACTTCAAGCACAGAATTGTACAGAGGCGGACTTAATGCCATAGGCATTTTCTACCAATCAAACTTTGGGTGATGCAGAGACAAACAGTGGTAGGTGCAATTACAAGAAATTGAGGAATATTTAATTTTTGTTTATTTTTCAGGAATTTCTTAATAGCAGCGTGAAGTCTGGATTTGAGCTTGGTTAATAGCAATAGGGTCTACCCCAATAAGATATAATGAAGATAAGTGGGTGTCATGTCAGGGAAATTAATTGTTAACCAAATCGACTACCAACTTAAATTGTACGGATATTCAAATCATAACTTTCATTCTTTGACAGTAGTATGAAATGGTCATAACACAGCAAATCGACGTAGGGTGTCAATTTGCTTAACAATTATTTTCCTTGACTATGCCTACTTATATAATATAATACCTGTGCAAATCGTAAATCAATATTAAAAATATTATAAACAGGTATTATAACTTGTACGTTTGTATGTAGGGGTAATCTTTGGAACTACTGATCCCTTTCCGAAAATTATTTCTCTAATGGGAAGCTATAGTATGGCCGAGTGTTTTATTTACACAATATTTTATGATAAAACAAGAGTGGCAGGCTGAAGCTAGTGCTTAATGAAGGTGGAGCTGTTTTCCTCACGAAAGAAGGAAGAAAATCTAGGAGCTTAACTCAGCAACTGCGTTTTCAACCACTGATCACATAGCAGAGCCATTAACATTAACTAAAGGAAATGGTTAGTAATTATCAGAGATCGGTTATTCGGATGCATATTTACCTAAAGTTATTTTTTGGCTAAGAAATTATGGAAGTGGCTTCTTAATATATTTTTTCTTATTATAAATCCCGGAATTTAATATAATCCGGGAATGCACAACTAATCCCATACGTGGTATGGAAATAAGTCATCAGCCCTCATAAGGTTACTTTTGCGGTGTTATCATAAAAATTGATATACCTATTACCTACTGAAAACATTTTTTAACGAAACTCAATGCACCTTGTTGTTTGTCGCTATGTGCTATTTCAATTTGGCAACCTACTTTACAACATTAGGTAGCTAGATTTCTGTAGTCAAAAAGTAGGTACTAAATTTATCAATTCCGGAATAGCGAAATATTTGCGGTCGATACAAAAGTGCATTCCATATTAGCCAACACCTGAACGTAAGTAAATATACATTCGGTTCTATAATCAAAACTCTAAATTTTTAGAACTCGCGATTTTTTCGATACAAAAGTGCTTTCCCTACTAGCCAACACGTCAACTTTAGGTAAATATGCATCCGAATATCCGATCTCTAGTAATGATGCCAGTAAAACGAAGTAATTAATACTACAATTATAACGACTTCCTGCATTACTGTTAATGGTATCTAATTATTGCTTTAAGTGATGCTACTTCATGTTTTGAGATCCTTTAAAGGGTTATGGAAAAGGAAAATCATCTTTTAAATTAGTACTTGGATATTCTGCACAAATAAAACGCACGTTACAAAAAAATACATAAAATACACACTCTAAGATAAAGTACCTAGCCAAAAGCAAATTAAAGTTTAAAATAAAAGAGAGAGTAAAGTAGTTTTAAGTTTAAGTTTGTGTATGTGAGTTTAAATGTTTGTAAACAAATCCACAATACAGGAGAAATTACTATAGGGGCAATTAAAAAAAAACAATTTTACCCAAAAAAAAACTTTTTTTTTCATTTTACCATGGCTGAACATTGAAACCCTTCACGTCATGGAGTTTTTTAGGTAATTTAATTTGACCCCGTATTTATACTTAGGTACCAAAATAAATAAAAATGCTCCTTTAATAATTAATTAGGTATAAGTTACAAAATCTTCATCATTGTATATTTTGTAGTGTTTAATTTTTTTTTGTTATGCATTTTTGTGGTGTACATTAAAGTATATCTAAATCATAATTTATGTTTTTGTTGTAGTTTGGAACAGAATCATTATCACTCAACACTTATAAGATTATTGATCGATTTTACGCGATGGTTAACTGTGTCACTGTTATGGACGAAAAGGAGTACACTACAGCCCTCTTGAAATTATATTAAAAGACAAGATAAGCAAGCACACTTTTTACTGATTTAAAAAGGTAATCTTATTTGTTCAGGAGCACGTTAAGTTGTCTTTGTGATTTGATAGATGGCGCTGCCTGTCGATCGATTGAGTCCTGCTGAAACAAGAAACTTCTTTTTGTGTCCCTAAACGCATTTCAAAGTTTCCAAAACCATAAAACCTACATAAATAATAAAACGAATATAGTTTTTGAACATAATTAACCGATTTTATCGATAAAATTATCTTTGTTTATATTTATAGTTCTCAAAGTATGCAATAGATGGCAGTAGGGGACTCAAGATTGAATAAAGCTCTTATAGACGACTCTTTATAATTTTGTTTCTATAATATAGTTTTAAGAAACCCTGTTTCTCGAATTAAAATATGTACTTATTCATGTTTTAAGTAAGTATTGAATGATGATAATTATGAGTAGGTAGTAGGTAGTAGAAAATACAAGGTACAAAAAACATAAAATAGTGTTTTTTGTACATTGTATTTTCTTTAATATTCATGTACTTAGTTTACATTTCTGCTTTTGTGTCGTGCTAATGATTTATTTATTATAATATAAAAATACATAGGTAGTAAAATAAAATCTGTTTCAGATTGTAAAACTCCTGTAAAATCTAACGTTTGCTTTTGTGACTTGACCCATTAATTAAATATTAGTTCATGACTGAAATAATACCTATCATCATCTGCCCAGCCTTTCCCAACTATGTTGGGGTCGGCTTCTAGTCTAACCGGATGCAGCTGAATACTAGTAGCTTACATGGAACGACTGCCTATCTGCTCTCCACAACCCAGTTAGGTACTGGATAGCAAGAAACCCCTTGGTAAGACTGGTTGTCAAATTTTAGGGCTTCTGACTACCCACTAACGACTGTCAATGGTCTAGTAAAATAATAATCAACCATTAACGTAGCAGCCTACACTTATCATCCTTATTGTTAAAATAGGCTTTCAAGATCCAATATTCGTTTATATCGAGCAGACAACACAACAGAACACTCTCAGTGAGTGTTTACAAAAAAATCTAAGAAATTAATACGATGAGGAGAAAAATGAAGCAAACAGAATGCGAAGAGGCTCTCCGATGGTACTTGAGAATAAGTGGTAATCTCGATGAAATAATTTCCGGAACGAATCTTTAGTGTGGCCATAGAAACGGCGGGGTTTTAAGCCGAGAATCAGCGACGAATTTGTGAGCCACGAACCACGATGCTCTAAGTACTTACCTACTTACCATTTTCGTGGAAGATTCTACAAGAGTTAAAAGGGATATCAATAATGTGTATCTACATGAAATAATTTAAAGGATGTAGAACTAAGTAAACGAAATACTATTTTTTTTTTATGAATTTGTTGCTCGGAGAGTTTGAATGATAAATCTCATAGCAATTATTTTTTTCTTAACCTGCTCTGTCCCACTCCTGCATGCGGCAAAGACTTCCCTCCAAACCATCCATATCGTTCGCGAGCCCGCGCGTCTCCCTTCCACGGACTGAAACCTATCCAGTTAGTCCCGCCATCTCCTACGTGGCTTGCCGCGACCCCGCCTCACAGTCTGAGGGCACTAGTTCTGAGCTATTTCTGCCCACAGTTTGTCCAGCATGCGGCAGACATGTCATGCCCAGTCCCAATTGAGTTGGGCAACCTTTTGAGTCACGTCAGCTATATTAGTTTTGGAGCGCAGGATTGTGTTTCGAACCCGATCCGTTAATTTAGCGTCTAGTATATTGCGCTCCATAGCACGTTGGCAAACCTTGAGTTTGAACTTCTGGAATTCTGGATGTTAGTCAAACACACACTGTGCACCATAGGTTAATAGTATTTCTTCTTTTAGTTTAAATTAGTAATTCTTTAAGCTAGGCACCTTATGAAAAATCGAAGGCAATCAATAGGTAGATATACTTCGGCTGAACACATCTAAAGCATTTATTAACAATTTCTCCAAATTTTTTTTTTTTAATTGTTGGTTTCATGGCCCTATTTTTTTTCTCCCTCGTCCTGTTTGCACTAATTGCCTTTAATATTTTTGTTTGTATTGATTGATTTATTAAATGTTAGCTCCTAAGTACGTTCTGTTTTTCATTAAAACCATTATAATGATCACATTATTTGGAATTATAAAAAAAAAACCTTTCTTGTTTTACATAAAATAACGTCTGTAATCCCAAAGATTTATGCAGAGGTGTAACTGTCGTACACCCACATTTTGGACGCGCCTATTGCCATCAACTGGGTATAAATCCAGACTCCGAGCATCCACAGAAAAAAAAAATGGAAAACCCCAATAACACTTTGACCGACCCGGGAATCAAACCCAGGAACAACCTAATAATAATATTAGCTTAGGTACAAATCAATAATATGCAAAGTCCTTTTCATGTTCAAAGTTTTAGCACCCATTTCTTTAGCCAATCCATATTCAAATAAACCCAATTTGTTTTGTAACCTACTTGACTAACTATCTGCTAAGAATATTAACTTAACTAATTAAAGGAGTACGATAAAGATCGCTGTTAACCCGTGATGCATCACTAACGCC
This sequence comes from Xanthia togata, assembly GCA_963853775.1. Taxonomy (NCBI): domain Eukaryota; kingdom Metazoa; phylum Arthropoda; class Insecta; order Lepidoptera; family Noctuidae; genus Xanthia; species Xanthia togata. Next base: position 24,287,544 of record OY970805.1, on the reverse strand, counting down.
GCTTAACCCTCAAGTTAAATGTGCTGAGGGTTCAATAGGGTCAGGATCGAACTTATAACCTTCCGATCAAGTTCGTAAGTTAAGCTGTTTGAACTATCGCCGCTTCGATGAGAGTCATTTATCATTTTAACATCGGTTTAGAGCTAGAAAAAGAGTTTGATTATTAAATTATAATGATTGTTTCATATTTCTAACATGACTGAAGTTACATAACATAACAAGGATTAGGCAAAGGTATTACCTTTCGTATACTTACCAACATTGCGCCAAATAGAGGGCGAGCCTATTGTCATCAACCGGGCACAAATCCAGACTCCGAAATCCGGGCTGAGAAATTCCAGATGGAAAATCCCAATAACACTTTGCCCGACAAGGGAGGGAATTGAACCCAGGACCTCATGCTCAGCAGTAACGCGTGCGACCACTAGACCAACGAGGCAGAATTAATTTATAATAATTTATAAACAGGCTGTTTTATATGACTAACATCACAGAATTATTAAGGCTTTAAAAATACTGTGTTTTCTAAATGAGCTCTTTCTCTAGAGCAGCTCCGAAAAAGGTCTACAAAGTTAAAATTAACTACGTATTTAATCCTGTGTCTATGTGATTACGACGTGAAACATAAATCTTTTTCAGTCGGCAACGAAAGTCAATACTTTCTTATTCTTTATTTTTATAATTTATTGATCAAACTAATTGATCTGGTGACATGTTTGTTTTATACCCCACAGTGGGCTTAATTAAACTTAAGTTATTTAGTTCTTTTAATAAATTTATTAGTGTCTAGTGACTTATATTACTGCCCATACGACGAGCATCTTGTTCCAAACGTTAAAGACCTAATAAAAACCGAAGTGTCATACAGACACTAACAAAGTTTTAAAACCATTAGTAAGACAGGCAGACGCGCCTAATAACTAACTAGAAACAAGCAATAAAAAATATAATCTAAAGTAACATATTAAACCCGACATCTGCTGGTCCTAGGTTCGATTCCCGGCGGCAAATTACATAGGCCTAGCAACTAGCCAGCTGCTTGAAAAGGATAATTGTTATAATTTATTGCAGCACTTTCTCTGCGTTTTAATATAATAATGTTAAAAATGTGAAACACATTTTTTTCGTTTTGAAACAGCATTTTATTAAGCTGGCTTGTTTTAGCTTATAAATTATAATGATAGAAGTTACACAGGTATTTACTTAATATAAATATTGAAAGTACTTAATTTATTACAAACTTTTTAAGTGAGTTTTAGGATTAACAAACATTCGAAGAAAACTTCATTTTCATTGAGCTAGGTTTCAATAACAAAAACATATCTAAACATAGCTTATTAAGCTCACACTGAGTGCCACCAAGCTTAAACCTTTAATTTCAATTCCATCATTAATCGATGATGATGGCAAAATAAGTGAATATGACGATGACGTCACGCTGAAGTAGTTGCACGAAGGCTGCGTTGACGTTCATACTCGGGGTCACCAATTTAGGGGTATGAGGAACAGGGTGTAAAGTTCCCTCATCCACCATAGAAAAGGCAGGATCCTCCGACCAGACGGGTGTTGTGTCTGGCGGGCCGACTACCCGACTGTTGATGTCGGATAGTCTTATTTAAGTCGTTCGCGCGGTAAACTCTAATTGCGCGATGCAGGACTTGTGTGACGTCATGTCTTTGATGCGTAGTTCGTATGTGGCGGTGTAACCGCTACAATCCCAAAGCTTAATTAAACTGGAATATTTTTTTTTTTTCAGTAGCGTTGGCTCAGTTGACCCGACCGCGAGTAACGAGTCGTAGTTCGGACGTTCAAACCCAGGCAGGCACTTAACGTACTCACTGGGCCCGCGTGAGGGATTACACCTTACTCTCTCTCTCACAGAGAAGAGTATACACACATACATACTGACAGCTGACTCTTTGACAGTTCAAAAGTGCCTGTAAATGGTTTAATTGAAATAAATGCTTTTAGTTCGAGTTTGGCTGACTAAGTTAATGCTATATTTTTGTTTCAACTCTCAATTATATAGCGTGGCACTAAAAGCTTTAAAACGTACCAACATACAACAGAATTGTGTGGTAAACTGCGGCTAACTGACACCTTAATAGTAGTGAGTGGATGATTGACACGCGGCGTGGGCGCAGGGCACATCGCGTGACGGATGCCTACAATGGCAGTAGTGTCACTACTTCCACGATTACAGAATTAATTGCTTTGTAGGTACGTGTGAAATGGATTAAGGAGAAGTTAAATTTTTATTTTTAAATTGTTTTTTATTATCGAATAGGCTCACCCCCTATTACATGGGACTTAAACATAACTGGCGAAATGTGGGCATACCTCACCCTCTGCCTAACCCTTCGGGGAATAGGTACAGGCGTGATTCTATGGTTATGGATTCTTTATTTATTCATGTACACTCAAAACACCTAAAGAGAAAAATACGTAGAGATCTATCTCGACGTGTGACATCTACCTACCCGCACTGGGCCCAGCAGTGGGAACATAAAGCAGCTTATGACAAATTGAATAGGCTTTTATAGTGTACCTTTCGGCCATTCGTGTAATACATATATCTTTGTTATTTTGTTCCTAGAGAGTTCCAGTCTTTACTTTTATTTTTCCATTTGTTATAATAATACTTAAATTCTAACATAATTAATTTCACTCTGCTCCGTGAGAAAGCAAAATCTACTCTTGTTTGCTTTACTACTTAACAGCCATTTTCTGAAACTCTGATAACAAACCTAGTCATCAGAAGACCTTCATGGTATCTACATCCTTATCCCAAAACAATTAATCCACCAATCAAAAACTAGGTCATTTAACCGGCTTACCACACAAATATGCGGTATAGTAGTTTGGCACAAGCCGGTCTCACAGCTGATATGAGCCACCACCTGCTCCAGGTGCGCGCGCGTCGATTGACAAGTGCAATTTGTATGTGTGTGAGTAGAGATGAGGAGGCGCGGCGTAGTCGGCTACGGTGGCCATTTCTTTTTATTGTTTATAAGTCTGTAATTAAATTATATTGGTGCTGTCTTAGATGCAATCGGGTTTGTTTATTAGAGTTTTGTGTTACGGAATTATTATGTTATAGGTATATGGCGTGTATTTTTTTCGTAATTAGATTTTAATTTACTGGTTCTGATTATTTTTTACGGTTTAAAATCGTTTTAAATATTTATTTACTTAATATGTAACATTTCCTATGTTATTAGATAACTAGTTGAGGGTAAAGTTCTAAGTAGGTAAGTATTTAGTTTATAAGCATTTAATGCACTCATTTTAACAATGAATACCTGAAATCAACAGTCATATTACGAGCGACGTGACGTAAAAGGCTGATTCATTGTCTTGTTATTTTTACATCCCATGACTAACACGATTATTTTGTCGTAAATCACTCAAAAGCTAAGCGTAATAAATGCATTCACTTGAGGTTAAAGTTCCATCTTTAAACCCTTAGTTTAGAAATTCTTAATAGTTGCTTTCAATCGGCGTTTTTACCTTTGAAAATAGCATTCGTCAAATCAATAAATTAATATTAGGGGTTTGCCATAACATTTTAAAACATTAAAAGCCGTTTAAATTATTTTCAAACTATAAATAACTCCCAATTTAACGTGTCCATTCTACACCAAACTACCCTTACCTACGATGCGTAATCGCCTGCGCAGACTGCGCACGCAGCCGCCGCCCAACGGCATTCACGAAACTTTAAAATTCGAATTTTCTGAATGAGCAAGATGCTATTATAGTAAGGTAACGGTTCTTGCATATGGCATAAAACAGCTGATTTTGACGTATGTATGACATTGTCAATTCATAGTTGAATGATCCTGTTGAAAAATATGAATGGATGTTTTGAATTTTCGAATATTATAGGTAGATAAGGGTTGCGAATGAATTGTTTAGAGTTTAGATAAATGTATGGAGTTGTACGAGTGGTTTGAAAAATATGTAAGTGGTAACAGTTGTTTGATAGTAATTTGATGTTTATAGTAGTTTATTGCACACCTTTGACATGTGTTTCGTTTTTATTTCCTAGTTATTAAGTCTGAGTACCAGCTGCTTACTAGCCAGAGTGAGGTGTACTGATTAATAGTCTAATCATTAGACCAATTACTTATTTTTATGGTCTAAGGCTGACTTATGTATTAAAATAAGTGATTTCCTGACCAGGGACACTAACTAGCAATTAAAACTTTTCTATTTTTATAAAATTAAAGACCCATGGGACTAATATTATGCTAATATTTGCAAATCACTTAACAAGACGCTAGGTTTTACTGATCACCTGTTGATGATCGAGCAATATTATCTTTGTTTCTATAATAGTTTTTGTTTACAAAAGGCCGATAGCTTAGAAAAATACCGGCGTTCCTATAGCACTATAATCATAAAATCATAATCATTTATTTTTATGAATATGGTACAGTGGCGGAGCGCGGCCAACCGAGAAAGGAATACCGGATACAAAAAAAAATAAAAAAATTACGTCTCTTCAACTTTTCCTGTCATCTTGAATCAGAAAATTGAAAATTTGTTTACCTAACAAAAGAGAGATTGTCTTGGATATAAAAGTAGGTATAGTCCCACACGACCAAGTCCTGGGACGAAGGTCGGGGAACGAAGTCCTCTATCCAAAACTACTCCCTAAGGAATTTTACTAGGCACCAACTAACAGGGTCTGTCCTAAGTGATCCTTCCAATCCAATTACGACGACCCGTAGATGCACCTCAATCTCACGGCTAGTTGTGATTATAGCATTAAAAAATAAGTTAATTGATCCAGCGAGGGTCATTAAGTGCCTGCGAGTCTTAACACCGCGATTCGGAAATGCGCGTCATAGGCACAGCGCCATCTAATAGTGAGCGGTGGAACTTTGCAGACCACATAATTAATGAACTTATGTTACTTACATGACAGGATGTGTAAATATTGAATATTAAAACCAAACGGGTGTTACACAGTATCAATAAACCGTTTCATTAAATTCCTATGTATTTCGATCTACTTTTCTATTAAGAATTTCATGCAAATTAGTGAATATAATTCTATTCCTACCAGTTCCGAACTCATAAAGCAGCAGAATATGTTTTTCAGTCTGCACATTTTGATGAATTCGTCAAATAATCTGAGAAAAGTAAACACGGGAAACAATACATTTTATTTAATTTACAACTGCCAGTCAACCATTTCATATTTATCGTAAAGGGAAACATTAAAAATTTGAAAAAACCATCGCGTCGTTTGTAATTTATAGTATTTGGGCGAGGACCGCCTGTTTTTATTTTTCAATAACCTTGAAAATCATGTTTGCTCACAAATCACACAATAATCTACATGCCGCCATCCTAATCCTACTGATCCCACTACCTTTTACCTTTGAAATCTACTCTTAATAAGTAATTTCATCTTAATAAATTATCTACTTACCCAAAATACCTAATTACAACGTACTTTTCTTTCACTAAACTCAACACACAAACACTATCATATTCACTGTTCTGTTCACCTACAATAATAAAATAATGAATTCAATGTAATACGGAGCGAACAAAATGCAAATTAACTACTTAATTTGTACAAATTAAATGGTTCTAAAGCGATTAAGTCAAAAAACAACCACACAATCGAATGAGGAATATGGCCGACCTCCGAGCCGAACGAATTAAGAAATTGTGCGCATGCGTAAAGCCTAACGGAACGATTCAGTCTTTCAAACACCACGCATATGTAATGAATCGTAACCCGATCCAAATTGGCTTATAATACGAGCGAGAATAATGGCGGTGTCACGTGACCAAAGTGACGTCAAGACGGACTTATTCTATAGACATTTGATTCACAATAAGCCGGACGCGCCTAGGAGTTATTTTAGAGCAAAATGTTTTTTTGTTGGAACATAAAGACAAAAAAATTAATGTACGCGTTTTGTAATGTTTTAATTTTATGGTGTATTTATTCAATGACGATAGAGTGGTTGTGTTCCGAATTTCCTAAGGGAAGCCGGTATGAATCGGCTTGTAGGAAGCAACCGCCCCTGATGTGGTACATTATATGGACTGAATATGAGTCACAACATAGTTCTAAAAAGTTTTTTACATTCTGCCTAGTTTTATAAAGTGCATGCTTGACTTCCTCAGGGCATTTCTGTACAGGATAAAAACTACAAAGTTTTCTTATAGTTATAAAACTTTAAGGTAACCGATACTAGATACCGCAATGAACTTTTAACAGTGGCTACAGGTGAACCCGCAGGCGATAGCTTAAGTTTTATGTAAATTAACATAAAATATCATCACGCCTGTAGTCCCCGAAGGGTTAGGCAGAGGTGTAGGTACCTATAGTACACCCACATTTCGCCAGTTTTGTTTAAGTCCCATGTAATAGGGGCAAGCCTGTTGCCACTGACCGGGCAGAAATCATGGGGTCCTGGGATCGATTCCCGGGACGGTCAAAATTTTCTCAGTAACACCCGGAGTTTGGAAGTTGGCGGTGTGATACCCCCCCGCCTCAGAAAGCACGCTAAGCCGTTGGTCATGCGCCTGATCTCTCTCCGGTCTTGTCGCATTGTCGTCCCATCGGACTATGAGAGTGAGGGAAGAGAGAGTGCTCCTGTGTCTGCGCACACACTCGTACACTATAATATCTCCCGCGTCGATGGTTAGTCTTCGCTGAGAAGGGTCGCCGTGGCGAAAACGGTCTGGAGGACTATTACGTACTCCAGTAGAAGGTATAGTTTCCCAAACAGACTGCTTCACAAGGAACGTTCCCACAACGAAAGTTCCGACCTTGAAAAATTGCCAATTAACTGAAGCAAAAACTGTTCAGAAACTGACGGTTACATTCGCACTTTCACCGAAGCAGTTATCTACTCGCATCGAATCGTAATTTCCTTTTAATACACTTCTAAAGGGCGGCGTCGAATTATGCGGCAGCTAGCACAAAATACCAAATATTTTGAAATAAAAAATAGTGGCTATTTAATGGTGTCTACGCGACAAAAGGTGTATTCTTTTAAGTCAAAGTCAAATAATTTATTTCAATTTATGCACATGACAGGCACTTTTGAATGTCAAAATTTACAACAAAAAAAATTGATTCTAGTCGCCCCTTCCAAAAGGTAGTTTTCGGATGGAGAAAAATAGGCAAGAAACTCCACCCTTACCCTTTTAAAATGTTTTAGAAGTTTGTAGCGTAACGTAAGTGCTGCTATAAAATATAAATTGAATTATTTTTCTGGATCAAGCAGATTCGAGAACGACTGATTGTCTTACCACACTTAACCAAAACTGAATACAGACCATAAGATCAAGATTTCTAAGATACATTCTTGTAGGAACTGTGAACTAAGAAATAGTTGCTCGCAAAATCGCAACTCATCTCCTGATCAGCATCCGAATTGTGTTACACAGTTTCAATCACAAGCTCACAAGATTTTGAAGGAAATTGCTAATTCATTACTTCATACGTTTGAAGAATTCGTCTGCTTGACAATTTAAATAGCGTGATGAATGTTTTTTTTATATTTTTATTTGTCAAAATAAAAAGATTGTAAGTTTATTATAGAATTCACTGCTGGTCTAGTCATAATTAGGCCCACTTGCACCACACATCACTAAAGGTGTTTAATGCTAAACATATTTATTCTATCTCTGTAACCTTTAAACCATTGACAGAACCAAACCAATGTTACATTCGTTTAGCGCTAAACTTATTTAGTGATTTGTGGTGCAAACGAGCCCTAGTGCTTTTAAAGAAATAAGTATATCTTAACAAATTTGCCAAAAGAAAAAGAAAAAAAGAAACTTAACATAACATCACGCCTGTATTCCCCGAACGGTTAGGCAGAGGTGTACCTATAGTACACCCACATTTCGCCAGTTATGTTTAAGTCCCATGTAATACGGGGCGAGCCTATTGCTATCAACCGGGCACGAATCCAACCTCCGGGCTACTACTGAGAAATTCGTGATGGAAAAACCAAATAACACTTTGCCCGACCTGGGAATCGAACCAGGACCTCATGCTCAGCAGTAGCGCTTGCGACTAGACCAACGAGGCAGTCAAGAAATATAGTACTTTGTTATAAAAAGTAGGTAACTCATTAATATAAGCTCTCACTGAACTAGCTTCCCCACAGTATTTCATGATCAAGATTCCGATCGCTCGTCCCTGTTAGTGCACATCCGATGTTGATGAGCGGTTTCTGATCACGTTTTAAGAACCATTTTCCTTATTGTTGCATCTGTATGTGAGAGCAGATTGTTATTAAGTTACAGACACAGATAGTGCAATCCACGACGACGCGCCCCACTCCGCGTTTACTGTACTGTAAGCTGTACTTTAGTACGGAGCGGAGCAGATAGCTGATTTTACTACAATCACAGGTTGTATTTTTTGGGTAGTCGTTCATAATGGCTGGAAATAATTTAAACTCTAGTGGAAGAATTGTTGATTAAATTTCTAACAATGGTAAACGAACGTAACGTTCTTCTAAACTCGGCAACGAATTTTGACGCCGTGTTTACCATGATTCAGAGAATATATTCCGAAAGGTTTATGTGTATAATACGTTTGTAATTAACTTAAGTATAATGAAGAAATATTTGATGTTCTGTCATGCCGCAATAACCGAGCAAAGCTGGGGCAGATCGCTAGTTGTACATAATAGTTACGGTACAAGTTTTATACAGGTGAGATATTTAGTTCCACGTGATAATTTTTTCAGTAACGATACTAGTTTTCCAGTTTTTAACATTATCAGAACAGGGTGTAACGTTCACTCATCCTATAATGAAAAGGGAGGATCCTCCAACCAGACGCGTGCCGTGTCTGGTGGGCAACTGCCCGACGTTTGGTGTCGGGAAGTTATAATATATGCTGATTGCGCGGTAAACGCTGATTGCGCGGTAAACTCTGCTTGCGCGATGCAGGATTTCGCATGACGTCAGTGTCATCCGTAGTTCGCATGTGGCTATGTAGATGCCGCCAAATCACTCCTCTCCGGAGACAGGAGGTCGATAGTGGGCTGAGTCTTGTATCTCGTGATGCTTCATGGTGTCAGTTGAATTTCCAGTGAGTCGGAACCGGGTTTCGCATAGTTCCCGGTGAGTCGGAACTGTCTGCGGTGATTCCCCAGCGAGTTGGGGTGGCGCTGCGTTAGAGTCAACCTTACTCAACAGGGAGATTTATTCTAACGCTGATTTAGATACGAGACACTAGTCGCCATGAAAAATCTATTTATTCTAAACATAAGACTAGTTAGGTAACAACGATAAGATGAGAAAAACAACGATTGGGAAGTACTTATTACTTGTCTAACTCCACACTTTTCTAGTTTATAATGACTATATTTCTTTAACTCCCGCATACTAAAAATAGCCTGACCAATTGACCACACGGTCAGTTAGCCAGACAGATGTAGCCCGTTGACCGAACAACAATGATAATAGCTCGGCCACGCACTTCGCATTACTTGAAGTTAACTTAACGCTAGTTGTCAACTTAATTACATAATTCTAGGTGAAACATTTCTTGTTAAGGTTTTGTTAGGGCTTAGGCCGAGAAATACAGACGTTACTTAGCTCGTGCTTAGACTAGACAATGTTCCCGACTCCTGACTATTTTGTACTTGTAGTTTGACAGTTTAGCTACAGTGACAGGAATAACGCTTAGCCTATGTACGTGCTACGTAACGTTTATAGATCTTGGCCTTAGACTGGCCACAGTAGGTGCAACTTGTGATGTTTTGTAGGTTCCTAGGGCAACATTATTTGATTCTACATTCTATTACAGAAAGATGGTACTTAATCATAAAAGTATATTGTCTTGTTGTAGTAGTTTTAGAGTGAAACGGCTAACATAGTAGGTACTTCTGGGAAGTTTTTTGAATTTGTGCTTGACAACTAGAGTAGGTTATAGATAGAAATGAAATGAAATTGTTTATTCTGTAAATAGAGTATTGCAATCATTTTTACACGTCATATTAAAAAAATATAAAAATATAGCTAGATGAATTTGGCGTACTCTGAGAAGAAAGGCCAAATTCGGAGGTCACTGACTCTATTATAGTCCAGACATCATTTTGTTCAGGCCATATGAGGACCATGTAGATTTGTGTCTGAAATGGTCTTTTCAGGAAAGTACCACACAGATTTGAGTGGACCCGTCCAGTGAGTAATTGTGGAGCTCAACTCGGCGAACAAGACCAAAGAAAGGACATTTGGGTAGGCCGCATAAACTACTCAAACTGCCAAACCATCATTAAAACTAACTGAGAAAGAAAAAAAATATGAGAGAAAAAAAAACACAGTCCTTCAGTACTTACCTATGTAGTACCATGTGTCTATAACTGTTAAAAAAGAATTTATAAACTAGCTTCCGCCAGAGACTTCACCCGCCTGATATCTTTATAAATTATAGCCTATGTTACTCGGAGATGATATAGCATTCTAGTGGTTAAAGAATTTTTAAAATCGGTCCAGTAGTTTTGACTTTATTCATTACAAACAAAAATACAAATCTTTTCTTTTTATAATATTAGTGTAGATGATATAAAAGCAAAGTAGGTGTTGTGGCAAAATAATGAGCAACATTAAGAGCTTAAATTATTCAAGCTATTAGCAGAAAATAACCATTTAATTCAGCTAATGCTTGAAAAAGTTACATGCTGCACACGTCTGAAAATTGCCCCTCGAATCAGATCAGTACACATTAAACAATTAAGTCGCCCTCCATAGAAATTAAGTCGCTCACGTGCACTCAGCCTCACATTTACCTAATTACCGGCTTTGTTTAACAATCGTAATGTTATCACTAACTGTTGATGACTTTATTAACAAAGTTATTATAAGTTATAACGTAAATTAGTACACTGGCGTATTATCAAGTCATTTCGCTTACTTATATCTTGTTAATTAAGATTTGAGGTGTATACAAGATGTTTTATAGTCTGTGGCACTAATTATGAACATAACATGATAGGATGAATTTATTGAACTACTTTTTTGCTAAGACAGGTGATTTTTCTTTTGGGCTTTCTTCCGTATTTCTTTATGCCAGAAAACTTTGTTCCACATATTTCCTTGGTAATTATGGCAATATATTCCGTTTACCGTTAACTGTAGCGGGTTTTGGAAGTCTCTTGTTCAGCAGTGGAACTATCGATTGTTGTATCAAATTATGCCATATTTATTTTTAAAAAAGTTTCATAGGAAGGCTGAGCTGTGAAGCCATCTTGGTGCTTACCTGATTTTATCCTAATAATATAATATAGCACGCATAACTCCAATTAAAAGACAAATCTCTACATATGAATAATAATACTTTTGTGGTCATCTTAACAATTTCATTGAATCCCACATTTGCACAGAAAATCTTCTAGATCGGTTATAAAACTACAATTAAAAAAACAAAACAATTAGCCAGATTGAAATCACTGATGATGACAAAATACAAAACCGAACTTAACCAACTAATTAACATAATCCTACCATTAAATCATTAAGCCATTAACTAATAAATACATGTACATCACAATACTGAGGTCATAGATTCGGAGGTCGCTAACCCTGCGCGCACGCTCGCTTGTCGACGCGTGTCAAATGATCTACATAAATATAAGAACCAACTTTATTTGCCATCCCTGAAACAATCGACGTAGAATATTGAACTTTAAGTGATAGAAATAAGAGTGGTATTGATATTTGTCAGTGGGTGCTAGGCGTGAAATAGGGTTGGCATTTTTTCAAAATGAGATGCCCACATCCGATTGTTTTTATTCAAAATGCTGGAAACATTTAATTGTATATACGTAATGTTAGGAAATAGTTGAAATGCAGATTACACTGTTTTGTTCGTGTATCGTTTGGTTGCTACGCGGTTCGTGGTTCCGTGTCAGCAACCACGTTTTGGTCGATAACGAGATCAGATTTGATGTTAATAATGTTTTTTCGAGCGTTTCATTCGAGTTTTGTTGGTTTTTAAGTGGTTCTCCAACCGTAATGGCCTAAAAGTGATATTGACCGACAATTTGTCCAAACATTATTTTTGTACGCAAGGGTTATTTTTGAATAATTTGGATACACATGTGTTGATAAGACGAGACAGCCCTACTATTAGGGATGGGCTTGAACGCAACTGCCATCATTTTGAGACGAGGTGCGAACATCTAAGGTGCGTTTATTATGACTTGTCCCGTGATGCGATTGGTAACACTGAATTTTTCATTATTAATAGAGCTGTTCAAAATGGCGATTGACAGAACACCAATCACATGACTGCAAAATACAGTGCTACCGATCGTGTCACGGGACAAGATATAATGAACGCACTTTAATAAATACTACAAAGGAATTAAATTTAATGTTATTTCGCATTCTCTTTATAAAATAAGATTTTGCTATTATTTTTCAATTTTCAAAGGCCTGTCGTTTTATTAAAGGCTCCAACCCCATTACCTGCCCTATTGGTGTCAGGTGCATCAAAAGTAGACATCTATTAGAAGTCTTAGCCCATTATTTTAATAATACAACACTAAGCAATTTTATTGCGCGATTAGCTTATCAATTTTCTTTTACTCTATATTTTTCCGTCATAATATTTGCATATGGTTATTGGGGCGATCCCCTAATTACGAAAGGAAGGTTTTTATACCCGCCCTCCCCGCTGGTGGTATGTCGTGAGGTTTAATTAAGGGTAGCCCTCCTCACCCCATCCCTGCATCATGTGTTTTTTTATTATTGAAAAGATCAGATATTTTTAGAATCTGTTTTATTATTATTGTATTGGTGCAAAAATATTTTACACGTCACACATTAAATTAAATTTTTGGGCGCACGAAAAACTACACGTGATTGTCGCATATAATCACCCCCCCCCCCCCTTTTTCATGATAAAAGGACGACCCCTTTCGAATGAACACTAAAGGCTCCCGCGAGATAGGCGCAACGTGACACTAGTAGATTGAACAATTTCTATGAAAACTTCATGGAAAATTGTTCTACCACAATCGCGTCGCACCGTCATGTCACGCCTGTCTACGGGAGCCTTAAGCTGTCACCACTATGCAACATTGCAAAATACTTATTTTCCGCTCAAAATCCCTACAAAATGTATGAACCTCATACATGGAACAAAAGCATTGCGTCACATCACACTACAATATATCACGCGTGGATTATAAAAAGAATGTATTACTCTTTCAATTTAAAATGTCCTATTCAAAGCTGACGGCTCAAGATCGATGCATCACTATAAAATATGTAGCCTAATAACTTATGAGTGGCCAACTTTATGTTACTGGCCGAAAAATTTGAAATCTCAGCGTTTTAAAAGTAAAATTATTTATGGTAACCGCATTTTGAATTTTGTTTTCCGAACGTTAGGTAAGTATTGCAGAGATGATGAGCAGTTTTAATAGACTCTAAGTGGAAGAGTTAAAGGTGGATTTTCATTGTATGAGTTAAGGAAGTTTGTTCAAATCTAGAGGTGACGAGGTAGGAAAATATTCGGCTTCAGAACATAGATGTCGAGTGATAGTGCGTGACATATATCAGGGTTGCCAGTTGGCAGAAGTTTGTTTTCATATTTTTTTGTAAAATGAGGAATTTGAAAAGAAAAACCTAGTTTCTTCACTAGTTTTTTTTACATACGTTTTGAAATAATAACATATATGTTTCCAACTAGTATTAATGGTAAGACTGACAGAACATTACTGACGGTGTACTAAACCCAAAGTAACTTTCACTGGTAACATCAGAATAAGTGGAGTTCAACACTCATTGCAAAAAAGGGTCATGTAATCGATTGTAAGTAAATAATTGGGGTGCATTTAAATAAAAGAGCCATCTTGAGTGTGACGACACTTGAGTAGGTCAACTCAAGCACAGCCGACGCAGTGATCCAACAGCCAACCATGCTGATTGGGATAAGGTTTCACCACGGCAGAAGCTATTCCCATATTATAGCTCTCCTATCGCAAAGCCATCTATATCACAATGCCAATCTTACCTCGTAAATGAAATGTTTACTGCTGTAAGTAGATCTTCTAGGACACTTTTACAATGCAATTTTTGGTCAATATTTTAAAACTACATAGCACCGGCACTTTCTAGCTGACTGGTTCCTGAGAAGAAATGCCGAAACCAATTCAAAGGTTATGGTCTCATATAAAGTCCGAACATTACATTATTAAGATGTGCGAGTATAAAAAAAATGTATATTTTACAAAAAAAAAAAAAAAAAAAAAACACATACTTATTAACAGTTTGCAACACACATACAATGTTTAGGTGAATAAATATTAGTACACATACATAGTCACACATACTTATAATCATAAAATTAGATTAAATTACATAAAAGTAGAAAAAATTTAATGGAATTTAATGAAGTTAGTCAGATCAGGCAAGATCTTGACAATTTTTTTTTTTAAATAAAATTTACCTATATTCGTTCATATACGAAAAATAAATTTTAAACTATTAATAAATTACCAAATGATGCATAAATATGAACGGGCAACCCTACATGATACATGGTGTTTATTTCGTTGCGCTGACGCATCCCGGTGAGTCACGACCAGTTTAGGTAAACCGAGCGTTATGCGCGTATTGTACACTCTACTACGCGGTACGGGTACGCGGGGCGTAGTACTACGACTAATTAGTTAGGTGATATTTTTGGATGTGAAGATGATATTTGATACGTGAGTCATGCTTGGGAATGGGTGTCATCAGTTGAGAATGCTCGTAAAAATGTAAGTAGGTAGTTTTGTAGCTGTAATTTTTAGTCTCGTTGAATCAAAATCGGAAAATATGGAAACAAAAGACCCATTTATGACACATAGTTGTTAAAAAAATTGACACAGTTATTAATTCGTTGTTTAATATTAAGTTTATTCAGTGCCAAATAAAATCAACTACATTTTTGCAATATTGAAACCCTCTACCATCAAATTAATGAGTGTCGTAAATTTTGGTTACATGGCAAACAAAAATCACAGTCGGAGTTTCTATTAAAGGACTCAATTAATGAATTCTTGCGTTCTTCCACTCGTGTGCCTGGTCACATGTCGCTTGCAAGCCGTCCGCGACGCTTGTGTAATAGTGACAGATTTGGTCCTCAAATACTGCCAACACGTGGACTCGGCTTCTATGTACACCATCCAGTTAATACTGTATTTTCATGAATGTTAGAAGTACGTATTATGGCAGCCATTCTACCACTACTCGTTACTGCTCAAATATTACTTGTCGACTTTACCAATTTACCTATTACAGGTTAGGTACTATCTGAATGCTTACTACCATAAAGTTGGGGATCAGCAGAGACGCAAATATCAGCAATTTACATTCGATAACCAGGCGATGTCTCGTATAATATCACGCCTGTATTTCAAAATGGCTGTATGTCTCTAAAAAAACATTTTTTTTTCTTTGTTGACTCCAGTACTCTCCGAGGTCTCCACGCTCGGCGGTAGCGCTAGCGACCACTAAACCAGAACAAGAAACACTAAAGCTCTGACAACAATTTCATCCATAGTCTCATAGATCATCAATCTCTAATCATGATTGATACAACCCATTTCCAATAATCAACTTCATAGTGTTGTTATGATCGAAAATTTTAGAAAGAAATAGGTAAAGGTTTGATTATTCCACTCTGAGCCTACCAAGCTATGCATAGCTTTTATTATTTTCTAGTTTTTTTCTTGCTTGAGTTTGCACCTACGAAGTCTACAATTATCTAGCCTTACGAGGATTGGCTAAGCAGATAGTGCTTCTCTGTCAGATGTGACTTGAGATAATATCACATTTTATGCGGGCCATTAAAACGCTATAAAAAGTAGCCAAGTGTAAAATATATTTAGTTTTTTCTTTGCAAAACACGAGCATAAACTTAGGGTACCGTTCCCTATTTCCGTACATTGTTATTTAGTCTTCTAACTTACTGAAAAAACGATTCTCTAAATTCGGCTTATTCAAAATAAGTAAGTTAACAGCGATGTTACACAGACTTAATTTACATGACTTAATATAGTTGAACGATTTGTAACAAAAAACCTAGTTAGTAGAAACTTTATTATAAGATTACTAGTGGTTTCAGTTGAAAAACTAATAGTTCGTTGTGAAGCAAAGAGAAAGTACAAAACAGCTGAAGAAAAAACAATGTCATGGTTTATTCATCATTTTGTAAACTCTTCCCCTGAAAACAATGGACTAACTAATAAGTACTAAGGGTAAAACAAAGGAAAAGTATATCCAAATACTATTTCCTTAAAAACACCTTCGTTCATTTACTACAGTTCGACATACCTCTAAACGTAGCATCTATTTCTATAGCCCTCCTGCCCTATTTCTATAGCCCTCCTGCCCTAATTGTTGAAATTACATTTAAAGCTTAGCCATATTAATATCGCATCTGAAAGTAAGGCATCACGCTATTATTCCATACGAGGCAGCACAACTCCAAGGGTATGCTTAAAATATCATCTGATCTTAATCTATAAGCGTCATCTGGTCGAGTGAAGCGTTAGGTAGTTTCTCATCTAGAGAGGCGTCACGGCGTCCTCACCTTCCGCCTGACGCAGGTCCTCACCAGACACGGTTGTTTCGGGAAATGCCCGGATCATCATTGCGTGGATCGCCTGGAGGACACGCTGGAGCATACGGTGGTGGTCTGCCTGGTTTGGGCAGAGCACCACCGTGTCCTCGTGGAGGCGATCGGTGGCGGTGATCTTTCGCGTCCGGCCCTGGTCATGAAGCGAGAGGGCATGGGAGGCCGTCACCTCCTTCTGCGAAGCAGTAATCCTCGCGAAGGAGGAGACGGAACGCGTGAGGGAGTGTGTGTGATATGCGGGGGTCAGTGTGTGTATAGTGTGTCATGGTGAATTTGACTTTATAATATTATTATT
This sequence comes from Xanthia togata, assembly GCA_963853775.1. Taxonomy (NCBI): domain Eukaryota; kingdom Metazoa; phylum Arthropoda; class Insecta; order Lepidoptera; family Noctuidae; genus Xanthia; species Xanthia togata. The sequence goes on along the minus strand of OY970805.1, from coordinate 24,270,616 downwards.
GTGAATGTCTCTTCAGGCTAAAAACAGTGTTAAAACAGGACCTTAGGGAATTGAATCTTGTCCATGTAACGAAATACTTTTTCAACAACCGATTGGATGGATTTTATTATTTAAAACAGCATTAATATTAGGCAGTGTATAGAGTGCCGTTAGTGGCACTCTATCCCTATCGGATAAAGTGCCGTTAACGGCATACTAGTGGCACTGCCTCGGCCCGGCTAAAGTGCCGTCAGATTTCCATTGCCATTGTCACTGTTACTGAGTCACTGTCACTTGTTATTTTGTTTGATTGTTGAGGTTAGGTCGCTGTAAAACACCACGTTTCCAAAACATTACATTCTCTTGTGCCTGAACTGACCCTGGCGTTGTGTGGTCACAGTTCTTACCTAACCTAACCTATCTAAACTTTCAGCCATTTTAATTTGCTACTTCATTTTTCGTAAATTCAGTCAATGTAGTGACTTCTGATACCCATATAATATATTAATTTTTATTTTTTTATTATCAAAATTATAAATTATCTAAAACAAATACGATCAGTCAATACAAAGGGCGGCGAGCTAACCTCAACAATCAAACAAAATAACAAGTGACAGTGACAATGCAATGCTTACGGCACTTTAGCCGGGCCGAGGCAATGCTACTAGTATGCCACAGATTGCGGCACTTTATCCGATGCGGATAAAGTGCCGCCAGAGGCACTCTGTACACTTCCTTAAATTAACTGATATCAGTGTATGCTGTCAACTACAACTACTGTAGTTGACACTAGTTGAGCGTATTAATTATAAATAAATAAACTCAACTAGTGTTTATATTAGACATTATCGATGCATGCAACACTATGTCTCACAGACAGGTGGTCAGCATTTCTAGCACATCTATTATCTACCTAGACTTCAAACCATCGCTTCATGCTAATAAGGTATTAGATACAGCCAGGAATAGTTTTTAGGACGAAAAAGTACTAGAAAAGGCTAAGTGTGTGTTAACGTTTATGATTTTTATCCTCATTTAGTAAGTGTTAGTTAGTTGGTGGACTGGATATTTTTATATAATTTTAATAAGGGTTGCAAGGTGTGAGGATTCAGGTTTTATGTTTTACCTGTCATAGTAAAATGCGTGATGGATCAGAATCAAGAATGTAAAGAATTCAATTAAACAATATTATTTTCAGTAAAGGTAAACCTATACCTGTACCTACCTTAGATACATTATATATCATTCTGAGTATATTTAAGCTATAACTTCAAAAGTCAAAACCAACAAAATCTTTTGACTTGACGAGAAAAAAAAGGAGAAAGGCCTTTGAACAGAAGGCTATAAAAAATAATGTTAACTGACCTTTTCAAAACATCTCTATTTTAGAAACATACAAAAACCATTTTTTTTTATTTTAACTGCAACTGCCTTTAATAAAAATCAATCCTACCTACGTATATTGTCAGATTGGCTCACAACTCTGCTGACCCCAGTAACTCGCGAGTATTGGGCGGTCCTACGAGACGCAAGAGCGATGGACTCATCGATCACAAATTGAAGGGCTCGTGCCTCCGTTCGCTTTCACACTCGGATTTGTAACGTGACTTTAGTTTGACGTGTTCCGATTGTGGGTACTAAATTTGGATATTAGTTAGGGTAAAATAAACCTACAGAAAAAGTATATAACATAGGTAAAATCGCACTTGTAGTCCCCGAAGAGAGGTGTATCTTTGGTACACCCATATTTCGCCAGTTATGTTTAAGTCCCATGTAATAGAAGGAGAGCCTGATGTCATCAACCGGGCACCAATCCAGCCTCGGGCTGCTACTGAAAAAGTAAATAATATTATGAAGATTAGTTGCAGTGATCAATGAATTCACAAGGAACCTTATTGTTTCCTAGTGTTCTCTATAAAGGAAACAAAAAAAAATGTCCATCTGATTCTATGCTTGGTACTGTTGACCAGAAAACTACGGAAGCAATTTGGATGTAGACATCCAAAGAGAGAGAGAGGTTGGCAACTAGAATATTACATACAACAAATATTATCGGGAGCTTTTAGACCTGTATTGCATCCATTATTTTTCAAGCTAATTGTTATTTTATCCTGGAACCACACAATCATCAGACGTAAAATTGACCAAAGATATCACTTAACTTCCAAAGTCAGTATTAATAAAACTTTAAAAAAATCCAGGCTATAATCTCTGATGATTCATACCAAACATTTTAATGCCACGCTGATTTAATTATAATAATTAAAGACCGGCCAGCTGCTGATCAGATGGTGTTAACCATGGTTCATTTACTACAATATGTTTGTCTAATTGTAATCTGAGCATCTTAGAGCAACAGTGGCTCGTTCCCAACATGTGTGCGTTGTTATTGTAATAGAAAACTGATGGTATATTGTAATATTGTTATTAAGAAGCTCGATCCGTCGGAAAAAAGTGAGTAGATTCAGATATTTAGCACATAAATTACCCATTAAGATATTGATACTGTTCTTTATGTCTGAAACTGATTACATACGCTTACTGAACAGTTTATAATCTCGTGTGTTAAAACAAAATTGGCACACGATTGGTTTGGTAAATGATTTTATTTCTGTAAGTAGGTTTGTTTAAACATGTAAACAAAATGTAGTAAAACTAGATACAAACTCAGAGCTCACAGTGTCTTAGTCCAGACATAATCTTGGTCAGACCATATGAGGACCATATAGATTAGTATCATAAATGGTCATTTGGTTTCTAATCAAACTTCAATTGAGGTACCACTAAGATTGAGAGTGGCGGTACGTAGGCTCAATGGCAAAAATACCGCCCCAGGACCCGACGGCTTACCTAGGAAAGCCTGGGTCCTGGCCTTGGAGGCTCTCGGGCCCCTACTAAGAAGGGTTCTAAGCGCAGGCTTGGAGAGGGGCCGGTTCACACTTCGTTGGAAGACGGGTAAACTGGTCCTCATCAAGAAGCCGGGGCGCCCTGCGGTCTCTCCATCTGCTTATTGGCCCATCGTGCTGCTCGACGAGGTGGGCAAGCTCTTTAAAAGAGTCATTGTAAACTGCCTCGTCGGGCGGTTGGTGCGGATGGGGCCGGATTTGTCGTAGAGCCAGTTTGGTTTCCGCAGGGGGCGCTCTACGCTGGACGCCATCATGCGCGTGCGAGCCCTCACGACGGGGGATGCGGTGGGGTCGTCTTGGCGGTGTCTTTAGACATCGCCAACGCCTTCAATACCCTGCCATGGAGTTGCATCAGGGAGGCACTCAAGTAACACCAGATGCCGACCTACCTCTGTGGTGTGGTCGGGGCCTATTTGACGGACAGCACCGTCATCTACCCCGGTCACCAGGGAGAATCGCACCAGCGAGAGATGTCATGCGGTATCCCACAGGGATTGGTCCTGGGGCCGCATCTGTGGGACATCGGATAGGACTGGGTGCTGCACGCCAACCTCCCTAGCGGCGTCAGCATCGTTTGTTACGCTGATGACACGTTGGTCCTGGAGCAGGGGAGGTCGCACCAGGTGGCGGCCGAACTAGCAACATACGGGGTTGCGACAATCGTCAACAGAATCCGGGAATTGGGACTCAAGGTGGCCTTGCACAAATCCGAGGTTTTCCATGTGTGTTCACGGTCCTCGGAACGCGCCACCGTCGGGTTCCCATATAACGATAGGAGGGGTTCACATCGGCGTCGAGTCGACGATGAAGTACCTAGGACTCGTCCTCGACAGCCGGTGGAACTTCGGGGAGCATTTCCGACGTTTGGCTCCCAGAGTGGAGCGGGCCGGGGCTGCCTTGAAGCGACTCCTGCCCAATCTAGGGGGATCAAACGCCTCCTACTGGAGGCTCTACGTGGGGGTCGTTCGGTCCATAGCACTTTACAGGGCACCGGCGCATTCATTGAGGCGGCGGCCAGCCCGCCGGTTGAACGCGTCCCAGAGGTTCATGGCCAATCGGCTGGTCCGGGCATACCGCACGGTCTTCGGTGAGGCGGCGAGCCTCCCTGCCGGATTGTCGCCATGGGATCTGGAGGCAAAAGTCCTCGCACACATTTGGGAGTGGCGTGAGGAGGCGAAACGCCGGGGCTTAACTCCGCTTTCGCGAGAAATTGCGGCACAGTGGGCAGAGCAGCGGTGGGATCTCATGGCGTCATGGAGAGTGCGATTGTTGCAACCTAGTGCTGGGCACGCCTCTATTGAGGTGATAAGTTTCCTCTTTGAGAAGTGGCTAGAGAGGCACCACGGCGTCCTCACCTTCCGCCTGACGCAGGTCCTCACCGGACACGGTTGATTCGGGAGGTTCCTGTTTCGTATCAGGCGGGAGGAGACGCCCGAGTGTCATCACTGCGTGGATCGTCCAGAGGACACGGTGGATCATACGGTGGAGGTCTGCCCGGCTTGGGCACGTCTCACATAATACTAGTAAAAACACACCTTCCTATTACAAGAAAAGGATGGTAAACTTATTATTGAACTCCTTAGAACGGCCTTTCCTTTGGTGTCCAACCTTTATTTATTTATCTAATTCAGACAACAATATATTCCATTTTGTTAGTAAAATATCTTATAACTAGTATTAGTAATACACAAACAAGGACAAAAACAAAAAAAAAAAACAAAAAAAACAAAGTAGGTGTCTGAGGCAGGATGTGCAGAGAACGATAAGGTGGGGAATTAGCTACCTGACCATTCTCCCCACATAGTGTCTCAGAAAAGGGGAGTGAGGACACTCCTCAACTGTTTTCAGGATGCTATTGTCACTATCTCGCGTTCTACGCATTAGTGCGGAATCACTGCATGGAAGCGATCAGTTCGGTTCTGAGCAGTTTCAACAACATCCTAAAAATTATTGTACTGGACGCGCAGGACATCTAACGATCTTTTGGTGTGGCTGACCCACAGACCCCCCCCGCGTACAGACCTTGACAAAACGCCTACCGCACAACGTGAAAATCTACGGGCCAACATGTTACCTCGGACCGCTAGTGCCCAGAGTTTCCTTTCAATGTCTACATCATCTTTAAAGTCGTCGGTAAGTATGTGTCCCAAGTACTTAAATTGGTAGACTTTATTTATGCTTACACCATTACCACCAGAAAAAAGCTAGGTTCATGATTAGGGCACTTACCGGCGGCCTTAAAGACCATGTATGTATTCACATTTACGGACATTGTACACAAGGCCGTGCAAGGCAGCATATTTCTCGCAGACCTTCAGCATTTCTCTGATAGATCCCTCAGTCGGGCCCAACAGCACTATGTCGTCCGCTTAACTGATGCTGTTTATACTAACACCACCAACACGGCAGCCGACACCAAATGCTACTTAGTTAATGTTAAATTTTCAAAATCAACTAAAAGAACTTAGCCCTCTAATCTGAACAGCCAAACACGATGGCCAGTACACTACCCTCAATAATGATCCCGACATTTCTATTCAAGGGAGGCAATATTAATAAGTTGGTCCGTCGTACCCGGCCTATCGCACGATACTTAACATGTAATGCCGGATCCCTTCGTACGGAGATTAAGGCCTATTTTATTTTAAATCGCTTTTTGAAGAAGGTCTATTACATGCGAAATTGAAAGAATATCGATTTTTTTTAAAGCTTTTGTGAGATTATATTTTGTTTAGGATGTATAGGGGAAGCACATTAAGTAAGGCTCTTGAGCTATGAACAGAAGAAAAGTAGATATTTGGAGTATATTGATTGCAGTGACTAAAAGGACTCGTGGCTAAATAATAACAGCCGCACGGGTCGATCAAATGTTAAGCTTCAATTAGCGCGGTTAGTTCGTGGACCCCTCCGTGCTCCGGAAAGCATGTTTCGCTGTTGGGCAGATCTTTGACAGTCATTACGGGTAAACAAAAGCCCAATAGTCTGACAACGAATCTTACCAAGGGGTATCGTGCTCCCCAGTAACTGGTTTGTGGAGGTCAGACAGGAAGTCGCTCCATGTAAGGTAGGTACTGGTGCTTAGCTGCATCCAGTTCAGCTGGGAGCCGACCCCAACATAGATGGGAAGGCTAGGCAGATAGATTTATTGATTACAGTGTCCTGTTGTGGTTAAGTCTGTACGTACACTTTTTAATGTTAGTCCAAAAGGCGTTTAGGTGTTAAGTTCATCACCACATTATTAGGTCTATGAGTTTATCTCAAAGAGCCATGTCAGTAAAAATGTTTTAGTTTCCATTTTAAAAGTAGTTTGCACTTTTATATATTAACATGACATGTGATTAAGATTAAAACTGGTTGGTACACCTTCACTTATAGTATAATTATTCTAATTTAATTTATGCTTTCGTACTTTTTCCTTGGTGGTAAAATATAGGCTTAGTTATAAATTATATACTGTCTTTAGCCTTATCTAGGAAAAAACTATTCGTTACATTCGAATTTTAAAGGCACATAGGTATTTTATTCAAATTGAATTGCAGGACCACTAATGAATTTGTTTACTCGACGTCATGTTTACTAGTTAAAAGAGAAAATGTTTAATAACTCATCTATGTATAAAACTGATATATCAAGCAAAAATAAACTTAAATGCGAAGGTAAGTAAGTGTGGATGAAGCAGTCTCCAAGTTGTTTCAATAAATCTAAGGGTTCATTTACAATTGAGTTCGAAATTCGACCTAATGTTTTTTGTTTGTAGTGATGTCACTGCTTACAATCTCAGTGTAATCTGGCCTTGTCATTGGGTGTTCTATTTCAAATGACATATGGCTTGGTTTGTCCTTGATCCATGAAGCATAAAAAAATAAGTGACGCAATAGCTACGAAGACGATTATATTTTTTCTCGAAAATTCTACAAACTTTATTTAAATTTCCAAGATGCTATTTACATTTTTCAAAAGCTAACAGTCTTCAGTCCTCCCGTTAACATAATTATAGGGCGTCCAAATTCGTCCACATCGCTGTCAACTAGAAAAGTGGCTAAAAGGCTAGCAGCATTGCCTTATTGTATGGCAATGCTGATTCTTTGGCCCAAGAATAGGCCAGCCCTCTGGTCACATGAAGAGTCGACCAATTCTACAGATATATAAACAGCGTGACTGAACACTTATAACAATAAAATAAGTTTTTATAAGTTTTCAGTCACGCTGAGTTAATAATTGTTATAAGTTTTCAGTAACGATAAGCTTTCAGTTTCATATAAATTTATATTAATAAACCCACCAGTTAACGATCTACTATGTGTTAATAACATATATTAAATCGATAAAAAACCAAGTGCCAAAGTAATTATTTAAAAAAAAATATCTTTTTAATTATATATGTTAGCAATTTCTCTCAGTTTATTTTAAACGTAATGGCAATGGCTACTCGACACCACGTGTAATTGCACCTTAACAAGGCGTAACTCTAACCTAGGGCAGGTGGCGGCTATCTGAGAGATCTAGCTCGGTTATAATAAATAACTCAATGGCTACACGTCTGTCCGTACTTCTGTGTCGATAGCGAGAACCTTTCGATACTATTTATGCTTTAAGGCTGAATGGAGTAGTTAGTAAATGGAGTGCTCAAATGCACGGAAAAGATTTAGGTGTGCTGATGTAAGAAACATCGTCGTTGAATGAATTATAGCTGATTTTGTATTGTGATTTTAACATGTAGTGTAAGTTTTAAAACTTTGTTATTAACCTAAATAACTTTAAACGAAGCCTAAACATCTAATATCGGTTTAGTCTAATCAGCCCTGAAAAATAACCAAAAACACTAAGAAATTACAAAAAAACTATCATAATAATTCATAATGTGCTACTGAGATTCTGCCAAGTGACTGTTGTGGACTGTTTTTGCAGTCCATATTTCACACGTTTTCAAACTTGGTATGTACTTAAACACGCTCCATTTGCTTCTTATTCTGTGTCAAACTGGAAATTTAGAAACGAGTCGGTATCAGCTACCTGCGGTTGATCTCTGAACTTAATAACTCAAGTGATAACTGTGGCTTAAGGCTTGTAACGTTAAATACATATTATTGCTTAGTTATCGTAGTCCAATAAATAGTTACCTGTGCAACATTGTGTTAAAATATGGTGATTATACCGTAACAGTTTTGATGAACCAGCCAGACCTATTAAGAACTGGGCTAACGTCAATTTCTTAAGTACGTACCATAAGTATTGGTCTTCAAAGAAAACGTTATTATAATTCTCTAGCGGCCCCCCTCTAGGCTCGAAGGGTTTTCACGACTTCACAAAACTTCGAGATTTCTTTTTTAAAATAAGTATGTTTAATATTAATGTATAACAAATAAATAAAAAAATAAAAATGAAATTAATGTTGGAAACGTTTCGGAATTTTGAACCATGGGGGATTTTGTATGGACCCCGTCCCCACCCTTCAACAGTCATAGGATACATGTCAATATGTTTATTAAGATCAAGAAAAAGACTTACTGTCTTGTTCAATTGGAAACTCTTTAGGTTAACCTAACCTAACGAAGGTATCAGAGAGAAAAAAAAGATCCAGGTAAAAGAAAGCTCGTGAATAAGAACCATAGTTAGGTTGCTATATTCTGTAGCGGTTACACCGCCACATACGAACTACGCATTAAAGACATGACGTCACACAAATCCTGCATCGCGCAATTAGAGTTTACCGCACGAACGACATATATAAGTCTGTAGCGGTTACATCGCCACATACTAACTACGCATCAAAGACATGACGTCACACAAATCCTGCATCGCGCAATTAGAGTTTACCGCGCGAACGACATAGATAAGACTATCCGAAATCAACAGTAGGGCAGTCGGCCCGCCAGACACAACACCCGTCTGGTTGGAGGATCCTCCCTTTTCTATGGTGGATGAGTGAACTTTACACCCTGTTCCTCATACCCCTAAATTGGTGACCCCGAGTATGAACGTCAACGCAGCCTTCGTGCAACTACTTCAGCGTGACGTCATCATCATCACTCCCGCAAGCTTTCGTGAGGCGAGTCACACAGACAGCCAGCACCCTCGGCTTCAACGGGTATCCTGACCACCAGCATGCAGCGAACGCGCATTCCTGGTCATCACCCTCAGACTCATCACCCCGACTCACTGGGGAATCACCGCAATCATCTCAATCAGCGCAGTCAGCGCAATCACCGCTATCACCTCAATCACCACAACCACCGCAATCACCGCAGACAGTTCCGACTCACCGCGAACTGTGCGGCACCCGGTTCCGACTCACTGGAACCTTAGCTGGCACTGTGAAGCATCGCAAAATACAAGACTCAGCCCACTATCGACCTCCGGTCTCCGGAGGGGAGTGATGTAGCGGTTACATCGCCACATACTAACTACGCATCAAAGACATGACGTCACACAAATCCTGCATCGCGCAATTAGTGATTACCGCGCGAACGACATAGATAAGACTATCCGAAATCAACAGTAGGGCAGTCGGCCCGCCAGACACAACACCCGTCTGGTTGGAGGATCCTCCCTTTTCTATGGTGGATGAGTGAACTTTACACCCTGTTCCTCATACCCCTAAAAGTCTATCCGATATCAACAGTTGGGCAGTCGGCCCGCCAGACACAACACCCGTCTGGTCGGAGGATCCTCCCTTTTCTATGGTGGATGAGTAAACTTTACAGCCTGTTCCTCATTCTACTAAATTGGTGACCCCGACGTGATCTGAACACGCAACCTTCTGATTCCTCTTAATTGCACACTAAGAAAATTTAAAAATGTAAAATAATGCTAATAAACAATAAAAAAAGTAATATTCCAGGTAAATCCCACATATAATAATATGAAGAATGTCGCCATAGTAAAAAAAGTATCTAGCCCACCAGACGCTTCGAATGACACTTGTTTCAAACTTGTGGAGGGTGGGGGCGTTTCTTCCCAATGTCCTTTAGATAATTTATTCCGATCACTCTGCCAATCTGCCTAGCTTTTTACCAAGTATATTGGGGTCAGCTTCCAGTTTAACCGGATGCAGCTGACTTCCAGTATTTTAAATGGAGTGACTGCCTATCTGACCTCCACAACCCAGTAACTGGGTAATACAACTCCCCTTGGTAAGACTGGTTGTCAGACTTTCGGGCTTCTGACCACCCGTAAAGACTGTCAAAGATGAACGAATGACAGCCGGGACCATCGGCTTAACGTGCTTTCCGAGGCACGGAGGAGTCTCGGTTTGTAAAGATGGTCACCCATCCCAGACCAACCCCGGCAAGCATAGCTTAACCTGCTGGATCGACCCGTGCACCAGTTATTATTTAGCCACGAACTCCTCTATCCTCTAATTTATTCCACAACATTAATATTCATTAATCATTTAATTTTTTCCTTCTCTTTAGGGTTCCGTACTAAAATGGTAAAAAGGGACCTATTTTTTTTTTGGGTGGAAATTCATCATATAGCTTCTACCGCTCTGGGCGGAGCGGAGGGGCGTGTCAGACTCTTACTGACTAAAACCCACCCGCGTTCCTTCAATTGCCTGTACGTTTCCTGGGACCACGGTATCCCTTTGGACTTTCCCGCAACCCCGGCAGGCATCGCTCCTATCGGACCCCTTCAGTTCTGCTGACATCTCATTGAGGCGCGCGTGGAACACAACGCGCTGTCGACCTGGGCCTGGTCCTGACTGGACGGCAAGCTCGCGCTTACAGTGGCCGGGAATCGGCCTACGATTCCTGTCTCCCAGGGCGTCTCCTCCTGCGGCGGCTAGGGGCGTGAGGGCGCGCATTTTGCCTCTCCCTCACGCATTCCGCCTCCTCCTCCTTCGCGAGCATTACTGATTCGCAGAAGGAGGTGACGGCCTCCCATGCCCTCTCGCTCCATACCATGGCCTGGACCAGGGCTGGACGCGAGAGATCCCCGCCACAGATCGCCTCCACGAGGACACGGCGATGCTCTGCCCAAGCCGAGCAGACATCTACCGTATGCTCCATCGTGTCCGCCAGGTGATACACGCAGTGATGACACCCGGACGTTTCCTCCCGCCTGATATGAAACAGGAACCTCCTGAAACAGCCGTGTCCAGTGAGAACCTGCGTCAGGCGGAAGGTGAGGATGCTGTGGCACCTCTCAAGCCACTCCTCAAAGAGGGGACTTAGCGCCGCAACAGTGGCATGCCCTGAAAAAAAGGGAACCCTTGTGGTGCGACTCAGTATGTCTGTCCGTCTGTCTGTTACAGCTGGATATTTCAAGAACCTAATGCTATCAACTTGAAATTCGGAATAGTTTTAGATGACGTTTGCCCAACTATTTTGCAAATAAGAAATAAATTACAATACTTTTTTGTTTGCAACAGGACTAAACGGGGGTCTATAAAATTCGAAGTGGGGCTACTAGGTCATATGAAAGAGCGCTATTTGCACATTCTCAAACATTTTCCTTTTTTTTCAAGCCACGTAGTTTTCGACTTTTAACGAAAAATAATAAAATACTTTAACACACAATACTCATCAAAATCTGTTGTGCACTTTATAAAAGAAACTCGGTCGTGTGACCGAGTTGATTTTCGTATCTGTCTGTGTAGACCGATATGAAAAGCGACTTTATTTTATAATAAGTGTAGAATATATGTGTAGATGAAAAGCTCAGATGACAAAAGGCTATCTAATATCTCTTAATTTTACAACTGCCTATCGAAATTAATTAATAAAGCATTCAGGAAATCATACATACAGCACCGAACTGCGATTTATTTTGATATAAGCGCCATTTCAAACACGAGCACAAATAAACGCGCCAGCAAAGCTCCATCCTAATTACTGAGCAATATCTATAAATAAAATAGTAGGGTAGAACACCCAGTTGTAGGCCCAATGCCTACAGAGGCGCGGCGGATAAAAGCTGTACTAAGCGGATATTGCCACGGGTCGGCAATCACTGATTTCCGCTTTTCCGCTACCAATAATACCGAGGCGTATCGATTTATCCGCTATCCGCCATGTCTGTTTGTTTTGATGTCGCACTGTCTACAAAACCGTTTAAACACGTTTAATTAATAATTAATTTTCGTGGTACACTGCAAAATGATCAACATTAGGGAGATTAGATAATTTCCTGTAGGCTTAATAGATTTTTCGCGTAATACGGTTTTCAGAGTTGATTGTAGAACAGATTACGTTTCATGATTTAAAAAAAAAAACATTTTTAAACAAGATTTGATATTAAATATTCAATTCGACCAACAAAAACCCAATTTAATTTTTGTTCTAACCAATATTTATATTCAAATCTGCACGGTCTCAAACAAAACCTAATAGTGAACACGGCTTAGTTCTCTGTGACCTCTAAAGACCTCTTTTACTTTTTTCAGTGCCTAGCTTACGTACCTACTTACATGAATAAGCACGTTATTTGCAAAGGTCCAAGGCTCTTACGGTACACGCCCGTTTGATCGTGATAGATTGGGCCAGATTCCCTTAGACCTTCCATCCTTACATTTTCGCACTCGTCTTTCAAGATTTGACCTAAAATATCTTACCTAATAGGTCGGTCGTAGGATTGGGTGTGTCGTATTTTTGCCAAATATCCGAAAAAAGGGTGATCATATTTTTGTGTTAAGTTTAATTCTATACACTGAAAATGATGGGTAGACTTTTTAATGTGTTTTGTATAACCACAGTAATTTAAAGCAGATAACAGTAATTACTTATCTAAATGATTTTATATTTTTCGGACAAAAACTCATTTCTGATTAAACTGCCCTGAAAATTCTCGATTCAATTACCCCATCAACGCACAAACGAGTTCAAAACAAAACTTCACGCAAAACCGAATCCAATACTTTCATAAATTTCGTTGTAAAATCATCTAAATCTTCTAATTGTTTCTGAGACAGTATTGTGTAGGCCTGTAGCCCACAAGCCTACAGTCATTTGCCGTCAGACTCACTATTGTGCCTCATGAAATATGGGGCAATTAAATCTGAGTTATGATTTAACTACCCCTAAATTTTTAAGATACACCCCGAAAAATTAATCATGCTTTGAATTAGATTGTTGTAAAGAGTTGGAAATTGTAGGTGTTTTGGAATTTTGTGCTCGAATGGGTTGAAGATATCTTTTTAAAAAAAGGATGAGGTTATATTATGTTCGTCAGTTTTTAAGGTTCCGTACCCAAAGGGTGCTATCTGTCTGTCTGTTTGTTAGCCAGCTGTATCTAATGAACCTTAATAGTTAGACAGTTGAAAATTTCACAGATTATGCATTTCTATTGCCGCTATAGCAACAAATAATAAAAATTAATGGGGGGTTTCTATACAATATTTTTTTGATTCTGATGAAAAAAATCTAACCCTGGCATGTGGGGTGTCAAAGTCTAGAACTCATCTCAACAACTAAACAAGTTAGGAATTCGGAATGTCTGTAGGTATATACCATATACTGTATATAATCAACAAATACTAAAAACGTCGATACCTAGGGTATTAATTAATTTAATTATAGGTGATCCGTCTCCGGTCGTGTCGGATTGCCGTCCCATCGGACTATGAGACTGAGGGAAGAGAGAGTGCACCTGTGTCTGCGACTAAATTTGTGCTAAATAATGTACGGTGGTACAGAACCCTTCGTGTACGAGTCTGACTCGCACTTGGCCTTTTTTTTAAATTAGTTTTACCGATATTTTCGTCAGTTGTGGACCGATATACAAAATAGAGGCAACATGCGCGATGGTTAAATATCAATTTCTAGGTATTTTTTATTTAACTTCGATAATACGTATTTAATCCTCTTTGTGTATCTTGTTGTGTATACTTCCTGTCACTTTTGTTTACATATCAAGTCGTGATACGAATAGGGATGATAACTAAAAAAATGTTTTTTGACTGTAATGTAGATTATGAAAAAATAACGTACACGTAGTTTTTCTTTTTTTACGATATCAAAAGATTGCGGCGATACATTTAGTTAAAATGTGCCATGACGTCACGAGTATGTAGATTTTATACATACTTGTGACGTAGCGACTCCCACTCCCCAACTTCAATGCATTTTATCTAAGTCATTTTTTATTAATATGATAAAGCAAAAAATACGAGTCTAATATTTTTTTATGATTTGACTGACGGACTAAATAGAATTTCTTTTTTTGACCCAGGCATCATCCCTACTGGTGTGGGGTAGGTAAAATGAAAAATAAAAACTTTTTAAGACTTCCGAAATAAAAGTTATTTTTCAGTTTGAGTGTTTTTTTAATAGTTGTTTTTTTATTTTTTTTGTTAAAAAAGGTTTTAAATTTCTTGTATGAAATAATTGGATTCTTTTGATGGGTGCCTCTAATCCACTTGGTCATCAACTGTAATCAAAACCAATGATCAAGTTCTTCTTAAAAGAGCAATGTTTTTTACCTGTGCATCTTGACTTTTGTGAACCTACAAGCCGAGTACCCAATGAGACTTCCCATGGGCAATTATGACGAACTTCTATACAAACTTTCAACCGCGGATGAATTTTCAGCAATCAATGATGAATGAATTTTCAATTATCAGCAAATAATGATCCCACTGCTGGGACGCTTCCTCTCAGTGCGGGTTGGTAAATGTCACATGTCTTCGAATTTTTGGTTCTAAGACATGCCGGTTTCCTCACGATGTTTTCCTTCGCCGTTTTGAGAGCAGTGGTGATGAAATAATTTACACAAAGTAAAACGACTGCCTGGATTCGACACTATGACCTACCTACAACAACTCACGGCCGTTACCACTGGGCTACTACTGCTCTGGTTATTACCCTCTCTCTCGATCTATGACCTTATTACTTACCTACGTTATAATTATAATACACACTGACGATCCGGACTGCCTCGTTGGTCTAGTGGTTGCAAGCGCTACTGCTGTTCAGAGGTCCTGGGTTCGATTCCCAAGTCGGGCAAAGTATTATTGGGTTTTTCCAACAGGAATTTCTCAGTAGTAGCCCGGAGTCTGGAATTGTACCCGGTTGAAGGCAATAAGCTCGCCCCCTATTACATGGTACTTAAAAAACATAACTGGCGAAATGTGGGTGTACCTACTACAGGTACAACTCTGCCCAACCCTTCGGGGAAACAAGGCGTGATGTTATTTTGTTGTTGTAAATGGAATTCTTGAAAATTTCATGCTTCTACCAGCAGTTTAGGCTGAGCGTTGTCTGTCAGTGAATGAATATAAAATGGTTATTAAATAGAAAATATAAGGCCATGAATTAACCCCATGAAAAGGAATGGTTTCATGCGATATCATCAGCAAGTTTTAGCAATAGCCAAATATTGTTAGTCACGGCGATTATGACATTGCGTACTCAAAGATCGTTCATGTAGATGGTCTATTTTGCCATAACATTGATAGGCACACACACGGTGTTTATATTACGCCTGTGCCGCCACTATCTCTGTTAGTAAAGCGTATATCACACAATACGATGTTATTATTAAACAATAACACTATTTCTGTCAACTGACGGAATTAGATTATCTTGAATGGTACTTTTAGGTGACGTGTGTGTAACATTAGTGTGTATAAGTATAATAAGTAGTACTACATGGTTGCCGATGGAGAGAAGGGCATCTCGTTTTCGAATTTCTTCTGTTTTTAAACAGTCTTACAAAATGCATACATGTGTTATTTTTTAACCGTCTTAAAAAAAGGAGAATGTTATGCATTCGTTTTGTTTTCTTATGTGTTCACCGATTTCTCCGTGATTTCTTCGCCGATTTACTTTATTATTTTTCATTTGGTAGAGAAAGCCCGCAGGGTGGTTCAATATAAGTTGATCACATAAAAAGAAAAAACAAATTTCGGAAATAAAAGTTATTTTTTACTTTGCAATGTTCATTTTTGGAAGTCTGTCTTTATTTATTTTCGTGTGCTTTTTCTGACTCAATCACAACAGATTTCACAATCACATACGATTTTCCAAAGATTCAGTATCTACATCCGTATCTCACTACAAGCTGACTTATCGCTTCACACCTCAGCTTCCCCCAATGTCCCTGTCGAGGGCCGTTGCCCCCTTCCCCTCACGACACAATGCCTTCGGACAGGGGACACTTGTATGCCATGGTGTAGACGTGACCGGCCCATTGCCATGCCAACGTGTCCCAAGAAGCCTTCCCTGTCCTTTAAAAAGTCCAAAATAGATTTTCCTTATAAATAAACCTTATTTGGGAACTATGGGGCCGAAATGGGGAACCGGTTCTGGGGTAAGCACGTTTTTAGAAGTGATTTCGTCATTTTAGTGCTTGCAATTTTGGAAACATGTGTAAAGGCAGGTTTTCTAAACATATTCTGTTGTCATTGGTTACTTAGAACTCTTGTATAATTATTTCTAAAAATAACATAGACAACTTTGTAAAATAATTCCTGAGGATTGATGAACGCTGGATGAACGGATTTAATTTAAACCAGGAAATCTACAAGTCATATTATGTCATAAGTCAATTATTCATTTGTTTAACATAGATATACTGGATCTATTAAAATAGATATATAGATAAGATCGATATGGTTTTGTGATAGATTTGTTTTAAGAGCCATCATATCATAATATCATATCATAATCTTTATTTCCAGTAAAATGTTTACAAACGTTACAAGTACAGTAATATGGTACAACATAAAGTGCATTGAGTATTATCAACATCATCTCACAACAAAAGTTATATTGAAAATTCTTGATAGTGTCTGGTAATTGGTGAAAAAAAAATTGCCATTCCCTACATTTACGTTCGCATAACTTGTCAACATTTAGAGAACTGCTGATTTTTTTTTCGCTGTTTCAGTTAAAAGTTATTCATTATGAGTTAAGTTACGTGCTTAAGTATCGGTCACTAATTACCAGTCACCCTATATAGGTAGACACTTAGGTCCTTACTTACGATTTGCCTGCACTAGTGTAAGAAAACAATTTTCAATGTACAAACTTGGTATCATGGTTTTCTTTCCTCGGTACCTTCAATTAGGCTGAACACCGGTCACTGTTAACATGCAGCAGTTATTTAACTTTGAATCCAACTTTATCAATAATTATCAATGGCATTTAGAGACCCAACTCTATACTCTGGCATATAATAATAATTAAAACAGCGTAAACTTAAGTAGTTCCTGCGATTGACATTCTCACCTAATTCCGAAATTAACATCCAAACAATCTTAACAATGTTAACAAAACTACTACAGTCACCGTTAAACTATGGTTAAACTAAGTATCGCGTAACCTCGTTACAGTAAACAGTAAAAAAAATAACCTAATCTGGTTAACTCTGACAAAACAGCTAAGGGCTTTGACCCTACGCGAAGAGATGTGGGGTACGCGGGACAGTTGTCGGCCGTGATTTGTTTTTAATTAAGTTTCGCTTTGAAGTTAGTTTGGGATTCATTTGTGATTAAATATGGTGAGTGATTTATGATTGCGTTCACTGATTAGATTTGAGTACGAGTATGCGAGATAGGGTTAAATAATGAAGGGTTAAGAGATCTCATATATCAAATAAGTAATTTGTTGTAATGAGATGAATTTGCAAGTAACAATTATTTCAAGTATTTTTTTTTGTTTTGTTTTGTATTTATCTTTAAGCTATATCATTATTCGGCGGTATCTCTCAGCACAACACAATTCACCTTTATCCCTTTGGTAAAATACGAAGTAAAAGCGACATTATTTTCCTGTATTTGAATAACAAACGTACTCATTCCTACACTTATCTGAAATTAACATAAAAAAACCTGTATCTCATAATAGGTGTCGTCACCCTCGGAACATATTCGACCTATTTTCGGTAAGCCACATGTCTCAGATTACCGTACGAGTATAAAAGAAAAAAATATAAGAGATTGTTAATAATAGCGACATGTTACTACTACTAACATATTGTTAGTAGTTAATTTGTTTGTCTGTACGTAAACAGAGTATCGTGTTTATGGGGAAGGTTCGTGTTAGCGCGAAAGTAAATATGCTAGGGACGATAGTTGGTACTTCCACCCTGTAAGCTTTTATGTCTTTTTACACGAGATTTCTTTGATACAGTAGAAGGTTAGTTTTTAAGTTCTTCTTGAACTTTAGTTAATGGGGGCTGTTAAAAACTAGTTTTAGTAACGATAGTGATCTTTTAAACTTTGTTATGAACAGTAATTATGATTTTAAGATTTTGTTCCGGTTCTCTTCATATCTATCGGCTGACATTTTCCTGGTTAACTTCTTACGGTCATAAAAATAACTTGCTTCAAGAATGGTTTCTTGAGAAGGAAGCTTGTTTCGTGAAAGCGTAAAGTTTTACATCGTAATATTTTCTTAAAAAATCGACGTCGTATGAAAGTTTCAGAACATAATTTTTTGAAACAACTTGATGACAGGTTTGTTTAAGACATCGTTATAATTAATTCTCTTGTCCACCGGGTTGTGAAACTGGGGAAATCCTACAACTACACCCATTTTCCACCAAGCAGTTTGAAGGATTACAGGCATATTCACTTCACACTTCCCTATATGCTTATTATTCTAGCGTATGGCACTCGTGGGTTGCAGCTGAAAATCAGCGTCAGGTCACTTTGTGTTGTCATCTGACATTATGCTGCGCTGAGGCCCTTTTGGCATTATAATAATTTATTTTCTGTTTTTATATTTCTAAGGGGTATTTTTTGTAATGCCAATAAACGCATTTTTCTCTCTTTCTTTCACTTAAGTTTAACCTTTTCCTATAAGGTCGACAATGCATCAGTGTTGCAGGTGTCTAAAACCAAAAAAGTCTCTCTTCCGATAACTGAGCTCGACAATTCCGATAGTAGGAATGTCTATCAGCTTGGAAACTCATAATCTATGTTATACAAGCTACATAATAGTAGGTACACCTACTTACCTACCTCCTGTAAAGTATACAAATATGAGGCAGGCAGGTAGCGATTGGCCGTTCAAGATATAAAGTAAATGACTCAATATTACGCCAAGTGTTGAGTTGTACGGTCTGCAGAACTATCGGTTCCAATCCAACGACTTCCTAAGCTACGAGTGAACGTTCGCCGCTTTACATAACATAATATCACGCTTGTATTCCCCAAAGGGTAAGGCAGAGGCGTACCTATAGTACACCCACATTTTGCCAATTATGTTTAAGTCCCATGTAATAGGGGGCGAGCCTATTGGCACAAATCTAGACTCCGGGATGCTACTGAAAAATTCAAGATGGAAAACCCCAGCAACACTGCTCGAACCGGGAGTTGAACCCGGGACCTCATGCTGAGCAGTAGTGTTGCGACCACTAAAGTTTACGAGGCAGGTACTTTCTTCTTGTTCATTATAATTTACCTATTATGAGCCAGAGATTTCTAGCTAGGGGTCAGAATTTTAGTGCATGCTTGATTAATCTTTACCCGAATAGGCCAGAGAAAAGTAAATTATAAGTTATTGTAATAAATAATATTAGTTTTGTATTTTCCTTCTTATTTACATAAATCAAAAAACTTTTTCATTACAACAAAAAAACTGAGATATTTCGATGCCAAATTAATTATTCCGTATACATAATTTGGATAGTGAAGGAATTAAAATCAAATGAAAATAAATATCTTATTATCTTCAGATATTTTTATTTGATTTTAGTTAAATCAGAAAAAGGAGAGAGGGAGAGAGATTGACTATCATGGTAAAGGCACTAAGATTCAGGTATATTTTGTTTAACTCATAAACAATGTGCAAGAAGTGAATAGCTCCTCATATGGAAACAGAGAACTGTTTCTTCCATCGGTACTGGCTTCCTTCGTAAGTAGGGTCATTAATGAGTTGATAAATGTGGTATAATTCCGCGGGTCTCGCTCGTCCCAGTCATCGCTAGCTATCGCACACCTCATCTTAACTGATTTTTAGCTTGGTCGACGTGAGGCCACGAAGTAAGCGGGTTTGGAGTAAGCTTAGCCATTTATAGGTTTTATTTAAAGTACATTTATAGGTTTTAGTATAAGTAGTAGTGTGAAGTACTTAAATACCTATCTGTAAAAATAATGGCGAAATCTCATGATTCTTGCTTGCTTCATGTAGATTAAAACGCTTCCACAAAATAACAATCTAGCTCTAAAAAGATGTGAATAGACACCATAATTTTATTATTTGAAGAAAAATTACTTTTGCAAACTTTAGAAAAAAATATTTTGTTAATTTCTAAAACTATATGTACTTTTAAGCAGTCAGTCCCTAATTAAATTAAGTTATTAGCTACGCAATATTATTAGACTTTTACAACACATTTAACATCGTATTCAATCAATAAATCATGGGGACGAAACGATGAGTTTATGTTTCACACGGATCAGAAAGCGCCTATCAATCAAATATAGCAATTCACCACAAACGGAAATATAAATAAGCTGCTTTCGAAATTATGACATACAAATAACCAACCCCTAAATTAAACCAGAATATAAATTAAAGTAACCTCTAATAATCACATTAAAAAATACATTAATACATGCTCTAATCGCTACCTTCGTAGCCACATGGCTAAAGCCACAGGATTAATGACATCGCCTTCAAGCGTTCATTAATAATTTACGTTTTTATGCACATTGCGTGACGACTGGGACGTTTACCTTACTTTTAATTATACTAGCGGCTGCACGCGGCTCCGGCTGTGTTTTGCTTTAGATTGCCGTTGTGTTTTGTGCAATACACTGGTATTTACTGGTAATGGTAGGCATATTAGAGTGTAACAAATCAAATTGAAAATACTTTCAGAAACATATTGAGTGACTTGGTTTGCTGTTGTTATTTTCGCTTTTGCAGGGTTTCCTAGGAAAGCAGTTCCGTCGTACCATAGTGGCCGTCATGAAAGTCTGTCATTTTCACCAGTATTTGACATTATTTTACCGTTTACATCTTTCCTAAGAAACCATAGCTTATCATAACAGCTAACATTATTGATGTGACGGTAAAGTTAAGCCCGCTACAGACGTATCTATAATATATTAGGGGTTAAAGTATGAAATTGCCGATTTGTACCGAAAAATTGAAATTAGTTTTTTTTTTTTAATATGACATATTTATTAGTCAAAATAATTACCGTTATTATCTATACAGTGCTGCCATCTAATAGGAAGGTCATTTATGCCTTTGCGATAGAACTCTCGTGATCTGTATATTCGACAAACTGTGTGAAAGCATGTTGTACTCGTACTGCCTCCTGAGAAGAAAACTTTTTATCACGTAGAAAATTGTCCAAATCACGAAAAATAAATGGTAGTCCATTGGGGCAAAGTCTGGCGAATACGGAGGGTGACGAATGGTTTCTAATTGCAGTTCCTGTAGAGTTAAAACGGTTTCTCGTGCTGTATGAGGTCTCGAGTTATCATGGAGCAAAAATGGTGAAGATCGATTCATGAGTCGGGGCTGTTTCACTGCTAGTTTTGCTATCATTGTTCGGAGTTGGGCACAGTAGACATCTGCCGTTATTGCTTGACCAGATCGGAGAAAGCTGTGGTGAATAACACCATGCTGAGACCACCAAACAGTTGCCATTACCAGTACCTTTTTATTGGGAAATTTTGCTTTAGGACACTGTTGCGCCGCTTGACCTGGGGTCAGCCATTGCATTTTTCGCATAAGGTTATCGTAAAGAATCCACTTTTCATCACATGTCACAATTCGATCCTTCATTTCTGTATCGATTCAACAAGGCAACACAAGTTTCAACACGCGTTTCTTTCTGCAGATCAGTCAAAACATGAGGCATCCTTTTCTCATATTTTTTTAGGGTTCCGTAGTCAACAAGGAACCCTTATAGTTTCGCCATGTCCATCTGTCTGTCTGTCTGTCCGCGGTTTAGCTCAAAAACTATTGGTACTAGAAAGTTGTAATTTGGTATGAGTATACAAGTTAATGACGCCAAAAAAGTGGTAAAATAAAATTTTGAAAAAAAAACAATTATTTAGGGTACCTCCCCTACATGTAAAGTGGGGATGATATTTTTTTTTTCGTCCTTCCCATTTTGTGGGATACCGTTGGATAGTTCGTAAAAATATTACGGGTTTGCCAAGACCGTTTTTTGATTAAGTAAACCGTTCATGACTTATCAAGCTTTAAAGTACCAGTTTTCGTTAGAGTCAAGTGTGTGTGTCCCCCCCCCCCTCTACCAACTAAACGGTTTTAGTTAGAAATTCAAATGTCACGACATTAGTACTTATATATAACGAAGTTTAAAGGAAAACTATCACACTTACGTAAGTGGGCTTTACAAGTTTACGAGTAATAATCGACCAACTTAAATTTGCGGTTGCAAAAACATGTTCTCCCATATATTCCGTATGGGAGAACATGTTTTTCAATTACAAAGTTAAGTTTGTTCTTACGATAAATTCATTCCAACTACGGATCCCTTCATTGTGCGTGGTCCGACACGCACTTGGCCGGTTTTTTATTTTATTGATTTGACGCAAATGATTCAATATTATTGGTAAGGTAACGTTAAACCATGCCACTAATTCCTGGGTAGTTTGGCTCGGATCGGCTTCCACCATCTCTTTCAATTCATTGTTATTCATCTGTGTGGGCGGCTTTCTACGTGGTTCGTTCTTCAAATCAAATTTTCCATCACGAAAGCGTTTAAACCAAAATCGCACGGCATAACATTGCTATTGCGAGCGGTTTCTGCCGCGTTAGTTCCGCGTCGGAACTCGTATTAAAAAATAACTCGAATTTTCGAAGTATCTATCTTTCTTGTAAACTGATAGTTCACGTTCACTGAAAGTCGATAATCAAATGTTGCTAATTCTTAAAAAAAGAACTTCATAGGTACCATGTGAAAAAAGTTTCACTCAAAAATTTCAAACCATGAAGGTTCTATGTCAATTCGAAGTATCTATTACGGAAATTTCATACTTTAACCCCTATTATGTTAATATACTGTGCTATAATATTATATTATAGCAAGCCACCACACACGGTAGCTATAGGTACTATAATATATATTTTTGCCCTCATTTGGGCTGCGGCTTAATATACCATAATATATGTTAATAAGTCTTGCTATATCTATCCACATATTTTGGTGATGTAATAGAAATACATTATTATAGCTACACTTGGGGTCATTTGAAGATTACTATGGAAAATATTATATCGTAAGGGCAGATATTAATATTAGCCATATTTTAACTACTGTGGGCGTACTATGGGTAGTGTTGGTTATTGCGCAATAGAAAAACCATTTAAAAAGAAAACAAAAAGAAAGAAAGAAAATACGTTTATTTGCGGTACATATGACGCAAACAAAGAAAAAAAAACACGAAAAAAACAATTTGGGGGAGAATGTGCATCACATCCACGCAAAACGGCCATCGCTCAGCATAATGCCCCTATACGAGACAGAGTCCCAGCGCTGGTTTTCAGCGACAGCCGGCGTTGACGTGACGACGTGAAACGGTGCAGTACCTATATACAGAAATAACAAAATAAGACAAAAATAAAATAAACACAATAGTTAGTCCTAAATTTATAAATAATAATATTTAAAATGGCAAAAGTTCGCAGCGTTTGCAGTTCAGATCAAATTATAATTTACGATCACATTAATCACACTAGCAATTCACACACTGTAGTAGGAAAACGACACTTCTATTCGGAACGAGCGTCAGCTTCTAAACGTTTTCACTGCTTTACCGCCACCCATAAAGTCTGCTTTGCTTCTGCCGGTCCGAGCGTCATATTGTAGACTCTGTCAAGCGCCGCTAGCCGGCGCTGGCGTCCCGATTATTCAACTCAGTAACGTATTTCCGACACATAGCTATATCTGTGATGGGCTTTAATCGAACATTCAGAAGTTGTTTGCTGATTCCTATTTCAGAAAACGTGTTGTTGGTGGCTTTAATTTAAGAAATGATTTAATTGTTATAATAATAATCTTACTTCACAAAGTAGCTAAGTCTAAAAGAGATCAAAATAATTAATTTCCCGTGTCTGTGTCCCCGTTTACTGTAGGAAGTGACTGTCATTAAGTTATCTCCGTTTATCCTCTTAATCAGACTGAACGTTTCATCTCTCTCCCTATGGCGGCATCTACAACGTGACATGTGAACTACGCATCACCATGATGTCACGCAAAATCCTGCATCGCGCAAGAAAACTGCCGCACTAAGAGTATCGTAGGATGATTTTTGATAGTTCGATTTTTAGCGAAAACCCTAGGGATTTTGTGAAAACACGGATAAACGATAAGAAAACGGTAAAAACATTTCTGCGAACAACTTGGAAGTAGCGGTTGGTCACAGTTCTAACCTAACCTATTTCACCCAGTTGCTCGCAGAAATATTTTCGAAAATTCGAATGATCAAATCATCCTGCAACATATATACAACGTCCCAACATCAATCATCGGGCAGTTGCTCACCAGACACAACTCCCGTCTGGTCGGAGAATCCTTCCTTTTCTACAGAGTATGAGTGAACTTTACACCCTGTTCCTCTTACCTCTATATAAGTTGCAATTGCCACGTTAAATCGCAACATACCTACAAACGAACAAAACTCTAGTAACAATTATGAAGGAATTATTTATTTATGTTGATAAATTCGTATTCAGCTTTATTGTCGCTGTTGTGTAAATATAAATAAGAATAAATGTATAGTGAAACACGCGAAACGAACCTAAATAACATAATCAAAAAGGACTTGACAGTTGTAAATAATTATAGTGACATAATTAGGGCAGGAAACTTGATGTACTTATTTGTTTTTATTAATTAGCTTTCAGCTTGATGCAATGATTTTAGCAAGCATTTTATTTTGCCAAAAATGGCAACCTTTTATAACACTGCTATTACCTACTTGCCTCGTAAAACTACAACTAAAAATAGTAGGTACTCATTAATCTTTAGTAGTAAAACTACTAACAATCTATTTTTAACTCCCAAGCCAGCTTAATAACACGATACAAAACTAAACTTTTATAATTAACACTAAAATTTCCACCAAAAAATAGGCAGTAACATAAGTTATTATTACTTTAACATTTTAAAGTGTTTGCTACGTCGTTTTGTTAAAATGCTGCCACACACCGGCTCATTAAAATGAAATCTAATTACACCGATGTTTACGCCAACGTACTAATATCGTTATTACTGTACTTAATTTATTGTTTGAATTTATCATAATAATAATTTTTAATTGTTATAATTTTTCTGAATGGGCTAACCAGGAAGCTAGGCCCGGCGGTATGGTATGGCTTTGTGAACCATATTTATGGTGGTAGATACCATCGCAAGGCGTAAAAATGTAGTTTGATTAATTATGATGTTCGTGGTTTTTTAATTTATTGATGGTGAGGTTTATATACATCACAGTGCGTTGCGGGGTTGGGGGAGAATTTATGCTGCAACTAAATCTGGAAAGAATTTAACAAATTATGAACATAATATTTAGAGCCAATTCCTCCGATCATCTCCAAAACTGCGTTTATACTAATTGCGTTTAATAACAAGATTTGATCTCGTTTAAGCCATTGTATCACAGGGTCATATTAACATAGTATCTTGTACTAGTACTTGAGTGTATGAGTGTAAAATTACACAATTTTGCATTATTGTTTTAATTTACAAAATAGATATCTTTTATCAATTTGTATCATCATTTGCATTTCACAGAGCAAAACGCCACGTTCGTTGTCGAGTTTACGAAAACCGAGTTAACGGCATGTTAGTACGGCAACATCGCGTTGCGTCTTGTCCTTGCACCGAAACTTGACAAAACTATTGCAATATTTGTGTAACAATACATAATAACGAAACGTATTCCTCGGTTGTCAAGTCAATTGTCAACTTGGTAAAGTAGGTGAGGTTATTTTTAGTATTGTTTGCGTGGTTATTGTTTTCAAATGGGCAGTGCAAGTTTTAATTTGTGGATTTTTGGTTTACTTATAAACTTGTGTTATCAGTATGTCTAAAAGAAAAGGAGACCCAGCATCTCCAATAGTCAATGAGTAAACTCTTCTCATTATGTATCTCAAAATATTCGTAACTATGCAAGTCAAAACAAGTAATATCACAACAGCGTCACTTCTTCAACACAACATGGCAGAAGCGCACGGTACGGTATATCAAGCGCATAATCGCGTTTAAAACGTTAAACGTTCAAAATTGGGCGTTTAGAACAGTAACTGTGTTTAGCACTAAACTAGTTTAAAAATTGCTGGTGAAATGCCAAACCAGACTTTAAACTTAGATTAAAACTAAAACACCGTTTATGTTCAGTTTATCGCATTTTATTTGATCGGCGAAATTGGCCCTTAAATACTTAAGACAATTATTGGATTAAAACTCGGATACTGGATTACAATCCAGTATCCGAGTTTTAATCCAATAATTGTCTAATTGATTACATATCATACATTGTTAATGATGCACACCTATACCTAATGCTTTACCTGTGCTATTGTGCAGTCAAACCATTTATTGCAAGCTATCAGTCGGTCAGCTCGGTCAGAGACAAATCAGAAACAAAGTCTTTCGTAATTAAGTTACAGAAAATGTTTTTCAGTCTGAGTCGAATATCTTATGCGTGGTGATATAAATTATGCCTTCAACAAAAGGTATTATGTAGAAAGTTTACATAAGTCCCATACAACATCAAGACAACTTAAAAGCAAGTTCGCAACACTGGTCTAGTGCATGGAAACATAAAATCGATGAGCATTCACAATGAGTGTACAGTTTTATACTTAGCAATGATACGATCGCGTGCGCTATGAAATATGTAAGCGCTGAGTGTGTCGCGGTGAGCGAGGATATAGGAAAGTGGACGGACATGGTAGATTATTAAATATTGAAATGAACACTGCAAGCAATGAGGTAACAACACATCCAATAATTTCCTCTTGTGTATCGGCAGTAGCTTTATCAGAGATAGCTCGTGTCTTGGTGAAAAAATAGTCAGTCATTAAAAGTTGGCAATGTGTTGAGTGCCCAGAAACGCGGCAAGTGTGCTCGTGGTGACTGATTTTATGTATTTGGAGGTTCGGGTCTCATCAGCTGAGTGCCAACATTACTGGTTGAAGAAGATGGGCTCTTTGGTTATCCAGCTGGTCAGGTTTTTAGAAGTATGCTTACTAACCTACCTACTTCTTAATTTTTCGACCACATACTCCAGTAACTCTGGTCATTAGCTCATTGAACTTTACCTCCAACAACACTACATCGTTCCTAACATCAGGCTCCATAGATTAGCCAGAATGTCAGCGAGAAGTCATTACAGCTCCATTCACGACGTCATTAAGTAATACGATAACAATTTGCCTCCATCCAATAATTGGGCTCTAGTTCAATTTAAACTCATTTGACATCAGAATGTCTATCGAATTCCCTTGATGTGACATGTAATAGGGCTAAATAGAAATGTATGATGGAGCCAGTAGTTGGATGATTCGGTTGAGGCGTAGTTATATTAACCGCCGCACTTACAGACGTCGATTACCGTTAATGAATCATTAACGTTGACTTGAATAGTCAAGTCAGGAACTCAGGACTATATTGGCAGGTGGTGAAATATGTATCTATTGAATATGAATATAATGCTCTTTCTCTTCTATGGTGTCAGTACGAATAGCTCATGTAGTGGTTAAAAGATTAGCGTATTAGCATGGCGGTATATCCAAGGGCTGGTTGTTCATGGTGCGCCGAACGTACATAAGTTGTCTTTTATTCTGAATTGGTTGTATTGAATACATAGTTTAATTCATGGCCAGTGTGCCACGATTTTCTAGGGTTGGCCTAAATTAATCGCAACAAAATGCTTCATCAACGATAATCAACATCTCCGAATGTGAATGTAAGCAGGTTCAAAAGGACTAATTATTTGAAATACGCTACTGAGAATTTGCGAAAGTCAAAATTACATACATAATAATTGAACGTTAATTTCGGATATTTACTCCAATCATTCAGCTATTGAAATGAAATGAGGTTTTAATGTAAGAGGAGACGTATGAAATGAGATTCGTTAAAATTATTTCAATTTTAATCTTATTATTTCATTCCGAAAATAATAATGATGGCTTTATAAATTTTAAAGGCAATCAACTGAGCTTTGCTCAATCTACTGTATCTCCAATATTCATAATTATATTCTCAAAATATCGTAGTCTTAATTAATGGTGTGTGAATAAAACTGTTTTTTATTTAGTAATTTAGTATAATTTTCCCTTTAAGTTAATAAATCTAAGTAACAAATTTAATGATAGATTCCCTTCTCTTAGACAATATTTCTTAGCAAAACAGAGTATCTTTTCTCAAGAATTTTACGACGTGCCCAAGATAGTAAACAGCTGATTCTCCTCGTTTTTTTGTTGCTTCGAGATAGGCATGGCAGGTAAGATTCTAAGAGTTGCTTGAGTATTATTTTCATACGGACAACACGAACACACAGCCTATGCCACTGTCTGAGTGTTTCGCTATTTCTTCTCAAGTGAAGTCTTCTAAAAGTGATTCCAATATCCTATTTACAGAATAAATAATTTCTTTTCATTGAAGATTTATACAGAAAAATTGGAAGACTTATTCATTAGAGGAGGTACTAATAAAAAGTACTTTTATAATGTGAAACCTTGAACGGGTCTTCCGGGGGTAGATATTTACTAGTTTACCCGCATTCTGCAGAATGCGGGTAAACTAGTAAATATCTACCTACATACTACGTACATAAAACATAGTTCTTTTTGACAGTTCATATTTCTTCTTTTTTGTGTACGAGTAGAACCTGCGTGGTTTTCAAACGTTCCTACCACAGTTAGGTCAGTTATTTCGCGTAGTCGCACTTGGGTGAACTTCACGCTTCATCGTTTGGGTGCGAGGCAGGTACCTGAAATCACTATACCTCGGACATGCGTTGTAAAACATTCACAGAGGGCATGGAAACGAAAAAAATGGTAAACCGTCAAAGATTAAGTTGGTGTTTTGTTACTAAGGCCGTGACTCGTCGTAACGTCTTGGCTAGTAACTATAGGGCTTCGTTGGGAAATGGACTAGTGTATTGGGATGCATCATTCTTAATTGGAATAGCCGGGACGATTAAAACTTCAACCTTAACTTATAACCCCCTCTGTGGTTAGACTATCTGTCACAGACCCAGAGGCCCCGGGTTCGATTTCCAATGGGGGCAAAATTTTCTGCTCGGTTTGGCTAGTGTTAGGGCTTGTTTAGCTACCACCATCTTATCTAAGTCTGCCGCCATAACAACAATGTTAACAGCATTGTTGTGTTTCGGCAGTAAAAGGTAAGATAGCCAGTTCGTCTTTGGTTGAGGATTCCGGGTGAAGCTCGCTTCACCTTCGACCTGGTCTGGATTACTTTGTAGAAACCTTGGTACACCGTAGAATAGTTGGCATAACGTGAATGTGAAACCAAAAGGTAGGTACTGAAATTATTTTGTTTCCTGTGCTAACTGTGGTCCCTGGTCAAACAGAGAACCTGCAGTCTTCGCCTTATGGGCACTTATTGTAGTTAATTCGGTAGGAGTCCAAAACAAACCACGTAGAAGGAACATATACACAAGAATGCTACACATAAAAAGATTTTTTTGTGAATCCAGATCACAAATCAATCAAATCATTAACCTTTCGAGCTTTCACTTCCGTGAATCATATTTTATAGGTATCTTTAGATAATACAATCATATTGTTTTCAAAACGATGCCACTTCTGGCACAGCTAATTCTATCATTATTACCTAAAACGCATCGCCCTATACACAAAAACGTCCCATCTGCGTCCTACTCTATGCCCTTACCAGCGGATGCACAAAAGCGGGCCCGTCAAACTGGTTCCCACTTTTTTTGCCCCTACGGCCTCGGACCCACGCACACAAGCACGCGCACAGTGTGCGTGCACGCGTGCTTGTGTGCGTCATCAGCTGATGGTAACAGCTGTAGTGTGATCAATCGGTTTAAATACGTAATACTGGTATGCGAGGAAATGCGGAGGTATGCCCAAGGGAACGAACGGATTGATGGAATTTGAGTGTCGAATTGATGTTGTGGTCTTTTTGGTAAGTGGCAGAGTGAGATATGGAATTTTTAGTACAGTTTTAAGTTAAGGTCTAGTCAGTATACGACAGATGGCAATAGCTTCATATCGATATGATATGATAAGCACTCGTAAACTGTAGCCTGTAGCTTCTTCGGTTAATCTGTGTTTATGATGATGAAGGAAACAAGGTCCTGAAAATAAGGTACCTATTCGTTTTTGGAGTAACTTAAGACAGTGGCAAAATTAACCTAGGTACGACCGATACAACCTGGAAAGTCAGCCCTACCAACCTTGTTGATTTGTTACTGCTAAAAACATGTGCTTTAATGTTATCTTTAACCACACCATTTAGTGCTTTCTCTTTATCATTTAAGTTGTACTAGAAAAAGATTTACCTTTTTCACATAGGTGTAATTCCAATTTTTATACTCACACTGTAAATGTATATTACCCAGCTAAGCACAACAACTGCCAAGTTATTACCCTTATTATTAAGGCTAACAGTATTGCCATCATCAAGTCGTAATAACTTACTCTTTTACGACCAACGAATTAACAGTTTAGGTCTGTTCCTGGTATAAAGTACCTGGCAGGTATAAAATGCCAGGTGCTCGCTGCATTTGGAACTCCACCAGCAGTGTGGAACTTACGTCATAGTGAGAATAATTTAACAATGACATTTTTGGCATAGGCAATGCATGAACTAATCAAGCTTGTAAATCCAGCCTTTCAGTATTAGTTAAATAATTGTAGTTGTAGATGTAATGGTTAAACTGGGAGTGGGTAGGAAACAACCTAGGTACCGGAGCTACGTTATGATAATGAACTATTAGAATCAGTCTATGTTATTGATGGGCAGTCAAAGAAATCATTTATTTGGCATTTCTATGTTTGGGGTTTATTTATAAGGACTCAGTATGTGGATTGTGGTGAAGTCACTCCATGTAAAATATTGGTATTCACCTGCATCCGGTTAGACTGGAAGCCGACCCCAACATACTTGGGAAAAGGCTAGGTAGACTGACTGACTGGCTGTGGGCAGTCCTTTTAGACCAAAACTAGCTGCCATGACTGAATTATCTTTACAGCTTAGTTCCTGCGACATGAGGAATGAACTAATTCTTTTTAAGCATATATCGAACTCACTTACAGAAGCTTACTTAATAAACTTTTTAAACGTAGCTTAATAGCATCAGACTATAATGTACCCACTGCTGGGGTAGAGGCCTCCGAGTAGGAGTTGGCTGTAATCTACCACGCGGGCCCAGGGGCCTTATTATGAAGTATTATTGCCATCATTATTCTACTGCGAAAAAAGGATGATGCTAGCAGCCTCATATAGCTCCGTCTCTCACTCACACTGGAATAATTAAAAAAAAAAAAAACCTATCCATTTAAATCCCTTTATTTATCACCACTTTAAAATTCTATGTTTTCATTTCTACGGCACATAAAAATACTTTCTTTATCTTTGCGATAGATGGCGCTACTTTCCATACATTTTATTTTTGAAAGTAACTTATTTATCTTTCAAGTTTACTGATAGTCTAAAGTGTAAGTAATAGTAAGACATTCGCTAGTTTATTGTTAAAATACAAAAGATATCAATTCAATTGACTTAAACAAGTTAGGGAGCAGGTGATAGTTTCTGCAAATGCCTGCACAGCGAAAGGTGAAAAGTGTTCATATAAACTATGAACATGTAACTGAATTAATACTCAATTAATTTTATTAATTTGAAAAACACATTCGTAAGTTTGATGAAGTAAAAAATGTGTGAAACTTAAAATAATGTTTAAAGGGTTAACTTTTTACTTTAAGTTATGATTTTAAGGACAGTACAAGTATTTGCTTTTACCGCACTTACAGATGTTCATAAAGCATTATGAAAGGTTTTCTTGTGGGTGCCCAGTCATTAATATCTCGCCAACTTATGCTGTGTAGAAAATGCTTAAGTCCGTTACTAGCTAAAACTGTGGTTTCCAAAGACAATGATCACACAATAATGGCTATCCAAATAAAGAGCGTTTTTAATGCTACTGTCGGAACCACTTTCCTAGAAAACCCAAATTAAAGCAATAATTCTTTGTTCTCCTTCCACATTTTGGCTACCATTTAGTTGCTAAATTAAATTGATAAGCTGTTTATAAGGTATACAGCTTATCAATTTAACGAAATATATTGAACCGAAATTTGAAATAATTGTGCCATGATTCTGTCTCTGTTTTGCTATTCCATCTGTTTTACAATCCCATGTTACAGTGATTGCTACTGGCTGCCGTTTATTAATTACTAGCACTTTGCCCGCGGCTTCGCTCCCGTGGTCTTTCCTGCGGGACCCGTTATTTTTTCCGAGATAAAAAGAAGCCCATGTTACTCCCTGAAAACTAAGCTTTCTAATGTTAAAAGAATTTTTCAAATCGGTTCAGTAGTTTCGGAGCCTATTCAATACAAACAATCAAGCAATCAAATCTTTCCTCTTTATAATATTATTATTAAGTATAGATTTAAGGAATCACAATAGTGAAAATGAGGTAGCAGAAACCTAGTCAACAGACACATGTCAGACTTTCAGATAGTATAAGGTAGTGTACGGCCGGACAAAACCAATTTGCCCAGCTTTTTCCCAACTATGTTCGGGTCAGCTTCCAGTCTAACCGGATGCAGCTGAATACCAGTATTTTACTGTACAGTATGTTACAATAAAATACCTCCCCACATACTCCAATTGAATGAAACGAAATTTAAATCTTGCATAAAACGCACACTATGCTGCCAAGCATATTATAAGTTGGGGGATTACATCGCTGACAAAAATGCTTGGCTCAACGCTGGTCCAGCTCCACAAGGGCGCATAAACTAATTGATTAGCATTGGAAAATATTGTTGGAGCTGCTGAAGATTGAAAAACTATATTTACATTGTATAAATTCAATCTCTTAATATTATATAATTGCATTGCACATATGTGAGCACTGTTTACCTACTTTAACATTTACTGAGTACGTCTTTCATTGACTTGAATGTACCCTGGCGGCTGAGAGTATGTCATGCTCACTCAAATGTCTCGCTGGTGGTGGCGTGTGTGTTGGATCATTAAGTTCCCTTCAAAATGGTTGAGCTAAATGATGCTGATCCATGCGTCATGTTCGTGAACGGGCGCCGTCAGTGGGGACTGGTCATCTCTTAGCTGCCATGGCTTATTTTAATTATTTTTGTTTTTATATTTTTATTATGGTCGCTTTTAACGTGCACGATTTACTACATTGTTCTCACATGTATAATTTCAACATGAATGATGTAACCAATGTTTTGTAACAATATTCTAATTTAAAAGAGTGTCCATGGAGTTTCTTGCCCGTTCTTCTCCATAGGAACCTACTACGCTTTGGAATGGGCAACTAGCTTCATCTTTCTGACTGACCGACCCCTTGACAATTCAAAAGTACCTGTAATTGGTTTATTTGGAATAAATGATTTGAGTTTGAGTTTGAGTTTACATGGAGCGACAGCCCAGTGGAGTGTTGCCCAGTAATACTGGGTAATACGATACCCCTTGATAAGACTGGTTTTCAGACTTTTAGGCCTCTGACTACCCGTAAAGAATGTCAAAGATCTACGAATGTCAAACTCAAACTCAAGCATTTCTTTCAATCAAACCATTTACGGGCACTTTTGAATTGTCAAGGGGTCAGTCAGTCAGAAATATGAAGCTAGTTGCCCATTCCAAAGCGTAGGTTCCTATGGAGAGTTAATGACAGCCGGGACCAACGGCTTAACGTGCTTTCCGAGGCACGGAAGGGTCCCGAAATGTAATGGAGAGCCCGTACAGTAGGTCGTCAGTGGAAACCAGTTTGAGGTGGTGGTGGTGGGTTCTATTGAAACTCCGTAATGCGCCAGGCTGGCTCAAGTTCAAAGTTTTACAACTGTTGAGTGGGCGACTGTACCACGGTAAACTACCATTTATTCCAGGAAGGTATGATCAAGCTTTAACCACTAAACCTCGGAAAGCTTTGATAGCAAAGCTCAGTATTCTGTGGCGGTCAGCCGGTTAAATACACTAAACTATAAGTTGGTTCAACTAACTCCGTCTAACAAGTGCTTGCCTGCACGTATTTACATTTAGGTAGGTAATGTATTTATATTGTAGGTAGTGTGCTACCAAATAATTAACATTTGTACCAAATGATTGCTTCATTAAAAGAGAATAGGCAAATTAATCCCGATTATATCACCATGACGCCATGTAGCTTAACTTAGGAGAAGTCACCAGCAGTGGAAGGTGACCCGCAATAAAGTTGCGAAAATGTTATGACGATGATAAGAAATTAGAAGTTTTGGTTTTAAATAACAATTATTTCGTTAGAAATCTAAAACTCGTGTAAACTTGGTAGGAGCTACTTTACACACAATGTTGTTTTATTAACTAACTAATAATGTGGGGAAGAAATTGCCTTCCTCTTTAGAGTAACCAGGAAATCATATTTCATGAACTGTATAAACGATAATGAACTTAATCGCTTGGCAATTATCTTTTATTCATTTCCTCACTCTTAAAAGAGTACTGGCAACTTTTACAGTCCTGGATTCCTAGTACTCCTATTGAACATAGTTCGAAATGACTGAACGTCACACATCACTCAGGTCACAATTTAAAAATCGAATGCATTCGTGCACCTTGCCTCCCGGCGAGCTTTACAAAAAAGGAACGTTTTGACAGCGCACAAATAAAACTGCTCCATCCCTTTCTGACACATTTGAACCTTCCACATCACATGTTTGGACTGTCTCTGTCACTCCACCCCATATCTCTTGTACTTTTTTCGAAACCCTCTCATTAATATACGGACTACACACACTACAAGCTCAGTTGAGTTGTGTAAACACAGGGTGTTTGTTTATTTGTGTTGTGTTGGTGTCCATGTGTGGGTAGTCAGCTGAGTAAATCCGTGAAGCAACACGTGTATTGCGTGTGTGCGTGTGTGCGTTTTGTTTAGGTGTCGAAGTGTACAGGATGGGAGATGTAATTTTAGATGATTTTTCATAAGATCTCTATGCTTTTGAAGTTTGGGTATTTAAAAGGCATTTGTTTGCGGTTATCCTAATAATAATCTTGTTTTTTCCTTCACAAAAACTCAGTGTGGGAGAAATCTAAGTGAAGATATTTACAGGACGCTAATAAAACTTATAAAAACGTGGATATTTTGTAAAAGAACTTTAAACTAACATTACAAGACTTTAACGAAAAATTATGTTATCCTAGCAAGCGAGCGAGTTATATACCTACTCGCTAGCTTACTAGGATAACATAAATTCAATACACTGTAATTATAAATTGGATGCCTTTGATGTCTCAAATGTCTTGTGTAATTGACATTTCATTTACTCATTATAACTTCGCGTGACATAATTATTGACTGCTCATTGAATTATTATTTTCAAAGAAAATAATTGACTGATCAAAGAAATAAAAATAACTTAACATTTAAAATGTAAGTTTGGTTGTTTTTAGTATCGAGCCAATTACTCTTTATCAATCATCACTAGTAAGTGTATAAACGTCCTTTGCTCAACTTAAGCGTTGTGTTAAACGGTTAGTTGAGTAGGTATCCGGTCATAATCACATACCTAATTATGTGCTGTGCAATTTATAAACACGCAATAAAATTTGAAACACGCCGTAGTTTTGGGATGCATCTTTAACGTTGGGTTCCTAAATTAATAACGGATCGATATTGCTAGAATTCTTAGCTTTTAAAAACAGATTTGGATCTTCGAAATGACCTGTTATAAAATGTTTTATAGGATTGTCAAACATGCTACCTATCCATACCAATATTGTAAAATACCTATGAGCAAGTTTGCTATAAGTAAGATATTCGAAATCGAGTAAAATCAAAACCACAACTAACAACATTACAAAAATATCACAAACCCAACCATAGCATAGTCTATAATTACCATCAAATTACTTACTTATCTATATCGGCATATTTCTAGGGAATTCAAAAAAAAGAACCACAAGATGTCCTTGAAGTCATATGGGCTGCGCCGGCGCAACAGCTGATGTTACCTGACACTGACGTCCCGCACACCAACACACTACACGCACACAGTTATAGGGTAGATAGGGTGTATGTGTGAACGCTTTACCAGATAATTTTCGAAGAATAGTTTAAATAATACAAGGTAGAAAGTTACAGAAGGATCACTTCTATTGAAATGAAGCGATGAAACGATGAAATGAAATGAAGTTTATTTCTGTAAGAATATTTTGTAAGACACTTTTGGTTAAAATTACTACATGGCGCCGGAAACTACTAGTTGACAGAGAAATGCCAAAACAAACTCAGAGATACGAGATACTCGTATGACAATCAGTCAGATTGCTACAGGAATTGATTGACCAATGTGCGGCGTTCTTTAGAATGACGCACTCTTGGATGCTTTTTTTGATACACCTAACCCACTCTTGTTAACTCAAACTGCCTGACTTTTCACAATTATTTTGGGGTCGACTTCCAGTCTAACTGGATGCAGCTGAATACCAATATTAATAATTTAATTAATATACATGAAGCGACTGCCTATCTGACTTCCACTACCTTGTGACTTTAGTCATACGATACCCCTTGGTAAGTGTCAAAGTTTTGGGCGTTTGACCACCCGTAACGACTGTCAAAGATATATTTTATACGAATGGCAGTCGCGACCAACGTCTAAACGTGCTTTCCAAGGCACAGAGGGGTCTCCATTATGTAATGGATGGTCACCCATCCATGAACCGACCACTGCAAGCGAAGTTTAATCTTCGACCCGTACGGCTGTTACCGTTTACCCACGAGCCAATTTCTTTTTGCCAATTGGCTCGTGTGTAAACGGTAACAGCCGTACGGGTCAAAGAGTAAACTACGCTTGCAGTGGTCGATTCATGGATGGGTAAAAAAGTATATCTAGTCCAAAATATTCACCAACGCATATTTTTCAAACAAAACTGAAGTGAAACTTCTTAATCCATCTTTTTTGTACGTTAGGGTAGTGATCAGTGTGTGTGTGCGAGAGTATATAGTCTTTATCAGATAACTTTTGAAGAATTTAATAGTATTCGGATGTGTTCTAGGAGTTTCGTAAACTTGTATTTTATTACAGACAATAAAATTGTCTTAGAAATCAAGGGTTGATCCTATGACTAGGGTTACCAGCGCTACTATATAGGTAATATAGTATTCTACTATATATATAGTACTATATATGAGGCCTAAATACTATATTTCTAAAGAAAAAATATAGTAGGCGAAACTACTATTATTTTCATTTCAACACAAAATGGCGAGATGATCGCAATAGGGCCAGTATTAATCTCAATAAGTAAGAGCAAAATTAATGATATTTTTAACCTTAATTTAGAGTGTAAAATTAGTTATGAGACATTAAAAAAAAACCTGTTAATAAAGGCAGTAGCAAAAAATATGCCTACACCTACTATGTATAATATATATAATAACTTTTTCGTTATCTACTATATTTTTAAAGGCAATGGCTTTGAAAATACTATATTTGATATAAAACAAGTTGGCAATCCTACCTATGACCTATTATTGCTAAGGTATTTGTTGAACTTCTGCTATGAGAAATAAGATATATATAAAGATATGTTGTTTAGCTCCAAATAAATATTATTGGAGATCTCACAATGAAGTATGTAGGCTTTCGTCATCTAATACACCTATATGTAATCATCCCGAAAAAAATACTTATTGAAAAACTTAAAATAGAGAATCGTATTCAAAACACCCGAGTTTTCAAAGTATCCCCGAAATAGTTCTTATGATCTGTGCCCTGTCACAAAAATGAAAACGTCTCACAAGCAGTAGCAATACAATTTAACTTGAACATAATTGACACATAATTTTTTCTCATCACAAAAAGTGTCAATACCATAAAGTTTCTATTGAAGCCAAATAACGAGGATCTACGAAATAATTGCTTTAGATT
The DNA here is from genome assembly GCA_963853775.1 of Xanthia togata. NCBI lineage: Eukaryota > Metazoa > Arthropoda > Insecta > Lepidoptera > Noctuidae > Xanthia > Xanthia togata. The sequence continues at coordinate 24,232,698 of OY970805.1, read as the reverse complement.
AATCACCCAATAGGGACCCAACAACAGAGAAACAGTAATCAGTCAAAATGTATTTACAATACGCCAACTGCGGAATGACGCGACATTTCTCTTCAAACTAAAATATTTTGTCAAAGATTCTCTATAGAAGAATACTAGGGAATTTATTTCTATTTTTGTGATAATTGGGATGTAAAAAATAATGTCAGCTGCTGTTTCATTTGTTAAAGTCAAGTTAGAAGGGGTTGAACTCACAGTAACTGTTTCATTTTTCACTTCATTTGTTTCTGTTCAATCGGGGCAGAAATAAAAAAAAAAGTGCTTTGGCGATTAATCTAGCAAAGACTTCAATTTCTTCATAATGACGCCCGTACGAAGAATTATTTTGTAGCATTATATTACTAGAGATTACACTCGAAAACAACCATTCCCTAACAAATTACTGTCTCTTAGAACTGCTTAGAATGGACTGAATAAAGCTGCTGTGGCCAATTAAAATCGTTTTTCTTGTTTGAAGTCACTAATTCTCTTATCTGCGCATTTTCATAATCTAATTACAATATAGCACTGCCATCAATAAACTATTGTTATCATCGTTATTCGTTATCCTATCCTATTCCCAAGTGGCTTGGCTTCCAGTATAACTACATGCGTCTCAAGGCGATTGCCATCTGACTTCCGCAACACGACGAGCTATACTGGTATATTTGCATGACGGCAAAAAACTCAGTGAATTGATATTCTTAAACATGTTCCTAGTGATGCTAACTTTGAAGCAAAAGCTTGAAAAAATGACTTAAATTGGTCCAAAACAAGTACAAATCTTCAAGAAATCGCTCTTAGATATAGACAAATTTTGCTCTTACTATAGATCCAAAACGACGGTTAAACTGATCAGCTGACAGACCTCATTTTCTAAACACAATGTTCGTAGAATCGAAAAAACTTCGTACACCATGAATAACGTAGCAGCACATGCAAAAGAAACTTTAAGATGTATTGCAAAAAAAGCTCAAGACGTTTATGAACAAACTTCCAACATAAAGCAGAAGAGACAGGTAGATTTTTTTCTGTAGCAAAGCGATTGAAAAACTTGGCTATAGATAATGGACTTTATAAACTGGGAATAAGGTCGATCAGGAATGTGGACCTTAAAGACTTGTATAAAATGGTTATCACCCTTTAGAATTAGTACAGATAATTGAGCCTCAGTATTATGCAGGTCCAGTTCGTACATTACATGCAAAGTTACGAGGAAATAACAATAGAAATAAGAATCAAAGACATCGACAACAAAAATCAACATTTGTTATTGAGAAGACTGAAATAATATTGAAAGGCAAAATCACATTTCACCGGCGTAAATCAGTCTCAAAACTTGTATTAGATTAGCCTCAAAACACTATCTAAACTCAAACTCAAAGCATTTATTTCAATTAAACAATTTACAGGCACTTTTGAATTGTCAAGGAGTCAGTCAGTCAGAAATATGAAGCTAGTTGCCCATTCCAAAGCGTAGGTTCCTATGGAGAAGAACGGGCAAGAAACTCCACGGACACTCTTTTTAAAAAAAATATATTCTTACAAAATCCATCCAGAAGCTTTCGAGAGAGATCAAAACATATGTTCAGGTAGTCACACCTATGCATAAAAGCAGATGATAATTTATGTTCATGAAATACTCGTAAATATGCGGGAACAGTAATAAAAAAATGTGCAGACAATTTGCGATCTTCAATCGACGCAGTGCGTAAACTGCCAGTAACGCTTCTCTCGTAATTACAACAGGGAATACTTACTCCCCTTAATGTGAAAACCGTATGAATATAATACAATTTAGCTAAACTCATAAGCAGTCCTTCATCGCCGGTTTCCTGCAATATTATGCCCGTAATAGACGTGACAGTTACCAAATGCGCACACTAATTTATCTGCACCATATTCCCTTTGCAGCTACTCTAAACAGCTGATGTTTTATAATAAACAATATTTACTACCTCACTGAAACTTCAACTCTATTCATAAAACGTTAGGGTTGGGATTCTCTTATGCACTCTCAAACAACCCAGCAACGTTTATTTTTTGCTCTCTCACGTGTGAGCTGTTTGCATGTGTGCGTTCGCCCTTCGCTTTTTTCTATTTTCTGGCCTTACCAGTTACCAGTCCCCTAAGAAAGGGTGGGCATACAAATACTACAGCGCATTACTTGCATAAGTTAGATGTATTGTTTTGATTTGTACGTTTTGTACTTTTTTGGACAATCCGTCTTGGATTTTATTATGCTTCTATTGTGGGGTCTGGTTTTGAATCTTGTATTGTTATCCCCCGTCTCGAATAATTGACCAGGTATGTGTGTAGGTAGACGATTAGGGTAGATCTGAGGCAGGATTGAAAAATAATGAAAGTGTAACCAGTTTAGAATTCTCTTTTGACCACTATTTTTGAGCTCCCAAAATATTTCACAATGCATCAATCAGAAATACTAACTGAAATTATACTGCAGGTATGACGAATACATTCCGTGAAACTGTTCTGAAATGTAACACACAATATGCAGGTAATGCATTTTGGTCTACATACATTCTCACGGCTGTCATCTTGTCTTTGGTAACTACTTCATAGCGCCTGGATCTTCTACGTTAGCAATCCCTATGATACGAGTACCAACGAACATTACTTCAACAGATTTGTTTGAAAATAGGGCGAGGGATTTCAAAGCTTTTACTAAGAATACAATACTAATGCCAATCACAGTATCAACACCAAGGGTACCCTCCACCCTAAGGAAATAAAAATTCTAATTTATGTCCAAACTGACCTACTCCACAAGTCCACACCATTAATTCCTTTATAGAACTTCAGCCATTGTATTTCTCGTATAGGGATTATTATAGTGAGTATTATACTATTGTGTTCAACCAAAGAGTATGGATCAAAGAGTGGCCAGTCCATTTGCATAAGTTGCCAACCGGTACAATCAACGCAGCGTGGTACTGGCGTGGTGTGTCACAAGTAATGGCGTATGGTGTGAGGCAAGTATTAAAGGGCTATTGTTTAGCTTTACTCAGTTATTCGGGAGGGAGGCAGCGGCCACGTGTTTTGTAAGGACGTTGTTGATTGCGGCGAATGGACAGAAACTGTTCGTCGATATCGGCTGTCGAAGTCTGCTCTAAAGTAAAGCTACTTTTGTTACAGATAGTGCAATCCACGACGACGCGCCCCACTCCGCAATTACTGTACTGTAAGCTGTACTTTAGTACGGAGCGGAGCGGAGTGGGGCGCGTCGTCGTGTATTGCACTATTTATAGCCATCTTACTCTTGACTTAATTGAACAGGGTAAATTACTTTAATCATAATATTTTTAAACATAACTGTTGTAACCGTTTTTTTTTTTCTTAAACATAATTGGCGAAATGTGGGTGTACTAATAGGTACACCTCTGCCCCACCGTTCGAGGAAACAAGGCGTGATGTTATGAATGTGTTATAATTTTTCTTTTGATTTGTAGTGTTTACATATATTATGCAAAGTGGGTAGGTAGTCAGTAAAAAAGAGGAATTTTGCAATTTTTTTATAAATAATACTTTTTTTATATAAATATTTCGACTTTGAGCAGTTAGAAGTCTCACAGCTTATTCACGAAAAAATTCACCCATCGCGAACGTTCCAAAATGCTCGCGTAAAACATTCAGCCCTTAATACCACGTGCAGCCATCACGTGTTTAATACGAGCCGCAGCCGTAAAACAACCGAACTGTGGACAAAGTCGAACAAATAACGTTACCAGAGTAGGCAACACCTACTAACAAATGATTTCGGACTTTGGTTATGAAACTTGCAAAGAAGTTTAAATGAAAACCTACAATAAGCTTGTTTTCTTTTCGTATACTTGGAAAGTGATCATGCTCGTGAATGGCGGTTCCGTTTGTTGCCAATATAAAACATTTGATTAACTCTGTTAATGGTGGATAGTATGCGTGCCAGGAGCTGAAACACTGCTTTACCGTGTTTCGGGTGACAGATCTCAGTGATAAGCGTAAGTCCAGGGATGAGAGGCTTTGGGTTTCATCGCGATGGGCCTCTTAGATGCAAAGAATGTTACAATGAGTTTTTCGGTACACATCGGGAAGAATTTCTGATTGAATCATTTATCCAAACTCTGGACCGACTCAATTTAGATTGCCATTGACACGCCAAAAGAACAACTCTGTTATTGTAGACAACTGCTAGTAACTGTAAGCTCCTAAGAACGATGACTGAGGAAGACATAGAAACAGGAAGGAACGATTGTTCTGTTGAAGATACAATGATTGGGGAAACTTCAGCTCTTTTTCCGGTGAAAATAGTGACGAAGGGTTTTCTTCTTAGACAACGGAACCTTAAAAAAGGAACTAAGATTTTTACAACCTAGTTAATACTTTTGATGACAGACGAGATTGTTATCAAGTTCATTTGACCACAGTTTTGATGAAGCCAAGTTTTTCTGCAGGTCACGATCGTAAAAAAAATTGCAAATGGGAAAAACTTTTTATGGTCTTGGCGTGTACCTATTTTTCAGCTAACGCTACTGAGAGCTAAGTACTGAACGTCTTGTTCAATCAATTTAAATGTATGCTTTCCATGATAAACATGAAATGGCAAGATGAAAGTGATTGTGATTACAAATGTGTCATAAAATTCAGGTGCAGAAATTCTGTCATAATATTTCAGTTTCCTTTGATCAAGGTACGTTGAACAGTTTTGGTTAAGGCGGAAGCGTCAGGGTGGTCCACGAAATTCAAATTTTCTTATGTTTTTTTGTAATTTGCTGGTTAGTATCAGGTTGTATGTTGATCTAAATATGAATCGCGGCCATATATTAAATATTATTTATATTATAAAATATATTTATAAAATTATAATTAAAATAATCATAAACTCAAAACTCAATGCTTGAATTAAACCATTTACAGGCACTTTTGTACTGTCAAGAATTCGATCAGTCAGAAATATGAAGCTAGTTGCCCATTCCAAGGAGTAGTAGGTACTATAGAGAAGAACGGGCAAGAAACTCCACAATAAAAATCATCAATACAAAACTCTCTAAGTTCATATTAGGATTATTCTAACATAATGAGTTGTGTTGCTAATTCTAGTGAATAAAATTCTGTGAAACACATCCTTCTTAAGTTAAGAATTTCTTCTGATCACGATCTTGCTGTATTTCATATCTTTGTAATAGTAAGGAGGGTTAAGTAAGGATCATATATCAGGTAACGCTCTGTGGTTTCTGCCTACTTCCACAGGAAGATGGCATGGATGGTTTATTTATATATATATATATATATATATATCATTATCAAAGTAAAGAAACTCTTGTCTTCGTAGAAGAATTACTTACGAAGCTCAAGGTCAGGATGCCACTAAGGTAGCCATAATAAAAACCATCACTACGAACATTATATCTAACTTCAAAAGTAACACCTGTATAAAAATAATATAATTATTCCAAAAACTATATAAAAACAGGTACAAGGAAATCCTCTCTTAAAAAACTTCCGAGAAACGACCGAGAATTTCTTGGAACTACCTGCTAATACTCTAAAGTGTTTTTATGTTACTATTTTGCTCATACCAACATCACTTTGCAACTTTGAAAAAACTTGCACACTCTTATCTGAAAGAAACAAAGTTCAATTTAGCATGGTTTACATGTCTTGTGGGTGCAGTTCAAATGGGGGTGGATGAAAAAAATTAAGGAAAGAAATGAAACAAAAGTAAAGATCACAGGGCTTGAGGGCTCCATAAATCAATAAGAATCGAATAGCCATAGACACTTAAATAACGTTTTTTTGGAAGATGGATGCTGCCTACTAATGCTGCAGGCGATTTTGTTACAAAAACCATCTTTAAAATTATTTCTCGTAATCTAAAATAGAATGAGAAATGGATCAGTAGACTCGATTTGTTATGATTTAGAAGTTAAAGTTATCCCTTATGTTTTAAATACAATGCTGGGGGTTTCCACATTAGGATTTGTATCTGATTCAAGGAAACAGGAAAATCAAGAGCAAACTAAATCTTGGAAGATGCATTTACAACACAGCAAGCTTTTAGTTTTTGATTCTTAGAAATCAACCAATTTTATCAACATATTCTGGCATAAGGGAATAGATGGTTCTTAGTATCGCGTGCAAGAAATTATTGGCAAATAAATTAATTTACATGATGTGATCCAAGCCAATTGATTGATATATTCTAAAGCCAGTAAAGTGCTATTCTCCAAAATTTACGTGCAAAAACTACGTGAAAGGAAAGGAAGTAAAAATACAGGTGCAAATGAAGTGAAAGACCCAAATAAAGTGAACACCGTAGTTCCTTTGAAGTGGTTTGACTTCCGTCTACGATGATGTAAACAGCTGACACATCTGTTTCAACTTCAGTGTGTTCTTCGGAAAGTGGATGGCTAGTGTCTTCATCATTGAAATTGGTGTGTGCTTTTAGGAGAGGTTAGGAGGCTAGTATTTGTACTCCTTGGTAGATCTTGCTTCGTTAAAATGATAATGGTTAGTGTTTGCTGAGTTTAAATTTAAAACGAATTTAATTTTCTCACTGAAGTTATGAGAAAACTGAGACAACTGTACCAAAATATAACCTAGCATTTTAGTTGCATCACATCATAGCTAACAAAACAGAATTCTATTGCAAGCCGCAGCATTAAACACAACAAGTCAGACAAACAGATCTCGGAAACCAATAAAAGTCATTGACTGCCAAATTCAGTCGAGTTGCAAACTTGGACCAAATCAGACGCTTCGTAGAGCCACTGAGAGCTCCAAACTTTTGCGAATATTCAAAAAAGGTTTGCCAAATAAAATTTCATCTCACGAACTGAGAAAGTTGAACCAACTTCTTCAACTAGTCTTCTATAAAGTGTTTGTAACATCTGTTGTATGGACAGCCGGACCACCTTACTTCTGCAGTTCTGTCTAACCCTAGTACCAAGTGATACAGTCGAATTTCCTTTGTTTGGTGAGGTTATGAAATGGTCCGCCTTGCGTTGGTTTTGTACTCCGGCTAGATGCTTGTTCATAAAAATAAAGGGGTATGTGTTTGAATGAAACTCTCTCTTTTTTTCTCTCTTCTTTCTCTTTTCTCTCTTTTTTTTTTCTTTTTTTTTTTTAGATATTGTTTACTTTTAGTTATTTTTATTTCTGCTTGAGTATAGTTCTCGATGCTTTTGGTTGGTATATTGGCGTGTGCTAGCTGTCATATGGCTATTAATTATAGCTATTTAATTTATAATTTTAATTATTTTTTGCATATTGTAAATTGTCTTACATACTGTTGTATAGAATCATTTTTTATTTTTTTCTAACTGAACAGACAGCTGTGCTGCTGGGGAGTTTGTTGCGCCACTTCTTCTTCCCAGCAAAAGCACTAGGAAGTGGTGAAGGGTGGGCGTTTTGGGGGACTGTCTTATGTAATTTTGACGTTCGAAAAGTGCTGATTCTCAGCCTAGTTTGAATAAATGACTTTTGAATTTGAATTTTGAATTTTTGAATGGGAATGAATAATTTTGGACGTTTAATCCTTTTATTAAAATCTTGGAATTATTTTAATGATCTGGGAATTAAATGAAACTATATGAGAATGCGAGCGACTTTTTGTCACATGAATAGAAAGTCAGTTGAGTGGAAAGTCGGTTTTAATGGTTTTGTCACCCATGAAAGTAACCCTTACTCTTTTATAAATAAAAGTGGAGTACCGTTATGCCAAACTTAACCCTGGCCGAAAATGTATGGATTGTTACATAATTTCTGGTTTATTAATAAGGGGGTTATTAGAAATTAAACATCAGAAATACCAAAAGAACTTCGCACTGAAATCTGTTGCACTTAATACTCACAGATTTATTATAGATGGCGCCAGTTATTCTTAAAATGAAGTTGGTTACCAAACTAACAATATTCAATAAACAGCATTTCAAGCCGATTACCAAAACCCATTTCACAATCACATTGCATAATCACTAGTACTTTTCGCATCTACCTTCCTTCCCAGTCCCACACGTATACCTACCTACGTGAACAAATCAGTTGCATTATCAATTAATCTGCCCTCTAATTGGCGCGCTGCTTGCAGAGCCTGCACTATACGCTGCACTCGTTTACAAGTTAAATCGGGGAAACGGCACGCCAATTAATTGAAGGGACTTTCCGGGCCGAGCGGTAGTGTCGCGAACTTGAGCCACGAATGGCGGGCGAGCAAACGTTTTTGCGTTTCAGTATTGGAGTGTATTTTTAGACCGGCTGTTGGCTGTTTGCAGTTATAAGGTAAGGTACAGTATTCGGCGTTAATATGACACATCGGGAGTTTGAAAAAGACTGAGTGTATGTAAAGTATGGCCTAAAACTGAACTACTAATTTCTAATTAAGTTCTTAAGATTTGATACAATACTGGGTTACACGGGATCGCCAAAGTTTTGGGAGTCAATTTACAAGGAAGGTACTACCTAGTTTAGGGGTACACGTTATTACTAAATTCTGCAAGGCCTCCTCATGTGAGTAGTGAAACACAAACTGTACCTAAGTCAAGTGATGAGTTAAGTAGGTACCTGCTAAGTGGTGACTTGTGGGAGTGACGTGACAACTTGTGTCTCTAGTGGTTGAATATCAATGACAGGATTACTCCGCAAACTTTCATGGTGAAGATCTTATTCCAAGTTTTAATATACCACTTTACGTAAAGTGGGTAAGGACCATTCTGAGAATTTGTCTTTTGGGTACCCCAATCTTATTACCAAGGGCATACTTATTATTGTTGTCATCTGCAGGGCAAAAACCTTTCTTTCAACTTGACACTGGCAACTGCTGTCTTGGAACAGTTGACCTCTAGATCTGAGGGCCTAGACTAGAGTGCTAGATAAAGTGAAAATCTATCTGCGATATTGATGATGGAAAATTTAAAAATGTGTGATCTATTGATTGACATAAGCTACCGAAAAACTTATGTCAATCTTGTTGAAAGTCGTTGTAAAAATAAAAAACGCTTTAAAAGCGATTGCCACTTCATGCCTCAGCGTGTAGGCTCTCATTCATGCCGATTTTTTTGGCGTTTTGCGACGTAGTATCTGGTACTATTATTTGGGTTGAGATGGCTCGGGCCAAGCTCTCACTGATCCCTCAATTCATCCTGTCATCTCCTTATATCCCTGATACAAACTGGTTACAAAACCTTAATTATAACACCTTCCAGCAGTTACTCCAATTCCCTTCGTAGCTCACACAACTGATATCTAGAGTGAAACTGCTTTACAACTCTGTGTACTTGTATTCTAGCTCATTTACAAGTACATATCGACTGTAAGAACCAATTTAAATTATTGTCAACTTAACGACGCACTGCGCCGCTTGTGCACTCTGACTTAATTGCGCAATTTGCACAAACTGTGCATTGTGGCTTATTAATGCATCGAGTTGTCTTTGAATATTTAAGTGTATTGGTTGTTAATTACCTGTTCGTGTCACATTGTTTTGGGACTGTTTAAATTATTTGGGCAGAATGGAGTGCTGTTTGTGCTTTCAAATCTTTGTTTGTTGTAATGAGTGTTGAGTACAATGGGTAGTGTTATCTGCATAATCGCTTAATCCTAATTAAATTACCATTTATTTCGGCTGCTGAACATGGGCCTTTTGATAAATCACTCAAATTGACAGGCTTGAGACAAAACTCATAATATACATAAGTGCTATCTACTAGGTAGTGAACAACGTTTTGTTTTTAAAGGACTGATACATAAATCAATTTTATCTGTTACTATATTAGTATAATATTTGTGTATGCAGGGTACGTACACTAACAATCAACTAAAAACTATCTCTATTAAAATAAAATTATACCACAACTTCTACCAGGAACCAGCAACTCGTTCCCCAATTGACTCTTACGATAACGACTAATTTATATCCCAGACAATACCAGAGCACATAAAAACGGTACATAAATACGAAGAGCAGTTAAAACTCCACAATTAGATAAGAGACAACGACAAATTGCTAACGCGGCAACAAATCTAAACAACAACTGGTAACAAATAGCCGTATTTCAGACCACCACTAATTTACAATTAATGTACGGTTTAAGATGCAGTTTAGACCAGTTAAGGAGACCTTAACTAATGGCACACTCGATGCTAAAGTAAAATAGATTAGATGCTACTGTGCAGTGTGGCTTCGATCTCTCTTGGATGGTTACCGACTTCTACAGTTTGAAGGGCGGATTTGAGGGGTTAGAATTGTTTTTATGTGACTGTATTTTGGTTTCTTCTATGTCCTCCTCGGTCCGTCTAGTGAGGCTGCAGTGTGACGGGTTTAAGATGGCTTGCTTGGATGTCACTTGAATCCTCTGTATAATAACTTAGAAAATGTCTGAAATAATACCAGCCTATTACTGTCCCACTGCAGGGCAAATTCCTTCAAAGTTTTCTTCCCATGTCAGTGATCTCCAAGATAAGCGTAGAAAGTACATATGAATTGAAAAACTCATATTGGTACTTGCCCGGATTTGAACCCACAACCTCACGGATGGATCCCTTAACCCAGTGCAGCCAGTAGCCATCACGGCGGAGAACAACAAGAAGTCTACAGACCTCCCAAAATTTACATACATACCAATACACATCATACACACCAATGAGCATTACTATAGTAATATCCATTCGCATAATTGTGTTGATAGACAGGCTAATAGGAGGTTTCTGAGCATTCACATCAAACTCCAGCATTACCATCTACATACGACTGTCATATTCCAGGATCCAATTTATTTATCATGTTAATAGGGATCTACAGGAATGATAGCTGTATTGTATTCCAACTACAAGTGCCTCAGAAGCTATTGGAATGGCCTATTAATAACCAGTTACACGGTGAGATGCATGGCTTTTTATATGTATAAAGGCTTACTAAAGCACAATACATACATAGGTACATATAAACTCACGCCTTCTTCCCATGGGGGTAGGCAGAAACTACAGAATGCCACCTGCTACGATCCTTACATACTAAAGCACAATCAGCGTTAAAAATGACCAACCTTTTCCTATTTCGCAATATTTGTGAGTAGTAAACTATAACAAAAGCGTAACACTTCGTAAATTAAAGAAACTCCATCTGTTATCCTCACAATATAAAAACATATTGTAGCTAAATGAATTCGGGAGAGGGCAGAGATGCCAAATGTGCGGATAATGATGATGAATTATGATCCAATGGAGGCGAGTCATGGTGAGATTGTTTCCGCCGTTAACATGAGCGGGGAGGGGGCGGCAGTGGTTTATGTGCTGCGTTTTGTGTTTTATGGTGTTTATTGAAGTGTACGGGTACAACACGACGATTATCAGTTAGAAAACGATTATATGTTTACAAGGTCAGTACGAGCTATTCCCTTCTACTTAAATATGCTTTAGGTTTTTAGTAGATTAACTCCCAAGGACATTCCCTACTCCCACTACTGTCTGCTAGAACAGGGTATCCATTTAGAAATAAGTGTGGCGTATGTTTACTAGTCTCACAATTGTAACTATGCTTAAAGATTTCTGCATTTGAAACAAACACATTTTGTATATGGAGAATATTAGTGTGCGAATAAGAATGTACAACTGGATTAACATTTTATAGGTGTATAAAGGACACGTTTCCGTGTGTAAATAATTTATCAATACAATACCTTTAAAAATATAAACCACACCTGCTTCCCAAATCAATACACAAATTGAACAATAAAACAGTACGTGTGTAGCTTAATAAGTTAAAAAATTAACGGCACATGTACGCTCAATGTACGCTGAATGTACGCTGAATGTACGCTCGATATACGCTCACCTATGACGGCTAATAAACGCTGAGCGTCGTGGCCATGCAAATTAATCACACAGAAATATTCATGCCGACACACGCCATGAAATGATAATGAACCCGTATTGTTATTGGGGGCAAGGGAAGGGAGGAAGCGAGTTGTGATTCGTTTTCTTACTTATAAGAGAGTTCGTTTAATGTAATGTTTGTCCTGTATGTGGGCTGTGTGAGATAGTAAAACTGGCAACATGCTCTAAACCTTGGACGTAATAATAAAGAAGACAAAACCTACAAAGGATTTTCGAAGTTAAACTTCGAAAATCGAAGGCAGTTTTGGTGTCGCAGTTCAGGTGCGTTCATGAATGAAAAGTATGTATCAAAACGCAATTATTTGCAATATCTAAATGCAGAATCTAGGACGGTAGCTATGGAGTTACCATACTCACCAGAATATGGTATTTCTATCATTGATAATTTGCAGGATTTTGGTGGTAGTGGTTTCATCGTTTAAACTATTAAGAGGCTTTTACTACCTCTTTTTTTAGAGGAGTATTACAGGACAAGACGGTAATTATTTTTGATAATTCAGTTCTCTTCTATCAAATCTAAGACATTTTGGAGAAGCAAACTCCTGTCTCTTGAAACACAAGAGCATTCCAAGCTTTGGAGCTAGTGCCCATTTTAATTTTCAAAATGTTCTATATTATTAAATATGGTGTACAGATAGTTCAACTCATCTGTGCGCGCGGCGCCATGTGTGCGTGCGCTTGTAATTATACAGCTTTAATTTGTGTTGCGCTCGAACGACGACTGCCGGGTCCCTGCCACGCAAAAAAGCAGTTCGTGATATTACATGCAAACATGTTAAATGAAGTTGCTGAGACAATAACAATACATTTAATTAATAATACGGAAAACAAAATTTAAAGAGTAGAATCGCTGAAACTAGTAGTAAACTAAGCTTGTGGTAGTGGGGAGTGATTATTTGTGTGTATAAGTGTTGCGTATGTGTATGTATGTGTATGTGTATAGGTGTACATGTGCGTGTGTATGTGTTTGTTACATTTGTTATTGAAAACTAGTAGTAAACTAAGCTTGTGGAAGTGGGGGAGTGGTTATTTATGCTTATGAGTGTTGCGTGTGTGTATGTATGCATATGTGTATAGGTGTATGTGTGCGTGTGTATGTGTTTGTTACATTTGTTATTCAACTGGATGAAGGAGATTCTCTGTCTCATCATAAGTAAGTCTTAGAAGCCAATCACAGCTTTTTTACAGTCATGCTTATGTTTAGGATTAATATTTAATAACTTGTTTGCTTTGGCATACAAAAAGCGTCCGAGGAAACAGAAGAATCTCTGACTAAAGGAAGTCCTGAGAGTGACACCAAAAGGAAGCCAAAATCACGCTACGAGTAGAGTGATTTTGGGAGTTCACAGAAACATGGTCGCCCTTTGTGTTTAATGAATGTTGCCTTAGAATAATTTGATGAATAACAAGTTGACGCACCGTTAAAACCTCACAGTACTCATAGAGTTCCTTAGTAGGGTAACGAAAAGGTTTAAAGGTACATTACTCTCTGCTACCTTTAACACTGCTCTCTGCGCGCGTTCACGAACTAATAAATTAGTCTTACAGGCACCGGCCCATGAGGAAATTCAATAACTAATCAAAGATTGGCACAAGGCATAGTAAACCATCATTAAAATCTTAGGGTCCGCGACGTGTCTCAGATGTTTGAAAATATAGATTAGTTTCCGAATTCACCCTGTCAATAGTTTGATATGATCTAGAATCACTCCCAGATATTTGATAGTAGGAGCATTTTGAAGTTTTGGGCAGTTCTGAAGTATTTGCTATGATTATGAGCGGTAAAATAAAATTTACTTTTGTCCAATTGTTGTGTTTTTTTAATGTTTAATGCTAGTAGATACTTTACTTGGTTTTATCTACATTAAGTGACAGGGTATTATCGCATAGCCACTTGTGCAGCGTTAAAAAAAATCTCCCAATTGTACCCTGTAAAAATAATTGCTGTAGCATTTGCGAAAGCCAGAAGTTTGCCGTTTGCGATGTCTAATTTGTAAATTTCATTAAAGTACACCAAGAAGAGCGTAGGTCTAAGGATGTTCCCTTGCGGAACGCCGTACTTTATGGGAAGATCTTTACTTATAGGCTCACCGATGTTTACGCACTGTGTTCGATCAGTCAGATAACTGAAACAGCTTCAACTGTTTATCTCTGATACCAATCTTCTCTAATTTTAGAATGAGTTTGGGGATGGAGACCGTGTTAAAGACCTTAGCCAAATCCAGGAATATTGCCAAACATTTGTTGCTCCTGTCCAAGGCTTTAACAATATAATCAGATAGATCATGAACTGCATCACTTGTAGATGTATTTTTCCTAAAACCATATTGGTTTTTTGAAAGAATATTAAGAGCTTCAAGGTATTTGTTTAGGCGATTGTTCATGATTCTCTCCAAGATATTTGACAGGGACAGCAAGACAGATATGGGCCTATAGTTACCGATACGATCCGCATCCCCAGACTTATAAATGGGATGAACTAGAGCCTTCTTTAGCAGGTCCGGAAAGACTCCACTAGTTATACACAAATTGATTATGTATGTTAATGGAGGTACTAAAATGTTCTTATATTGCTTTAGGAGGCTAGATGAAATACCGTCAATACCAACCGCACAGTCTGAGCGCAAGGATAATACCATTTGCTCAACTTCTTGCTCATCGGTTTCAAGAAATACAAAAGAATCCAGTGAAGATGCTGTCTGTGGTTCAGTATATCGTGTGGTGTAATTCAAATCTGAAATGTCTTAATTGTCATATTTTAATGTCATTACCCTTTTTTTTTCTTGATGTGTCTTTGTAAATATTTGTGGATTAGTTTGCTTACCTATAAATCAAATTTAAATGTTTTGTGGTGAAGTATAGAATACGAGCATTGTACGTAATCCGGGTGTGTAGAGATGATCGAGTCTAATGCAATGCCATAGGTTACAGTTGATGCTAGTACGTGTGATGAGCATCGTATATCGTGGGTGATGCTGACGCATGCATGAAGCACGACCGTGCCAGCTACTTAGTTATTCGAAGAAGTTCTTCTAAGATTAGAATTTAGTAAAGTAATAAAATGCTTTATTCAAATACCAAATAAATGTTTTATTTTTGCATGCTTAATAGGTAAGAATAAGACAACATGATGGGATGCGTGACCTCCCCAGCCCGAATATCTTCACAGGTCTTAAATTGTACATTCGCCTTTGAACCTTTGCATAAATAAAATAACATATTAGGTATTAGCAAAACCATTTTTAAAAACCTAGCCTAGTTCATATTATTGAAAATATTTGTAAATGACATCACGACTGACAGTTGTCAGTTGTCCAATTAAGCCCACTAACAAATATTGTCAGTGATAAAGCCACGCATTCACTGGACAAATGTCCCGCGGCACCACCAGTCGCTTGAAATGTCGGGCCATGTTAACCAACCAACCTACCAACCAACGTTTCTAGATATCTTGCCTCACGACCCTTTTCTTTTGCTTTGCTTTACGCGAAGTCTAAGTGCGACACCCAAATTACATGCGAGTGTTGCCTTTCTTCTTTACCGGATTATCAATCATAATCATAATCATAATCATTTTTATTTGTGTAACATAGGTAGTGAATACAGTTCGTAAATTAAAGTTCATAGGTCGCTATGTTATGCCAAAAAGCGTACAAATTTTAATATGGTTGCATGCAAATTATGAGAGAATAAAAATAACAATATTAATCATGCGAGAGGTAAACACAAATTATTTGGTAGGTATGTCAAAATTAATAGAATAAATGCCACAATATGGAGTAATTTCTACAGTCAATTAATAAACAAATACTCATAAATTTACAATTAGTCACAATAGTCAATTAAAAAATTGTTTCTACAATACAATAAATAAAATAAAAGTCTACATTAATTTATCATTTAGAAATTCATCAGTCGTATAATAACATTTTTCAATTAATAATTGTTTTAATTTTTTTTTAATTGCGTAACAATTAAAAAAAAAACAACATTCAATTTTTTTATGAAATCAGGTAATTTATTGTAGATGCGCGGTGCCATGCCTAAAACGCTCTTTCTCACTAAGGCAGTCTTACAACGCTGATTGCTTAAAGAGTTTGCGTATTGGCTACGAATCGCAACATCTCGTAACGTTGACATTTTTTCGAATAACCTCGTGTTAGTTTTGACGAAAACACTAATTTCAAAAATATATAATGAAGGTAAGGTAAGTATTTTCAGCAATTTAAAGAAAGGTACACAGCTATCATCAATTTTCAGACCACACATTGATCTTATGCATCTTTTTTGTGCCTTAAAGACGATATCTTTATCAGTAGAATTTCCCCAAAAAATAATGCCGTATCGCAAAATTGAGGCTACTAATCCGTGATATGCAGCTAGTGGCGCATCTATATTTATTTTCCTTGCAATTTGGAAAAGTGCGTATCCTGATTTATTTACTTTCTTACTTAGGTAATCTATGTGGGCCTTCCAGTTCAGTTGATTATCAAGGAATAAACCTAAGAATTTTGCTACTTTAACTTCTTCAATGTCACAGTTATTATGTCTGATATTTACTTTTGGTACTGGAGTTCTTTGGTGAAAGTGCATTATTTTGGTTTTCTTTAAGTTTATAACTAAATTATTTTTACTAAGCCAATTAATTATGTCCGATAATGTATTATTTATGTCATCTTGATAAATATTGCTATCAACACATTTCACTATGGCAGTACTGTCGTCTGCAAACATCACCATTTGATGTTGAGTCACCCTTGGCAGATCATTTATATAGACTAAAAAAAGTGGTGGCCCAAGGACGCTATTTCACCATCATCATTTGCTAGCCTTTTCCCAACAATTTTGGGGTTGGCTTCTAGTCTTACCGGGTGCAGCTATTTATCAGTAATTAGAATCAGACTCAAAATAACATTTATTTGCCTACTTTGTGTATTACAAAATGTCTCTGTGGCCGGTGGGCCGTCACAGAGGTGAGTCAGCTAACATGTCCTAATGAATCTATAGTTGCTGTTGTTCTGTTTATTCGCAATATGTGAGACTATACAAACGATTACGTGTTTTATTTATGTTGTATGCATTGTATGTATACAGTTTTTTTTTAATGTTGCCCCTCTCTGGTATCGCATTACTCAGTTACTGGGTAATACGATACCTTTTGGTAAGACTGGTTGTCTTACCAAGAGGTATTGAATTACCCAGTAACTTGTCGGGCTTCTGACTACCCGTAACGACTGTAAAATAAACAATAGTTAGTTAGTTAATTTTATAAATTCAACCCGCCACCATCTCATAGCTCGCAACACACCCCCAAACACAGGGTTAGATACCGCTCGTGTAAAACAATACCGTTTACAATAGAATGCCTCTGTCTGCACAATTAGTATAGAGAAATTGCTTTTGACCCAATCCTGTCTAATAAACAAATGCCATATCGGCTTCAGTGCCATTCCGGCTTCGTGCCACACAAGCTTCTTCTTTGACGGTTTCGGCTTCGGCTTCCAATCCTCTTGGAAATATGTGCTTTGTAGAGATTGCTCTTCTGTAGTATAGCTTGTTTGGAGAGCGGAAATTTTAGCCTTTGATGTTAGCCTGCGTGTGTGGGATCCTATGAATATAGCCTTCAGAATTTCAGATTAGGTCTGGATCGCCTGATTTTCTTTTATTATGGGGCCTTTCTAGTTTGGTCTAGGAATTCCTTTGACGCACGTTTTGAATGTGTATTTATAATAACTAATTAGACGATTCGAAATAAAGCGTATCAGTTTGATTTTGATAGCAAACATTTGTAAAACTGCTTACTTCCGCCATCTTACCCTTTAAAGTTTAAACCCACAAAACTGTGTTGTGTTTACTACAAAGTTTTGTGGTAATACTTCCCGGACCAACCTATTACTTCTTAAGTAATATTGCTAGTAATGGTTCAGCAATCTGTAAGTAGCTACAAGTAATTACAATCACTTGTGATCTTTCATCCCGGGGCGTTAATCATCGCTCCACAAGAACTAAGGGAGGTATAGTCCGTCCCAAGTTTCTGAGGACCATTAATTTCAATAAGGTTTTGGGGGGTAGTGGTGGCTGTCCCAGTGTCATCGATCATTGATATTGTTGTAAAAACCATGAGAAATTATTGCTGTACTTACTGAGTACAATCATCTATCAAGAATTTGGTGTGTTGACGCTCAAACTCAACCCTTTTAATGCACATCACAAATTAAATGTTGTATATACTCTATGGTCATCAGAATCTGATTTAAACATTAAAAAAGTAATTTAAAATCTAAAACCCGACTATTGAAAAATCACGCTCTAAATCTATTAAATAGTAATTATAATCAATGTAAAGCCGTGGTTGCATGCCTGTATACCTACAAAATTATAATGGCATGCGACGACAGGTTTACCTTGCCCATTTTTGTACGTATGTCTTGATTTCTGTCTGAAATATTTTCTTACTTTTAAGAGCGTGATTTTTCAGTAGTCGGATTTTAGTTTTGAACTTAATCTTTATTTAAGTTATTTTGGGGTTATTATTTCATGATAAAGTATTTACTGAGCCGCTTTAATTTCTTTTTGTTTAGGTTTTATTGTATAATAGGTATTAATTTTACACCCGCGCCGTACGTAACAGTCTCACTTTTGCATGTTTTTAACAATTTCAACATATTTATTTACTTAGACAATATGATATATACGTATTTGTAATGTGCTCGTCAAGCCTTTTCATTTGATAATCAAAAAAGTTCTAAAAAATATATATTTCATGTTCTCGCTTTTATGTCTTCTAGAGGGCGTATTGAATTTAATGTGACGGTCAAGGCGCTTCCAGCAATACCTCATTTGTCAAATTATGATCAGTAGTTTAGAAGTTATGAGGCACATACATACATACATAAGTACATTAACACACATACATACATAGGTACCGGTCAAAATCATAACCCTCCTTTTTGGTTCGTCACAGTTGGGTAAAAACAGGCTTAAATTTATAAAACACTAGCTGCGCCCCGCGGTTTCACCCGTATAAGTTTCAATCCCGTGGTAATATCTGACAGATATTCCCTGATATTCCCACGACGCCAATCTGTGTGCCAAATTTTATCCAAATCCGTTCAGTAGTTTTAGCGTGAAGAAGAGACAAACATACACACTCACAAACTTTCGTCTTTATAATGTTAGTGTGATTCATAGCCCAAAAAAACTGTGTATGGTCAATTTTCAATCTTAAGAGGACAGACTTGTAAACCTGTATTTATTAAGCATAAGCTACTTACCCTCCCGTCTTTATATTGTGTTTGAAACCTGCAAATTAGTAAGAAACAACTATTCGCTTTTTGAAAAAGATGAAAAGGCTATGTCAAAGAGGAAAATAGTACAAAAGCCACTAGTAGTCCCGCGTAATAGACTCAAAGTTTGCAACAAAAAATTATATACCATGGCGGTGAAAATATATAACTACTTAGCCAAAGAATTTAGAAGTGCTAGATTTAGAATTTAATAGAAAGTTAATAACTGGTTGTGTGAGAGATGTTTTTATTCCATCAATGAATATTTTGAGTGTAAAATGTAAAATTTAATATTGCTGCCTTTATTTAATATTATAATTATTAATGACATCTACATCTTGACATTATTTAAATAATTTTATAACATTTTCATTATTCTTTATTTTTTATTGATATGACATCAATACCTATTATTGATTGCTATTTTTAATATAAATTATTATTACTGAATAGAATTGTATTTTATATTAATTGCATTGCAATCTAAATATACATTATGAAACTATTTTTAGTATTTTTTTAATGTTGCTGACTACTAAATGTGTACTGCACTGCACTAAATGTAAAGTCAAAATATTTGCACGGCTGAAATGCCAAATATAGTGAAACCCATAGATATTAAGAAATGATCTTAGCTACCTTCTTCTTCTTTTCGTGTGGTTAGTAAACTAACCTGGTGTCAGAGTTTTAAAGCCGCCCACGGGCCTCTGACTTGGCTTCACATGCCGTCGAGAAATATCTCTCAGGCATGCCGGTTTCCTCACGATGTTTTCCTTCACCGTTAGCTACCTATATTCTTGCAAATAAAAATGTATCATTCATTCCAGTTTTTACAAAAATATAATATTATTTTAGCACGGAAAAATACACATTTGTCGCTTTTTCATCCCCAAACAAGCTTGATATAAACATTTACTGATAAAACATACGGTAATGAATAAAAAAAATAGCCTGTACGTTTGTACCGACGCCGACGGATCAAAAGCTATGTATGATGTTTATCTGCTAGTATGTATATCTCTTTGATAGCTGCGTGTGTGCTGATGATATCGTTTCCGCAAACTTGGTTCTAAGTAGGGTTGCCTCATTTAAGTTTGCGCTCTTAACCCCTCAGAAATTTATCTGTTGCTATGTAACAAAATTTCACCTCTATCTGTTTCTGTAAGTTGAAATCAATTATATTATCTATATCAGGTAAATAAGTATGTATATAAATTAAAGTCAATTTTCTTGTCTGTCTGTATGACCACGTTGTTCTTCTAAACTACGCAATGGATTTTGATTCAGATTTCACAGTCTTTTAGATGATCTATTCCAGAAGGTTCAGGTATGTGTATAGTAAGTGTCAAGTCGTACAAAACCATGTAGAAGCGGGGTCGCTAGTTACTAGTAAATTCATTGAATTTTTCTCCAATAGCAAAAAAAGCTTTGAAAAGATACTCGCACTATACTATTTTCGGTATCAATAAATTATCTACTCACTTATTTGGATAAAAAGAACAAAAAGCCAATAGGCCCTGCGTGCCAGCCCTACCGCCAGCAAATGTTTGCAACATCCAGGTTATGAAGTTTGCGTACCATCAAAGGGGTGACTGATGCGTCGAAGATTTTGATACGGAGATCGGAGAGGAATTAATATTGGCACGAGGTACCGGCACCGTAGTACATCAGTGGTAAAAAAATTACATTGATAGCGTCTCTATGTCGTAGCAATGAGGGCGTTTTTCGTAGTGAAAGTGTATTATCCTCTAAGAGTATGAACAAATTTATAATAATTGATAAGAATCTAGCCTAAGATAATCATAAAAAATCTTATTATTTTACGTGACAGATTTTTTTTATTTTTTTACTATGAATAATGTCAATTTTCACTTTACACAAGTCCATAGCACTTTCTTAGGGTTTGATAATTAATAATATATACTTTGCTCATGTGTTTTATGCACTATATTAGCGCAGCATTGTTACTATTATTCATTCATTGTTGTTACCACTGATGTGCCGTTAACTGTACCTATAGGAGGGATGATGACTTGTTTGCTGGTATAAGATGAGTGATTAGGTTATTAAGTGAGAAATCAAGTAATTGTTGCAAACTACCATTTGCAACCAGTATGTATTTACTACCAGTTGCATGTCAGTTTTTTTCAGAGTATCGCCAAAACTATCATAATTATGACTATAAAGTATCACAGAAGTGTTTGTATTGAATAAGTTTTTAGTTTAGTAAATGTGTTCTAAATTTTCATGGAGTTTCGTACCCATTCCACAGAAATCTACTATGCTTTGGGATGGGCAAGTATCTTCATCTTTCTGACTGACCGGCTCCTTGCCAGTTGAAAAGTGCCTGTAACTGATTGTGTGTTTTTTTAGACTAATTATTCTTTTTTTTTCTTTTAATTGATTTCAGAATCTTAAAATATACGTAAAAGTAATATTTTTTATAAAAAACAGCACCTCAGAGAGCGTTATACTTACAGAGATAATCGAGGTTAAAAAAATGGAGGCCACGCTAATCACAAAACACCCCACGAAAATGAAAATTTTAACATTGTTACATAAAGAAGTTATTTTATTATAAGGTAAAAAAATGGTAGGTTAGTAAGGCAGAAAATGTTTTTTTAGTAGAATCAGTCCAACATTATTTATTATTTGTTAAAGAAATTACAAAAATATAACACTTATTTAAACATTAAAAAAATAACAATTTCTCTTATCATAATCAGTCATTTGTATAAAAACGATTTTTCATTTAACTAAAGTAATAAAAAATATTTTCATTCATAACTAGTACAAAAATCAAAGTTATTTCATTTGCATGATCAAAAATTGATCTGCGTGGGTCAAAATTACCACGTAAACCACGCTAATCACGACCACTGAAATAAAAATAAATCCTTTATGCTAAAAATATACAAAAACCTTTTAAGCAAATAAACTGTATTTTGATTATAAGTTACGTTACATTGGTTCGCTACAATATTTTATTAAATAAATAAATTCTCAGACACCGGAGATAATTGTACCACGCAAATCATAGTTTTGAGAAAAAAACCCACGCAACGAAGATCTTACCATAATTTTTTTGAAAACTCGACGCACCATCACACAAGAACTCTGCCCGGCCGTCAGAGCGCGACTAGTTGTAACTTGAATTAGGATGACGCATCATCGGGCCGCGAATTTAGAGATGTGCTAATGAGATTCTAATAATTCATGCAAACCAGCCATTACCTCGGGACAGTTATATATATTTTTTTAGGAAATGTTTTTCTTTTAGAACGATGGTCTAATTTTTCATAGCATTGTAAACTTCTTAGGACTTAGTGTTTTGTTTTGGTAAGCATGTAGCGTTTAGTTTAAAATATATAACCACGAAAATCAAAGAATGGGGGTATTTTATTTTTTAATAATCAGTAACCCAGTTATGAGAGGATTTAAGGTTTGCGCGAAAAAAAATATGGCTTGCTGACTTTTTGATTTCTATTATTTTTATGCAAAGCCGCTTGAGAAACCTGTCCAAAATAATGACCCAGATAGAATACTCTTTATTGTACACCATACAAATTACAGACATAAATGTAGAAATTTGTACTTGTTTTTGTTGTGTTGTGTTTTGTTGTTGTTTTTTTTTTTTTAGTTTTGTTGTGTTTTTATGTTTGTTTTTGTTATGTGTTTTTTTGTACCGCTGCTGGACAAAGTTCTAGTATAATCGAAATCAATGCTTTCAGCTAAGTTTGAGTTTGAAATAATTCAGCAGTATTTTTTGTAGTGCTTTAAGACTGTATACGTGGACACACAGTCATATACATCTCTGCCTCCTCCCCCCCTCCCCCCCCCCCTATGTTATGTTCTGCATAATCTCTATCCTTTTAGCAAAAAAAATATATAATAACATGCTCAAAAACACAACATCTCACAGTCGCAAACATTTTTTCATACCGTCTAGACAGCATAAGTTATGACGTCACATGTTCCCGAAAAAGCACAGAGAGAAGGTAAAGTTGCAGCAAGTGCTTCAACCAGATACGATCTAACATCATTCCGGAAATTACGAGTTCTTATCATGTTTTAAAACACGGTGAAACACGACGTTAGCAGAGACGTAAGTTTTTGACGCCGACTGAATTTTAATAAAGTTGCCGTTTTCAACTGGAAATCTTTCAGCGGTAGAATGTTTTTAAGCGGGATTTAAAAGGATTTTTTGCTGGTGGATTGTTTTTGATGGTCTTGGTTTTGGTCTTTATAGTTGTAATGTTCTTTTTGGAGCTGGTAGCGTTAAACAGGTACCTATTTACCGGATGGTTTCCATTTGATTTTGTTTTATTTTTTCTAAATCCCAAAGTCTTTTTGAGATAACATGGATTTGAGAAAACAATTATTGATTTTTAAGTACCTTTTCTGGTTTTGTTCCAATCCAATAGGCAATATTATATTACAGGTGCAATGCATGCTGTTGCATAGTGTTGGTGAAAATGAAGAGCCTGGACGCTACTTAATTTAAGCAATATAAATTCTATCCCACCTTGTGAAAACACGCTAACTTAAATAAAAGCTTGTAAAAAACATACCACATTAATCATGTCTCACAATTTTCATAAAATCTTTTTAAAAATTACCTGCAGCCCTGCTCACCCCCAAACAATGCAAATTACACGTACCGTTCTAAGTAGCGATCCGACGCTCGCTCATTTCCGACAGGTAGACCACTCGACAGCTATTTTCAATTAACTCCCGCGAGCTGCAGAATGCGAACTAATTAATGCCAGTTTTCAATTGTAATTTGAGTTGAATGAACAATAACATCATATTATAAGAATTGCACATGAAAAGTGTATTTAAGCTTAAGAATCACGGTCGTTTATTGTAAAGAAAACTTTCAAGCAAAAGATAACTTACAAAAATAAAACTTGTTGTTGGTCTTTTATGCGCCACTGCAGGGAGATAAGTCTGCTTTTCATTCCTTCTATTTATCCCTATCTACTGTAGAATAATAAAGAACGTAAGAAAGAAACGGTTATAATTTCTTGATTTTCCGAGCCTTTCGCAGCTAAACCAAAACTCTACAGATAGTGCAATCCATGACGACGCGGTCCACTCCGCGATTACTGTACTGTAAGCTGTATTTTAGTACGGTGCGGAGTGGAGTGGGGCGCGTCGTCGTGGATTGCACTATCTATAGGTATATTAGGATAAACACACATACCTACATAAGCCCACGCCTTTTCCTCTGGGGTAGGCAGTAACTACAGAACGCCATCGGCTACGATTCTTTTGCTTCGTTAAACACGGTTGACAAAATGACGAAAACGAATTGGTGATCGCAGAATATTCTTATTATTAGGTAAATTTCCGGACAAAGGACATTACGGTATCTTTATAATATTAATTACCCTTTAGTAGCCTTTGAAGATTTCGCATTTTTTGCGGGAAAACGCAGCATGTTTCCCGCACTCGTAGTATGACCACAGACAAAAATAATGACAGATTGGAACTGTTTTCTGTTATTTTGTCTATTCTGCCGTCGACAAAACCCGTAGAAAACCGTTTCTACGGTACTTATGCTACGCGTGCTGGTAGAATTAGTTTAGAGACGTGAAGTTTATCCAATAAAATATAAGAAAAAGCTTTTTCTCTCGAGACACGTGCCTGTACCCGGCTGGATCCTGTGCCCTAGTTTAAACCATATAAAGTGTTCAATTTACTACTCATCGTATAAACTGAAGCACTTAAACTTTAAGCGTTTGTTAACGCGAGAAGTATTTAATTACGATTTTATTTAAGTGTCAGAATCTTGAGGTAACTGTCTGGCTTAGGCATCGGCCACACAGAACAGACGCAAGGCACGGACCCGTCGCAGTCGCGGCGCCCGTTTAATCTACTTGCATATAAAATGTATACAGCCGTCGCGACGTAAAACATACAGAAAAGACGGGACGCCGTCACGACGTTAACTCGTCGGCGCCCTATTGGAAAACATATAGAAAGGACAGGGCGCGGGCAGGGCGCGGGCCTGCACGGGCGCAAGCGGGGGAGCGGAAAGGGCGCGGAGGGCAGGTTCTCACAGCGCTCGCCCGCCAATTGCTAATACATCTTCATCTTCAAAATCAGACGGTTGAATGCCGGGAAAAGCTTCTAGTGCGCGCCATAAAAAGTCGTGACGGCGCCCTGTCTGCGACGGGTCCGTGTCTTTTCTATATATGTTAAAAAGTCGTGACGGCGCCCTGTTTGCGACGGGTCCGCGCCCCGCCCTCGTCTTGCGTCTTTTCTGTCTGGCCGTTGGCTTAGAGAATATGACCTTTTGACATAATTATAGTGAAGAAGAAAGAAGAAGAAGAAGAGGAGAAGAAGAAGGTAAAAAGGGAAGAGGGGAAGAGGGTAGAAGTAAGCGTTTTCATTTTAATAATAGCTCAATGCTAGCTAAAAATATTGAAATTAATCACACTTCATTAATCACACCTTAGACCTAAACTTGTGTACTTCTGCCCGAAACTACATCCCCGTGAAGTTTCTTGTAAAATATAGGTACTCTATACCGCTCTTGGAATTACTGTAGTTATCTCCCCACTATGAAAAATTTTTTTGGAATCGGATCAGGGCCTCAATTCTGCTATTACAGTAGTGTCAGAATGGTCCCTCATTGATTTCATAATTGTTGATTTTGACAAGTTTGGTAATCTACTAACATATTGGCGTCATTATGACTTTCCAATGGTTAGCCACTGATACTCCATTGAAAGAAATTGTATCTATTGATAATCTCGTAAATAATGAAAAATGAATGACTGACTTAGGCGGTAATCTGCAAAAAATTTGACAGTTCCTTTGATCAGTGACCTACCATGAGAACGTCATTGTGCAGTCATTCCTTATAATTCGTTACGAGTATCGTGTTTGTGGAATACAATGATCAACCAATGATCGACCATTATGAATTTAGCAGATTACGAAATTTTAGC
The DNA here is from genome assembly GCA_963853775.1 of Xanthia togata. NCBI lineage: Eukaryota > Metazoa > Arthropoda > Insecta > Lepidoptera > Noctuidae > Xanthia > Xanthia togata. The sequence goes on along the minus strand of OY970805.1, from coordinate 24,206,546 downwards.
AAAATGACAATGGGATCGTGTTGGAATGACGAGTTTATAAAAATAGCAGACTTTGGCCCCAGTAGTCCCGAATGTTACTCCCTACATACAAACTCACACATACCTCTTTATAATACTACTAGCTTTTGCCCGTGACTTTGTCCGCGAGCCTATAACCTTCCTCAAGAATTGGGCTATCCAATGGAAACATATTTTTTCAAATCCGATTGGTAGTTCCGGAGATAACCCCATACATACAAAAAAAAACACATTTTACCTCTTTATAATATTATTATATATTATATTTTAAGTATCTAAGTTTAGGTAGAGACTTCTTTTTAATATTATAGTATAAATTATTAGAATATACATAGATTAAGTGTCACGTTGCTATTTCAAAATCAGATAAAGTTCAAACATCCTAGACTACATTCCTAATTACGTTTCTCCAGGATAGAGAAATTCTCTAACTATATTGAACCAACAAAATCCAAGTGCTCGGCATCCAGACTACTCGAAGGAAACAAACATGTCTTCATTTAACGGCAGACAGGGTGGAACAAGACACACGCTCTGCACTGGACAGGTCAATTTTCAATTAAAGCGCCTTTAACGCAGTGTTGATTGGGTTTTATTGTTAAACGCCTGATTTACAACGGGTACCTGCGGCGTAGTGGAGCGAAATATGCGTTTGGAATGGTATTAAGTTATTGGTAAATGGCAATAAGGCACTGTTTGTGAGTTAATAACAAACCATTTACTTAGGATGGCTGCAATGCGGGTATTCCGATAAGCAACAATGCGATTGTGGAGCCACATCATAAACGACGCCTCACTCTTCTCTTGTCGTGCTCGCTGTGCAGACGTGGCCAACGCTAACGCTGTCGAAGTGGCAGAATTGTGGTTGAAGCTTATTTAAAATATATAATGGAATCATGAATACGAAGAAGACGTGCTCAGTGCTGGTATATTTCGAAAACACATCTCTTCGCTATCTCCTTCGCAGTTTGGGTGGCCATAAGCACCGAATCTGTTTCCTCATAAGCTGGACCACTGTTCTTATTGCTTTTAATAACTTATAACATGAATAAAAGTCGGAACCGGAAACCTGAAATAAAAATGTTCTCAATTAAACTCAAAGTTTTTTTCTCAACGTAACCGTACCGTATTGATTTATATCACGTGTAAATTTACTTCAGTCCCATTAAAAGTAAATCAAAGTGGGTACTAAATCGTCAAAGTCTGACTACCGCCCAGAATAACTTGGTCCTTACGTACGCATGGAAACTCTCTGGTCCTTCGAGCTTTTCTAGTGTTTGGCGAGGGAAGGAAGGCCATGTTATACTGGGGGTAAGGCGTAGTGTAGAACCACAAACCGCGTTTGGGCAGTCAACATTTGTGCAATGTTAGTGAGATCATAAATTTTGATTTTTTTATTCTATTTATATAGTGTGCGATTCATTTGATGGTAATCTTTGTCGGATGTAAAATGTTTTAGTAATATCTTTATAGATTAATTGTGAAATTAATGTTTGGGAATCTGTTTGTTTGAAAAAGGATTATAATAAAAGCGTAAATTAAAAGAAAACTTCAGCTTTTCTGTGTATTTTTATGTGTAAGTACATCGAATGCTCACGATTGGTTTTGGATTTCTACAAGACATGATTAGGACAAGGAATCATCTACAAGGTGAGAATGAATAAGCAGATTAAACAAAACGATTGGAAATCAATTTCAGAAAATAAATTCTAGGAACAAAAAGCCGCAACCACTGCAGCCAGCATTACCAACATCAAAAGTTCAAAATTAATGTTCGCAACTATTTAAAAGCTAAGCTAACAAACCATACTACTGTTTTGTAAACTCGACACTGGCCAGCTGTTTGATTATAACTAAGCAAAAAAGTGATTTGAACATAAATAGCGGTGTTTATAGTAACACAATAATATTACGATAGTAACCCGACTCCGATGGTCAACTGCGCATAACGTGACGTTTGTTGTGTTACGGTAACCCTTACTATGGGTTTGTGTGAACAAAAGGATCAGTTTTTCTAGTTGCTAATAATATAAACAATGAAATTAAGTATGATTTTGTCGGATGACCAATGTTTAGCAGTCAGTGGTAGATGTTTATTGACTACTTTCATGATGTTTATTTTGTCGGCGCTCACTAATCCGACACGTCCAATAGTCCGGCGTTTTCTGACTTAGATCTGCTCCCATAGATATTCGTCTCCTACTCTGTAATCCGGTAGGTTTAATACAAAAGTGCCGGATTCCAGAGCGCGCACAGTAATCGTTGTCGTTCTGCAGTCTGGTGTGATTCTAAGAATAAGTATTATTAGGTAAACTAATAAAGATTTTTTTACTTTGCAAATCTGTGTTAAAATTATTTCTTACTAGCTAGCTAACATTTGCTATAGAAATTCAATAATCCGGCATGGGCAAAAAAATGGGTGCCAGGTTACCGAGCGCCTACTGTATTTTGTTTGTAATAAAAGATTATCCCTTTTTTAGTTTTTAATTAGATATTATGAAATCAACGGCTTTTAGGTAACCATGAATGTGCCTTAAATAAAGGCAGAAGCATCCACAGTGCCGGCTCAATTGCCGAAGTGGTTGAGTGGTTCCCTTCTGCACTTCGAGTCGATTCCCGCGCCGAACAAATATTTGGCCTGGCCTACAGATAGTTGTTTCAGGTCTGTGTGTGATAGTTTTGGGAATAGAACCCACTATGTGATAGATAGCTCGAACAATTCTTTATGTAGTGCTCATTACGTTTCAAAGATAAATGTTTAGATCTTTGAATTTGTTTTTTGTAAGGGCAGGATAGACAACATCGATCTCATCCAAAATAAATGCCGAACCCAAAAGTGCTTACTGAATAAAAGTAATTTAATTCTGTTTTTTTTATCGTATTTTATTACGTTCTATAGTTTCTGCCTACACCTATAAGAAAAAGAAGTTTATGAATTTAGGTTTAAATATGGAAATTGCCAAATATCTTACAGTCGAAATCTCGTAGGGTGTAGTCGATGGCGAAGACTTACCATACAGCCAATACACTTAAATTTTGACAAGGACTGGAAATAAGAAGCGTAGGTTTATCTTGTCATTAATTTATCATTCTTGACTATCGATTTCCTCTAGTACTACAAAAGCTTTCTTCGACCCATCTATTGTTGATATCTCTACATACAATAATCCATTGTCTCCACATGTTTAGTTAATGTCTAACTACTAGTACTTAGTTTATGTGCACTTTGATTCATATTGTTTTACGCAAAACGCTCTATTTTTCGACGTAATTTATAAAAGTTTGTAAATAACTATTGTGTTACCAGGATGTTTTTAAATTATCTCTTTGTAAGTTTATTTTGTTTAAAGCTGCTTTTAAACGTTTGATACGCAGTAGTTAGTACACGGCAACTAGAACAATTGTTATTGATATTTTTGGTTCCGGGTTCTATATATTTTAAGTCATGATTCGCGCTTAGATTTAATCGTCATTGGCATTTCTTTGAGAGTTGAGGAGTAGCAGAGCTCCTTGAGGAAACTCCTTTTTCTCCAAGGAAGGAGGCACTGTAAGGATTAGGACCTCACAGAGGGCTAGTACCTAACTATAAAATAACAAACTGCGGAGGTACTTTAAGGGGTCCAGAGGACCGCTGTATTTCAAACTCTTAAGTAATTACAACATAAAGAAGAACGCTTGCTCGATATGGAGCCCTAAACTTAACTGTCTCAGAACAAATGCTAGACACGTTTCTATTTAAAAGTAATTCTATATTTAAATGTTAGAATGTCTGCCAGTCATATTGCCAGCCGTAAAACCTCTACAGTACCATCATACCTGTTTTTGGTAAGCCAGGGAGTTGAAGGGCGACTTCTATCTTCATAAGAGTATGGTTGTCGTGAAGTTTCTATTTGATTTCCAGGGTCGGAGTCGCCCCTGTTCCACATCAATGCTGTTGTGCAGTAAAAATATGCTGACCGTATTTCCATATTTAAACGAAACAACTGACCCTATTCTACAAATAATAAAACTTGCAACCATTTACGATATCAAAATTAAATGCAATAACTGCACCTGATACGGAGGCTCTTCGTCCAACCCTCAATTATTCCGCCCCAGAGTTTACGATCAGATCGATTGGACGGCAGCTCGTAAAACATTCAGCACTATTACGTGTCACCCGACGTCATTTAAATAGGTGTGACTCGTGTCGTAGTTGAGGTAGGGAATTTTAGGTTTTTTGGGGTACCGTGAGACGTTTTTGGTGGGTTTTTGGTAGTAGAGTTTCACAGATTTTTGGTCCTTGAGAGTTCTTGGACTTTAATCAAAGTAATTTAGAAATGTTGCCAAAAATCTCCTTGTAATATAAGTAATGTAAGGTCTTCATGAGAAGTGATATAAGATATAACAGTTAATAGTTAGTTGCTCAGTTAGTTATGTTCTGATATTTTGGTAACAACGCTTGGTAAGAACATAATACACTGATGATATGGTCCAGAAATGGAAGCAGATTGCAATAAAATGACAAGCAGAAAATATCTCCGAAACTGAACATTGTGACATTGGATTGACAACCTTGACTCTTGTGACTTCCTGATGTCATAATTCCTTCGTCGTCTTTTACGGCATCCACATAAACATCAGAAATGGCCTGCTCTCTTCCAAGAGTCGCACACTTAGGAATAGATTCGCCATTACCTACAGTTACATACGAGTTACTAACTTTAGTACTCGTAACCTCTACCAGCGGTCAACAGTCAGCTTTAAGGAGAAGCTGACACTGCTTGTTGTCAATAGAGCTTGGAACAGTTAACGTACATTGTTAGTGTAAGTTCAACTGGTGCTTAAACTGTATGATCACACATGGTGCAGGGCTCAGTGTCTGAGTTGAGAACTTTTGAGAACTTGACATAGTCTACTCTTGCATTAGTTAATGTGACGCCCGCGAAGTTATTTTTCTTACAAAATACTATAAGTAGATTTCATATTGTTAAATCAGAAACCCATTGTAAGTCTGGACTTACACTTACACTCATCATATTTCCAGAAATATGATGAGTGTACCTATATTAGTTGGCAAAGCGTATAGTAGAGAAACGTTAAACTTTATGGCAGCTCTAATGTGCGCGTGCGCTACTCACTACGCTGTACTGCAACCATCACCTCCGCTGACACGTGAATGTGTTACTCCGCAGTGACTCGCCTCATGTTCCGAGCCGCCATTTAGTTTGCAATGGCCTGTATCTTTAGGAAAACCGCATTAATTCAAGTTTTGATTGCTGTCGTGTCTTGCTGCATTACGTTTTCGTCTTATATATCTCTACCAGTGATATAATTTGTATTTCCTCTGCCCAACTCTTCGGGAAAACAAGGCCTGGTGTTATGTTATGAAGTGTTCTTCTTAGCCTATTTTTTATTTTGGATGGGAAATCATCAAATTACTTCTCCCGCTCTGGATGGAGCGGGAGGGCATGTCAGAGTTTTACTGACTAAAACCCAACTGTGTTCATTCAGTTGCCATTACGTTGCCAGGGGCCACGGTATCCCTTTCGGACTTTCTCGCAACCCCGGCAGGTTTCTCATAGCTTTACAATATTTCACATAATCCAAGAGAGAAAGAGACTCTTTGGTTAGCTGTCTCTCTCATAGCTATCCACATTCAGGTTAATAATTTTCTGGAACGACCAAGTTTAATTAGTTTTTAAGTATAAAAAGGATCAAAAACCTAATTTTTACAATATTTAACGCAACTATTAATAAATTCTAAGATCAAGAAAAAGGTCACTTAGGGTCGAAGTACTCGTCCGCATCGCTGTCACCCGGAAACGCGCCCAGAAGACTGGCAGCATGGCAATGCATATTCTTTGGCCAAAGAACGTCCCAGCCCTTTGGTTAAGTATAATTATATTTTCTGGCTAACCACATCGTAGGAAAGTGTGATGTTTGTACCCGCATAATCATCTCTATGACTACGTGTGAGCGGCAAACTTATATGCCCATTATACAATTACCAAACAAGTCCTCGGTAAGCCGTCCTGCATAATAATAGGGGGAAGGACACGTTTCCTAATGTAGACCGAAATAACCCCTAATATAATTTATGGTCTCCATATTATATCCATGTTGACTTATGTTTTGTTATTTATATGAGGAATCAAAAGCCTAACATATGATATTAGAGAAAACTTTCGTTGGTATATAACAGAACTGTGTATACTGTGTACGTTTGAAATTGATTCAGAAGGAGCAAGCTTTCGCTTCAAGTCAAGTCACCGTGGTCTTGTCCTAGTCTTGCAATACAAATATCACATTTTAGTCGGCCAATTTGGAAATCATTGGGGGAGACCTATGTTCAGCAGTGGACGTCCTATGGCTGAAATGATAATGATGATGATGACATTAGCAAATACAATATTTCAAAACTTAATAGTTCTAACTTCCAAAATCATACGATTTTCTAACAAAATTTTTGAACAGCGTAACTCCGAAACATTTTGTTATATACGTATAATTAGTGTCAGAACTGGCGTGAAAACTTGTCTGTGAAATACCACTGTTATACATAATATATGAAATTTGCCTGGGGTTGCGTAACAGGGCCTCGCAGGGGTAGCCTCGGGGATGAAACTCAATATTATTTCTAATATTGTTATTTCCATGTCAATTTGGACTTTGGAGAAGTGAATGGAATTGGTAATGCAATTAAGTGGCGGTATTGTATGTTGATTGTTCTTATGGAGAAGACGAAAAGAAGATTAATGTATTCAAAAACTATTGCTTTCTTCTTTAGAATATTTGTTTTGATATCTTGTTCAGTGACTAATGATAATACCAGCCTGTTATTGTCCCACTGCAGGGCAGAGGCGTCTTCTCCACCACGAGCACCACGCTTGCTCAAGACGGGTTGGCGATTTCAAACTTATATTAACAATAAGTCCAGTTTTCCCCACGAGGTTTTTCCTTCAATGATGTCAGTAATTTTTAAGATGAACTAAGTAAATACTAAGTTTTATCGCAACCTTTAACATTTAAAGTCCAGTCCAGTGAAGCGACGTAATTTGAGAAGCTTTTATGCTGTATTGTCAATCGAATGCTTGAAAATACAATTGTCGTTTAAAATTGTCTGAAACATAGTATTTCGAAATTCCAAAACAATTGTAAATCTCCTCTAAAATCTGTAGAAATAATTCAAACTGTGATATGTGGTGTACACGTGGCAGCCCTACTCGCACAACCCTTTTCTAAATGTTAGACAGTTAATATTTCAGGGAGTTGAAAATTGGAATTTCGATGAAGACGTTTCATGGTTATAGTGGTTTTAATGCCTCCTGCCAGATCCAGGATTTGATTCACCACTTTCGGGAATTTTAGATGAGAAATTAGAAAAGACACTCAAGTGCCCTTTGAAATTCATGGAAGAAGATACTCGAGCCATTTATGTTTTCATGTAATAACTTCATAACATAGCCTGAAATATTCATTTCAGGGAAGTTATGAAGTAAGTAGATAGAGATACGAAAGGTCATTGTATTATCAAATTGTCCTCTACAATAAATGTTCAAAAAAGAGAGAACCACACATAAAAAAACAAATTAGTAAATGTAACTGATGTTTTAAAAGTAATAAATAAATAAGAATCCAGGTTGTTTTTGTCCCTCTGCAAATGCCTCTTCTCTTAAAGAGAAGGCATGAGCGATCACCACGCTTGCTCAAGGTGGATAGGCGATGTCAGACTTATATTAACTGCACATATTAATGTCCAAGTTCCCTCGCGATGTTTTCCTACACCGAAGTCAGTCATTTTTAAGATGAACTGAAAATATCATCATATTATTTAAATATCGTTTAAACATGAGGAAATCCCTTTTGACAGTTTAAACAAAAACACCATTTAAAAACGTCTGCCTCTACTGAGCTATCCAAGCCATATTTATCTCACAAACTTTCTAACAGCACACCTTAACTAAACGGTATGACACCAGTTAGACCCGCGATAGCCCTGGACCAGGCAACAGATCTGTGGCCCACATTTGATAAGGTTACTCCGTACGTGCCGATAAGCCAATATGACTAACTCTGGGACCGTTAGCTGGTGGTGCAAGTTTTGGGCTTGGAGATTTGGTCTGTTTGATTTGGGTTGGCTTTACAAGTTAGTTATCAGTTTTTTGGAAGTTTATAAGATTCGAAGTAGTACGGTAGACCAAAAATCAGTTGTAACAAAATCAGTATTAGCTGGCCTCTTATTGTATTGAAACTGCGTACTACACTGGGCCATCTCAAGGTCAAAGTGTTACCAGTGACGTGCGGCCTGTTGTACAAGAGAAAATCTAGGGGTTGACATTATTCGTTTTTGTAGCCGTCTGCCTTTATTTGCAGTCTATGTGAAAATACGCATTCTCTGAATTAAAAGGAAGTGTAAAGTGAGCATAATTAACTTTTATTTTATTAGAAGAGAATAGAATAACGTTTATTTGGACACAGTTCGTGAAAATCAAAATACAAATTTAGCAAAATGTGAATATTTTCACTTTTTTATTTGTAACAACAATAGTGTTTGTGTTCATTTCAGCATTAATGCCAGGCAGATATAATTAGACATAATTTATGCAGCTGGTAATGGTATTTATTTCAGAACTCTCTCTAAATGGTATTTTGCGAGAACATAAGAGGGCAAATTAGTACGTGCGTCACTAACACTTCTTTCTTGATACCTATGTTCAGAAAATATGACTACGCAGACCTTAATATTTCTACTCTACGCTTGTATCTCATTCTTCAAACCCTACAATCCCGATTAGCAACCCAACAAATTGAAACTTAAAGCTGTTGCAATAAAGGCATTTATGTGATTTCTCGATTGTTGAGCCGGTGACTCATGTTGATAACAATTATGTTCCTATTTCGTACTGGCCGGTTGCTTGGTCAATTTTATGATCTAATCTGATTCAGTGCTAAACTCCGTAGGCGAGAATAATCGAAGGGATGATGATCAGTCATGAAGTTCATGAAATTAGCGATATGCTATGAAATTTTTGATATGTTTGTCTTGATTTGATCTAGACAATGGCCAGCTGATGTGAGGTTGAGAAAGAGAACGTATGTTAAAGGTGTATAGAAAATCCGTAGAGTTCCTATTAGACTTAATTTTTTTTGGCTGGAAAAAAGGACTAGTTAAGCTGTAGTTCTTTGGTACCTATTGTAAAATTCGCCTAGAAAAGCACATAGGTACTCGACTTTTAACTTTATCTACTTTATTAGCTAAAATAAAATTAACAAAAACAGATATTAAACATTATGATGGCCAAACATGAAAACCCTCTTCTTTATTACCTACTCATTTGGACAGACACAAGCGAGCTCCACTCTAATTTGGTGAAAACACGCGTTATTTCTTTTTGTACAATAACGAAGAGCATACGTTTCATTACTCATTTAATAAAATGAATAACAAAAAAGAACAAAATACCTCTTCTGTGCCATTTATGTTATTAAAAAATAAACATTGCGGTTAGAACTGGTCTAATCCGGCGCGATCCGGTTTTCACACGTCACAAGGGGTGCGTTTCGCCAACTTTTTTTTTTGTTTTTAGGGTAAAACACCTTCGGTGGTGTGAAAAAATTATTAGGTAGCCGCTAAATGTAGATTTTCTCGGCTGTGGCAACGTGGGGGAAATAAACATGTAACATGTATGAAAATATTGCGGGAAAATGCTGTTTTTTCGTGGAACAAAATTTTTAGCTATGGTGGGAGTTTTGATATTGTTATGAATGAAATTTACAAGAGTTTGGGACCCATGTTTATATGGGACAACATACACAACTTATTATATGAATATTCAGTCACTAATAAAATTGGGCTCTCCAAACACGAGTAGGTAACAGATAAATATTAACTTAAACCAGAGTAGTTGATAGTAATTTCGTGATATTAGCCTTTACTAAGATTCCCGCTTACCCTGTATCTCTATAACAGCCAAACCGTGAACAAAGTTATCAGTAGACCAGCACTAAAACAATTACAACCACAATAATTCAACAATAACATAATCAGCTGTACATTGTGCTCGGCTGTACAGTTGTTACGCAAGTGTTACGTGGTTTATCACGGCATGAATCACTTCTGTTGCTGCCTGTCCCGCGTCATTGCGCTGTTATTGTAATGGTTCTGTCGCAGATGTCTATCTGCGTAGACGCTGGAAATTGACGTGTTTTGGATCGAGTTACGCATGATTAGGATTCCAAATAATATATAATTCTTACACCTAAAACTAAATATTCGGTGTAACGATAATAATTATTGCATTTCATAATAAATATTTTAAATCACTAGTTAGCGATATTCCATACAGTATTATGACAAAAATGACAGCTATTAGCGACGTGTTGCCCACTTTCATAATGCACGCTCTTAACAAAAGATCGAAATTTATTTTTTATTTACGTAAGTTTATTATTAATATGGTATACATATAAACCATCAAGAATAATATCTCTTAATGATGGTGGAGACCGCATCAAAATCCGTTGCGTAGTTTTAAAGAACAGTGCGGTCACATAGACATGCAGTCACGAAAAATGACTTTAATTAATAATATGTACCGTTAAAGATGAAGAACAGTGCGTATTCAAAAGACGTCACATAATACGAAACACGTAATGTGACTGTCGTGTGAAGACTGTTACACAACACTGTTGGCACAATATAACAAGCTCAGCCTGCGTGGGCCCTGAGCCCTTCAACTCTGAGTTCTTTACGTCAAAGGGCACACATTTCTGATGCAATAAAGTACAATTTTAATATGTAACGTTTAATATCCCCTCAGTTTGATACTAGTCAACATTTAATTTTGTTTCCAAGCTAAACAGGCCTTATTAAAATTTTAATAAAGTCCTGTTTTCTTCTCATTATTTTACTAGGGAAAAAATGACATTGACTATTTTTCAATGATCGTCCAGCTAACCGTCAAATTATGTGTGACTTTTCACACTTCAAATTATAATTAGTATTGAGTTCAAATTTTGACCACCTGTGTAATTCTGATGACACCAGTTATTGTTACTGTTATAATTTGGTTAGACGATCTATCTATAAGATAGGATACCTACATAGTTGACTGATTTCTTTTGATAATTCTTTTCTTGTTTCTTTTTGCCCATACCTACTGTTGTGAGTTTGTCTTGTAGTTAATAATAATATCATTATGTTTCAGTTATTTTAAACACGTCCTTTTTTTACGTGTTTTATCGACATAAAAGAGACATTTCTCCTTCAAAAGTTTTGCGCTCGACTTGCCTCGCTTAAAGCACAAGAAGGCTGCTATAAATAATTAAGTGAGTAATAGAGGGATAGCCCGTAGTTAGCTCGGTGCTAATTACAGCTGCTACCGGAGTTGTGTTGCACTTATTAAATCATCATCATATTAGTTCGTAAACGTGGTGTTTTACAGGTTCGTCCTGATAGACTGAGATAATATGTTGTTTTTAAAAGGGATCCCTTAATCATTTCTATCTTGATCTACACTAATATTATAAAGAGACGAGATTAGTATTTTTGTTTGTAATGAATAAACTAAAAAACTCCTGGACCGACTTTTTTTTTTACCAGTAGTATTTTATATTATCACTGAGTAACATAGACTATAATTTATATAGATATCACGCGGGCAAAACCGTCGTTGGAAAACTATAGTGAAAGATTCGTTATTGCCATATTCTTTTATAATATTCGAACGCTTAGCAGACTTCTACTTGTTAACAAAACCCTTTAATTTCTTGAGGGAAGACCTAAACTTGTCTGATTAAGAGGGCACAGGGCCTGCGATTCTCCATACAAATGTATTCTTCTTTTTTCTTTCTGAATAATGCCTCTAGAACATTTTTTTTTCTTCATAAAATCAAGGTCTGCTGTAGACACGTCCCTGTCAATTCCCTTTTTTCAGCAACTTATTGGTAAAGAAAATATGACATTACAAAAATGTCTCATTTTTACCGCCATGATTAGAGGACTACCAGACAAATTTGAAAAAAAATTAACATAAAAGAATTTAATAGGAACGTAGACATACTTTTTTTTTAATTGTACTGTAAAAATTAATTGAATTGACTCAGTTTTCGAGGAAAATAAAGGGGAATACGAAACGTCGATCTCGTCAATTTTTTTTGTAATATAATGGGTCTGAGCTGTAGCTGTCCCTATCGCACACTACGGAGGCAGACTAGAAGTAAGACGACGGCAATTGTTTCCTCAAATACCAATTTTTCAAATTCCTCGCAGCCTCTATCCTCTCTTAATAGTTCGTCAGCTTTATCCAGTATTCCACTGCTGGACAATGGACATGGCCTTCCAGGTCGCACGCCATTTAACTCAACCCTCTGCTACTCTTATCTAACTGCAACCATGAACAGATCGACATACTTACATCAATCTATTACTAACTAGGTACTATCAAAGCTTATTAACGCTACGCCTTTTTGGCCTCGCACAGGTCGTTATTATTTTCGTTAGTTTTTTTTCATGCTCCTTTTTTATTTTACTTTTATATAAATTTGTTTTCTTTAAAAAAAAAAAATATTATTCCTGTTTGTATTTCCTGTGCGTGTCCCAAATAAAATATTTCCTTTCTTTCTTTCTTTCTTTCTTTCTTTCTACGAGAAGACTCACCTTTTCGTCACACTCCCTTAGTGACATACCATGACTTTCTCGAAAGTCTATCCTTGCAATATTGCACTCCGCCACACGATAATTCAACTACTAGTACTCCTTAGTTTCTCAGCTGGAAACTGAAGCGGCTGTATAAATATTTGATCAGGTAATAGGCCGGTAACTAGCAGTTAGTTTGTCAGTAATTATAGCCGTTACCGACGTTTGCCTGAGATTCCTTATTCATTGATACCGTGCACTAACTTCTGGACTAAAACTGTGGTAAACTGTAGTTTTCTAACCCACAAGAAATCTATAATGGATCCCTTTCATAAATGGATATTAAATTGATTATATATTTACCGCTATCGTGTAGACCTAATTAACAAGTATCATAATTCATAACCAAGGTTAAAAATCATTGTTTATTTTTTTAGATATTTACATATAACAAAAAATAAGTTACCAACGATACCGTTGCATGGATTCATTATGATGTTTACTAGTTATACGCAATGCATTTTTGCAATCTCAAAAAACAGGCCAAGACCGCAAGATCTTGTGAAGGCCGCAGGAATCTGCTGGATGCGAGAAAAACAGAACCGGTGGAAGCAGGCAAATTTCCAGCATCTAACGTTTTTCGGCTGAAATGATGATGGTGTTAACTTATGTCCAGCAATAAACTGTTATAAGCTAAATTACTGTCTACTATAACTTTGGATTGTTTAATAGCAAGCTAGCTATACGTAGACTTATCAACTTTACGATTTCAACAGCATTATGTAGTAAGGCATGAGGAACCAGCAGCTAAAAGCAAGTCATTCAGAAGCAACAATCACGAGTGAATGCATCCACGGTAGCCATCTTTAATTACAAAAGTAAACCAAACCAGCACCCCGTTAAATTCTAAGCGGCCAGGTGGATACATCAAATTCAACATAGGGTGCACACTAGTGGCGGAGAAGAGCGATTTACAATATTCTTGGGATGTTGTACGCAGCTGTTAACATGCAAAGCAAAGACATTGTAAACTTTTCTACAATATTTATAGTAGAAATGTACAATGTCTTTGCTTTTCATGCTTAAATAGCAGGGTTTGTAAAGAACTAAAGTTTTAACAAACAACAAATATCTGCTAGAAGGATCATCAACAAAAAATGATAACGCACAAGACTTGGATTTTTGAGTTCAGCATACTGACTTCTCCAAGCTTTACGGCATCAGTCGTGCAACCAGGTGCTCAAGAGGTAGGTAACAGCTTGGCTTTCTGAAAGTTAAAACATTAAATTCAAGAAACGGTTGATATCAGTTTTTTATAACTGCAGAATATCTCTCTGATGGGGATGCAGACATAAATCAATGTGAAATATTATAACGGAATAAAAGCTTATTATTATGTCGTCGTGACCTGCTTTCATTGAATCACTCACCCGCTACCTGCTACTCGCTCCGCTTATGCACCAAACCTCCTTCCTCATAGTGATGAGATAGCACCCGAAGACAGACAGTTTAATCGGACCCTTTACTTAATGCAATCTGCGTTCAGATCTAAATTAATGTAAGTATAGCCCCTTAGCGTGGTGGGACTTTTACTGTAGTATTTTTGATGTGAGCCAAGTTAGAGGTTTCGCTGTTAAGTGGTAATGTTGTAGTGGACAATTGCCTTACTATTTCCTAAATTAACATATTGTTTTTTTTTTGTTTATGTGAATACTTGAAGTATGCTAAAATTATTATTTGTGTAAAAAGAGAAGAATTACCTAAAAAAAACTAGGTGTTTATTGTCAAGATTGCAATCTTTTAGGATATCTAAAAATATAGGTTTTACAATTTAAATGCAACAATCGCTGAAAGTGAGACTTTTCTACGAAGACTATCTTTCGCGCAAAAGTCTATTTTATTCATTTTTAGGGTTCCTGTACCCAAAGGGTTCCAACGTGACTATTACTAACGCTCCGCTGTCCGTCCGACCGTCCGTCCGTCTGTCACAGGGTTGTATCTTTTGAACAGCAGGGCTATTGGATATCTACTGGGTTTTTATGACGTCATTCTAGTTAGTCACTGGAGATAGCCAATACGAAACCAACTGTTTGACAACTAATCGTTGGACACTTTGCCAAGTGATCTTCATTATGAACTGTCAACTGAGATACCCAATAGCAATGCAGTAATAGGTAGACACTAGACATTTTCACAGTGTGTACTAATGTACTTCTATCGCTATAACAACAAATAATAAATATGTAGTGTTCAATATTGTATGGTGATACGGGACCTGCAGGGCTGGCCGCTTTTTTTATTCAAGACCTTTCTTGTGACGTAAAATAATCTGCTGTTATTAAAGTGGTTCGAAGAATCACTCAAAAATGAAAACTAGTAAGTACAACAACCATTTATCAATGAAAAGATAGCTAAGCAAATAAAATCTAACAGTTAAAATACCGAACAACAAACAATCCTTACAAATCTAGAAGCGAAGTCCAAATGTTCCGTAAAATCAGTTTCATTGGTTCTGTATCGAATATTTTCATGACAAATGCCTGCTATATTTCAGACAGGCTATCTTGGTCGTGCCAACAACTGCTGCTGTTTAAACCTTTGCACTTTATAAGCAGGTATAGGTATGTTATGGGAGACGGAACTTAGTTCGGGAATAGCTGCTCCTACTGTGATAAAAAAGGCACATCGTTTATTTCAAAGAGGCACATAAAAGGCACTACGATAGACACAAAAAAAAAATCTTCGGAATTTCAAAATTAATGATAAATTAGAATTTATTGTAGCTTCCCCCCCCCTTCAAAAAGTTAGTTTCGTATGGAGAAGACTAAGTAAGAAACTCTATAGTTACTCTAAAGTAAGTATATCTAAGTTAAAACATTAGTCAGTAAAGCAGGTTAGTATCTTAGCTGACTAGTGTGTGCCGGTAGAACGGATAGTACAGTCGATATCGTAATTACTTTATCACCCTGAGGTTGAATGTCACTTGCATGTTCTAAAACGAAAAGGTCTAAGGAAATTCTAGCCAAAAATGATAAAGCAATAACGAGGTTAACTATACCTATTGACACTCGTTTAGGCTCTTATATTTGCGACTATTGATTTGGTTGATAAAACAAGATTATGGAGGTTATTATGATGATCTGGTTTCTCGAAAATGTTTGTTTGGCCAATGAATGTCGTAAATATTTGTTAACAAGAAGTGTTGAATGATTCGCAGAACCTCTACGAATCAGTGAAGCAGAGTTATAATTATACTCAAAATTAATGCGACAAGACTACTCGAAACCCCACTGGGCTAAACAACAGGCCCATATTTACAATATATCCTAATATATATATTGTGCAATTAACCCAAGTTTAACCGTTAACCATAAAACGGGTTAATGGGTTAACAAATTAAATTATTCTAGAATTATATGCGTGGTTCGTTTTATTGAGAAAGGTGCGGGTTCAAACGGATAGTAGTGATGTCATTTAATTAGATTAATTATTAAATATTTAATTGGTCTTTATTAATAAAATATATCAGGAATGGCGCGATTCCCGTTTTTATAATAATTGGGTAGGGTTTCAATTTTTGAAGGAATTAAAAGGTGAAGGCGTTATCATTCACTTAACACATAAACTCACGCCTTCTCCCCGTCGGGATAGGCAGAAACTACAGAACGCCACCTGCTACGATCCTCACATCCTTTAGCTTCGTTTATTCATCTAATTCAGTATTTATTATTTATTTCATGCAGCGAATAAAATAATTATTAGTAGCGTGGTAAAGACAGGTAAATGGCTATTGCAGCAGTGTTATTTATTTATTTACACTTTCACACTCAAAAAAAGTACAAAGGCGGACTTAATGCCTTAGGCATTCTCTATCAGTCAACCAAGGGTAGTGAAGAGATTAGATGGCAGGTGCTCTGTTTGAGAGGAAAAAAGAAAAATCATTTTTTATTCAAATATATCATTAGAAATAATTACAATACACATACATACATATTTAATAAAATATATACTTGTATTATAAATATTAAAATCAAAAAAAATTAAAAAATTAAAATAGTTTATTTTTCTGTAACTTTCTTGTACAAATATTATTCTGTGTCTAGAACCTCCCAGGAAGCATGTAGTAATGCTTGTGTTGGGTGGTTCTGCTCCTCCCTCGGATCAACATATTTTTAGGTAACTAGATAACTAAACTATTTTACGTAATTACAAACAAGTACACAATAAATGAAAAGTTAGAAATACTGGTATGGCTTCTCTTTATGTGTGTGTGTGTGTGTGTGTCGTGAGTGTGTGTACATGTGCGTGTGAGAGTGTGTGTGTGTGTGTGCCTTTACGATAGTTAGAACATACTATTTCTCATATAGAATCTCTGTGAATTTGACTCCTAATTAGGAGACTTCTAGCCCTACGATGTAATATCTTGGGATCGGGAAGTACCACTAGAAGTCACGAATATTGTCTAGAATTCGTATTTAAATAATAAGTTCTCTATATCACAGTACCCAAGCCGCTCGAGCTCGTGAACGATAGTTTTGTTGCATTCATGGAATTGAAGGTTGTATATTGTATATTTGTTATGAAGCTTATTATATAGATAGGCAGAGTGGGCTTGAAATTGACGCCTGGCAAAAAGAGTTCTACAGCGAGGAGCAATAACCACATCACATTTTCTTCTACCTGTTTGAGCTATATAAACGTAAGGTAATACTTTATGTAGTTTAAGTACTGAGTTGATAATATAAAGTTTTCGAAGTGACAATATCTTATGATTTAGATATAGTTCGTCAGTAGGAAATCTAAATGGCTTAAAGAACATTGTTTTTATCAAGCATCTCTGGGCTCTTTCTGCTTCAAGGAATTTAATTTTAGTGGCACCACCCCAGATGGGAATACAATAACACATAACTGTTTGTGCCAATGCAATATAAGTACGCTTTAGGAGGTCTTGAGAGGTGACATGTCTCAACTTTTTAAAAACCCATGTGAGTTTACGGATCCTATCATTTATAGCTTCAATTTGAGGGTGCCAGGAAAGTCGGTGGTCCAAGATTACTCCAAGGTATTTAGTGGATTTAACACATCCAATCTCTTCGCACCCACATTGCGTAGTATAAGAGAAGTCACAGGTATGAATCCTCAATACCAAGTTTGGGGGAGGAAGTGTGCGCTTATTTATAGCAAAGCAAATGTAGTTTGTTTTGGCGATATTTAGGGTAAGAAGGGCAGACTTGAGCCAGTTTGCAACCTTATGGAGACCATGCTCAGCAGCTTCAAAAACGGAGTTCCAGGAAGTACCATTAAATACATTAAATAAAATATAAATTTAAGCAAATTCAAGGCAGAGAGGTGTTGAGATGACTCTACTCTATTTATTTTGACGAAAAACTCTGCATTTTCCGCTTAAATGCATACCGACTGTGTGCGTGTGTGTTTTTTTTAATATTTCCCTAACTGTACCTACCTGTGTTTGAAGGCAATATAGATTTAAATTTAATGTTGTAAATTAAAAGTTTGGCATCTTTTACTAGTCTACACTACACAAATAATTATAAAGACGGCACAGTTGGCGCAGTGGTTAATGCAATTGACTGCTGCACTGCGTGTTGCGGGTTCGATCCCCGCATGGAACAAATATTTGTATGACCTTTTTAAAATTCTTTCACTATGGAATGCTATATTACCACTGAGTAACATAGGCTATAATTTATAAAGATGTTACGCGGGCGAAGATGCTAGCAGAAGCTATTTGCTTATAAACGTAAAGTTGTGAATCTCCCTTGTGTCGTCTAAGCAAGCCTTTAAGTTGACGCTTTAGCGAATTCTCGCGGAGGTTATAAGTTTATTAGTTCGCAGTTTATAGAGATACTCGTAAAATGAACTAAACTAATCTTTGTTTGTACTAGTGTAAATTATACATCTAATTCTTTTTTCTGATAGGTTTCTTTGGTATTCCATTGACAAGTAAGTACTAGCAATGAATCCTATGTGGGATGAAAAGTTTAATAAAAGTAATATTTTATATTAGAAGTAGTTAAGTACTTAATAGAAAGACTAGATAATTGTTACCTGATAAAAAATATAGAAAAACGATGCACTTCCTTCAATAAACATCTGTCATACTTTGGACAGGTTACCCTGAACGTAACTGGGTCATAAAATCTGGAAAAAAAGGCATAAAAATCATAAGCATAACCTAAGATCTGAAATTAAACCTGATGATTATTATCGAAA
This sequence comes from Xanthia togata, assembly GCA_963853775.1. Lineage (NCBI taxonomy): Eukaryota > Metazoa > Arthropoda > Insecta > Lepidoptera > Noctuidae > Xanthia > Xanthia togata. The sequence goes on along the minus strand of OY970805.1, from coordinate 24,187,675 downwards.
ATTATAATTACAAAATTACCTACATTTCAAACTAAACAAACTGACATGCGTATAACGTAAGTCCCAAAGGCTTCATGATAGGCCGTACAATATAAACACAAAGTATAAACAACAGCTTGTGTGGAAATAGTGAAGGAAATCCATTTCCACATCAATCCAGTCACGAATGACGGTGTGGCCCCAAAATTAGCAGTTAAACTTTTTAATGTATCTGCTTGATACTGCTACAAGGTAGAATAGGGACTTGGGATCGTGCGTGAGCTTAATTAAATAGGGGGTTTTGTTAAATAAAGCTTGCAAAGAGACAACGGTTTTATGACAAAAGTATGCGCAGCAGAGCTTCTTGACCTACCCCAAACAGTCTGAATTTTGAACGGTTTTTTCTTTTGTAATGGTTTCTCAAAATAGCAATAATTACCGATTCCTAGAGGAGGAGATTTTTAATTTCACCAATGCAGTTTGTGTTATTGTTAAAGAAAACAAACAATGTTTTCGATATAAAACATAAAATTCAGTTATTACTTTAAAATAAATCATTGATTTTCTTTTTGGTTTTTTAAATATTACCCGACTGTTTCCGTGAGTTTGTTCGCTATTTCTTTTCACCCCGTAGTCGGATAGGAAATATCGATTCCATCTAGCATTTTTTTTTTTAAATATTACTTTTAAAAGTGATTCCAATATTTATCCTATAAACAATTTCATTTCCTTTCATTTCAGAAGTTCTGCCAATAGTAAATAAAAAAAAAAACAAAAAAAACCTTGCTTAACTTGATTTTCAACAGAACAGAAAATTTACACGATCAGAATTTCCTAGAATTTCCAATTCTGAATTTTGATATGTGTATTCAGGTGGTTATTTTGCGCCTTATCAAAGTTCCAGGAATTTGATAACAGGACACATGTAATGTATCTTTTTAGATATGGAAGGCACATAGTCAGACAGATTGTGTACCTTCTTTTTATTGTACACTTTAATACGTTACAATTGAACTCTTGAGGGTTAACTAAAACATATCAAACATAATCAACCTATAATTTTTCCACTGCTGGGAACATAAAAAGGTTGATTATATAGATCTCTTGGTGAGAGAGAGTTAAAGTTTTTACGTTCTAAGTTATACAGTTTAGTAGGTACCAAACTTTGAAGTATTTTGAAACACGCCATGTAAAATAGAGCTGCAGTTGCATTGGGTTAGACTAGAAGCCGACTCTAATATAGTTGGAAAAAAGCTAGGCAGATGGATGGATTTTTCACTCAAACACAAAATTGAGTCGTCAAACCAGGTTTGACTTTTCATCAATCAAGTGTCCCAGGTCCCAAGTTTTAGATGCTTCCTCGAGGTAGCGTGATATAATCCCATATCTGTCACTGTGTCCCATTCGGTGACGGCTAACGTTAAATACTGTGCGTTTACTACGCGTTTACGAGCATGAAACAAAACAATATAAAGTTTCCCTACAATTTTCTATTGCTTTTAACTAAATTGATATTTACGAAACTGTGGAGGTTCTACGGGTTGCTTTTAAAGATGGTGTTTAGTGTAAAAGTGAATTTGTTTGAAACTTTTTTAGTCTTGCTTTCAGGCCTCGATATCTTAACTGATCGTTGGCGTCGTTAAATTTGACACTCGTTCCTATAACTAATTTTGTGTGTTAGTATGTCAGATGTAAACTATCTGCTTTCCTAACATTTATAAAGCTGATAGAAATCAACAGTTAATTATTATCGGCTTTTCACGATCGTCCATCAATGCCCTTATTGCAGGCCGCGACAGTAATTTATTATTGTCAAAACTGGAAAATAGCATAATTACCTGACCGTCACTACTAAAAAAAATCTTATTCAGTCTTCTTGAAAAACAAACGCACTGAAAACTTCTGTATAAATATCTCCAGGGACTGTGAATTATTTTATGTCTTCAACTATTTTGCTGTAGTCAAATTGCACTCTAAAAAAAACTTTTTCACAAAAAATAAAACCGACTTCCAAAAAAAACACTACAAAGTGAAAAATAACTTTGATTTCGGAAGTCGGTGTCTTTGGGGTTTTATTTTCGTTTTTTTGACACCGACTTCCGAAATAAAAGTTATTTTTCACTTTGTAGTGTTTTTTTTGGAAGTCGGTTTTATTTTTTGTGAAAAAGTTTTTATTTTTCACTTTTTAGTTGTGGTACCTACACAAAACCCCCACAAAAATTTGAATACCCATTACCTGCTATGTAAATTACAGTGACAGGAACTATTAGAATATCGTCCACATATACTAGATGGGAAAAATACGTATTATTGAAGCTAACTCAAAAACCCCTCATCAGATCTTGACCAAATTTATATGGGACCACTTCTGAAGTATGCCCTACCAAACAAAAAAAGAATTATCAAAATCAATTCATAATTGGCGGAGTAATCGCGTAACAAACATACAAAAAAAAAAAACATACAACCGAATTGATAACCTCCTCCTTTTTGAAGTCGGTTGATAATATATAAATATATGTGAAAAATAGAGGACTGCCATAGTTACAAGATAAAATATCCCAACAGTTTATCGACATATCTTTAACACTACGTTACCACCACCTACACCAATATTCTGTGTTACACAACTCCCATCGTTACAAAATTGAGGATACAATTGACAGACTCACGCTCATTGGCCGTGATTGGGGAACGAATGAGTTCGCGCTGGAGTGAAGGACGGGTACATTGATAATTGTGGATCGTTGTAGTCTGGCTTGAGGGTTTAATCACACCTTATGTAATGGAGAGTAGGTTTTATATTACATCAGACTTTGCTTGTAGTTGCTCAACTGTTGCAGTGGTCTATGATGTGTCGAAGGATTCCCAAAGGATATATGGTCGCTATATCAGAGCGAACGTATCAACGTGTTACTATATGTGTACCTCTGCCAAACCCTTGAACACAGGCGTAATGTTATGTTTTATTTAATACATATGTTTATTCGGCTGTAAAAGAGACAACAGAAATTGGTACCTAGTGGTTCGATGATAAAATAATATTCACTGAAGTCGATTGAACGCTGAACGTGAAAAATAATTAGTTTTACTACTAATTTGCTAAAACAGAAAATTAGTTGTACAACTAATTATTTTTTATCATTCTTACAAAAACTGAATGCACATTGAAAGAGCTTTTTTGTATAATTGTATGCTAAGCATCAGTGCAGGTGAAACATTCAGAAACACTTAAGTTCTAAGCTTTAATCTTACAGTAACAATATAATATAAAACAACAATAATTTAATTTATTCTAGAGCTCCTTGGGAATTACTTTATTTCGCATAACTTTTCTGCTACCAAATAGCGCCACAGTTTCATTGGTATCGATGCAATAATAAGCCTATTATGAAAATTGTCACCCTGCAATTGTAAGCCTCAGAAAGCCTTGTTATTGCACCTGCGAAACCAAGGTTTTCCGATACAATCTAATAGACACCTATTTATAAGTTATTAGCGACTTGCTCCAGCTTTGCTCGGGTGCAAAGGCGACATGGCAAAATATTCCTATTTATGTAATATATCTAAGATAAAGATTATTGTAATAGACACGTCAATGTACAGGAATAAATCCTCTAAATTATGTTGAAAACATACATACATAAACTCTCGCCATTTTCCCATGGGGGTAGGTAGAAACTATAGAACGCCACCTGCTACGATCCTTACATTCTCCTTTTGCTTCGTTTACGTTCATACATCTGGTCATACACGCATCAAGATCCATTTTGTAATTTAGAAGAGCACTTTCCATTGAGTGGACCATCGCCCTTGATATAATAAAACACAAGGAAAAATCAGCTACAATTGTGTGGTGTGTAACCACAAATACTTAACTAAAATGCGTAGAAAATATTCAGCCGAGTCGTTTTAGACATTTCGTGAGGACACACCGCTTTCCGGCAACAATAAAAATATGTAAATTGAGGCACCGTCGAGGAAACCATTCCGCTTAATTGCAATCCCACCACCGACGGTTTATATATTAAAATCACGCGACAACCTTAATGAGTGTATCTATAGGTATTGTGTTTGTATTATGTCGGCTGAGGCTTGGAAGTATATTTGAATTAGGAATTAAATTGATTATATCGCCTCTTAATTCCCAAAAAATTCGGCAATGTGTACCTTAGCAAGTACACCCACGTTTCGCCAGTTATGTTTAAGTCCCATGTGCGAACCTATTGCCATCAACCGAGCTGCTACTGAGAAATTCCTGATAGAAAAACCCAATAAAACTTTGCACGACCTGGGAATCGAACTTGCTTCTGAGCATGAGGTCCTGCTGGTCAGCAGTAGCGCTTACGACCACTGAACGAAAGCGGGAGTCTTAAGAATTTGTTAAAAGATATATCAGCCTCTATTATTGACCGACTGCAGCAAGCTACAAATTTTGTAATTATGTAGCTGTTTCGTGTCGGTATTTACTGCAGCGATTTTATTATTAAATAAATAAATTAAAACATTTATTTTCGAGTCATATGAACCTGTTACCTAGCGTTAATAACAATTTACTTAAAAACTATGTAAGTAGTATTTACAAAAAAAAATACACAAAATTATATCTTATACAACACACTTATTAGCAAGTAAATACAAGTACCTGTCTTAGCTAGAAATGAGGTATTTAATAATGAAATAATCAGAATAATGTCGGAGCTGTACGATATTATAGATTAATACAAAAGCGTGTCTCTGATTCCGAGTAAATTCAATTTCCATTGATATTGTATTTATGCCATACATTTGCAGATTAATTATCACTTTTATAATGAATTCTCGAAACCAATGAAGCACTGTAGTCGGAAAATACAATAATAGCAAAAATAAAAATTTTCAACGTTAAAGTAAAATTCAGTGCACAAATTGATTTACATTTATAAAATCGTATTGTTAGACAATACGATTTACAAATGTAAATCAATTTGTGAATGTGATTTTGGGTAAAATACAATGAAAAACACAGTACAAGTTCAATTTTAAATCCAATATTAACTAAAAATGAAAACTGAATACACTTCAACAAATTGTTGCCAAATATAGATCCTCTGTTTCGATAACCCAACAAATAAAAAAAGTTAACGCATATGATTCGTTGAATGGAAATAAAAAATCCATTTACCATGCCTCCTGGCCATGTAAAGGTACTAATTGTCGAAAAACCCGGCTATTCTGACAGCTCTGTGCCGTTATACCCGGGTTTGATATAAGAGAAGGGATCACGGCGGGTCAGTTTAAGCTAGCCGCTTCCAGTATACATTATGTCCGTACTATGTTTGCACGGACGCGAGTGCATAACCGGAGGCGATGCAGTCCTGTTGATTTTTTATTTTTATACCCGGGTCCGTTGAGAGCTGGGCGTTAATCAATACTTTGTACATGCTGCACGCAAAACAAAAAAAAACACGTATTGTACACGGATAACATTTTTTTTATCCGGATCTGCGTCCGGATATGGGCAAAATGAAAGAGTGTATTAAATCGATCGTGAACAATATTTAATATTCGCTTTGTGTTGGTTTTTGTGAGGGTGAAAATAGAGCATGGCGCTGCATTATTCGCGCGTAAAAGTTGGCTTAGAAAATGGGTTGACGCTGCGCTTTTGCAAAAAAAACGTGAATGCGGCTTTTTGGTACACCACGAGGCCTTATTGCTTTTTATTGGGGCATTTGATCGTGGTAAAGTATTCCAAGTGTAGATTAGTTAGGTACTTGCTTTGTTGGTCTATGCTTTAAACTTCTATTTAACTAATTAATTTAATTTGCTTATTAATAAATAGAGACCCATTATTTAATAATTACTATGTTATAAGGTACCTACATCGTATTAAAACTAACAATTATCGAGAGGAAACAAATGCAATTGCGCAACAATAATAACATAATACACTCGAGAGCAATGAATCCGGGTCACTTAAAGAATGTTAAAAATCTCGGAAACTAAAAATGATAGGTTAATGCAATAAATTGTATTTAATAGACAATGTAATACTCCTTAAATGAAAGTAAAAAAAATATGAGTCACCATACATTTTATTAACACAAAATTACATAAAGAAAAAAACTGCTGATCTCTCCTTAAAACAAAAATAGGAAACATGAAATTTTTGAACTTTATTACGATTTTCTTGAATTTTAATACTTCGTATTGCCTCCTCGTGCTTCCATTACTGCGTTTACGCGGTTTGGCATGCTGTACACCAAGTTCCTTATACGATTTTGGGGAATATTCTCCCATTCCTCTGTGAGAGCAATTTTGAGCTCACGAAGCGTGATTGGGGGAGGGTTTCGTTGTTTTACGCATCTGCCTAGCTCGTCCCAAGCATGCTCAATCGGGTTGATATCCGGGCTGCGCGCTGGCCACTCCATACGAGTAATGTTCATCTCTTGAAGGTAGTCATTCACAATCCTACCTGTATGAGGTCGGGCATTGTCATGCATAAATATAGCATCCTCACCTAAATTGACCATAAATGGACCAACGTGATCATTGAGGATTTCTTCCACATATCTTTCGCTAGTTAAAGAGCCGTTTTCTATGATCACCAGCTCTGTGCGACTTTCAGAAGAAATTCCGGCCCACACAAGTACAGACCCACCACTGTAGGCTACTTTTTCTTCGATGCATGCTTGCTTGAATCTTTCCCCTGGTCTTCGATACACTCTGTGTCTTCCATCGTGCTTGTAGAGCATAAATTTTGATTCGTCGGAGAACATAACTTTTGACCAATCTTCAATACTCCAATTTACGTGGCTCTGGGCATATCTTAGTCTTGAAATACGATGCCCACGCTCCAGTTTAGGGCCGTTTGCAGGTCTAAGGGGTTTTAAGTTAGATTCAGCAAGCCGACGTCTTACTGTCCATGCACTTGGGTTACTTCCTCCGAGGCGTCGAAACTGATTTGTGAGTTCAGTTCCTGTAAGAAAGCGATTTCGAAGCATGGTGTTCACCAAGTATCGGTCTTCTCGTGCTGTGGTACACCTGGTTCTGCCCGTTCCTGGTCTGCGTAGGTTAGAACCAGTTTCTTCGTAACGTCGGAGAACTCTTTGTACTGTTGACAGCGACATACCGACAGTCCTGGCTGTATCGCGCTGACTCCGGCCGGTTTCCAGCATTGTAAGTATTCTGGTGCATTCTTCAGGCGTAAGCGACATAATTTCAGCTTGAATAATGAATATAGAGCACTATCAACATGGTTTATGTACCCACATAAATGACAGATTACAAACAAAAGCAAAACCAAATGCTGTAATTTCGTAGTTCCATCTTCGTAAGTGGCCCTTTTTCAAATTTGATTTTTTTATGATATAACTTTACAATAACTAAAAAGTTTTAATACCTTCATTTAAGGAGTATTACATTGTCTATTAAATACAATTTATTGCATTAACCTAGCATTTTTAGTTTCCGAGATTTTTAGGATTCTTTAAGTGACCCGGATTCATTGCTCTCGAGTGTATTACACTCCAATCAAGAGCAAGTAAAACACTGAACGAATATTAAAACTACAAAATATTTTCCCCTTACTTAAACGTGAGCCTAAATTAATTTAACATCCCAAAATGAATCCGTACCTATTTACCAAAAATATTTCGGACATATTTTCTGTAAAATGCATTGTGAAACATACGCATCCCCAGAAAATGTTGAAAGCTTTTTAAATAACAGAAAAATGAGTAGAGAATAAATGCGTGTTTCAATGAAATATGCAAATGAGAGGCTTAAGCATGTTACATCATATCATACAAAAAGATACTCTGAGAGCGAGGATTCATGCGCATCAAAAAAGAATTAAACATTTATTTTTATTTAAAATACTGTACTTTTGTGTAAAGCAGAGAATTGGGTTTTTATCAACTTTTAAAAGTATTTATTGAAAGGATTACTACTAATAACAGTAAAAGCTGATATTGAAAATCAGAATAATAGTATAATTCATTTCAACGAGTATCAAACGCATGTTCGTGGTACGTGATGATATTCCAGAGCATATAATACGCTACCCCATATTATGGGGTTGAAAGACCTGCAACTATGTTTTTACCCTATTTATCCAGAAGGAGAGTCATGCTTTGGTAAGCAAACGAGATGGATAGGTGGCAACCATTTGCCACCTCTCCATCTCGTTTGCTTATGGGATTGGTGATCACTACTTATTTAACCTGCAGGGCTAACATGACAAGCGCGAGAAAGCTCTCTATCTCGTTTTGTCGAAATTTGTCTACGATTCTGACGTCATTCTAATCCCTAACATGACCGTAAACGACGAGATATCTCGAAAAAGGCACTTTGACAGGTCTATATCTCGCGACGAGAAACCGATGTTGCAAGTTATTAAAAACAAATTATTTTTATGATAGCAACATCGGCTTGAGATTCAGTTTCATTCATTCAATGGTGCCGATTTTCTTGTTACAAATGCCTCTAAACTAGACTAAAAATCAGCAAAATTTAGATTATTCCTGTCAACCGACGATTTTCCATTCTGAAATAGACTAAAGTGACACAACTTAACTATATTTTAGTTTGACGGCACTGAGCTATTAATTTAGTGAAAATGGCAATTTTGCTATTCAGAATTTTACGTTCTTCACCTAAAATGTTGATTGTCTAAGTATTTAATCGCGATTAAAAAATGAACTAAAATTCACAGCAACACCTCGCAGGTGCAAAAACAATACTGTCTTTTTTTTTTTTTGCTTTTAACTCGAAAACGGTGTGTCCTATCGCAAAAGTAATGAAAATTTCGACCCCCTTTATGAAACCCATAAACCCCTAACACAACATGTAGGTAATATTTTTTCATATTTTCCATACAAAAAACTAAAAATTCCATATAAAACACGTCGTCCCAATATAAATAGTAGTTTAAAACTAAGTATTTTCATTATTAATATATTGTAAAATAAAATGATGCCTAAAATAAGTACAATTATGAAACTGCCATGTTATTTTGGAGTTTTTTTTTGTATCATAATTTTGTCTACTCTTCTCGTCGTCAAAATCGACGACGAGTAAATACGACTAAATGATAGAAAAATCGGAGATTATCTCGTGTTGAATTGTGAAAAATCGAGATAACTAAGGTGCCATGTTAGGGTTTGTCGAGAAACACACGGGGTTGCGACAATCGTGGCCAGAATCCGGCAGTTGGGACTCGAGGTGGCCTTGCACAAGTCCGAGGCCATGTGTTTTCATGGTCCTCGGAACGCGCCACCGTCGGGTTCCCAAATAACGGTAGGAGGGGTTCACATCGGCGTCGAGTCGACGATGAAGTACCTGGGACTCGTCCTCGACAGTCGGTGGAACTTCGTGGAGCATTTCCGACGTTTGGCTCCCAGACTGGAGCGGGCCGGGGCTGCATTGAAGCGGCTCCTGCCCAATCTAGGGGGTCCAAACGCCTCCTGCCGGAGGCTATACGCGGGGATCGTGCGGTCCATGGCCCTGTACGGGGCACCGGTGTGGGCGCGTTCGTTGAGGCGGCGGCCTGCCCGCAGGTTGAACGCGTCCCAGAGGGTCATGGCCACCCGGCTGGTCCGGGGATACCGCACGGTCTCCGGTGAGGCGGCAAGCCTCCTTGCTGGATTGCCGCCATGGGATCTGGAGGCAAAAGTCCTCGCGCATATTTGGGAGTGGCGCGAGGAGGCGAAACGCCGGGGCTTGACTCCGATGCCGCGAGAAATCGCGGCACAGCGGACAGAGCTCCGACGGGATCTCATGGCGGCATGGAGAGTGCGATTGTCGCAACCCAGTGCTGGGCACGCCACTATTGCGGCGATAAGTCCCCTCTTTGAGGAGTGGCTGGAGAGGCGCCACGGCGTCCTCACCTTCCGCCTGACGCAGGTCCTCACCGGACACGGCTGTTTCGGGAGGTACCTGTTTCGGATAAGGCGGGAGGAAACGCCCGGGTGTCATCACTGCGTGGATCGCCCGGAGGACACGGTGGAGCATACGGTGGAGGTATGCCCGGCTTGGGCAGAGCACCGCCGTGTCCTCGTGGAGGCGATCGGTGGCGGGGATCTCTCGCGTCCGGCCCTGGTCCAGGCCATGGTACGGAGCGAGAGGGCATGGGAGGCCGTCACCTCCTTCTGCGAAGCAGTAATGCTCGCAAAGGAGGAGGCGGAACGCGTGAGGGAGAGGCAAATTTCGCGCCCTCACGCCCCTAGCCGCCGCAGGAGGAGACGCCCTGGGCGTCGGGAATCGATTGCCGATTCCCGGCCACCGTAGGCGCGGGCTTGCGGACGGTGAGCAATGGGTAGCTCGCCGTCCGGTAAGGACCAGGCCCGGGTCGACGGCGCGTTGTGTTCCACGCGCGCCTCAAAGAGATGTCAGCAAGTGAAGGGGTCCGATGAGACCATTGCCTGCCGGGGTTGCGGGATTAGTCCGAAAGGGATACCGTGGCCCCCTGGCATTGCACAGGCAACAGAAGGAACACGGGTGGGTTTTAGTCAGTAAGAGTCTGACACGCCCTCCCGCTCCACCCAGAGCGGGAGACGTCATTTGATGATTTCCCACCCAAAAAAAAAAAAAAAAAAAAAAAAAAGGGTTTGTCGAGAAAACATCAATATTGACAGAAGGAGTCGACTATTTTGTATGGAAGCACTGTCAGAAAACGAGAAAGTGACCGAGATAGACAAAAATTACTCACGCGAGAGCGAGTAATTGTCGCGTGTGTCATGTTAGGCCCGCTGGTGAAGGTCGTGGGAATCCGCGGGATGCGAGAAGCACAAGACACGATGTGGCAACGACAATCAACAACAACAACAATTGGACTTTGACGCTTGTCTATGACCAGTAGTGGACGTCTTTCGGCCAAAATGATGATGATGATGACTTATTAGTTTGTGGCACCTCAGGCAGGTATTGGTTTTAATTTTATCTATCCCTTCCAGTATACTTAAATCTTCTAGAAAGATATACAGCACTTTGACAAGTCCCCTCAACGTTAAGTATTTAAAAATTAAAAACAAAGAGAACTTTTTCCCATGAACAGGCACTCGAGACAAGTTGAGCCTGAACTTGTTGAGCAATGTCGAGTAATGTCGAGGCAAAGTTGAGTGATGTTTATGTTTACCGCAGTCACGAACGAACGCGGATGTTTTTAATTAGACCACTTTTATTCGCGTCATTAGCGTTATTTTTTAATAAGGTTTTTGTTGATCTTCATTTGTTTTTATTGCAATGCAGATATCGATGGCTAATTACTTACCCCTCTCACCACCGAAAACTGGTGAAATATGGATGTACCTACTATTTATAGGTACACTTCTACCCAACCCTTCGGGGTCTACAAGCGTGAGGTTATGTTGATTACTTCCTTTATTTTCAGTGACAAACCTTCTTAATACTCCGTCCAGACGCAGTGGTCGATATATTCATCCTTAGCATATTTGGAGAAGGGTAGGCAGGCAATGAGATCACATGTCTTAGATACTCTAGTAGTGCCTCTCCTGTGAATGGTTTAATCCAAAAAAAACAAAGCAAATTAATGAAATTAAATTAATTTTATTTATGTAAATCAGACACAGTGATCCATATTTTTTTTAGTAAGTATACTCACTTAAAAATTATTTAAGCAACCAAATATTAATAATTATGCATAATATCACAATAATACTATTATAACTAAATTAAATAACCGAAGAATAAATAAATCGCTATCATCTTCAATTTTAATAAAAATTATTCACAGCATTACACTTTACAGAAACAGCTTTTTACATAATATCACGGTAGTCAAAAGTGATCATTTAACCACTAATTTATGTACACACACAAAAAAGAAACCAAATAAGGCATATGATATTCTACTTTGAATGGCTTGGTCGAAGTTGAATAGCTATTAAAATTAACTATGTACCTACCTATTGTGTGGGCAGGACCACTTTTGACAGCTTATCAATTCAAGGTTTGAGTTACATCAATATGACATATATGGACATACACAACACACTCCTGTTTTAATATAAGTCCATATTGGTAGAGGCAAGTTGTAGGAAACATTTTGAAGTAATTAAAATTTATTTGAATATTTTTGACATTAGATGCTCCTTAAATGGTAGACAGATTGCCTGTTTGGTAGAAAATATTGATGATTACCTACTTGGGAGTGAAATCATCTTTATTAGTCTATTAGTACCGTAATGGTTAAATGGTTGGAAGTGCCGGCTGCCGAGCATAAACTCCAGGGTTCAATTACTAGCTCAGGCAGACAAACTGAGCAGCCTGGGGGTTAGAATGGTGACTTTTAAAATGCCATAAACCTCGCCTCTTAGTTGCTTTCTTAAATATTACGTGTGCGGGAAATAGTTTATCTCGGATCGTGCCAAAGGCGCGCAGCACAGGGACGCGTTTTTACCAGGAGACCTTTGGATGTGTGCTGAGGATTCCAGGCTGCTATAATCATTTCTAATGGAAAAAACCCGACCCACAATCTTACGCTCAGCAGCCGTACACGACCACATAACATAGAAAATGCATGTGAGATAGACCACGTCAAGACCATAATGCTTTCCTTTTTACTTTTAAGGTATGAGAACCTTAAAAATACAGTGTAATTCCAATAAAGACACACCATGTTTAACACGCAAACAAAGTCTTGGTCACCAACTCACCACGGTCAAGAAATGCCCCGCAAACACATTGCGGTCACTAATTATAACAAGTTTCTCTACAGTACCTACTTGCATAAGTGATTGTGTGGTAATTACCTTTATGTAATACTATGTTAGTTGAGAATAAGAAGGTTTCTTTTTAATAGGTAATTGTTATGTATTGGGATATTTTTTTAAGGTGTTGTAATTTCTTGGCTAAGTGTATGGCGTAAAATGACATTATAAAGTTATGAGAGAGATCTTTTATAGAAGAACTTTGACTAACGCCCGTTCGCCAACGACGCTACTCAAAAACAATGTCTTACAAGCTCTAATCACCAATGAATAGTCCAAAAGTTCCAGCACTCCTATTTTAGTAACGGGTTATTGAAACCAGCAGGATAGGATAATACATATAATTAAAAAGGTAGAAGTAACACGGCCAGGTCGTGGGTAAGGTCACTCACGGTTCTGAGTACTTTCGTTCTTTAAAGTAGGAAGGATACCGTCCTTGAATGCATGAAATGTAGAGGGACTTGCCAGCACAGACTCAGCAGATGGCTGGACTGGCCTTCTTAGGGCGGCAGGTAGCGTGCGTTGGTAGCAGGTCGTAGGACGCCAATAGCGCCTAGTCAGCTACGCGGACAGGGCGTGCAGATTGGAGCAGCGTGCAGTATGTAGATGCCCAGCCTTCAGCCTGGACGTAGAACCCTGAGAGTATGAGAATAGATTCTGCTAACTAAACAAGTTGTGGTCGAAATGCAGTGTTCTTAGAAAATTTGTGTTGTTCCATGATTTTAGTGATGTGCTTTGTAACATACTAATTGTGAAATATTTAACGTCACTTATTTTTTTACCGATAAATAACCACAATGTTACACCACCATACCTAATTTTGCTATCTAGCATTGTTGCTGTGTTGTTATTTGAAGGATACGCGTGCTGGTGGTATAAGAGAGGCTCATTAGACATTTAAGCTGTCTCTGGGATATCAACATACCTGCGATATACCTCTAGCGTTGCAGATGCCTATAGCGGCTGAGGTGGGCCAACTACTTGATTACCATCCAACAACAAAAAAAAAAACTGCTAATCAGCTGTTTAAAGCCTACGACTACCTCCCTCAAGCCTAATGAGTTCGACAGGATAGATAATCGATAGCATCGAATTCAAAGACATTGCTACGTTTCACCTGTTGTGAAAATACCACAGAAAGTCTGGAAGTTTTACAACATCTAGGTGGCCGTGCAGGCATGGCTTTATTTATAGCTATGCTTACTGTCGAGCACACCTGACAGTGTGCGCTCATCTTAATCAAATATAATTTACAGACGTCTTAGGCACTATATATGTATTAAAAAGGAATAAATTGGTCACCAGGGTGGTACGGTCATGCACACATAAAGAAAGAAAGAAAAAGAGGGTGTGTGCTTATCCCCACACGGTTGAGGTAAAAACTTACAACTGGAGCCGAATATACACGATTCTGAGCCAAGTATACCCGATTCAGCGTCACCGATCCGAGCGTCACGGTTCAGTTTCGTTGGCATTGAGCTCTTTCGGAACAGTAGTAACAGTAAAAAAGTTTTCATTTCAAACATTTTTAATTTGTCACAGAAATACGTGCATATAAAACAAGAAAAGTTTCAAAATCAAAATATTTTATCTCACATAGACACATGGGCACTGATGAAACGTCAGGAAGCCCGGTTCTAATTGGTAATTTCCTATGGAGAGGAGCCGGCAAGAAACCTCCACGGTTACTCTTTTAAAAATAATTGGCTTTTACAATATTTCCAAAAAACAGTGTTAATAGGTAAAGGAGGACAGTGTAGGGCTTTCAACAAGTTAGCGCGTGCACACTCGAACTACGAAAACCATTCTTAAGCATAAAGACACTGGCAAATACAAATTGTTACCATGACCGTGCGATATACTGTACTCACAGGTCTTGTACCCAATACTTATAAGCCGTCTGTCACAAGGAAACGTCCCAGAACGTACCTATAACTATTTACCTAACATATAACTCCCCGACTAACTTAATCGCCGTTCAACCGACAAGAATTATAGCTTTCTTCGTAAAAACAACTAATTAAATAAGTTCATTTTCAATTTATGTCTTGTCCAATAAATTATTCGTTGAGTCGCTAAATATCGCTAGCCTTCGTATGTCTTCGTCCGTATATGGTTCGTAAATGAGCCGATTGGTCGTCGCTAATTAGTGTGTCTGTCTGTACGTTTATTACGGGTAAAACGTCTTTATAGATGGACGACCGGCGTTATAATTGGTGCTTTCTAGTTTACATTTTGAGATATTTTTGTGAGGAAGTTTTTAAAATGTGTCCAGTTATGTATTTGGAATTATTGTAATCGGTAATTGCTGTTATAGGGGGAAGAATAAATATGCAACATGTTATCAACCATAGAAAGCTTTGAAGAGCTCTGAGGGTCTCCAGAAGGCATATCTCCAGAAGGTTCTGCTCTGAGGATCTCCAGAAGGTATATCTCCAAAAAGTATGTCTGCTCTGAGGATCTCCAGAAGGCATATCTCCAGACGGTATATCTCCAAAAGGTATGTGTGCTCTGAGGATCTCCAGAAGGCATATCTCCAGAAGGTATAATCTGCTCTGAGGATCTCCAGAAGGTATATCTCCAAAAGGTGTATCTGCTCTGAGGATCTCGAGAAGGTATATCTCCAAAAAGTATGTCTGCTCTGAGGATCTCCAGAAGGCATATCTCCAGAAGGTATATCTGCTCTGAGGATCTCCAGAAGGCATATCTCCAGAAGGTATATCTGCTCTGAGGATCTCCAGAAGGCATATCTCCAGAAGGTATATCTGCTCTGAGGATCTCGAGAAGGTATATCTCCAAAGGTATGTCTGCTCTGAGGATCTCCAGAAGGCATATCTCCAGAAGGTATATCTGCTCTGAGGATCTCCAGAAGGCATATCTCCAAAAAGTATGTCTGCTCTGAGGATCTCCAGAAGGTATATCTGCTCTGAGGACCTCCAGAAGGCATATCTCCAAAAGGTATGTCTGCTCTGAGGATCTCCAGAAGGCATATCTCCAGAAAGTATACCTGCTCTGAGGATCTCCAGAAGGTATATCTGCATAAGTAGTTGTATAGGTTTATGTCCAGAAATAGAAGGAGAGTACAAAGTTTAATTAATTGAATATCTACGCCTGAGTATAACTGATGAGGTTATGGGTTCTATTCTGGTAACATGGAGTTAGTAGTATAATAATAAAATAATAATTACAATATTATCATATAAAACGTCTCTGACAAAATATACTGACTACTATTACCTGTTTATCTTGTTAGACCCTGTACCGTACTGTTGTAATATTTAGCTTTAAGGCAGGATATTATTCAGCCAAACTTTATCAAATTGAACACCCAAAAAAATCATAAACAAAAAACCGAGCTTAACCTGAACATTTAATCTCTACCAAACTATCTATATGTAAAACAATACAGAATCGGTAGGTAACAGAATTTTATACTAAAGGAAAATCCCCAAAAAAGTATCAATACGGAGACACTCTGTGTTCCCAGCAAGGGATTTGTTACAGCATTCATAAAAAAAAAAAAAAAATGTCGATGTTTCTACGTTTTTTCTGCCATCGGTACAAGGCCTGAAGCTTTGTGAGCCCCGAACGAACTGAGAGCATTAAGGATGGCACGAGATACAAAAAAGAGTTTGTTAACACGTCTGTGAATTACAATTGGAGAGAGTTTAAAGAGAATTAGTGAGGACATTAGTGTGTGGAAGTACCTTTTGTTTTGTTTCCGTGAATCTACTTAAAAGGCGACTTGTCTGGTTTACGATTTTCCATATTGGGATTGATATTTATTTGGCCTACTGGTATTGTACTGTTAGTTTAATTGTTTCGTACAAAGATCTATTCAGCAGTAGGTACAGCCTAAAACTATTTGCGAAGGTTATTAGCACTAGCAACAACATTAAATCCTGTTTTTATAAATTGATTAATGTTTTATTTAAGTGATAATTTAAAACTTATGCAAATGTTTTCCATATATGATTATTTTTTATTTTGTATATTATGTTAATATTTATTTTTATTCAAGATTTTGAGGTTTGATTTAATTTATGAGGCACGAATACTTTCTTTACTCAGATCACGAAATTATGATTTCTGAATAATGATATTCTTCTATTTGACAGCCCTACTTCTAGTGCCTACGTCAATCTGGCCCTGTGGCCATTCAACATTAAACGAAACAAAAACTGTACAAAGTTAGTATATCGTGAGCATGTCGTGTCGTTACAGTAACTTAACTTATAATAGCTCCTGAAACTTGTAACCTTCTCTAGTTTGAAATTAAAAGCGGTTGTTTGTTAAGTTTGAGTTTTCTTCTTTGACGTAGAATTTTCTTAACTTGTTTTCTAGAACGTGTTTTTTTAAAACAAATATTATGACTCGCTCCCTTCTGATGGGTGTTGTTATTCACAAATAAAGCACTAAGCCAATAACCATAAACTCTTACAAATTGCCAATAAAACAATAACATACTGAAATTACCAATTAGCTGGCCAAACGTGGTTATAATGGCGCTATCCTTTTCTTTGTATCTCGTGTCGACACGAGATAATATCTCGATATATTATAACGATATACAAGAATACCTTATGCAAGCAGGTAAGTAGCACGGCCGATAGACCAGCATATAACTAGAGTTAGCATCGTTTAGTATGGAAGTGGCTACATTTATCGACGCTGAATCGGCTTGGCCGGTCAGAAAGAGCTTTATGTCTATGCAATAAAATCGAAAAAGATGTAATCCGTCTTATTACGGTTCAGAAGACGCGGCTCGACACTGCATCGAACTTAATACGACAAGTGTGGTATTTGAGATCGGCTCAATTTCAGCGCCAATAAGTCCATACTTATTGACGCTGAACTCTCGCTGACGCTTACTCACTTTAACTGGCCAATACAGCAATGATTCAATTTCAGCATTGGGACTTAAAGATTAATATCAATCCAAAAACCATAGAATCCATTATCAATCCAAAAGTCATAATTGAAAATCTGAAACAATTGAACTGTTTCAATACAGCTCCAACTCACTCCTCGCCAGTTATTGAAACAGGACTGAATTAGTTCTGCTGAAGGTTTTTAGTAGTGCATTGTTGAGTAGGGAACTGCATATGTTACGATTACGACTGGTCGTTGAGATATATCCTATTAAGGGTATGCTAGTCGGTTATTCTTCCATACAAACGTAGTATGATGATTACTCATCTGTTTGACGGTGTACGTTCGAAACTAAGAATCATATGATTTTTTCTTGTCATTATCTAGCCCTGTATGGAAGCAGAATTGGAAAAAAATAATTGGTTTGGAAGTTATGCGTCCAAACTTCCATTTTTCAACATTCATTTTAAGCTTGTCTTTGGGCGTAAATAAATAACTTAAGTAGTAAAAAAATGGCACAATAGAAACCTTACAGGGATAGATAATTTTTTATTTTGAGTTTTAAATCCAGTAGTTTTCCATAATATCTATACGTCCATAGGTCTGTTCATGAAATTTGACGCGTTCGTTTTCATTAAAACTCATCGTCTATTTCAATAAATAAATATATAAATAAATCATTAAAAAGTAGATAAATAAATACTAAATAAATAAAACTAAATATATAAATAATTAGACTAATTAGCATGCATATTAGTCACGCCCACCTACTAGTGTACCCTTAAGACCATGTTATTCGAGATTATATAGATTTGGAACAGACAAGTAAATCAATTTTCATAAAGTTCATACAACAACAATTTCAACAATTTAATTTATGGCAAATGAAAATATATTCTTAAGAGTAGGTGGTTAAAAATATGAACATCATCTTCCTTAGATTCAGAAGACATTAGACACCTCAGAGACTGAAATAAATCTCCTTCATTTTATTTCAGTTCACCAATCACTATCTATCCTCAGGTAAGTAGTAACTAGTATTCAATGTAGTTCTTTTTAAAATTCTCAAATTTCACACTCCGAAAATCCGCTTAATCTTTGCTCACCCCTACAACACAAAATAACATCGCGTCGCGTTGTGCTTGCAACGCGGAACCAAAAACCTGACGTCATACTCAATGAAAAAACGAACGCTTAAATATCCCTAGCCGGCTCATATTTGAATAGTTCACCGTTTTGTGGCCCCTGGCGTTTCGCTAGAAATATGTATTTCAGTACTAAACTACCTGAACGCAGGTACCGACAGGAATTTTGTTCGAAACTTTCATTGGCTGTAAAATTTAATGAACATTTCTGTTGCGCGTTTTTCTGAAGAAGTGAAGTCCCGAAGGTTTTGCGCTGTTCACACTCGATGGTTAACAGAGTTGTCTAACATGTACCAAAGTTATGGCTCTATTTGGCTTTAAACAAAGGCGAATTCCTAATCAAACCATATTCACCATAATCATTATTGTTCCTTGAATATTTACGCATGATGCAGTCCCCGGAAGGGTAAGCTGAGGCGTAGGTCATAGGACGCCCATATTTCGTCATAAGTTGGAATTCCATGATAAAAAAAGATCAAATCTGGACTCCAGTCTGCTACTGAAAAATCCTGATGGTAAAATCAACAGCGATGATCCGAACAGCGTGACTTGTGTACGGCTGCCTGCCCTGCGAGTTAGTCCGCGTGAAATGCCTTGTTCTCCTGACCCACCGTGTCGCATCGCGTCGCCCGCCCACGCTACTACCTAGTTTTACTTAGCATTCTTTCTGACTCCTTTTTTTTGCTCGTCTCCTAGGGTTGTAGCGTGATTTTTAAGTCAATAAACTCCCTCAAGTATTGGCTATCAAATACAAGATTTTTTTAAATCCCACTGATAGTTCCAGAGATAAGCGCGTTCAAACAAACAAACTCTTCAACTTTATTAAATTAGTATAGATAACGGCTATGTCGACGAGAATACCTCAAATCTGATGTTGATTTATCGAGTTACTAGCAGGACTCACGACCCAGGAAAGCCGGAAACACGTGTATAATTATTTACGCACTATGTATTCAACTCATAAAAGGAAATGAGCAAGTCTTTTGGTGTACGTGGCAACACGAGTTAAACATTCGAAGGCCAGAGTTCACGATGCCAATTAGGCATAGTACTGGCAGGTGCTAGGCCCCACCTACACGAATAATAACCAGTTTGCTACCTATTGCGTGGGGTGATCAGGAGCTTACTGATCTAAGGTCATACTAATACTGCCTGTTAGAATATAAGGAAAACAGATAAAACGTAAACATAACATCACGCCTGTAATCCCCAAGGGTTGGACAGAGGGGTACCTATAATAGTACACCCACATTTCGCCAGTTATGTTTAAGTCCCACGTAATAGGAGGCAAGACTATTGCCGTCAACCGGACTCAAATCGAGACTCTAGGCTGCTACTATAAAATTATATCTAGAAAAATCCCAATTTCACTTTCCCCGACCTGGGAATCGAACCCATTACGTTATGCTCAGCAGTGGCGTTTGCGACCTCTAAACAAACAGGCAGTCGGCAGGCAACAAGGAGAAGAGATAAACTCATTATTATCATAATTAACCATCCATGGATGTCCACTTATAAGCATGGATGAACCTCGTAATAGACTGCTTGAAAAAACTGCTAACATACATGAATAAATGGATTTATGATCACAGTAAGTTAACTTTGTCTCGTTGCGAGAAGATAATTTTAAACTGCAGTATGATATTAACAAGATAGTTGAGTTCCCTCTTAGTTCCTTACGCAGATCCTCTCTTATAATGAGATCATTATTATAAGCCTTAATGCCCTTATCACAATTTACTTAAGCTCGGCGCAACATATCTTTTTCATCCATACTTCTCCATTAGTCGTTATCTCGGCAGTCAGCCCCTTTCTAGCCATATCATCTTTCACATCCATCGTTTCTTTGGCCTTAGTCTGCTCTTATAGCCAATAATCCTCTCTTATAATGTAATTAAATGAATTACCTCAACTTATAGCAATTCATAAAACATAAAATCTATAACAACAAAAGGAAGGTACTATAAAAAACAATACCATGGTTGGCAACACGACACAGCTTCGAGTTAGAAAGTTACAAGTTTACAAGATACGCAAGCTCAGTCGACCTTGGCATCAATTCACAACCATAGACTAGGAAATTGTAGATTTAGAGTAAAGTAATCTGAAATACTTACCTTACGAAAAAAAGATAAAGAAAGAAGCAGTTTATTTATTTTCGGTAATGATTTAAGAGTTGAAGTTGAAACCAATCATCATTATCATCATTCCAGCCTAAAAACGTAGTCGCTGCTGGTCATAGGCGTCTCCCAAGCAGGTTCTTGCATCCAGCGGATTCCCGGGACGTTCACAAGAACCCTTCTTCCAGAACCCGCAATTTAAGCTGAGCAAAGATTAATTTAAAAAGACAAAGAATTAGTAATGGTCATATGTCATCAATTCGGAATGTTGAATGTGTGATAAAGTAATATGTGAGATGCAAGACGAAAGACACGTAAAGATACCTTGCCTCCAAGAACTGACCACCCAGAAAAAAACCATCCCATGTTTAATCTTGAAGCCACGTTTAACATTTTACTTCCGCCACCCCACTGCCCCATATCTCCCTACTTCCGTACCTACGTGCAGATCGTACGGTCAGCAAGAAAAACACGTGTAATATCAATATGTCACAATCGGCGCACGCGCACGATACGAACACACCTGGCCGGCCAATTGTCACGTCTTGATACTGCATTCATTCAAACGTATATGTTATGTTATTAGTTATTGTTTTAATTAGGTATTAACACGTTTAATTGGATTAGCAAATTTAGTCATAACATCGACTATTACCATGCAAAAAATATTGATAGCGATATTTATTTGACGTCTGTTGTAAGTCAATCTATCTAACCGCCTAGGCTTTTCCCAACTATGTTGGGGTCGGCATCCAGTCTAACCGGATGCAGCTGAATACCAGTATTTAACATGGAACAACTAACTATTTGACTTCCACAACCCGTTTCTGGGTAACACGATACCCCTTAGCCAGACTGGTTGTCAGAGTTTTGGGGCTTCTGACAACCAGTAACGACTGTCAAAGATCTACGAATGACAGCCGGGATCAACGGCTTAACATGCTTTCCGAAGGACGAAAGGGTCTCGATGTGTAATGGATGGTAACCCATCCACGAAATAGCCGCGGTAACTGTAGCTTAAATCGATCTAAAAGTGCGGTTTTTATTATTTAGCCAGTAATCCCTCATTCATGAGCTACTTTTTATTATTCGAGCTGATAAACTGGAAGAAGACTGTCACCAAGTACTACAAAAGTCTCTTTTGATACAGAGAAGAGCTATAATTACCATGTTTACACATATTGTGTTAGAAAAAGTAAATTGTTACAAGACTGATACTAAGCCCACAATTTTATGCAAAAATAAACTTTCAAATAGATACCAGAGTATTATAATCCCAAAAATATGTGCCTCGCATAGACTAGGGAAGCATGGCACTAAAGCCAGGAATACACATGCCAATAACTTGCACAAAAATATGCAAGTAGCTTGCATGCCATTGCCACATACATCAATCAGAAGTGGTTAGGGCACAATGACGTGCAAGCATACTTTTGTGCAAGTTACCGGCATGTGTATTCCAGGCTTAAAGGGCGGAGGCCTATAGTCAGCAGTGGGACAAGGCTGCCGATGAAGATTATAAGTATGTACCAAGTTTAGGGTATAACAGTGAATGATCTGAGCCTGTCATTATCTGTATGAGAAGAACCTTTTCTCCTACAGCTGTATAAGCAGGTACATAGAGAATTGTCTGCCAAAGTAACACAAAGTATTCGAAATCCTATTCCATTCCACAAACACACGCGTCGCTACAATGTAACCAGAATCCTGAAAACTTTTATACACAAGACAATAATTTTAATATTTTCAATAGCTGCGGTACCGAACTGAAATCCTGGAATTATTTTCCAATATTTATTTCAACGGTTTTTATTCCGTAGTACACGATCACGTTATGCGCTCCTAGTATTTTTCCAATTTCATAAAAGCATTTACTGTCTGGTTTTTAGTGTACTATGGTTTTTTTTCTATAGTTTTTGTAATGGTTTCTTTTAGGGTTGTAGGTATAATTGTTTTATGATTTTTGTTATTGCAGTAGTCCTGTTAAACATAGTACAGTAATCAAAAATCACTTCAAAATGAAATTGAAATACTGTTTTGACTAGCATGTTTGTTTGTATGTATGGGTGTCTCTATATAAGCTCTGTTGTAGGAAACCATTGGCTAATGTATTGTTCTTATTATCATAAAACATCTGTCCAACCTTTTCAACTACGTTGGGATCTGCTTCCAGTCTAACCGGATGCAGCCGAATACCAGTATTTTACATCGAGCGACTGTATCTGACCTCCACAGCCTATTTTATTGGGTAGCTAGATACCCCGTAGCAAGACTGGTTGTCTGAACTTTGGGCTTCTGACTACCCGTTTAATCCTTCTCATACACGGTAAAAATGTTAGTTTTGAAAATCCCTGGTCATTTCTTGTTTTTCCGAATCGTCCTGCACCTCATTTTATTGTCACTCCAAAGCAGTAACTGTCCTGTCTACTGGTCATCATCATATTCCTGCCTTTGTCCAATGTTACTTGTTGTTGGCTCAACACGTGTTCTTCTTCCATTCTCCTCTGTCGACCGTCACGCTATCATATTCACTTCCTTCATTTACAGAAAAGATGGTTGGATTGTGTGAGCGTTGATATCAAAGATTCCTCACGCAATCCCACCATCTTTTCTTAGGCCTTCCTCTCCCCACTCCATCCATCAACATTTATATATTCATCACTCTTTTAGACACATGCGTTTCCTCCCTCCTCAATACATGCCTATACCAAGCCAAACGATTTCCTTTAAACTTTTCTGTCACTGGCTGCACTTTCAAACTGTCCTTTCTGCTGGTAAGCACAAGATATTCCTTGAGCGGCCACAACTGCGAGTCAACAGTACAGTTAGTATCATTTACATATTACTTGAACTGTAGATTGTTAACTTATTTCTATACAACTTTATTGGGAACAAGTTACCTTTGGATTGGGCGGGCTACCTGTCAGTACTTGTAATTGTATGTCGAAAGGTTACAGCTGCATTTGTTTATTGCTTGCACAAACATAAGCTGGTAACTGTTTAGTTACGAGCAACACCTCTTTTCATGCAGAAAAGGACATTGGTTGTCGACGGAATTTTAGTCCCATTTACGTTTCTTTTCAGTTTCCCTTAATTTTAAGGATAGATTAGGTGTCTAAAATAAAATACGTCACGAAATTTTTATCAAACAATATCAATTGCTTAGGGTAGGTACATTTTTTATATTTGTCCTCGTGTAAAGCTTGACTTTCTCATACAATTTAATTGATATAGCCGATAACACTCAGAGATAATGTAGCTTCCCATCAGTGAAATAATTTTCTGAATTGGATCAGTAGTAGTTCCTACATACAAACTCACAAATTTAACGTCTTTATAATATTAAGTACCTATAAATTGACCATATTGAATGCGATCTAGACTTCGACCCATTTCCCGAAGGTAGTAAAAATATGGACATAATTACGATCATACGTTGTACTACATGAGGAGCTCGTGGCTAAGTAGTAACTGCCGCACGGGTCGATCCGTCAGGCTAAGCTACGCTTGCCGGGGTTGGTCTGTGGATGGGTAACCATCTTTACATACCGAGACTCCTCCGTGCCTCGGAAAGCACGTTAAGCCGTTGGTCCCGGTTGTCATTCGTGGATTTTTGACAGTCGTTACGGGTCGTCAGAAGACCGAAAGTCTGACAACCAGTCTTACCAAGGGGTATCATATTACCCAGTTACTGGGTTGTGGAGGTCAGATAGGCAGTCGCTCCATGTAAAATACTGGTATTCAGCTGCATCCGGTTAGACTGGAAGCCGACCCCAATATAGTTGGAAAAAGGCTAGGCAGATTGACGTTGTACTACATGCCCATGAGATAGGCTGACTACCGTAACGTAGCAGAGAAGAATTGTATGAAGAAGAAATTGGAGACACTAGGATCAATGATCAGCACACTTACATTTTCACTCTTTATATTTTATTTTATGTCGATTACTAGGCTTTTGGCTACTTTATTATGAGTGTGTAAATTTCAAGTTCGTTAAAATGTAAGTCTTATTTGTTCAGAATAAACAATTATCCTTTACAGCCGCGAGTGGGCCTATTATAAGCCTGGTCAAGTATATTTCTCCTATTTTACCTATTTCCGGTTTTTCTCTCCAATTACTCAAAGTCAAAGTCAAAGTCAAATAATTTATTTCAATTAGGCACAAAAAAGGCACTTTTAAACGTCAAACTTTACAAAAAATAATAAAACTGATTCTAGTCGCCCATTCCAAAAGGTAGTTTTCGTATGGAGAAGAATGGGCAAGAAACTCCACCGTTACTCTTTTAAAAAAATCATTATATCTTGTATACACTTATTATATAATTATATGTGAAGACAATGCACCTAGAATAAGATTACTATACCACGATAGGTAAAAAGAATGAAAAATTAAGGAATGACATAATTATGTCTTGTGATAGATGCATGGTGCTCACATACTTACAAACATTGTAAAATTATACTATATTTCTAACATTATAATAAGTAATACTAATAATAATAAGTCAGTGTGTGAGTTCAAGTAATCACAAAAAATAAAATAAAATAAATGTTTAAAAAAAAAAAAAAATTATACAATTAAATTAGCAACCAGTTCGATTTTGTCTAGATTCTGAATTGTCCTATGGAGCAGGACCAGCATGTTTCCAAGCATTTTTATCTTGGATATAATCCTCTAATTTGTAATATGCTTGTTTACAAAGTGTACTTTATAAATGATTTTTAAATTTTCTTTCATTTAATTCTAATATATCACAAGGTATTCTGTTGTAACATTTAACTTTTAGACAAGAGCACCAAACATTTTTTATTTATTTTTTTTTATTTAACCATTTATGTACACACAAAAATATACAGACAAGATTAAAAGAACAGAAAAATACGTACAAAGGTGATGCTTATTTCTAATGAAATCTCTTCCAGCATACCTGCGATAGGACAGAGGGTAAAAAGAGATGTAGACACCGTGTGTAAGAGTAGAGAGAAAGTAAAATACATAAAATCAAAACAATTCACTCAATAAAATAAAACAAATTATACGACAATATACTTACGAACATACATACATACTTCTAAAATAAATAAAATACAACATAAATACCTACGCAACTATGACGAAGTGGAAAGATAGTGTTCTTTCACTCTTCTTTTAAATACTGCAACAGTTTGGCAGTCCCTAATGTCAGGCGGAAGTGAATTCCACAACCGCACCGCGTGCACGGTGAAGGAGTAGGAGTAGAAGTCAGTGGAGTGGGTAGGGCACTTAAGCAGGTTTCTAAGATGCGACCTGCAAGGCACATCAGAAGGACGGTCATAGGCAAAGCGCTCCCGCAGATAGGAAGGAGTTTTAGGATTATGAAGGAGGTTAAATAGCAGACACAATATCCGAGAGTTCCTGCGAAGTCGAATAGGGAGCCACTTGAGTATCTTGCGGAAGTTAGAGACGTGATCATATTTTTTAAGGTTAAAAACAAAACGAATACATATATTTTGTAAACGCTCAAGTTTATTTAAAAGCTCCTCGGTGGCATCCAAATAACAGGCATCGGCGTAATCTATAATGGGCTGAATGAGAGTTTGAGCAAGGGAGATTTTTGTGTTCAAGGGCAAGAAGCTCTGGAGGCATTTCAACGAATGGAACGTAAAGTGCACTTTGCGACTGACTTGAGCAACATGGGCAGCCCACGATAAGTACGAGTCCATGGTCACCCCCAGGTTTTTAGCTGTATTTGCGTAAACAATCTGAACTCCATTCAGACAAAGAGGAGACAATGACGCAACATCGAGCCTATTCCGCATATACCTGCCGCCGATAATCAAGGCCTGGGATTTACTAGGGTTGATTTGCAGTCCAAAGGACCGCGACCACTCGCCAATCAAATCCAAGTCACTGTTCATGGCAGATACGGCGGATTCCGCATCTTCCCATACGAAATTATTGTAAATCTGCAGATCGTCGGCATAGAGATGGAAATGAGAAGAGATGACTTTGGTGACAGAGTTAATAAAAATAGAAAAGAGAAGAGGAGAGAGAACGCCACCCTGAGGTACACCTGCGCTAAGAGAGCACCAATCAGAAGAAAACTCATTGAGACGAACCCGCTGCGAGCGGGCCTTAAGATAGGAGTCGAACCAAGAAATAGTGGAAATAGAGAAATTTAAGGATTTAAGGATTCCTAGAAGGATGTCAAAATCAACAGAGTTAAAGGCACTGCTAAAGTCCAGAAGTACAAGAAGGGTGAGAGATTTGTGGTCCATAGCCCAGCGGATGTCATCAGTAACCTTCAAAAGAGCCGTTACTGTGCTATGACCAGGTCGAAAACCAGATTGAAGAGGACTAAGTAGGTCATTCGTGGATAGAAAGGCGAAAAGTTGCTGATGAACCATGTGCTCAAGAACTTTAGAGAGATAAGGGAGGATAGAAATGGGACGGAAATCGGACGGTGAGACCGGCTTAGGAATTTTGGGTAAGGGGATGATATGGGCCTGTTTCCAGGCCTGAGGAACAGTACAAGAAAACAAGGAGAAATTAAAAATGTGAGTCAAGACGGGAAGTAGTGAGGGGAGGATAGGAGAAATCATTCTTGAGCATATATTATCATTACCAACTGCAGAAGAGGAGATAGCACAAATAGATTTTTTGACCTCAATCTCGCTTACTGGACTTAATTCAAAAGAAGAACACTGTGACACTGGCAAACAGGAAAGTTTATTAAGAGTAGCTGATTTGACGTGCGGATCTAAAGTAACAGGAGGGTGTGAGAAATGATTGTTAAGAGCACACACGTCAGTGTCATTACTGGAAACGACTGGAGACTTGCCAATGCCGACAGTTTTTAGAAACTTCCAGACTTCAGAGGAGTTACGGTTATCGAGAGAATCATGGAAGTAGCGTCTCTTTGCATCTCTACACATACGCCTGCAGCGATTACGCAGCACCTTATACGCATTCAGGTTGCGCTCGGAAGGACAGCGTTTTAACCTTCTTTTGGCTCTATCCCTACTTGCCATCGAATCTTTAATGGCAGGAGTAAGCCATGGAGCCGGAACATATTTTACTTTGACTCTACGGATAGGGGCATGACGATCGTATAAGCTAAGTATCGTCCTGTTAAACATGTGAACCATATCGTTGATACATGAGCTCTCCATGACGTCCGTCCAGTCGATGCTACCAGCATCACGCAGCAATGCCTCCAGGTCTAACCCCTTGTAGTTCCGAAGGAAAATATACTGCGGCTTACGCTTGGGAGGGCGTGTCCTGTAAGACATAAAGATGAGGTCGTGGTAAGAAAAACAAGCAGTGAGCTGTCCGTGGACAGATACATTATTGGAATTAGAGACTATCAATAGGTCTAACAGAGAAGGCGTGCAATTAGGGAAATGATGCGTAGCTGAAAGAGGCAGAATACAGAGGTTATAGGAAGATAAGAGAGATTGAAGTTTGTGAGTGCGATTGTTGTTTTTAAGAAGGCAAGTATTAAAATCGCCCATCAAGACGACGTGTTCATAAGAGGGACAGAAATTATTTAAAAGTGAATCAAAAGAGTCAAAGTAATCGACACTGGAGTTAGGGCTATAAACGACTCCAAGTAGCATTTTAGCATGATGCAGGGAAATTTCGAGAAATAGATGCTCCGCTGACCCCGAGTAGGAGGATAGTGATGTGCTGATAATCTTGTAGGGAATATCATTACGCAAGTAAATGGCAACACCACCACCACCCTTCCCAGTTCTATCATTACGGATAAGGACAAAGCCAGGAAGCGCATAATGAACAGATAAAAGAGAGGGTTTGAGGAAGGACTCGGAGATAAGCAAAGCATCTATATGTGCACTGTTAATGGAAGCCAGAAGATCAGAGTAATGGCAAGGAACACTTTGGGCATTGATGTGGGCTATGTTGAGATTTTTGGGGAGATGGGACAGCAAAGTGGAAATCTGATCGCCCAGATTAAGAGGAGAGGAAGAACTCGCCGCACTAAGAAAACTGCCAGAAGAGGAAGAACAAGAGAAAAAATCATCATGAAGGTCAAAATCGATCATAGTTTACGAATATAATAATATGTATAAATACTAATAAAAACAAAAAAAAAGATATAATAAAAAATAAGAATAAAACTATTAACTACAATGCATACAAACAAAACAATAACAGTAATTAGAACGCTCAACTAATAAAAACACCAATTCGCTGTTGATGGAAGGGATTTTAACACAACAAAGTAACACAAAAAGATAAAAAAATAAGTAAATAAATCAAGGCATAAATTGTTTTAACAAAAGACATAGAGGTATATAAAAAACATAAGTTATCAAACATAACAAAAAAGTTGAACCACAACATTCGGATACAGATAAACATTATAAATCATTACAAATGCAAAGCGTAACGAAACGTAACGTCAATTTAAAACAAGAAATGACACTGACAGACGTCATGTCACTACATTAGAAAAATAAAAACATTTATCGGCAAGCTATTCGATGTGAGAATTTTTACGAAAATAAATGCTATTGGGTAGATTAACAAAAAATAAAATCGAATTTTAACGTGTACCGACACTACCCGAATGTATTACAAAACGATCAATGAACACATCTAAATCAACAAACTCAGCGACGAGCCTTCCTCACAACCTTTTTCTTGGGGGTTGCGGTTTCAGGCGACGTAGATGCCACTGCTGAAGAGGTGGTAACTGCAGGCACTGGGTCATTTCGTGCAGCAGCGCTGGCTGGAGCGGGGAATAACGCGATTAAAGTGTCAAGCTCACCCATGGACGATATCTTCCGACGAGCCTTGTCAGGTGTCAAGACAGTAACCTTTCCCTCTGCAGACCAGCAGCTATTGATGCCAAAGTGTTTGCGAGCAGCAATAAATACCTGGTGCCGTGTCTTAGTCAGAAACTCCGAAATGGTGATACCGCTGCCCTTGAGTGTCGTTTTACTGTCCCAAGCTAACCGACGATGCTCCATGCCATTGAATCGAACCAGCACAGGTCTTGTTTTACCCTGAGGGGCTCCCAGTCTGTGGCATACGTCTAAGTGCTCCAATTTAATGTCATCTATCATTAGCTGCTTTGATATAGTATGGAGAATCGAGTCACACAGTTTTTCATTCGGTTTCTCCGGAATACCATGAAACAGCAAGATCTTTCTTCGCATAGCAGTCTCATGTCTGTCCAGACTCAAAGACAGGAGCTCTATCTGAGTTTTGAAGTGCGACAAAGTATTGCAGACAAAGGATTTAAACTCGGAGAGGTCATGGGAGAGGGCAGCAAGATCCGAGTGAGCAGGGTCGGTTCCAGCTGCAGCTCTCTGCAGCTTTTGTTCGTACTCACACATGCGGGAGCTAAACAGCTTCTCCAGTTCCGCCATGCTGTGCACAAGCCTGCTATCCATGTTTTAGTAGTATCTCAAGTGTTGTGGTTGTTGAAGAGTGAAAGTGATAGGAGAGTTCCAAGCGAAGGTGGGTTTATTAGTTAATTAGCACATAAATATGGGGAAACAATACTATTAACTATTTTAAAATAAATATTAAATGAGGAAGCTACAAAATTACTTATAAACGTCACGTCTACCCACATAGGAAAAATTGCTATTACATTTACTTACTTCAAATGTTTATCTCTCCGGCTATCCGGTTTACTATCAAGTAAATGTTTGGTGCTCTTGTCTCGTCCATTCTTGCTTCATGTGGTTTTAATAACATTAGGTTGTCTATTACATTATCTATTTCTAAGATCACTCAACAACTAAAAGATACCTACTAAGCTTAAGATCACAAAGCTGTTGCAACACAACAAGATAATTAATGTATCATGAATATTAAACAGCACTCGTATTGTTTGCAAGCGTGTGATTATTGAATTAGTCTGCATTTATAATGCTAATCTTCTAATTGACCTATGACTTAGTAATACGGTTCCTTGTTGATAGACTTTTACATACATTATATTGAATTCAATTATTTATTTAAAATAGAAAAGGCTTCTGCCTTTTGCCTGCTCATTAAGTTCTGAGTTGAGCTGCACGATTACTGACAAATGCTTGCACTGACTGGACAGGTCTTCTCAAATCTGTAAGGTTCTCTACACGATACCTACAGGAGAAAATCCTAGTGTGGGGAAAAGTTAAAAAAAAAAAAAACTTGGAAGTGGCGTTCGCCGGCCGCTACCGCGGCACCGCTCAATGCGCTCGCTCGGCTCACGCGCGTTTGGTCACAGTTCTAACCTAACCTAACCCATTTGGTCGGGGTGCCACATGTGGCGATTTTTTATTATTTTTAAAAACTAATTTTAATTGCTATGTTGGATTTCACGCCGCAGCGGCGGGCTAGTGCTACTTGCAAGTTGATCGCTTTCCATAATATCTTATTTGGAAACCCAATAAAAGTCCATCGACTTTTTTTGCGTGGGCGTTCTACTTTGTTTGATTTGTTGTATGCCGCCGCAATGATGCAAAACAAAAACAGAGCGTCATCAACGCCTCTACCGGTGGATAATGTAACTATTTTATTTACGATATGATCACTAATGTTTGGTCACATTATGAAGTAGTCGTGCGTTTAACTGGTCATATCGTTAAACATTGAGTATTCAATGATCTGGCCAGGCCACATCATGATGTGACCAGTGGTCGATGTTCATTTCATGAAATGATCAATTTTAAGATCTGGCTACGACATATATCTTTTTTTTCGAAAATCTTTGAATGCAGATTTGTTTCCTTTTTAAAATAAAGAAATGTTTCGTGTAAGTAAAATAATCTATCTTAAATATTTAAAGTGGTTTCCCTTCAGAGTCCATTGATTTTTTCCTCTCTATACATAATTTGTAATCACGTTCTCGAAAACGGCTCTACGTATTTCGATGAAAGTTGCAATATAGGGGTTTACGGGGGTGAAGAATAGATCTAGCTAGGTCTCTTAACTGGGACAATTCGTTTTCTCTATTTTCACAGCCTCGGTGATGTGATAAAACGTTAGAATGCCTGGATGATATGTTTTTATCCTAAAATATTTGCACAAGCACACCCAGCTTTCTAATCTGAACCACTCCTGAAATCAGAACCATAATAGATAGAAAAAAATAAACGTTGACCAATTTCCAAAGAAAAAAGAAATTGTTGGAAATTACTATTAAGCACAAATATTTTATTTTGGGGATATCACCATCAGCTAATATTTAAAACATAGTGTTTTTTCCAAAAAGTCTACGAAGTGTTACCACTAACGTGTAACTCAAAATGTAGGGAATTTATGTTTATTTGGCAAAACTAACAATATGCCATCCATGTTTGACTTTCATAAATAATATTGTCTGTGTATTCACTAAAGTTGATAAAGTAATTTGTGTAAGCAAATAAATAATGGTTAAACAAATATTTTTGTTGACATGTGCCTGTTCAGTTTGTTAATACAACTCTGATTTAAATTGAAATATTCAGTGCGAATCCTTCTTTATATATTTTGTTTTTAAGGCTTTATTTCTGTTCCTCGAGGATTGGTAATAGTGATATGTATTTTAGTTTATATTGATATTAAAAAAATCTTCTCCATTAATGCCTACCTACATATATAATTATACGTAATTATGTAGGTAGGCATAAAGGGCGAAGATTACATTTCGTTAACCCAGGGATTTATGTTCTAGCAAGCAGCGAAGCATTAAGTATGTACTGGTTCCATATAATTTGTATGGTGACTTGCTTCTCCGATTGTCTATTCTCTAAGCTAGTGTGTCAGTTATGTCCCACTTTTAGTTTTCCCAAATCATGTACTTTCCATAGGTTGATAGCTCATTTTAGTTTCATTTCCTTCCCAAATGCCCAATTAACATGTAAATGATTAACAATAAAAGATAATATAAACCAAACTGCGTTTATAAGTAGTAATATAGAAATAATCCACAGATTCACATTTTGTATATACTCGTATAGTACAAACAATCTAACAATTATTTTGTTATACCTCTATTGCCAATACCGATGTCCTTGCTTGATTTGCCAACTTATATTCACTGTCACTAACACCTTTATCGCAACTCTTCTAAGTCTAAATTCGAATAAATTACAGATAGCTGTTAACTTTGTATTCACGTACTTAAGCAAATTTTATTGCGGTTGCTGTAGCTCTTCGGACGCCCAAATAGAGTTGAAATTGAGTTGATGTAGATGTATATGCATTTGTTTGTATAGTTAGTAACCATGAACCGAAGGGCGCCGAAGAACCATACATTAACATTTAGGGTCTATTATGTTTAATGATGAAATTGAGCGTTTATACAAATAGAGTAACGGTTTATGCTGGGGTCTGAGCTTCGTTGAGACGATTTCATCTTCATTTCCATTTCGATCAATGCGCGGCACAATAAGGGATCACTGTCGAAGCAAAATAGGGAAATGGGAAACTAGGTCAATATGTATTTAATTTAATATAAATATTACCACTTTAAGTAAGTCTATTTACTTCTAAGACTACTGTCACGCCTGCAAAGTTAACTCAGAATATATTCTACAATTAATTTTAGATACTCAATACTCAATACCTACTCAATACGTTTATTGCATTCCACAATGTGAACTTAGGTGGTAGGTATATAAAGACATACATTCGTTTTGGAGCATTGTGGGCCCTGTCGGGCATAACAACATACAAATTAGGAGGAGGGCTATTATAGCTATTTGTTAACAATTTTAATATTAATCTACTCTTTCGTTTTGTGTAGGTAGGTAGGCTGATAACTAATTACCTAGCCAATTTTTTATTACCTACGAGTACCTACCTTAACTGATTGTTCACTTTATGTACAATAAGCGGCACGTCAGTGTGTTGGATCATTCGGTTCCCTACAAAATGGTTGAGCTGGATGGTGCTGATCCACGCGTCATGATCGTGAACGGGCGCCGTCATTTGAGACTGGTCATCTCTTATCTGCCAAGGCTTATTTTTAATCGTTTTTTATTTTTATATTTTTTTACATTGTTCTCACATACTTATAGAATCAACAAGAGTAATGTACCCAGGATTTTATAATTTCTATATTTAAAAGAGTGTCCTTGGAGTTTCCTGCCCGTTCTTCTCCATAGAGATCTACGTTTTGGAATGGGCAGCTTCAATTTTCTGACTAACTGACTGACTCTTTGACAATTTAAAAGTGCCTGTAAATGGTTTAATTGAAATAAATGCTTTGAGTTTGAGTTTCAGTCAGTGGTAACAAAACTAATATAAGCTGGCCTCTTATTTTGCTGAAACTCCGCACTGCGCTCGGCCAGATCAACTCACGTGCGGTTATCTGTACCAATTTGAATGTCACTGTCGCCATACATTTCAAAATCTCCATAATTTCATACTCCCAGTTCCCACCCATTCCTTTTCCAAATCTACCCTTAACCGACCTCACAAAGCTCCTAATTTACGACGACCATCAACCGTTACCATTGAACTGCCAACAAACCATAATGATAAGCCACCACCATAAATTGTATCCAGCGTGTAACAATAAAAATGAAAACATTACAGATCATACAATTAGATAATGCTACAATGGACAAGTCGTGGAGTTACGACCGTGAAGTGATAATGGGAATATGAAGGAAAGTTTATGAGTATCAGCTGTGTGAGGTAATTTGTAGGTGCTTGTGATCATGGCTTTCTGGTTGATGGATTAAATAAAGAGCTAAAGTAAGGACAGCCTGTAGATAGCCTATCGTGAGTCAAAGGCCTATTATTAAAATTGTAGCCTGTTCTTAAACAAAAAAAAAACAGCCAAGTGTGTGTTGGACCACACACAATAAAAGGTCCCGTAGTAGGGATGAATCCCAAGATCACACTTAACATTGTAGTTGTATGTTTGCACAAAATTGAGAGATTTACCATGTTATTTTAAGACCCTATGAGTAAAGAACCATTCTCTGTATTTTTTTCAAATTTTTTGGCCTAGTAGTTGGTGAGATACGGGGGAATTGTCAATTTTCGTTAATTTTCTTACATATCTTTAAAAGTATTATTTTAAAATTATAAAAATAAATATTTGTGATCCTCACAACAAGCCCTTTCTTTGATATGTCACACGGTACAGTTTGCAAAACTTTTTTATTTTTATTTAACAATTTGCCCCTGAAAAGTGACCCCGATATACAAAATTCATATATTTACGTTGCACGTCCGCGTTTAGGTCACAGAAATTCACATGTGTACCAAATTTCAACTAAATTGGTTTAGTATATTCAGAGCAAATAAGCTGTGACAGACAGGCAGCCAGCTAGCCAGACAGACAGACACACGAGTGATTCTATAAGGTTTCCTGGTTTTGCTTTTCATGTACGTTATTATTCACACAACTCTGATTTTCCTGGATTTTTTCACATTTTTGCTTTTATAAAAACGCATTTGATTTTACGTTAACCTTTTCCTAATACATGCATTGCACTAGTTTTAAAATGTTGAAAAAAAAATTGACGTGTAAAAGTGTCTAAAAAGATCTACTTACAGTAGTTACAATTATAAACAATTAATTGCATTGCGCCCGTCGCACAAATAAAGTAAAAAAAAGCTTTTCGGCAGGTATATCAGTAGAACTTTTTCACTAGCTACAATGTTGGTTGGTACAAATATCAAATGATTACATTTTTTAAGACTTTTCTTGCAATACGTTTGACAGCTGTAACATTTCACACCTAAAAACGGCTCGAACAAATGGGATTCCTTAGCAATTTGAGTACCCCTTACAAAAGCTGTTAGGCATAAAAGTCGAATAAATTCAACTTTTTTTAGAATAAATTCAACTTTTTTTGAATAAATTCCAGTTTTTCCGCTGGCATGTCGTAAAGTTTCTCGCGGGCGTATACAATGTCGAGGTTACACTGACATGGATTAATCTCATGTTTTGAAAGCTTATGGCATAGAGTACGAGTGCATCATTTTTGTTTGTTGTAGATGTGTCGCAATTTTTTTGTGAGGTTGCTACTAATTATAAAATAGTTAAAGTTAATGCTGTAGCTACGAAATGCATACCACTACCTACGTAGAATTTAATTTAGTCTATTATATTTTTTTGATATGGCAAGCAAAGCCGATGTATATGTCAACAATAATCTACTAATGTACTCGTAATTTTGAAATGGTTTCTTAACTTAAGTATCATTTATTTAACTATCTTGTAAATACGACAGACCTACTTCTTTGAATATATTTAATGTCGTCTGGGTAAATTTCAGTGACGAAGCCTCGTGTCGATATTATTAATTTCTTAGAAATATGAAATAAATACTATGTCAATGACATGCTGGAAGTTTTTAAATAAAAAATGTAAGCTAGAACCATTTAAATGTTGCTTTACTGACGTATTTCACTTAATTATTAATAATTATTATTTTATTATTCAAATAACTTCATTACTATACTGTAAACTGTGTGTACTTCGTCTTTTAAAATAAAACAGTCGCTTCTACATTAATATTCTGTGCCCCGCAAATGATTCACTGTTGCGCTCGCGCATAAAAACTCATCGACCCACAGTTGACATAGAACGATAAATGCCAAAAATTATCGTAAATTATCGCGCTAATACCGCCTTATGAGCGACAGAAGAATACGCAGTATAAACTTGTATTATACTTTGTACTCATAAAAATAATATTTTCAGAATCTTTGTTCTGTACCGTATGTATTTGAAAAGTTCTTTGAAATTCGATTTCGGTTTTATGATGCGTTTAAAACGATTTTTATTGTCCTTGCATGGTGGAGATCTCGAATGATTGAGGCGTCAGAGTACTTTTACGCGCGTACATCGTTACTGCTAATTTTGGAAAGAGGTTTTTAACTTTCGTTTTCATGTTTACGATCAATTCGTGCAGTTCCTTGTTCGATGTGTCAACGATTCTTGATAAAGTATGCATTGTCAAAATTAGGAAAACATGAATA
Organism: Xanthia togata; assembly: GCA_963853775.1. Lineage (NCBI taxonomy): Eukaryota > Metazoa > Arthropoda > Insecta > Lepidoptera > Noctuidae > Xanthia > Xanthia togata. Next base: position 24,150,924 of record OY970805.1, on the reverse strand, counting down.
TTTTCTTACACACAAAGCCCGCACCGCACCGTCATCTCTCTCTCGCCAAGCCTCATGTGTATGTTTCGCACCACGTCGTTCCTATACATTTTGTATGGAATATGAAACGGGCGGCGCAACGCCCGCGCCACACCGTCGCCACGCCCGCGCCACTCGTCACTTTTGTATGTCTCGCGTCTAAGGGAGACCTCATAAAGTGAAATAATGGGACAACAACAAAATAGTTAGGAGAAGGCTGGGACAGGTGATTATGGTGACAGAGAAGGAACGTGCTCTGATCACCAGGGACCTATTCAATAAAACCGACAGAGGTTTGTTTTCACAGTTTTAGTGATTTATTAAACACTTGAAAATGTGTCAATTTTGATAAATGTGTCGCATTGTCAGTTCCATATTGCCCAAAGCCAGTCTCATAGATTAAGTGTTTGTCTATGAACATAGGAGACCCTAGTTTTGGGCGATTTCTGACCATCAAGTCCTGGTAACATAAGACGTGCTCCGTTACAGTAAATCACTAGCATCGTGATGATATGGCGGTACATAATATTTTCCCACGCAAGTCACTCGATATAAATACATATTGCACGTAAGTAGAGCGAGTGCTTGCAACCTATGATTACTAGTGCTATTGTAATCTTTTATGCCTAAGACGTTCTGTGAGCTAGGTATATTGTTTTTTCCTCTAAACATTACAAAATTAAGATGAGTTTTTAATTATACATAACATCACGCCGTGATTCCCCGATGGGTTGGGCAGAGGTGTACCTATACCACACCCACATTTCACCAGTTATGTTTAAGGCCCAATGATTATGTAATATGGCGAGCCTACTGCCACCAACCGGGAACAAATTCAGACTCAGGCCTTCGTAGAAATTCCAGATAAAAAAAATTGGCTGACCTGGTAATCGAACCCAGGACCTCATGCTCAGCAATAGCGCTTGCGACCACTAGACCTACGAGGCAGTCTTGAATCACATCTGAATAATACTGTTTAAGACTGTAATTTTTTTTCTTTGGCAAACAGGTCGATGGTTCAGCTAAAGTAATGGATGCATCGAAGCTTGTCCTTAGAATCAATGAAACTGTAATAAAAACTTAACTTGTAATAATTGAATCATTAATTTGATTCCCATATTTCAATTGCCCACATAATTGTCTGAATACCCGTACACGTGTACGTATTTACTGATGAAACCTTGTTTTCTCGAGCTCACAACGCCTATGAGTTACGAAAATAAATATCCCACTAACAGAATTTCCTTATACATGTATTAGCGACTCTTTCTCCAAAAATAGCATCTTTTCTGTCAGACAATAACCATTGGTAAGTTTAACGATCCGTTAGTGTCTTATAGAAACGGTATTCATTGCATAGTGTTCCAATCATAGCTAGATTGGGACCACACGGAATATGTATTCTGTTGCTATACCAGTGGCTCAATCACCTCTCTTGACATCGATGGGAACAAACAGGGTGGTCCCATATAGGCGGAACCGCACAGTTTGGTTTGTTTAATATCGTTATATCATGTTTTAATATAATTTCCTCTACTTATGGGGCATCCATGTAGTATGTCACAAAAGCTAGAATAGAAGGGACATTAGTAGGTTGTCAGGTTGTCACTCCCGTGGTGTTATTGCCTTTTTTCTTCTTTTTTTTCTTGTTTTCAAAAAATGTATATCGTTAGGAAAAATTGATTTCCAGCCTATCATTATTTTAAGCATCATCAGCATCATCATCAATATCATAAAACCTCTTCATCATTAAATGAGTATTTGGATATCGCTCCCAAACCTTAAGAGTGGGTGATTCTTAGTATTTCACAAATTAAAGGTCTACCTAAATATTGGGCTGCCTATAATAATTTAGTTTAGTTCCAAAGTGTCCCCCACACTCATTAGTCGGCTTGGTACACTCGAACAGTTTGTTAAACTCGTTGTTCGTTTGTGGTCCAGCAGTTAAACCGTTTTGCGGTCAAACTTCGGTGTTTATGTAAAATAATAAAGTCTGTTGTTTGTTAGTCTATTCGACTTATTAGGCTTCATGGGGTGATATTATAAAAATTCAAGAATTTCCGGCATTGAAAAAAAAAACAAGTCGTTAATTTTTAGGGCTTCATCATTAAGTTGTTGTTAAAATATCTTAATAAAAGCTAAATTAAAACTATTCTTACATAAACATTATGATTTCAATATAAAATTAGAGGCAAATTTGCGAAGGCAAAATCTAATATTTCATTAAAGATAATTCAAAGTTTGAATAAACGTCTTTCGGTACTAATGAACTATTATTATTTTCTAACGACAAGCAATCTTAAATTGTGATTATATTAGGGAAAGTTGGTATTTTTGTATATTTTATATTCAAACTTAATTCTATTTTTCTTTTGCAAGGTTAGTCTTTAAATGGGAGAATAACATGATACTATAGGATGATACTATAGGTATCTACTGTAATTGAATAACATTCTAGCGAAAAATGAATTCGATAATTTCCCTAAAATGATAAGTATTTTTTTTTTGCCAAAAAAATGTGAAGTAAAGAAATTCTTCACACCAAAAGGCCGTGATTGTTAAAATCGTACAACACCCGAATGACAATGAACGCGGAAAGATATAAATTACGTAATTCATGCAAATTTAACTGTTTTTTGCCCAGAAAAAAAAATCGTCCGAAACACTGTGTACGGTTTCGTTTAAAATTCCACAAAAATTGTAACGGTTTATATTTATGAAAGAGAATCTTAAATTGAGGCATTGTGAGTGGAATCCGGCACGATTTTCGCGTCAATCATTACGTTTTTTTCGTTAATTTTTCGAGAGACTGTCCTTTGGCGATGAGTCTTATGGGCTTTGTGAAATGTCAAGAATGCATTGTGTTTTAAATATTTAATACGGACAAATAAGTTCTCTTTTTAAGCAGTATATTTATGTTTAAACTGAGAGCTTTAAAAAGCTTTATATGAATCAGAATAAGAAAAATTATTTCACTTAGTTTAAAAAAAAAAAATACTTTACGTCTTCTGTAGAAACTGAGAGATTTAAAACTTTGTAAAAACTGTTTTAAAAGATTTTGATATTTTCTGATAGTTTATTTGGAATCTACAAACTATTATAGGCATTTAGTGACGAAAAGTGGACGATGTCGATGGTAACGATGTCGATACACCCGCTACGCACAGTTTATTGTAATGCAAAATTTATATCGAGAACCCATTCAATGGCTAGCTAATAAGAATATATTTATTAGTTGGTTGACTTTTACTACTTATATGGGGTAATAGCCGACTGATACCATCTCCGATTCCATTACGAATAATATAAGGGCATGTAACTTAATACCAATAAAAAAATTAAAGCTGGTATTAATTTATGCATAGACAGCTTTACACAATTCATTAGACCCGCATTACCTGTAGTAATTGTAATATATTTTGCAATTAATTTTAATATTCTCATAATTTAAATGGCAAAATATGAGGATAATACAGACTGTTATTCGTTACTCGTACTTTCAAGCTGACTTATTTGATATCATACACAAGTGTCCGTGGATTTTCGTGCCAGTTATTCTCCACAGGTACCTACGCTTTAGAATGGGCAACTAGCTTCATCTTTGTAACTGGGGTCGGCCCTTGACAATTCAAAAGTGCCTGTAATTGGTTTAATTGAAATAAATGCTTTGAGTTTGACATCATTTATTATAGTTACCGATAAAGCTATATTAACGCAAATAACGCAGATTTTAGAGTCAGAATAAGCACTGTAACAATATTTGATTATTTGCAAAATTACTCTCTTAAAACATACCAAAATATAATCACATCCATACATTAGACTGGAAGACCATTAATCGCATTATATAATTGAATAATTGATCAAGCACTCAGACAGCTATTAATTAAAAATTTACTATTTGTATGCTTATATTAATTCCTCTTCATTAAAAATGTATAGGGAACCTCGAGATTTTTATGAGGCATCAAACTCAAGGGTTCTGATTTGATCTGAAGATATTAAAATATTGATGGATACTTCAGAAAATATTATTTTGCTAATCGATTTTGTATTCATGAACATTTTTCATTTTCGGTTCGTTAATGAATGTTTTTGCTGAATACGGAGTTTCCAATGCAAGTTTACTGGTGGACATTATTGTGATATCTAACGATAAGTAATTAAATACATCATTTATTCTACTATTAGCAGATAGGAGGATGCTGCTGGCTATTCTTATGATAAGTTGTCTATAATAACAACTTGGGATAGCTAGCACTTCCTAGCTATCCCAAGTTTATGAGTATAACTTGACTGATTAGGGAAAATTCCAATATAATTATTTAGGCTCTCCGTGTTCAGGATAATAATGCGTTCAGGGTGTTGTTGGGGCTGCCCCGACACTGCAGCGCGTCGGGGAGGTTCGTCGACGCCCTTGTCGACTGTTTCTACACGACGATGCGAAAGCGGTGCACATCTCTGGGGTGCAGGCTCCGGACCACCTCCAACACCACCCTGAGCGTATTTGTGAACGGTTAGATTGTCAGTAGGTACATTAAAAATTGTTATATGATTAATTTAATGACAAAGAAACAAATGACTCAGAGGCAGGCGTATTACTATAATCATTTTTATTTTAAATTAGTTTTTTTTAATAATTTTAATTTTATTTAATCTTTAATTGTTTTTTATTTTTATTGAAATGAAATTAAATTGTTTATTCTGTAAATAGGATATTGGAATCACGTTTACACGTCACATTAAAAAAAAAAAAAAAACTAGGTGAGTTCGGCGTTTAATATCTGACTACTCTGAGAAGAAAGGCCGAAACAAATTCAGAGGTCACAGCCTCTTTTAAAGTCCAGACATAATCTTAGTCAGGCCATATGAGGACCATGTAGATTAGTCTGAAAAATGGTATTTTGAGAAAAGAACGGCTCAGATTTCAGTGGACCAGTCCTGTCAGTGCAAGCATTTGTCAGTAATCGTGGAGCTCAACTCAGAACTTAAGGAGCTCAACTTGACAAACAATACCAAAGAAAGGACATTTGGGTAGGCCGCATAAAGTACTCAAACTGCCAGACCATCATTAAAACTATTACAACATAATAATTATGATCTTAATCTTAAATGGATTGTTTTTTTTTTTAATCAGAATGTTTGAATTAAGGCGAAAGCACCAGGGTTGTCTGTGAAATTCAAATTTTCTTTCGCTCTATGCATTTTGCAGGTCCGTATCAGGTTGTATGTTGATCAAAATATGATTCGTGATTGTAACAACTAATTACGTAATTTACAGAATTAAGATCATAAAAATCATCAATACAATTCTCTGAGTTCAACTTACCCAATTAAATGACTATTTCATGAAATCATGACATTTGAAGCCAATTCTAACTGATGATTTTCCTGATTCTGACGTTTAAAAAAATAAATAAATCGATGATTCTAATGATTATAATTCTGTAAATATATATTTTTTGACGTCGCGAATCATTTTGATCAAAGTACAGTCTGACACTATCCCACAAATTGCAGAAAACGAAAGAAAATTTGAATTTCGAGGGCCAACGTGGCGCTTCCCACTTAACGCATAAGTAAAACTGAAACATGAAGCAAATAAGCTATAGATGAAAAACAAAAAACAATAAAAATCAAGTCAAAAGCTGAAAGATGTTTCATTTTGATGTAGAATTTCGACTTCAAAATGTTTTGGCAAAGCTATAATTATCTCGACATAACTTATCAATTAGACAAACAGATACAAAAGTAACACTAACCCAGCAATGTTCCGCATAGCGACACACATTACAGAGTACAATGCTTCATTTACGATCCAAGTCTTTGATAATACAAAGTTGTGACCTTTGCGTACTTATAATGACTTAATAATTCTCTAGTCGATGCTATCTCTCTAAATGGATTGTGGACCGGACTCACGAGTTTTTGTTGTAATTTTTGTGTGTTTTGTTTTTTGTTGGTGACGGTACTGTGTTTGCAAATTAGGAGGTGGGTAAAAGGTAAGGATTTGGTTTTATTTTCTTTTTTTCAGTCCCTGGATTTGGTCTCAAAAATATTTTGCAATGGAAAATGTTGTTGAGTGAGTGTTATATCTCACTTTTGTTCTATCGCTAGATTGGAGCTTTAGTTTTCTTATCATTATCTAGCACCTCTGATTCGACTTCGTTTTTTTTTTGGTTTTCCAACCTACTGGCTGTGGTTCCTTGTTTATGACTGAGAGGATGTTTTTCATCATGTCTATGCTTCCTATTTTCATCACTTACTTCATACCTTTCCATTTTCCGTATCGGGTACACTCTAATATTCCTCATCGTAACTATTGCTAATTTGACTGACTAGAACTTTAAAAACTTTACTCTTATCATTTGTATTCATTATTATCTACTGCTTTAAATATGATTATTCCTTAAGTTGCCAACGTATATTCGACCTATTGTAAAAATAAAACTTTACCAATTTTATTTGGAAGTCAACTTAAATAATTGTGTTAACCGCTTGTCTTTCTTTTTGTATATGTAAAAGTATACAATCCGTACCTGTGTGTTGTGCCGGTCCCGAGGCAGCGTGTCGCGAGTCGTGTCCAAACCGGCGCGCGTGTCACGACCAACCATTGTAATGGTCATCTTTATGCCTCCTTTTTTTAGATAATTACATACAGCCGCTAATTGTACCGTACCGCTTGAGGAGAAACTTTTTTACTTTTCAACTTTGATTAGTTTAAACGTTTCCTCGTTAGTAATCATGTTTTGTTGATTGGTGACTTCAGAAATGTTTCTAGCTTTCTTGGAGGTTTGAAAAAGTCTATTCATTGTTCAGATTATACTCGTAGCTGCGATAATTTAAATACAGTCAGAAGACACTGTCTCCTTTTTCTTTTGTTTACGCACTGGTACTAGCTTAGCAAGATATTATCTAGCTCATGTCATGGTTGGTAGCGAGAGGACTGCTTGCTCTCTAAGTCATATGCCTAAGCACAACACCTTTGGTTAAGAAGAGGCCAAACATGGACTACATTACTATCCCAGCTAGACATTGGGTCTCCGAATAACCGCCTCAATAACCAGCTGTCCCCTGCAGGTAGCTTGTTATTGAAACGGTCATTAGAAGACCTTGAGAATTGCGATATCTGCCACGCTTTACAGACGGATGGATATGCAATGTTACTATTAGCATAACGTTATATAAGGAATGTTTGGGTTGGGATAAGACCGTAGGAATCAATTTCTGTGATATTTTATTCTGCTCTGCCGGTCCGGCTAGAATAATAAATAATAGCGCAGAACATAATGTTTTCGGCTTTAAAAAAATGCCAAATTAGCCGGGAATATGATGCGTACGGTCTTATCCCATCGCTGAACGAACATACTCTAATTCCCTTACACTTTACTTTCACTAACAGAAGTAACAGGCTGCGAGGGGGTAACATCATTAGGTAGGTACTGTCCCAAAAGCATAATTTAAAAACTACAAAAGAATTTTAATGCGCCTAAAAACAGTATTGTTAACCATTAATCTAAAATCGGGATCTTTATGACTCATCAATATCAAGGTCGAACGATTTCGAATCGATTCTTTAAATCGATACGATCTATCGAGATGTATCGCGATTATATCGAGATCACGACTCGACCCGCGGTTCAATAGATTATCATATTTCTTTCGTAAAGAATGAAGCCTTTTTAATGAAAATTTAGGTGGTGTGGTAATCTTGTGGAAGTATGTTCTTAGTACAATGGCTTAGATCGAGGCTGTATGTGATTGAGTTTAGGAGATAAACAGTTTTACATAATACTAATATACTTAACTTGAAATTCAAAGTCTCGTGGCTAAATAACAACCATGCAATTTAAGTTAATCGGTATGCAAAGTTAAGCCGCACTTGCTGTGGTAATGATCAGGATGGGTAGTCTCCAGTTTCACTTTTTAAGAACGGAGTAAAGTTGTCTTCTTAACATAGAAACCAGCAAGTACCTAAGGGTCTAGACCTAGGCCCACACGCCATTACGCCAAAGCAAAGCAAAGCGCAAAACGCAAAACACAAACGCGCAAACGCACAGAGTTTCGTTTTTCCTACAACGAGTTTCAACAGGATTAGCATAAGTTTTTCGGTAGCTTATGTCAGGCCCAGGCATTTTTGACAGTGCCGTCATCGTTATTGCTGACAGAATGTCACTTTGTCCCACAATGTCAAAAAGTACCAACTGGTAATTTTCGACATTGTGGGGTCACCTGGGTAGATTCTATTAGTTAAGTAAAAGTAAATTTTTGCCTTAAAAAATAAGAGATTTTTACCTTGCAGTAAGACAAAATGCAGTCTAACATTATTGCCTTCAGTATTGAAGGTCTCTGCCCACACAACCAGATAACAAAACCTATACATAGAAGGCCCATACTTGTATACATACAGCTAAAGGTTGATATTGGGTGTATTTATGCGGCCCGTAGGTCGCCGGTACATATCTTATTTTAGATCGCGCCCTTCGCTTGGTCAGCGGGACCTTTGTACCGAGCGCAAAAACGATTGGTTTTGTGTATTTTTAGAACAACTTAGGTGATTGTTTTTGTGGTTTCTTTGGTTGACATAACTCTGACATATAGAAATTCTTGAAATGATTTAGTTTTTTTTTTTAATAACGCTCCTTTTATATCCGGCAAGATATTACACTATTTTAAAAGCAGCTTATTATTTGCCTGCAGGGCAAAGGCCTCTCTACTCTCTTTCCACTTCTCTCGATGTAAAACGACTAAGTACCGGTCTTTGTTGAAGGAGTCTAGCTCATCCGCCATGTCCCTCTGGGTCAGCCGCGATGTCGCTTGCCATTAAGAGGGACCCATTGGGTCGTGAATTTGGCCCATAAAATTAATAATAATAATAATGTATAAAAATGAGGAAATGAATAATAGGGCATACAAACAATTTGAAGAGTGAATAATACTAGAACATAATTAAACAGAAGATCTCTTCGAGATTAAATCCAATTGATAAAAGAAAAGTAAAAGAGATGACCTCAAACGCCACAGCACCAATCAGTGATTATAGGTAAGTAGAATTTATTCCTTTGATTAGTGCCTAAAAATTGGGAGGCAAATTTAATAAAATATGTAATCTTAAATTTATTTTACTGTAACTTTAAACGGCCATCGACCAATTATATTAGTAAGTTAAAGACATTTATCTATACAACGTGGGGAGGACAATATGATCATAAATGAAACTTCGTATAAGTCATGACATTCCCAACCGTCACACAAAAAATCAAATGAATATATCCAGTAGTTTAGCCACGGGACATTATTTTTCATTTTAAGTATTTTCAACATGATGTATTTGTAAACAGGAGAGCACGCGAGAGTTTAACGACACACGTTGCCAGCTCGCTACTTTAAAAACCTACGCCTTTTCTTTCAAATTTATTTTCTCAATGCAAATTATACTTTATGCCCGAGCCCTAAGAGTCATAAAGCGTGTCATCACAGCTAGATAAGAAAAAATGCATGCGAAAGTTATTACTTTCCTGTTACGCAATCATGTCAATCGCAAAATTTGTATGTGCGAAAGAGATGGGTAAGTTTGCTTGTTTCTACTTTGCTTACTTGTCTACGTGTCTAGGTTACGCGGTCAGTGTGTCACCGGACCTCCTTCCTGCCTGTGACGCGTTTTGTTTTTCTCTGGAATTTCGGATGCGCCTGCGCCCGTTTGAAGTCGCCGCGCGAGTGTTATCGTATCTTTGTTGTTGTGTTGTGCGAAATTTGACGCTTTGTTTTAATAGTGACAGGACACATAAACGTATTATAGGTACTTAGTTAAATAGCTAAGTAAACTTTGCGAAATTAGACGCTTAATTCTTGGTGTTTCAAGGTTTTATTATTAAATAATCATGCCTCGTTACAATTATACCGCTTCGGAGTACAGCGATATGATTTTAATTTATGGGGAGTGTCACGGTAATGCCGCTTTAGCTGTACGGACATACCGTGAGAGGTATGGGAACACGCGTATGTGTCCGACCCACGGGCGCACTATTGTACAAGCTGTCCAGAGGATACGGGAAAATCAATCCTTGATCCCGCACGTAGATGGTGCTCCTCCACGTGCAAATGTGATTTCAGACGAAAGAGTTATTAATTATTATGATCGCAATCCGACGTCCAGTCTGCGTAATGCAGGTCGACATTTTCGTGTAAATCACAAAACTATTCAAAAAGTTTTGAAACGTGACAAACGCAGACCTTATAAGTACAAGAAAGTACAAGCATTGTTACCGAGAGATAAGCCAATAAGAGAAACTTTCTGTCGCTGGTTGGAAACCAAACATCTCGAGAATCCTGACTTCCTGTACAATGTACTGTGGACTGACGAGAGTACATTCACAAGGAATGGTTTATGGAACCGACAGAACCTTCGGTACTGGCGCCGCGTGAATCCGCATCTAATACGGGAGTCTTCGCACCAGTACAGATTTGCGGTCAATTATTGGTCCGGTATTTATTGATGGCAATTTAAATGCTGTAAAGTTCATTGAACTCCTCGACGGATCCGTTTCCGAGTACACGGACGAACTTGCGCTGCGCTGGACGTGCGCAGGCAGATGTGGTACCAGTTAGATGGAGCACCAGCTCATTCAGTGGTGTCTGCAAGAAAGCGTTTGACTCAAATGTTCGGACAGCAGTGGATTGGCCGTTTTGGACCAGTGCGGTGGCCAGCGAGGTCACCAGATCTCACGCCCCTGGATTTCTTTCTGTGTGGTCACATAAAGAATGAGGTATACTCAACAGAAGTTACTACCGTTGAGGAATAAAAAAATAGAATAATAATATCTTTTAATAACTTGAAAGAAATGGCTGCTAATGGTGACCTATTATCAAGAGTGAGAAATAACATTATACGTCGGTGTAGTTTGTGTATTCAAGAACACGGCGGACATATTGAAAATAAAAAAAAATTAATGAATGGCGACATAATTATGTGATCGAAAAGTGATTGTGAATAATAAATTGATTAGTGAATAACTCGCGGGTGAATGATGCCCGACTATTTGGTTAATATTCTGTGATTTGATTTGTGTAATTGAGCATTAATAATAATAAGAATAATGGCGCCAAACATTACGTCGCTGCGTCGGCCACAGTTTTATCATGAATGAAACCAAGCTGCGTTGCCATTCTTATCGTAGGTCAGTGTACCAATTTTATAAATGGTGTTTTATTTTGTTTGCAGTTTTAAGCTATTAAGTTTGTTAGAAAAAAATGTTTTTTTAATTTCGGTGTTCGGATTTATTTGATAGTTTACAAATGTTTCTATAAACCAGTATTGCCAGTGTTTTCATTTAAAGTCATATTGTCATCTCCACATTGTATTATCATCAATTAATTACACTACATAAATATTATTTATTTATTTAATACATCAAGCAGGCGGACATAATGCTATAGGATTTTTTTACCAGTCATCCTTTGGGTGATGCAGAGACAAACTGCGGTAGGTGCAGTAACGAAAATTGAGGAATAAATATTATTATACACTCATCCCAGAATACTTTATTAGAACAGTAAAATTAGACATCCAACCATGCATGCTAATTGCTATCTTAAACTCTCCTTTATCTTATCTTTTTGTTATCTTTCGCAAAGCATAGTAATGCTCGATCTTGTGCTGATGCTAAACTTATCACCATCATCTGCCTAGACAACTATGTCGGGGTCAGCTTCCAGTCTAACCGGATGCAGCTGAACACCAATATTTTACATGGAGTGACTGCCTATCTGACGGGCACAACCCATGGTGCTAAACTATTGGTGAATATTATTATTCGAACCAGTCACTTGCGTCTGAAAATTAAGTTTTATTTTTTTGCTATCCCTACATCTTACCCAATGTTGACCGAACTTATCTAACCGTGAGGTATGTTCTTATTATGTGCGTTTTTTGCCGACGCCCCCCGCATGGATATACTGACTATTACTCAAATGGCACCCCCCATTGATTGCTACCCATAGAATCTTCGAATATGAGTTTTTGGCATATCAGAAGGGAAATTGAGTTTACTTCCTGTATTTTTAAAATCCGCTCATATAAGGGTGCTATAGATAGTGCAATCTACGACGACGCGCCCCACTCCGCGCCGCTCCGTACTAAAGTACAGCTTACAGTACAGTCATCGCAGAGTGGGGCGCGTCGTCGTGGATTAGTTAAAGACTTCTTGCAAAAACTTTCATAAGTAAACCCATTTAGGCGGTATAGTAAAAAATTACGATCGAACCTGATGTGATTGATCATCGCCAAGGACCAAAACAAATATTACGATTCAAGCAAGACAGACCTAGTAACTTATGCATAGCCAACAGTAGGATATACATAAATAAAATGTCCTCTGGTCAATTATAGAGTCAAACAGTAATTGTGAGAAGTCCTCAATTCATCAGTAGATGGATGGCTAATACATAGGACCTAAACATAACTGGCGAAATGTGGGTGTTCTATATTATGTACACCTCTGCGGCAACCCTTTGGGGAAACAAAGCGTGATGTTATGCTATCCATCATACTATAAATTATAATATTTTAAATGTGAACGTTTGTATGTTTGTTACTCAATCACGCAAAAACGGTACAACGGATTTGGATGAAATTGGCACACAGATAGTTTATAACCTGGATTAACATATAGGATACTTTTTATCCCGATAGTACGTTCCCGTGGGATAATTTCCGACCTCCACGGGGGTGAAGCCACCAGCGAAAGCTAGTATGGCAATAAACAGAGAAAAATAAGATTTATTGGAAGGAAAGAAGTAACTGCGGAACCAAAAACTACAGTTCTGCAGCCCTTAGCCGATCCGTGCCATCAACATTTTAAACAAAACATAATGACGATAACTTCGACATTATTTCAAAAGAAGAAGAAAATAACATACATTCTTCCATTCGCTTTGATCATACGTATAATATCCACCAACTATTCATACACACAGCCCTTCACATTAAACTTAATGTTCATGCTCCTCACCGTCAGACATCAAAGTCAGTGTATGAATCCTTACATTGTTGCAATAGATCTATTGATTGACAATGGAGACTACCGAACGACCCCTTAATAATGCATTTAGGGTACTAAATAGAACTCTAACATAGTGAATTTAAGGTTGAGAGTTCCTTGAGTATTGAGTCCACTATCTTACCACCTAGACATTCGGCTGGCGGTCATAAAACAGCCTGTTTTCATAAAACTATTTACTACAATGTTACAAAAACTCCTGCAAAATCAATATTCAACTTTATGACTGAAACTTTACAACTGAAAATAGCTTAGCAAGAGTCGCTAGGGGTTAAAAACATTTGCTCGTACTATTCGAGTCCGTCAAAAAGATTTATATGACAAAATAAGTTTTTTTTATTGAGCTATTGAGTCGTTTTTTATTGATTTCCAATGTGTGCTGTGTAGTTATTTTTATTTTATTTACGGCCCATTACCTGTGGCGTTGTGTTATTTTTATGTTTATAGTCTAATTTAGTGCGTACCTTGAAATCGTAGAATAACGATGACATGGTTTTTATTATTTCCTTTTTTTGTACATTTTCTTGTAAACAAATAATGTTAATAATGGTCTAGGAAATAAAATATGTTACAGTTAGGTTATTGTCTTTTTGTTGCAGAAAAAAATCGTCTAAGATCCATCAACAAATTACTCATTTCTCCAGTCCATTTATGCATTCTCTAAACAACATTTAATCTTAAAAATTTTAAAATCTCGACGCCAATCCTTTTAAGTTTGTAAATCGAAGCACTGTGCAGGCTTCATCTGACTGACGGCAACCAGAACGTCTTGACCCCTGCCTTTCCCAAGTTTCACTCCTTAGAACCTGATTCTACTTTAAACTAGAGGGGTATGGAAGGCCAAGTTATAGGAGCCAAAATGTATGCAAGCGATCCGATGGCTTATATAACTTGAACCCTCATGTTGAACCTTTTCCCGTTCCTGTAGAACGGATGCAAAGGATTTGCGGGAGGAACGGGAGGTAATGAAATTCTGGGTACTGCAAGGATCCTTGTACAATGAATTGCATTAAGCGACAGGGCCTCTACGAGCTATGAATGCTCTTAATGTATGGATACGATTTGATCGCTCCGAGCGTTTAGTGCCGTGTATGGTGATCGAGTTGTCGATAAATCTGTTGAACCTAAGAAGATTTGTATTAGATGGATAGCAGCATCATCAGCATGAGCCAATTTACCAATCGGCTATCATCATGGATAGTTTTGTCCAGTTGTTGACTATGTTGTAAGAGAATGAAAGACTCCAAATTAGAAGTCGAAGAGTATGACAATAAGCTTGATCCACTGGATGGATTCCTTATTTTGCTTCGATATCGACAGCATCAGACTTCAAACTGCAACCCTTACTCCTTAGGGAGAAAATTATTATCTTTGTTACAATAATGATTAAAACTGCCTATTTCAAGTCAATTATATCCTCACCAATTATATTCAAACCTTCACATCTGTGAGCCCTTGTAGTAAATAATTCACTTACCCAGAATAATAGAAGGGTAACTCCAAAAACTCATTACCGTTCAACCAAAGAAACTCGACCCGAAAAACTAGAAATTTAGGGTAAGTACGTAAGGCCGCTTATTTTTATACACGAATAAATAAGAAAGGATTCAAACAGGCTCCTAAAGATACTGTATCGCATTGTATTGACCCTCAGCTCACAAAAGGATTCTTGACAAAACTTATTCTATTAAAGAATTATCTCATTTGTTGGATATCTTTTGGGTTATTTGTGTTTCCTATTCAAATCATTTGGAGGAATGATTATTGGAATGTTCATATGAGATTGTTGAGTTTAGATGTTTTGTTAAATAAAGTGTGATTTACAATAGTAATTTGGTCCATAACTGGTCTTCTATTTAGGAACTTTTAAACTTCAAGTTAAGGAAACTCGTGGACTCGTCATTTTCAAAAGATGCACTACGGGATTTATATCAACGATCATCTTTGCTCTCAATATTATTTTCACTTCCTTTATTAATCTTTCCTTAAAATCAGCCATGCGCGAGACGAAATTGAAAAAACCATTTTATGCATAGCATAAAACAAAGTTGTTTTTCGTGTCAGTAGATATGTGTGACTGTTTCGATCTTCTTAAATGTAGAATGGATTTTGGTGAAGTTTTTACCAGCATTTAGAGCATTGTTTTGACATACAGAGGCCGGTCGCTACTAACCTAATTAGCCTAGACAAATGAAGTATCATTTGTCTCACATTTTAAAAGGTGGGAAGTATCCCACCTTTTAAAAGGATCAGCATAATATTCATGCACTTATCGATCAGCATGCGCGGCACGTCACTAGTCGGCGAAAGCTCCAAGTCACGATTGGTTAGCTTACACAAGGATATTATTATTTCTTGCCGTTTCGCCCGTACCGGCAACACATTTTTCAATTTTATATTATTACAACCAACAATGTTGATTTTTATATGCCTGTGTTATAACTTCACTGGGATTATGAAGGCTTAATACATCTTTAAAAGCAAATGGATTAATGTTAATGCAAGCATGCTATAAGGCATTAAATCTGGATTTTGTACCATCACTTTACCTACATAAAAATAAATGATAATGATGGTCTTTTCAAGTTACAATTATAGTTGATGATGATCTCGTAACCTTGCCCACCCTGTCTCATCATGATGATGGTGTACTTAAAAATTAAGTGGGTTTCAAGATATTTTGATACTGCCAAAAAAAATGGGATATACCCATTAGCTATCAAGCTGCACCCTGTATTCGATTAATTTACTGTGACTACCTTATTAATTTAAGTGTATTCCTATCAGCCACAAGAAGCTCCATATTAAACACTGTTTGCCTGATGGTTCTTGCAGAAGTCATTTGATGCCGTAACAAGTTGTGCTCAAACGCCTTCGAGATGGAACAGGTTTATAAGCTCAATGCCTATCTGTTTCACACAATAGTCCATTGCTGAGTCTGTACATATAGGAGCGATCAGCTGTTGTTACAGCCTCATTATTGCTGTTAGTTTTATTTTTGGTCCTTAAACCCTGTGTCCTTTCAGGGTTTGGTTTGTTTGATTCAATTGATTGAATCAGAATGACTAAGTAGTTTTATACGGAGCAGTGGTCTTTTGGCAGCTGTCAAGTTTAGTTATTCTGCTTTTTGAATCATGTCTATGATCTTACTTAATGTATTTTATCAATGACTAGCTTCCACTAGCGGCTACGCCCGCGTTATATATTTATAAATTATAGCCTATGTTACTCAGTGATAATATAGCATTGTAATGGTGAAATAATTTCTTAAATCGGTCCAATAGTTTTTGAGTTTATTCATTACAAACAAATTATTAATTAATGTAGATGAAATGTAGGTACACTATTACAAATCTGCAAAAAATATTAAAAGTGGTGACCTTTATTGCCAATTGAAAACGTAATTAACGTCCCATCTTCAAGGCCTTTGATACTATCAAACAGTTCCTAAGGACAGCTTACGTCATAGGCACCAGAAACATTACTTCCCTCCGATTAAGTCGAGTAAGCAAAAACAATTCGTAACCTTAACATTGCTATTGTTTTAACACAATACAATTGCGTACACGCATGTAGGCCGAATAGCTTGCCATAGCCTTAAAAAATATACTTGTTACGTTGACAAAATTAATTTAGTTGCTCAAAAACTCACTTTGGAACTTATTATGTTGCTGTAAAGGTTAGTTTAGTTTGGTCTTTAGTTACAGAAGCTTTTGAGAAAACTTTGTATTTGATTATACAATTTGATTTTGTTCTCAATCTAAAGTAAAAATCTAAATAGCGTAATAAATACGTTTACTGTAGGTTTATTGAATATTTGTTATTTCGAGAACAGTGCCCATGATCTGTGGGTGACTTTAAGATATCTTCGCGCTCTTTATACGGCTTGGGGTCAACAGAATTATAAATGATATCGCCACAAACATCAGAATTGTTCGGAGACATTTATCGGATTTACAGTTTACAGACTGTATAAATAATATTGTAACCCTGTGATCATCGAAGGGTTAATGGTAGGTGAGATTTACAATGGGAGGTTCACATTTACTTTGTTTATATTGGTTTTAAGCCGCTGCGTGCAAGAAAGTTTCCAATTTTGCTGCAGCGGAATATTTCCGTGTTCTGTGTTGTGATTGAGGCATGAAAACCCGTAGCTACGCATTTAACAGGACTTAGCTAGAAATTAGATAGATAACAGTTTTTGATTTTTATAGGTTTAATGCCGGGATAGACCAAAAACTATCCACCTTCACGCTGCGTGTCCAACTACCAGATGTATATAAGTAAAAACTATTATACCTATAATCATAACATACAAAAATAAAACAAAACACTATAGCAATCTAATAGAATGGCTACAGCTTTTAACCCTTTTGCTCTCAACTAGCTCAGATGCACCACAATTCATTACTGTCATGTCACACCACCGACAAGTCACTAGCGAGAGAAAACACTCCACATGTTGACACTTCTAAAGAAACAAATATTTCCTTAATTTCCGAGAAATCGGGGACACCACGACAAAAACTTATTCATCATAGTTTGAGAAGGTTTGAGAAGTGTTACTAGTTAAGTGCACGGCAAACAGGGGGCACAAACAGCCAGCCATGATGAATGGCCCGCGAGATAGATAGGGTTAGGTGAAATACTGGGAGTTTTAGCACCACTAAATGGAAGGACTTAAGGCCAAAAGTTGGATACGTCTTTTGGGAAATGGGGTGGAAAGGGCCAGCTCTTAGGACTTTTCCACTACAGTGACACCAGGGAAGATAAGCTCTTGCCCTGTTTCTTAAACCTAAACCCTAAACATTATTATAATCATCATCATCTCAGCCAAAAGACGTCCACTGCTGGACATAGGCCCCCAAACACCACCACTTCGACCGATTCTGTGCCTCCCAAATCCAGTAGATTCCTGCGGCCTTTATAAGGTCATCGGTCCATTTTATGGGAACCCTTCCAACGCTACGTATTCCGGTACGCGGTCGCCACCCCAGAACCTTTCAGCCCCATCGGTCATCTGTTCCGCGAGCAACGTGCCCTACCCATTGCCACTTAAGTTTGGCAATTCTTCGGGCTATGTCGATTACCTTGGTTCTCCAGTGGATCTCTTCATTTCTGATTCGATCACGTATGAAAACTCCTTGCATAGCCCTCTCTATTGCCATTTGGGTGACTTTATTATAACAGACTATTATTATAGTTTACTTTTTTTATGAGATCTTGTGTTATAAAATCCCTAAGATCCTGATATACAGTCTCTCAAATTATCAGTTTTTGGTTACGATAGACTGACCAATCCAAGTGATTTGATGAGACAGACATTGACATGGTGACCTACGCAGTATTAACTGCTGATGTGTCCACGCCTATGAAATTTTTTCGTGCTAAAATATTGGCATGCAAAGATGTGCCCAACTCCGCAATAACCGTAGCCTCCCATCAGATAATCTATCACAGAATCTGGTACAATCTGAGTAGATTAAATGCTGGTAACGTATTTATTATAGCTCGCATTCATTCTAACAATACGGTTCGTTTGTTCGAGCGACTCGGCTGTTGCAAGAGGTCACAACGCACGCTTTGAACCACGAGTCGATCAAACTGCGAGAGTTGGAAATCAGGCACGTTAGGTACCAATAGTACTGAGGTGCATATGGATTATTCAGGTACTATCGAAGAAGTTCATATCTATACATCGTAAGAACTATTTCTGCTTGCAGCGCTCGGCGGCTATAGAACTGGGGCGGTAACAGATGTGTCCATAGTGTTCACGGGATTTTGTTTTCCAACTGCTTAGATATGAAGTTCTTCGATAGTGCCTATAAGGTTAACAACATAGGTGTTATTACTTGCATACACATGAAGCTTAATTCTTAGTAAGTTAATATCCGTCTACAGTCAAGAAAACTTATGCAGTCGAAGTTATTTTAACCGACAAAAAAATGAGGAGATTCTCAGGTTGACGCAATTTTTTTAAAATTTATCACGGCGCTTAACTGCAGACACAATTTTAACTTTTCTTTTTTTATTATATAGGGCTAGATACTTCGAAATTGGTAGCATTAAAATAATTGACACTGCATTTGTATTCAATTGAATTGATTTTTCACCTACATAATTTTCTAGTGTAGGTTAGTATTCCCCGAAGTGGCCCACCGAGGTGCATTAGTAAACCAACATTTCGCCAGTTGTGTTATAAGTCCCTGCATTGAGGGCTAGCCTATTGCCATTAGTCGGGCTGGCTAATCCATGCTCCGGACTGCTTCTGAGAATTTCCTAATGGAAATACCCATTAACACTATACTCAGCCCCAGGAACGAAAGCAGTACTTGTCGTTCAGCAGTCGCCTTTGCGAACAACAGACCACTTGACTATCTCGGTGGCAGTCAAATTGAACTAATTGACACAGAGTGGTGGGTAAATAATTGACCAGTAACTATATAAGTGGTCATTTTCGACATGATAATAATCATCTAACGAGCTTAAAATATCAACAAGATACCAACATGCCTCATTAATAGTTTTGCTAAAGCGATATCCGACGCTTATTCATTTTGTTTCGTTCCACGTTCACACATCACCGGAAAAAATCTATATTAATGGACGTTCATTTGCCCTTTTCATTTCATTTTTCGATCGTAAGATATCGACCCAAATCGTTGGTCGGTTCACTAATGTTTTTTTTATCAATGAGCTGTTCAAGCGTTTCACTTCGAGTGAAAGACAAGAATGAACAAAAAGTGAAGTGTATGATATCTGCTTTACCATTGAAAACCAGCGTCGGGCACTAGTTGTCTGGATCTTTTGCTGAACTGGGCCTATTTGGTGCAGCCGTGAGGCATACTTTCCTGTTGAATTATTATTTTACACATTTTATTTGTGTATATGTGTGTTAAAATTTTTGTAATCGCAAATCACAATACAAGAGAAATTCTTAGTGTGGGGCAACGTTTTTTATAAAGAAAAAAGAAAAAAAAAAGTATAGTGTTTTTACATCAGACCATCCTGTGCGTCGTTCCGGACAGATTGTCAAAGTAACATCGAAGGTAGCCTTGATTATAGCACTTGTTACCGATGAGTTGCCGTCCTCGTCCTGTCATTAGATACTTACTCACTGTCATTCATTTGTCATTTTTAAACATAGCTAGAAAATTATTGGGGCGACATTTCAAAGGTAAAATTGTGAGGGGCTGTGCACAGTAATATACGGTGGAAACATCGTAACGAAACATTTTACCATGGGTTCAGTAAAATATGATTCTAGATCTCAAGCAATCGTGTAGGGTTTGCTTTTATATGGAACAGCAGTTTATTTACACCAACAAATAGTTTAATAATCTACAATAATTTGTGTACTGAATTCATGCAAAAAAATATCAATCAATCAATCAACCTTTATTCGTGAACACAAGTATTACAATAAAGGTCTTATGCATTAATTAAGTCGAGCTCTATGTCCCACCAATGAAATTAGTGTACAAATATATTAGTTTTTTTTTGTAATAAGTCCGAATCTGTACAATAAAAAGTCGCGTTCGAGTAAATAATGTCAATTATAATGTATTATTAATAAATAATACACTTTTATTTTTATTTTGTTTATCCTATCAACTGCCACTTCTATTATGTAAAAAAAAAAAACTATTAGATATATAATTAATCAATTATAATTTATTTTTACATGCATGTCAATAATTATCGTTACGATATCCCCTTCCACGATACAAATATATTATTATACAAATATATCCACCACTAAAATTAACTAAAGTAATCTTGGTGGTTATCAAGTCCTATTTACCAAAATAATTTATTTCTCCGGTCAATTTAGGAACGTTTACGGGTTATTATGCACATATGTACCTACAGGAAAATAATGGCCCCATAAGTTCCCCAAATTGCCTAATACATGAAGTTCCATCAATCAACTTCGACCTTCATTCACTTCGCCATAAAAATACATTACCGATTCATTATGATGAGCATGGAATCGCTTCCAAAAGTCGGTAGCTTATAATCTGTTAAAGAGCTAACAATTTAATGAAAATAAGCACATTATAGATCACGAATTTTTCAGTCCTAGTCAAATTCATTATTCTTTTTGTATATATTAATTATAGTTTGTCATAGGTATATAATATGTGTATTTTTATTACTTTAAAAATATTCCTCAATTTCTTGTAATTGCACCTACCACAGTTTGTCTCTGCATCACCTAAAGGTTGACTGGTAGAAAATGCCTATGGCATTAAGTCCGCCTCTGTACATTTCTGTGCTTGAAGTATTAAATAAATAAATTCAAATTCAAAATATTTATTTCACAAATACCTACGTGGTACTTATGAAAAGAAGCTGGGTCAATGGTTCCAATTGGTCGTTTCCAAATTTTCTAATGGAGAAGAGCCGGCAATTCCACGGTTCGGATACTCTTTTAAAAATAATTGCCAAAGTCACAATGTTAATCGACTTTCATTACTGAACGACTGACTTCCGTACCGTACCTAACATTATGTAGAAGTACCAAAAAATCTATAAAAATTACAATGTCTGCTGGGATGAATGGATAGAACCCAGAAAAGCGTACACTGATAAATCCAACAATACCTAGTCTTGCCATAAATATTGTCTAAGATTTTTTTTTTAAATTGTAAATATTATTTATTACTTTTACAGTGTGTTAGTTTAATAAATAAATATAAAACAATTTAAAATATTGGAAGTGGTCTCCATTGGCTGCAATACAGTCCTTTAAACGTTGAGGCCAGTTATCAATAGAAGCACGCACTCTTTCCATGGGAAAATTCTTCACTGCCAATCGTATGGATTGTTTTAGGGACTCCAAATTATCATGGCGTTTAGAGTAAGCTGTTCTCTCTAAAACTGACCATAAATCATAATCCAGCGGATTAAGATCGGGACTAGACGACGGCCAGTCTTCAGCTCTGATGAAGTCCGAAACGTTCACTTCCAACCAAGACTGCGTGTACCGAGCTTTATGACCTGGCGCCGAGTCTTGTTGGAAGGACCATACTTGGTTATTGAATATGGTGTTGTTAAGGGGCTTAACTACCTTCTCAAGAATGGTATCTTGATACACTTGTGCCGATGTTTTGATACCTTTTTAACAAAAATATGGCTCTGTCACTCCTTCATAGCTAACACCCCACCAAACCATCACTGAAGTCGGATAATGCCCACGTTGCACTCTGTTGACTAATTGGGAAGCTTCCTTAGAGCTTTGAGCATAAATATGGTCATTTTGTTTGTTATAATGTTGCTCAATTGTAAAGATTTTCTCATCCGTAAACAATTTTTTTCTGTGACCTCCCTTTGCGTACCGCTTCAGTAGTTGTTTCGATTTTACCACCTTATAATTTTTTAAATTATCAGTTGAAAAATGACCAGTGAGTCTCTTACAGGCTGCAAGTCCTCCCGAGATAAAATCTTTTGCTTTCGGAAAGGATTTCTTCGAATTCTTTCCCTTACTGCTTTGACCACTTTTTTCGTAGGAACACTACATGGACGGCCAGATCTTTTTCTGTCACAAACAGAGGACGTCTCATTGTACCTATTAATAGCCCGGTACACAAAAAATTGACTAATACCAAGCGTATGGAGAGTTTTAAAAATTGCATTTGTCTCAATTTGGCTGCATACCACTGGTCATTTTTTTACTGATAATTTAAAAAATAATCAGAGTTTTTTTAAATTATCAGTTAAAAAATGACCAGTGCGTCTCTCATAGGCTGCAAGTCCTCCCGAGATAAAATCTTTTGCTTTCGGACAGGATTTCTTCGAATTCATTTCCTTACTGCTTTGACCATCTTTTTCGTACGAACACTACATGGACGGCCAGATCTTTTTCTGTCACAAACAGAGGAGGTCTCATTATACCTATTAATAGCCCGGTACATAAACATTTGACTAATACCAAGTGTATGGAGAGTTTTAATAATTGCATTTGGCTCAATTTGGCTCCATACCAACTTTGTGTAATGCAATCACAGCGATTCGGTTCTCTTTATATCCCCACTCCATTTTAATATCGCAAAATATTGTATATTGTATTAGCGCCAAAATTAGAAAACTCAATGAACAATCGTATAAAAATGACAGATTCCAAATTCAAATGTAAATCTTTCTTATTTTAAATTGTAACAGTATTTATGGCCAGACTAAGTATATGATTCAAAATCTTAACAGTAGTAATTATAACTGTATTCGAATCATGAGCATAGAGTAGCTGTCTGACTTTCGGGCTTCGAACTCCCTGAAACGTCTGTCAAATAATGACAGCCGGGACCAGGCGGCTTGACGTGCTTTCGAGGCATGAGTATACAATATTTGAGTACCTATACAATATAACGAATAATAAGTTTACAATCCTAACTATCTTAACTACATAAATTAATTATAATTATCATGAATGCGAAAGTGAGTTTGTCTGTTACACTTTCACGCCATAACGGCTGAGCGGATTTGGATGAACGGATATCGCTGATGGTGGCGCGTGTGTTAGATCATTTAGCTCCCTTCAAAATGGTTGAGCTGAATGGTGCTGATCCATGCGTCATGTTCGTGAACGGGCGCCGTCAGTTGGGACTGGTCATCTCTTAGCTGCCATGGCTTATTTTAATTTATTTTAAGTTTTTGAATGATTCTTTATTTTTTTCTTTTTATCACGGATGGTTTTACGAACGTGCACGTCTTTCTACATTGTGCTCACATGCATAATTTGAAAATGAATGATGTAACCAATATTTTGTATCAAATTTTTGATTTAAAAGAGTGTCCGTGGAGTATCTTGCCCGTTCTTCTCCATAGGTACCTACTACGCTTTGGAATGGGCAACTAGCTTCATATTTTTGACTGGCCGACTCCTTGGCAATTCAAAAGTGCCTGTAAATGGTTTAATTGAAATAAATGCTTTGAGTTTGAGATGAAATCCTCTCCGATCCAGATGATCCCACCACTCTCCTCCAGGAGAGCAATAGGCCACCAGTACAGTGCACAAACACACCCGACACCCGTCGTACCGACCTCGCCGCCGAGGTCCTCCGCGATCGCGACCCTCTCGAGTAAATAATACTCCCCCCCGACCCTTGTCCGATGAAGCGCCAGCCCGCGCCACAGCTGAGCGCGTAGCTTTAAATTCCCCGTATAATAATATCTTTGATCCAGCCTGTCCCATCTTGCTGTCCTCCCCTCAGCGACGCCCTAAGCCGAGGTTCGTACCCCACAGGGGGTGCCCTTAGCGAGCGTTCGCCTAATTTTAATTTAGAATAGTTTTGCTCCTGGCTGGAGGCTTTGAGTGTAGTGCTTAAGGCAGCCACAGGATTGTTCGGTTGAGCAGTAAATACCTTAGTGGTATACCTGCGAGATGCCATAGTTAAAAAAAAAGAAAAAAAAAATGAGATGAAATTTGGCACATGAGTAGACCATGACTTAGGTTAGAAGATAAGAACTTTTTATCCCGATATTCCCACGAGATCAAGACTTATATGGTTGAAACCGCGGGGCGCAGCTTGTATTTAATAAATAAACTGCTGCAGTTAACCAATTGAAGTTAGTTTACGTATCTATCCAACACTCATTTCAAATCGTCAGTTTACTGTACAAAAATCTCTTTAAAACCTCGTCTCGTTCCCGTCCCGTCCGCTCTAAGCCCCGCACTGTATTTTATATTCATTTTTCTTATTCGACAAGTAATAAATCAAACGTTCGTTACATTACTCCGATTGAGTGATTCCATTACAGTTTTTTGCATAACGATTATTATTTTATTGTAGTTTTTCGCATCCCTAGCGTTGCTTTTATCGAATAATAAATCAAATGGTGATGCAGAATTTATTGGTAACTTCGGATTATTTTGTTGAAATGTTACTCTTCTGGTTTTTTGGCGTCGTGTGTTTGTTATTGAGTTACCGGTATTCTGCAGGGTGGGGTGGTAGGATTACGGAATGTTAAGGCTTTTACATTTTATAGGATTAACTTTAGATTCCTAAAAGCTTGATGAAAATCTTATGTATATACAATATTGGGATTTGTTGACTTACGATGACGTAGTAGACACGAATGAAAATCAACACTAAAATCGTTTGAAAATCGGAACTTTCTGAAAATGAACATAAGAATCAAGCAACGGTCGGATACAACCATCACAGTTTCAGAGTAAAGGCTTGCAAAAATGGAGCGGTAAACCCACAATATCTACTTACTTCTATTAATTATATTTCTATTAGCAATAACAACAAACCCACTTAGAGAAAATACTAACCAAGTAACCACACATCCCTCTTCCATCTTCTACAACTACATATTATTATAATCAGTGCACTTATCACTATCAGTAGTGAAGAAAGCTGATAAATAGCTGCCCACCTGGCCGAGATTATTTCTTGGCGACAGAGCAGCTTGTAATCAAAGGAAAACATCGGGTGTAGCAACAAATTGTTGGTGTTGCAAGTAGACTGTGGCTTTGAGGAAATTATAAGCTTTTACAGAAAGTGCAATCCACGACGACGCGCCCCACCCCGCGATTACTGTACTGTAAGCTGTACTTTAGTACGGAGCGGAGCGGAGTGGGGCGCGTCGTCGTGGATTGCTCTATCTGTAATAGGTGATTGTTATTTTGTTAGATTAGATATGGCCATGTTTAAGGCCTTAATATTTTATTAACGAAATCATACAAAATCTTTAGGCTACGGTAGTCCTAAAACGAATATCAGGAACAACTATCTTCAGCCCATACAAATGCTTTTGCCGTGTAGAAATCAAATACACGACCAGCAGTAGCGTAAAAATTATTCGCTCTGCCTTTGCAGAAACTATTTAAAAAAAAACAGAGCTTTCTGACTTGGTCACCTATATGTTCTTCGTGTTGTTGTCATTGTTTACTAAAATAGAGTAATTTTTCACTATTTTCTAGATGGAAATTTAAACTTCCTGCCACAACCAGAGTCCCAAACACTACGACGTTTAACAAACCTCTAAACCATTCCTAGTCCAGCCAAGATCTCATGAAACGTTTCTTAAAGTAATGACTGAGCGAGCACGTTTCATGGCTACATAAAAGTCTGATGACAATTTACGTGTCACACCGCCATCCATGCCGCCATGCTCCATGCTTTTAGCGTCTTGTAAAAATTTATGTTCTATCGAGTTATGAGGTCGCCAGTATGGACCCTGATTGCTTCCATTTTGTGCCAGGAATTTAGATTTTGGATCAGAAGTGAAGATTCTCCTCATGTTGGTGGAACATGTCACAGTGAAAAGCTTTTTGTGTACCTATTTATTTTTGTATGTCCATGGAGCTTTTGAACTTAGACAGGATTTGTATTTTTTTTTTTCATCTGAACCACAGTAATATAATCAATTTGTCATACGAAGGAAGATGATGGGATCAGCTGCTGTATCAAAAGAAATGTTGAAGCAATTTGCAGTATCACCAACGTTATCACTAAACAATAATGTTTGCTATTAGAGTAAGATGATTGTTTCAAGTCAGCCTCTTACGTTCTTCAATTTTCAGAATAACAAAACGCATCACAATGACGAACAGCTCCAATTTTCTCTAATACATTTTTTTCTTCACTTCTTATCCTTTCCCTTCCAATCCTGTGACCAATGTATCGACTGTGACTTTAAGAGCGTATATTTAAAATATTTACGAGTTTAGTACATTCTTTAAAGTTTACGATTGTGCTTTTCTAGGTTCAGGACCAGATATGAATATTAATGGGATTAGGAAAATAAGAATATACAGAAGAGTTTCTAGTGTATTTACGTTATTTACTGTTATAGGAGTTTGTGTTGTAGTAAAGGTTGCAAATAACAATGTACTGCTAGCACCAATATGTTTGGCATACCCATTACCATGTATGTGGTGGTTATGGATAGAGAGATTCAAATAATTTCGGCATATTTTCTGGCATTTAGTTAAAGATTTAATGAGTTTTAGCATAGTATGATTTCCTAGCTTTGAAAGATTTGTTGCTTCTGTGTGAAATTGGATACTATAAGAGTCTGAATACTTTATAAATGAATATTTTGCTATTTCAACAGATTGCAGTAAACTCTAGCTCAATTTTCATCACACACGTAGACTTCAAACCATAAAGGTGTCTGTACACTTTCGTAAGACCGTCATATACGGGAGAATTCCCATAAAGTACACCACACCAAATTACACTGGTGTTCAAAATAACTCGGCAATGATATAGCGCCTTTTAAGGTTGTTGATGGTGTGCGAGTGGCATGCACTGTAATTCTATGTGAAAGCGGTGTACACTTTAATTTGATCCGCAGTGGATGTGAACTTACGGAGCACGTGTGAAAAATAGAAACTGCACTTAAGTTCAGGAGCATGACTTGTTGGTTCGAAGTGGTTGTTACGTAAGTGAGAAGGCTGTGGAGGGCTAGGTAGAGAAATAAGTTCGTATATCCGCGTATAATAATGGCTGATGGAGGTGTCCTGTAAGTTTTTGAGAATTTAATTGTGATATTAGCCCAGACATAAATCATTTGTAGAGTAAATAAGTTATTTCAACACAGGAATGCTGCTAAGTGGTTTTTGACCACTGCCACTAAAACAAAAGTGATCTTGTTTTGAACTTTTTAGTTGTTCTTGGCAGTCTGGTAAAAATAATGTTTGAGAACCATACCAACGTAAAACTCTACTAATATTAAGACAGATTATAATTTATCCAGTACCCAGGTATCCCTCAACAACCATACCACTACCCACCCTCATCTTAATGAGCTGTAGGAATCAGTGCGATCCCGTGACCCTGGTAATCGGGACACTATTAGCATCGGATGAACGAGCCAGGGATAATGCCGTAATGAACCACGGTTCACAGCCTGATTGATGATCGAGGTTTGATGTTATTAGCATAGGTAGATGTTGGATATAACATAAACAAGTCAACAACATTTGAGACAATATTAAAAATCATATCCTATACTATTAAATGAGCAATATTTGTATATAATATATTTGTCATAACGTTCTTGAAAACGGTTCTAACGATTTTTTTCGAGTTGTTTTAAGGCCAGGGAGTACTGAGCTAATAATTTCCTAATTATTTTAGTAATGTGTTATGCAAAAATATTATGTTAGTTGCTTGTTAATTTGGTGTGTGTAGGTACAGTAAATTATCCGACTGATGGCCTGTTTTAAAATTGCCGTTGAATTTGTATGGTAGATATTACCTACCCAGACAGTGAAACATGCCTTAAGGAATAAAAAAAATAACAGTGCCATCAGTATTGAAGGGTCTACAGAACTCTATTTTTTCCATTTTGTTTAGCTTTGAATACCCATTAGCTAACGATAGCTGGCTTCCCTTTTAAAAATTCACACTAGGTACAGATAGATAGATAGAAGTTTCATATAGTCATATTAAGAGTGTGTGTTTTCTTGCGAGAGAAAAATTGAAGCACAAAATGGACTTCGGGTTTCACATCTCTTCCACCTTCTACGCCCTAACATCAATTAAAACCAAATCCGTCAACATAACAATATAGAACCCGATGACTTCCTACACGAGGTTCCTCCAAAGAGGATTTAGTTCGACGGACCACGATCTCAATGCATTGTGCACAGTGTACCTGATTCCGCTCTGTTTGTATTTGCATACTGTAGCTAGGAGTATGTAGGCTGTGTTGTTATCTTTAGGCTGTAACAAATTATCTGGTGATCTGATTTCGAGAGGTGTTAGATTATTAATTGTGCTTTTGGAA
The DNA here is from genome assembly GCA_963853775.1 of Xanthia togata. Taxonomy (NCBI): domain Eukaryota; kingdom Metazoa; phylum Arthropoda; class Insecta; order Lepidoptera; family Noctuidae; genus Xanthia; species Xanthia togata. Next base: position 24,122,101 of record OY970805.1, on the reverse strand, counting down.
GAGATTTAGATTTATAAATCAGAATGCATGTTTCAGATGCTTCTTATAATATATATTTTTAGAAAAGCTTCTCTGCAGGCTGCAGTCTATATTAATAACCCCTTTGAGACACTCTTGACCGATTCCTATAACTTACCAAACTGGAGATACTATTAATTGTATGTACAGTATACCAGTCGTTTATCTTACTACAAATTACTACCATCGGCTTATCGAGATGATTAGTTGGCTAAAGAACCAGGCATTTTAATTAGAAACTCGGCTTCTAGCAGTATTGTCTCATCAGATACTAATAAAAAGAAGAGATACATTTTGTGAGTTTGTATGTAGAGCGTAATCTTCGGAACTGCTGAAATTTCACGAAGATTCTAATGAAAGAATCTGCAGAAGCAGATACGTAATCCGGTAACTTTTATTTTAACTTCACATTCAAGAGATTAGTTACCTTTGAATAGAGACAATACAAGAAGTTGTGTCAGTTGTAGTAAGTTTGGCAATTCTAGGATTGTGTGAAACCACCGTTCTTGAGTAAGTTAAGTTTTGTAACTGATTATTTCTGTTGATAAATTTTACAATGACCCTGGGACGTAATGAACTACAAGTTTAGTTGGTTTGCAGGTATGGGCAGTCTTATCCGAATGTTGGTTAGCTTGCAGAACTAAGGTGAGTGTCTTCCAGAACAACTTGTAAGCACAATTATTACCTGCTTCTGTTTTTCAGGACAACTTAGACAGTTTTGACTATTATTATTGAAGTTGCATTTGTTGCTGAAATTAATGTTCTAGCTTTCGTTTCTTCTTGCAATATCTACATGTATTCTTCATTCTGTATTATTTTTTTGTAGCTTGTGGGTGAAATGGCTCATGTACTTTCTCATCGGACTGTAAACGTCCACTCCTGAATACTTCTGTTGATTATAGATAATGTATCAGTAACTCTCAAAATGAGCTGAGCTTAGTAGATGAATTAATGGTCTCGCTATGTTAGCGTAAGGGGGTTTGCACTTTCGGATTCCATGGTACTCATAAAAGACCACTGTATGAAAGTACCAGTACACCTTAACATGTTATTGCTTCCTCCAATCCACCTGCCGAAAGGGCGATTACGATATTAATGCAATATTCCTTGAATATCTATAATAGTAGCGGTTTCTGGTAAAAGCTCATAGTCTTGCCTTCCACCAGTATATATGCACATATATTAACATTTGATACATTATCTCTATCGTTCGCACATTCTCATAAAACACCAATTTAGTGGCAAGATATCATTATCACGAATTTAATAAGTACCTTTGTTAATTTGATATTTACCGAACGTTAAAATTGCTTGGTAAAGGTATGATTTTTATCATTTTGATTATTATGCACGTAATGCAAATTTCATAGCGGTTATGAACATCCAATTTCTGTGATAAAGATCGGGGGCTCAATTCTTGCATTCAAATGTAATTGAATAACCAACGGAAACATGTTTTCTAGCTTCAGATGATTTGCATTAAAATTTTACCAAAAACGCAGGGATGACCGTAGGTTAAATGCTGATTCTTATGTTACGACGTGAATAAGGTAAAAGTAAAGTACTCAAGCTTTATAAAATGTGGTACCTTCAGTAACTAGCTACAGGCTTCCCACTTTCATACGAATCTTAATACTGTCGTCGACAATGTACATAATAGGCCTATTCCTTATCTTATTTCGGCACGAGCTACGTATATGAGAACACCTTTATGATGGGGTGTATTTAGTGACTCTCTACTTTCGACACTTAAGTCAGGACCTCCAACATCCTTCTTAATATCTTGTCTTTTAATCAGCCATTTTCTTAAAGCTCGTGCTAACACGAAAGAAGGAGAGTAAATAAGTTTGAACAACAAATCCCTCCTCTTTCCATTCTACCTTTCAGAACAGCCTGTTATTTCATGTTTCAATCATCATCAGCTTAGCTACCCAATGCTGGGTAAATCCTGTGTGTGAACAATAGTACATTTTAATACCAGGTGCGAGCCAGCCCTGGTCGGATTGCCCCGCGGCGTATCGGACGTGCGTGCCCGCTCTGTTGCTCTTTGTAAGCGGTCTCAGTAATGAACGGTAGCGATTTGGAGTAGAATGTTCTGGTAGTTAGTGGACGAAGCTGCTGACAAGGAAACTAAGGTTACCAGATTATTTTATAACAAGTGTAAGATTTTTCCTTGTTCTTCTTAGTGTCGATGAAATTACTTTTTTTGTATTTACCGACCCAATATACTTTTCCACCTCTGTGGTGTTGTCAGTTATCAATGACAGTACGAGAAATGTTGGAGCTCAAGAGACAGGATAGGAGTAGACATGGTTTGCTGCTCACAAGGGCTCACCGTTCTTAGTTGAGAGGATATTTTATTCTTTAAGGGGATTGAAAGAGAAATAGAGAAACATTGTCTTAGTCTCTGATGAGAGAAGTCTCCAATAAATGTATAGCAAGATGAGCATAAAAGCAGAATGAGAATTTTTTCCGAGTCCGGCAAAGGGTTATTAGGTTTTTCCATCTAGAATTTCTGTAGCAGCCCGGTGTCTGGATTTGTGCCCGACTGCTGACAATAGGCTCACCCCTAATACTTGGGACTTAAACATAACTGACTAAATGTCAGTGTACTGTAGGTACACCTCTGCCTAACCCATCGGGGAATACAGGCGTGAAGTAATGTTATGTTGAGAATTGTTGAATTGCATAAGAAATTACTTTAAAAAAAATATTTAATTACTCCGTGATACCATGAAATGCAAAAAGCTCCACTCCCGTTCAACCAAAAACAAAATAACTTAGGTAGTCCAATATCCTAGACTTTCCACCACTCCACAGAAATCCCTATAATCTCCCCACTTGCACCACTTACAAGCTTTAACGGGGTTTAATACTAGTACATAGACAAAGTGCCAGAGGTTTATTTCACTAGACTTGGCTTTGCGTCTGGATTGCCGTGGCGCAGGTCAATTTATGTCAGTAATTGGTGATAGGACTTCGCATAACGTTGACTCTTGCGCTGAATTAGGGTTTAATTTTAGAGTGAATGGTGATTGGTGATTGAGTTGGATTGCGTTTGTGCATTAGAGCTTTAATGGCAATGGAAGTTTGTTGTATGGTTTTATGTTACAAGAAGAAGTGTGAACGGTTTTCAAATTGAACTTTTCGTAATTTTGACCATTTCGTAATGTTGGACACGATGTTTCTCTTCAATATAATATTTGAAGTGGCTTAGGTTAACTTAACTGCTTATCAGGTCCATATGTGGACCACTTGAATATTACAATTGATTATCCTAGACGTCCATTTGCAAGTTTCTCTGCAATCATGGACAGCAGGCATTCCGTATTTGCTAGTGCACTATCACAGTCTGATTGTTTTATATCCTTACCGGCTAGCTCATGTGCAAGTCAATGCATAATTTCAAAATGAATGATGTAACCAATATTTGTATCAAATTTTTGATTTAAAAGAGTGTCCGTGGAGTTTCTTGCCCGTTCTTCTCCATAGGTACCTACTACGCTTTGGAATGGGTAACTAGCTTCATATTTTTGACTGACCGACCCCTTGACAATTCAAAAGTGCCTGTAAATGGTTTAATTGAAATAAATGCTTTGAGTTGAGTTGAGTCAGAGGCACACCTAGTTCACACCTAGAACACCTAGTAGGGTCTGAATTCGAATCTCTCCTGTAATACAAAACATCACGCCTGGTTTACCCAAAGGTTTAGGCAGGGGTGTGTATCTATTGATGTGCATATCAGATTAAGTGTTAAAATATAATGATCTAATGTTTGACAGTTCTAACCTAACCTACCTTTCAGTCATTTTCGTTTTTAGTCAAGGTTTTATATGGAGGCCTATAGTTGCCTATAATACAATGTTTGTTAACCCACTGTTAAATTAGTTGCCATGTCATTATTTATAGTACCTAATAGTTAGTCGCCCTTTAAGTTGTTAGTTGCCTGGAAAATAATTTGCCTTTGTTAATTGCTGATTCTGCATGCTAGTTAGTCACCCATCACATCCTCCTGTCCACTCCTGTCTCCTGTCGACTGGATAACCAGTCGTCACAGACAGTACCGTAATAAACAAGAAGATCAAAATAATTAACAAAATGGCTTACTTAAGAGATAAGATATAATTAATTAATACATTATCGATCGACATTAAACTTCTGTTTTGTCGAAAACTGCTGATTGCACTCGAGATAACGAGTAAATTATATTAATCATTAACAGCAGCTTGTTCTAGTGTTGTCATATTAATAGTGTCAAAATAATAATATTGTGTACTGGTACAGCTGCGGAGATAGTGTGCAAGTCAATGATCATAATTAACCCATGAATGTGAGGACATTCTTTGCCCTTCGTATATTGGCACGCACGATTGAAAATGGTGCATTCCGTGGTATGAATGTTTGCCAGCCCGCAGGGTGTAGTCAGTCAGATTCATTAGAAATTAGAAAACTCTAATACATATTATGTTTATGCCAGGGTCCGACGGACATTTCAATAGGGATGATGCCTGTGTCAATAAAAAAATCTCATCAGTTAGATAATAAAAAAATATTAGACACGTATTTTTTGTTTTATCATATATATAATAAAAAATGCCTTAAATACAACGCATTAAAGTTCGGGTGTGGGGGTTGATACGTCACAAATATGTATAAAATCTACATACAAGTGACGTCATGGCACATTAAAACTTAATGTATCGCCGTAATCTTTTGATAACGTAAAAAAAGAAAAAATACGTGTATGTTATTTTTTCATAGTCTACATGACATGACGGACAAAAAACATTTTTTTAGTCATCATCCCTATTATCGAAAATTGTGGTGGCAATTCTAATGACAGCTGCTGGGAATTGGAGTTGTGACTGCACTCTCAGCTTTTAGTCTGTGCCAAATAAATGTATTTTCTTTCTTTCTTTCTTTTTTCTTTAAATAAGCACTCTTCGGGTTGAGTAGTATAAGATCTCACTTTGGTCTGTGCTGCTGGGGAGTTTCTTTTGTTGTGAATAGCTCTTATTGGGAGACCCTGCCACTCCTATTTCTTCCGCCATGGGGCCCCTCCATGTTCTAATTTGAGAACTATGGGCTCTGATGAAATCACAAGCATGTGAGACTATCCAACTATGTACACGGTTATCTATGCACTCATCAGCAATCGTCAAAGTGTTGCAGGTGTCCACAACGTTAAAGATATCGATATCCCACCAGGTAGCCTATTTACCAATGGACCATATTTTATACAAAACAATCTTATCCGAATACCGACCACATTAAGAATTTCATAAGTACCTGTTATTAAGTAAGAGAAAAGAATTAAAATCTACATAATTAAGCCCCTAATCTTAAAATAACATCTTAATCCAATTCCGAAATATCCCGATGTAAATTGGAAGCGTGCAGTTAAAAAACTATATGTAATAATGAAGGTATATAATATATACATAAGGTAGATGACCTATATAGAAATGTAGGACTATTCCTACGTATGCTTTCTTTTTTGATGCGATAAGCCGCTAACATCTGCCTGTGTCACGCGAATGCGGAATTTATTGATAACTATGTTTCGCCAGCGGTTTTGTTTGACGACGTAAATAACTACTGCGCACTGCGGGCCAAAATTGGTTGACTGCTAATAATTTAGTAATAAATGAAAAAAAAACTAAGTGCATAAAATTTTCTTTACCAAATGTCAAAAGTAAAGAAAGAAAAATCCGTTTATTGGCATTACAAAAAATACACCTTAAAACTATAAAAACAGAAAACAAATGATTATATAAATTATTAATGCCAAAAGGGCCTCAGCTCAGCATAATGTCAGATGACAACACAAAGTGTACCACCTGACGCTGATTTTCAGCTGCAACCACTGACCTCCATATATACAAGTACGCTGGACTTACGATACCCTATGAAATGACAGCTCTTTATTGTGCCTATTTGAAGCGCCCCCAATGCGTGGGAAGAGAACTAAATCTGACGTAACTTGCAAATGGCCGCTGTCTCGTTTGAATTGTCTCCCGTGTTTTTGGAGGTTTAACGCGACTAAGCTTCTTTGTTGTGTCGTATTAATTTAGTTGATAACATAAATAAGTGGTGGTCATTCATAGGTCAACTATGAAAGAGTGTTTGTTATGCAAAACTCATTACCAGAAAGGAAGTGGGGTTGCATTCCACAAGTTATTATTAGACATTTAAAAATCTGTCACTTATCTTATTATACGTAATAACATTATATTTGTCTTTGTATAACCGGTTTTTTATAAACCACAAAATTTTATAGTGCTGTAAAAGTTACCTGTCGATAAAAGTTATCGATATTTTTCCTAACGATATCTATTTACTTTCAAGAACGGAAATCGCCGATGACTGATTTTTATTATGAATGTGTGTGAATGAATGTGTGAAACCTGTGAATTATTTTAAAATTATATGTATTTATGTATTTACATGTAATAAATAATTCACAGGTTTCCGACTGACAAAAGAAGACTGGAATTATGGCTGAAAAACATTGAGAAGCCTAGTTGGCGTCCGAAAAAATATGATTACATCTGTTCAAAGCACTTCTCCGATGACTGTTTTATTAAACATAACTCATTTTATTTTCTATAAATACCTTACCTATTCCACTCCATCCCAAGAAACCCTCATTTCTATTTAAAAAGCGTTCCCTATTTATTTTTGGATTTAGTAAGTCACATACTAAGTATCCCCTTAGTCTGGCTTCGGATTATCCTAAGACTAGCAGTCTGCCCCAACTTCTCCCGTGGTACATAGCCTATGTCACTCAGGGATAACGTACCAATCCAACGGTGAAAGAACTTATGAAATCGGTCTAGCAGTTCCTGAAATTTGCGCGTTCAACCAAACAAACTCATAGGCTTTATTATATTATAGTATAAACAACCCGGCCGAAATATCTGTATCTGTCGGAAACATAGAAATAGTATTACCTGATGGTCGGAAAAGCCTTTTATCGATGTATTTTATCTTACTGTCCCATCCCTATTATTAGTTCCGTTCCCACCCACTTCTGCGATCAGCGCCAAAATGGCGAAAATCAAATCGCCCCACTATGGCTCGGCTGATCATAGGTCCAGCGTACTTGTATATATGGAGGTCAGTGGCTGCAACTCATGAGTGCGCTCAGTAGTGCGAAGTACCTAGTAATTATAGGTAATAATAGGTAATAGGTAATACGGGCTGGTTTCCGCAACTCCACGGCAAAGCGCGTATTTTGCGTACGGGTGGGAAAAATCGGTCATTCAATCCACCCCAGCTCCTCAAAGAATGCCAGCAACGCCTTGGTATTATTGGCAATCTCGCGTAGGGTACCTGGGTTACCGAAGTATTTTGCCCTGTAAGTGGCGACCACCGGGCAGTTTAACAGCACATGAGCTGCTGTCTCGTCGTCCTCCATGCAGGCTCTGCAGAGCGGACTGTCTGTGACTCCTATGACAAAGAGGTGTTTATTAAATGGCCCATGGCCAGTTATAGCTGCTGTAATCACACGCAGCTGTTGTTTAGTTAGTCGAAGAACCTTTTTTGTGAGGCGGTCATCGATTGAGGGTAGTGCCTCCTTAGCCTGCCTGCACTCGCCTTGGTCCGACCATAGTTTCTGATGCTGATCTCTAGTTCGTTTCCTTACCAGAGTGCGTAGGTAACCGAAGGGGAGTGGCACGATGGGTTCGGGCCCCACTGGTGCCAGGCTCGATCCTCTTCTGGCAAGTTCATCTGCAGCATCGTTCCCCAGCGAACCGCTGTGTCCTTTGATCCATTGAATGGTTATTTTGTTGAGGTCACCCACCTGGTTAAGGCGCTGGTGGCACTCGTATATAAGTCCAGAGTCCACAATGTGACTGTTCAGCGCTTGCAGAACAGCCATGCTGTCTGAGAGTATGCGTATCGAGTGGTCCTTAACTTCCCTAGCCAGAATAGCCGAAGCGGCAAGAGAAATACCCATGCATTCGGCCTGGAACACTGTGTTAAGGACTCCCAATGATGTAGCTATGTGGATGTTGAGGTCCTCCGAGAAGACTCCAGCACCTGTACCACTACCTGTTTTGGATCCATCCGTGAAGATGCGCAGCTCTGTTGGGCGCAAGCCCTCACATCGGCGATCCTCGTGAAGTTGGATTCTGTATTTTTTATCAAAGATAAATTGTTTCGGTACCCGGTCATTTATGGCTTTCGCAATGGGGAACTCCTTGTAGAGTCCCTCAAGCAGCGCGGTGTGTTGTGTATCTCTCTTACCCCAGAGATTTGCTGCATTTAGGCGTACTGCCGCCATCGACGCTTCTTGCTGTATAAACAGGTGCAGCGGTGGTAGTCCCAGCAAGGCTTCCATTGCAGCAGTCGGAGTAGTCCTCATGCAGTCTGTGGTCGCCATGCAGGCCAGTCTTTGCATGCGTTGTAGTTTGTTGGAGGCTGTAACCAGCTGGGTGCGGGGCCACCAGACCACGGCCGCGTAGGCTATCATGGGGCGTATCACAGCTGTGTACAGCCATAGTATTATTTTGGGGGATAGGCCCCACTTCTTACCTATCATTCTCCTGCACTGCCAGAAGGTGATGCAGGCTCTGTTTAGCTTATTGTCTAAATGACTGCTCCAGTTCAGCTTACTGTCTAATATGACCCCGAGGTACTTGACTTCGCTGGCTAACTGAAGCTCTGTTTCGAACAGTTTGGGCAGGCGGAAAGGGCCCATAGCTCGTTTGTGGGTAAACATGACTAGTTCGGTTTTAGTGGGGTTCACCGATAGATCGAATTCCCTGCACCAATTTTCTACAATACGTAGTGCTTGCTGAGTAAGGTTGCAGATCGTTCCCGTCACCTTCCCCGAGACCAGGATTGCGAGGTCGTCTGCATATCCTATTGTGTAATACCGAGCGTCGTTGAGTTTGGTGATGAGGTCATTAATCACCAAATTCCATAGAAGAGGGGACAGCACCCCTCCCTGGGGGCAGCCTCTGGCTATCATGGCCAGCTGCTGCTCGTCCTCAAGGCGAACCACTCGCTTGCTTAGCATATTCGTAATCCAATCCGTTAGTACCTGTTCCACTCCATGTCTGGAGAGGGCACTGTTGATACTGGAGAAGTTGGTTTTGTCGAAGGCACCTTCGATGTCTATAAAAGTGCCCAGGCAGGTGCCTTTTTGATGAATCGCTTCCTCTATCTGGCTGACCACCAGATGAAGAGCAGATTCAGTCGACTTACCTGAGCTGTATGCGTGCTGATTACTATGTAGCGGTATTGTTATCAGAGCACCGTCCCTCAGTTCCCTATCACAAAGCCTTTCCAGAGTCTTTAGTAAGAAGGAGGTCAGGCTTATTGGTCGGTGGGATTTGGCGTCTGTATAGTCACCCTTACCTGGCTTTGGGATGAATGTGACTTTCACTTCCCTCCATCCTTTGGGAACATATCTAAAGGCCAGGCACGCTCTCATTATGGGCACCAATCTTGTTGCAACAGTAGCTCCCCCCCACTGTAATAAGGCGGGGAACACACCGTCTGGACCAGCTGCCTTAAAAGGATGGAAGCTCCGGATGGCCCATTGGATTTTCTCCAACGTGATCACCCTGTGTGTGTAGCGCCAATCATTGTCTGATGGTGTTTGAGTTTCATCACGCCAGTCAATTACCTGCGCGAAGACGCAACCTGGGAAGTGAGCTTCAATTAGGACGCGTCTTGTTTCTTCAGGTGACGTCGTGAATGTGTTATCCGGTTTGCGAAGGGTGATGGGCCCAGGTGTATACTGTTGTGCCAGCACCTTCCTTACCCGGTTTGCTTGCTGACAGGATTCAATGCTGCCACAGAACTTGCGCCATCCCGAGGTGCTCCTGAATCTGATGCATTTTTTGTAGCTGGATTTGGCCGCATAGTATTTATCCCAGTCCTCATCCGCACATGTGTTCATAGCTCTATTCAGAGCAGCTCTTACCTTGCTACGCTTGCGTTCCAGATCCGCGCCCCACCAGGGTTGTTTACCCGGTGTATTCCGCGGCGTGGTCTCTGGGCATGCAGTCTGATAGCTGTCTATGATTGATTTAGTAAGATGGCTTACTTGTACTTCAATCTGTGTCGTGTCCGTCCATGTCGACGGGTTGTTTATTCTCGCAAGCTTGCAGTCAAGGTTGCGTTTGTAGGTGGCTCGATCCGTGTTACGCGGGTGGCGCCGTGGCGTTGTAGGTGGCACACAGACCTGGATGTCGAAGCGGATCCATCTGTGGTCAGAGCAGGAGGCCTCTTTGGATACCTGCCAACCGGTGATGATTTCCGCCGCGCTCTCTGTTGCCAGAGTGAGATCAATGATTGTGCGGCTTCGCCTGGTTACGAAAGTTGGTTCGGAGCCAGTGTTTAGTAGGGATAGGTTAGTCGAGAATAAGTAGTCAACCAAGGCCTTACCCCTCTCATTTTGCGTGTCCATACCCCACAGTTGGTGGTGTGCATTTGCGTCGGCCCCGATGACGACCTCGAACCCACAATTCTCGCAATGGCTCACGAGACGGGCGAGGTCCTGAGGAGGCGGCGCCTCCGCCTCGGGCATGTAGGCCGAGACGAAAACGATCACCACCTCCATGGCATCGTCGCGCTGTATAAGCAGCTTAGCTGCAGAGACATCTCTGCAACAGAAGTCAGTTAAGAGCTGTGTTTTAAGGTTACCTGTGACATAGATGCACGATCTGGGATGTTCGTGATCTGAGGTGAATAGGAGCTTACCGCCAAGATTGGAGAGTCCTTGTATGCGGCCAGCCCTAATCCACGGCTCCTGGATTAAGGCAATGGCCGTGTGTTGTACCTCCAGCCACTTGCGAAGCTGAGCCGTCGCGGTCTGACTGTGGTGGAGGTTTGCCTGGAGGACTTTACAGGCCGACGAAGGGGACGCCATCGCTGGTCGAACCCTCTTCATCCCCCCCAAGTCTCAGCCCAGCAAATAGGTCGCCCTCGTCAAAGCCGTCCTCCCCCGGGCCCGAAGCCGGGGACAAGATCATGTCGTCCAGCTCCTCGCCCGATGAGGGGACGGCTCCCACGGTGGCGGCGGCAGGGGCGGCCGACTCTGCAGCAGCAGGTTCAGCCGCGGATGCTTCCGGGTTGCTTGAAGGGGGAGTGGACTCCCCTGCAGGTGCCTGCGGCAGTTCCAGCGGCTCGCAGACGGTTCGCGTGGCGGGATCCCAACCCTGAGGCACGTCTGTGAACCTACCGTTCCGACCCTGGAACTTCACGTACACCGCCCCTAGACCAATAGAGAGGCGGCGTCCGGCCTCCATCAGAGTCGGGATTTGGTCCACTGGGACACCGACCACTACGAACCATGCCGAGGCTTGTTTGTCGGCGTGCAGCAGTACCCACCTCTTGATGTCCACCCAAGGGTTCTGGTAGCTCAGAGCACGACCAATATTGGTCGACTCACCGTAGACCCCCTGCTCATCCGGGATCACGATGCCACACCGTGCACGCTTCTGGATTTCCGACTGGCTCACGACGACTAGCGAGGTGCTAGTTGGGAGAGCCAAGCCGGAGACTGTCTTCCTTAGCCAGGCTAAGGTGTGGTCGTTACCGCACCACAGTTTGATGACCCCCCCGGCGAACAGCGGCTTGGCGTTGAAGGTTGGTCCTGGGGTGTCATGTTTAGGGGAGCAGGCCTCCATGATAATCTGCTTCTGGATAGCAGCGAGTACCTGATCCGATACGTCCTTGCTGAGGATCCCCGTGCGGTCGCAGGTGATCGCGACGTCTAGGGTCGCGCTGGCAGCTTGGGCGTAGCTTTTTTGTCCGACCCTATTGGATTGATCAAGCCGCGGCCGCTTATGTTCTCCACGAGGTGATAAGGTCTCGTTGAGAGCTCGCTTGGCCGCGGCCTGATCCTTCCAATCGGGTCGCTGTGTACCTTCGGCTGGTTTCTCGGAGGCGCTGGTTGACGGTTGACTGGGCGCTGGTCGGCTGGTGCCGGCCTCTGCCTGTGACCGTTTACCGGCGGAGAAATTCAGCTGGCCGCCCGTCGGTTTTGCTGAGCTAGCGGCAGGTGTTTGTGACTTGCGGGAGCCTTTTCCAGGCTTCCGCAGTGCTTGACGTCTCTCCTTCCTCGTCAGCCTTTCCCTCTTCTTGCCCTGTAACGGGGCAACGGTTGGACCTGAAGGGTCTGTGCAAGGGCGAAGGGCTTGTTGAGTGCGTTTACCCTTGCCCTTGCGTTTTGGCACAAATTGCCAGGCACGCGAGAACGCGTCCTCGGTGCAGGTGGCCGTCTCCGCTTGACCGGTGACAACCGCCTGATGAGTGGAGGATTGAGGACCCACAAGAGGAGGAGGATGTTTGGTAGAGGGCCCAGTGCCAGTGTTAACCGGCGCCGGGGTCTGTATGGAAGGGGTCAGACCGGCAGTGGTATTAGTCGTCGCCTTGGTCTCCAACTTAGTTTTAGAAGGGTCGGTACTGGTCCCAATCAGCGCCGACGTCCTTTGTTTATTTTGGGACTTTTTGGTTTTGGTCTTAGCTGTGGTTCTCGCCACAGCCGGACCGGTGCCCGCGCTGGTACCCGCAGCGTTTGCTGCAAGGCCACCAGGGGCAAGGGAAGTGCAAGCACCTCCCTTTGGAGTCTCATTGGCTTTCGCCTCCTCTCCACATGCTGAGTGATTAACAGGCCTTAAAGTGTCCATGTTATATTTTAAAGTATTATTCATCTCTCTGGCTCCCACCCTCCATGGAGCCCGCAACTGGGAACGTCTTACTATTAAGAACGTTAGGACTACCAGAGAGATATAGGGGCGCAAGGCTGGTTTACAGTGCGACATCGGGTGCTTGATCGGGCTGGCGTAGGGGGTCGAAAGGCCCACCCCCAACGAACTGATCAACCCTCACTTACACCGTCAGCATGACCTTTACCTACCACTTCGGCCGTCCGAGGACGACCTCAGCGGACCTCACGCACCTCGCCTGTGGCCCTCTGACGGGACACTATGGCCATTTCCCTACCCTTGGCTATTGGGTAGGGCCACCGTTTCGCTTGAAATCGGGACCAAAGGGGGCGTGTTGCCTTACGGACACATTACAGCCAGAGCCGCTCGGCTCAACCCCCCAGGACTCCTTCATCCCCGCTCACGGCGCTCAACTGCGCAGGTCCTAGCGCAGGCGACTGTTCTCTCCTACTCGTCATCAGCTCACTTTAGTGACGGCCGAGCCCGCCACCACCCAGTCACAGGGGGTCGCGGTTAGGAGTGGAAACGGAAGGGCGGAATTAGGAGAAGTTGGAATATGGATAGGATAATGTGGGTTGGGTTTACGGGATTTGGGGTAGGACGGGAAAGAAAAGAAAGGGGTGCGATGACGCCTGGTGGTTTTAGTTACGTCTATTTCTTAAGGAATTAGACCAATAACGGGGTGGCAACCACGGGAAGGTGCATCCGCCAGACTTGCCTTGAGGATCTACACGACTGCTGCGCTCTCCCTCAAGACCCCGCCACCCTACCACCTCTGAAGGAGGTGGCAGGGTAGGCCTGTATCTATACTACCAAGCAAAGCAAAGCGAAGCATGTCGTTGTGCAACCGCGAAAGCATAAATCCAGACCCTCCCCTCGACCTAGTAATTATAAAATAGTATTGAATTAAGAGAAACTAGAATTTGTCGATAAAACTGTTTTCCTGGGGATGACGCTCGACTCAAGGCTACAATGGGGTCCTCATTTAACAATTCTTGCAGGACGGCTAAGTTCTACAGTTTATTGTTTCAGAAAAATCTGTCAATTGACTGATGTAGATACCGCGAGGCTAGTTCATTTCAGTTATTTTCATAGTATCATGTGTTACGGTATTTTACTGTGGGGACGGGCTGCAGACATCGAGTCTATTTTTATTCTGCGGAAAAGAGCGATCAGAGCCATAAATTCTCTCCGCAGGCGACTCTCTAAGGGTACCTTGGGTTGATATCTATGAAAACATCATGTACGTAAGATTTTGTTTTAAATCTTTTTATTAAGACACGTATTTTTTGCTTTATCATATTAATAAAATAGTTTTAGATAAAACGCATTTAAGTTGGAGAGTGGAGGCTCACTACGTCACAATTCAGTATAAAATCAAACAGACAGTGACGTCACGTCACGTTTTACCTCAATGTATTGCTGTAATCTTTTGATTAAGTAAAAAAAAAAAAAAATCGTTTCCTATATTTTTTTATAATCTATCTGATAGTTTTTTTTTTTGTTAATGTTCCTATTTATTATGGCGGCGTGTCCACCGCATGTCCGTCACCCGAGCACCGTAATCCCAGCCGCCAAAGTTTCACCGCTTTTAAAAATTGATCTACGTCGATTTTAATAAATTCCCCAAAAATATATTTATACATACAGACAAACCGATCCTTTTCACATTATTGATATAGATAGATTGAAAGAAAAATTCTTGAGCGTACTCTAACCAATATTATTGCAACAGCTGATACAACTGCACAAACCATTTAAAACTTTATTTTAAAGCAATAAGATCTTAATTAGCTGGAGGAATGTATGTTTAAGGCCATCAATATAATAGGATATTTAATTTAAAAAGTACGATCAGAAATAATATTAAAAGGATCAATGTTTCCAGTTGTTTTGTTTTCATTAAAAAAATATATAGTGATAAGTTGCCACCCGCAATTTTAACATGAAAAAGGTTTGTAAAAAGCACATTTTAATTTTAATGTTCCGTTTAATTTTAAGTGCAAACTACCTTTTTTTCATTTATTAAGGTTTCATTTTCATTCATTTCGAATAGTGTTATCAATCAATCAATCAGTTCAATTTATTTATACAAGTAACCGTGACTCATTTGTTAGTAAACTTATCCTATGTTATTAATTGAGATAATTTTATCTATCCTAAACGAATTCCTGTATAATACACACAGCGGCAGTAGGTACTGTCCGACGCTTCACCGCGGGTTATGGTAATGTTATTTCTGGTTTAAATTAAACTGGATAGATTCGTAATAATCGTAATAATAATAAATAAATGTTGTTATTAGCAGATAAAAATCCGTTTATCCATACACAGTGAAAATCCCTAAGTCGTCCCAGATCACGTCACCAATTGTAGAGATTAAGTTGACTGTTTACATATAAATGACACCCATAGCCTTTAAATGCGCCTAGACTTTTGTTATACTTATTAATATTTCCGACTTATTAATATTACAACTTCCAACTTTTAAAAGTTGTGAATAAATTACCGAGTTAAACATGCTTTTACTTATTTGTCTAACATTTTCTCGGCACGAGGTATACGAGAATAGTTAATGTCGAGTTATAAAACCAGACAGGAAGGTTATAATACCAGACAGGAAGGTTATAAGATAGATAGGAAGGTTATAAGACCAGACAGGGAGGTTGCAAGCCTAGGGAGCCCTAAACATTCATTAGTAGTTTCAACAAAATAACTTAACAAGAAAATATTATAACCTTGGAACGACACGCGTAACAAACTAACAACACAACCTTTTAATCAGTCACAATCTAACTAATCGTCAAGTTAAACTAAAATTAATCCGAACTCCGATCGCTAATGAATGGTGCATGGAATCAATCTAAATAACTGGCGACGAACCATTATACCATTGTTAATGGTGGCTCGTTTATTGTGGGTAATTAATGGTCCTTTAATGGTAACCATCAGTTTTGTTGCGTCTTGTAAACTTGCTTGGTTAAAGGAGACTGCTCATGGGATGATCTGGCAAAGATTTTATTGAAGAGTGTCTCCAAATTGTTGACTACTTTTTTGTTTTTGATTAATTAGTCGGATAAATAATGATTGATTTTTTATATCATTTGTACTTAGGTGGATGTTAAAATATACTTTGGTCAAGTTCTAGATTGCTTTTTAATGTCATAACTGTACAAATATAACTTGTTAATAATATATGTACTTTTTTCGACGACACTACTTTCCGCGTCGCTGCTTCCCTGCGACTAGGAGCTCTTTGTTGTTCTCATCATCGCTGTCACTGTGGCGAAGTTTGACAACTTCAAACTCAGCCTCGGACACCACGGCTTGTCTTGCAGCTGAAGTGCGGGTCGCTTAGCGCGGCACGCGAACATTAATGACATCATCCGACGAGCTCTTGTCACCGTCGGCATTCCAGCTGTATTAGAACCTAATACAGCTGGAACGCGCACGCATCGCGCATCGCTTGGCACGCGATGAAGGCAAGAGACCGGACGGCATGTCTTTATTTCCATTGAAGTTGGGTAAGCCTTTAGTGTGGGACACAACGTGTGTTGATACTCTCGCGCAATCCCATCTTTCTGGCTCAGTGTGCTGTGCTGGCGCTGCCGCTGCGGCTGCAAAAAAATCTCAAGCGGCGAAAGCATAATAACCTTATACTCGTAGGTAACTATTTTTTCGAGCCGTTTGGGGTTGAAACCCTATGGCCGTGGGGTCCGAGTGCGCATGGTCTGTTCAATGAAATCTCCAAACGACTGGTTGACACTTCCCGTGACCCAAGGACTGGTTTTACCTTGGCCAGAGGCTAAGCATTGCCATACAACGTGGCAATGCGGCCAGCCTCTTGGGTACACTACCAGTCGACAGCAATGCGGATGAATTTTTCGACGCTATATTTTAGTTTGTACAATATTTAGTTAGTTGTATACACATACATAGTTAAGATAGTCCCTAATTTGTTTATGTTAATGTCAATAAAAACGTAAGCAAAATGACGTTTAGCCGTCGAAGTAGTCGTCCACATCGCTGTCATTCGGAAACGTGCCGAAGACTGGATTGCCACGTTGAATGGCAATGCTAATTCGTCGACCAAAAAACGCCTCTAAAAACTAAAAAGCACTGATCATGAGTTTCATGATTAATGCTCGTTTCTTCTCTATGCGAAACTACAAGTTTGCATTACATACGTACACAGAGTCAAATAAATTATCTAGCAAAACTGCGCAAACGTATTGGGTATCGATATCTAAAAATTGTAAAACAAGAAACAAGATGCGTAGTACTCGCAACCAGCGTGCGTGTATGACCAGATGTATGAACGTAAACGAGGCAAAAGGATTAATATCAGGATCGTAGGAGGTGACGTTCTATAGTTTCTGTCTACCCCCATAGGAGAAAGGCGTGAGTTTATATGTATGTATGTAAAAAACATGATCTGATGAATTTTTTTTTGGGTCAATGTTCGGAAGTAGTGTAGTTATGTACTTGAAATATTAGTTTCAAAAACAGTTTTTCCCATCACCAATCACATCTGTTGAGTTTCGCTAAATGATTTAATTTGACCCTGTATAATGTCGTATATTATGTGGATATTCAACTTCTGTGTTCTGTTATCTGCTAAAAAAACTTATATGGTGAAATTATTGTTTCCAAGTCAACATCTCAGCTTACTCCCGTCAGTGCGCAATCCCCTTAACTCTAAGGCCAATTAATTTAATTGAGGGTGCTCTTATAATAGCTTCAGTATGTATTTGTGGTACAATAGCTTGCTAGACACCTGGACACTCCCGAGTCCGCTTGACAGCGCTGCAGCGGCTTGAAGATACTCCTTAAGGCAAGAAGATAATGTATGTAAGAATGTGCTCGCGACAAATAGCGCTTTGTCAGTAATTATATAATGCTTTATTGTTCCTGTAGGGTGTACGGTATTCAGGTATTTGTCATATTTATAGAGCCGAGACATGAAAAGGTGGCTAGAGATCAATTTGGTCAAGATTGTGTCCGTCGTTGTGGTCTCTTTTCTGTAAAAAAATTATCCTATTGTAATCACCAAGTTTTATGAGTAGGTATAGTAGGTATTTTATCACTGTACAAGTTTTCAACCGTACATTTATTTGCTAATGCTGCAGTCCACACAAACGTGTGTCATTTTACTTAGGTAGGTAGTAGGTACCTGTCATTCAACACTTATTTCAGTACAGTTCTAGTAAAACCTCCAACTAAAATGTTATTCCTCTCTTTTGATCAATCTGAAAGAGAATACGTTTTGTGAAAAGTTTTGTAATTAAATAAAGATAGATTTCAAAATTTAACTTCCCGGTCGAAAAGTTCAAAAGGTTAAAATTGTTTATCATTCGAACCCCGTGAGAAATCAGAAACCCTTATCTGGACCAATCAAACTATCACTAATGCTTGCATTATGTAATAATATCAACAATCACATATTTAGAGACTCAACAAAATGAAAAACAACCCTAAAATATTCTTTAACACCACACCAATTTAACTTTGCAGCTGAAAAAGAGAGCTTCTCAAACATTTTTGATGGTGACGTTGATTTTTGGGACGTAAACTTAAGTTGGTATTTCGGGACATGCCAGGACCAAAAGTCGGGCAAAAAACACAGCTATGTTGACTGCTCATTCCAGACGAGTAGGTTTCAAAAAAATATTATCGAGTTCTGACGTGAAACCAACGCTGTTGAATAAATTAAGTTCCTGTGTTGTTATTTTGAAGCGACGGCGTAGTTTCGATTAGATTCGGTCCACTTTGAATTAAGACTACTGGAAAATTATTGAATTGAATTATAGGTAAATATTCGGAATTAATCCAATCTTTATTTTGTGTAACTTTATGCAAAAGAAACATGTTTTTTTTTCAGGATTTAATTCACACTGTCAATGCACAATGCTGTTGTTAACGCAAAATTTTCGATTAATATCTCTGCCTGGCCTTTTAAATATCCAGATTAGATTGTTCAAGATATGAATGGAGTATTTATTTCGATCAACATAATTATTAACGAGTGGCAATAGCTTTCAACGCGTTTCGCATTTCTGTAACGACTTTCAACAGGATTGACATAAGGTTTTCGAGAGCTTATGCCAGTCTCATACATTTTTGGCTTTTCTATCACCGTTTTCGCGGATAGTGTCACTTTGACCAGGTCCTTGATCCCAAAGTAGACGAAGCCATATTTCTTGGGCACCATAACGAAGGCAGTCATTTTCCGATGAACTTTATGTTTTACAGGTAGGTAAAACAATTGACAAAGTAGTACACACAGCTACATATCAAGCTATACATTTCCTGTATACGTTTCAATTACGGAAATCTTAAACAATGCGAGATCAGCTTATACTCGAAATGTACAACCATATCATATATTTTGCAATTTAACTAGGAAATTAATCCGTCAGTAATTCCAGTGACATGTTCCTGGAACCGCTTTGCGTTAGTAACAGTGGAACATTACAAAGGGCGATGTCCATCAATGGACAGGGGTATTGATATCAAGCACACTGCAGGGCTGACAACATGGAGGTCGATAACATACTAATATAATGAATGGATGAGTTAGTAGTCGTGCATGTTTGCTGTCTATGCTTGGTTCTAATTGAATTGATTTTTAACACACAGGTAAGCTACCCAAAGATAACAAGAAGTAAATCTTAGAGACGAATGATTTAATAATAAAACAATCGGTATGGCTTTTTCCTGAAACGTGTATGGTATTTTCCGGTACGGAAAAGTCACCTTATCTCTGCGAAAAAGGCGAAAATGTGAATATAACCTATTCACATTTTCGCCTTTTTCGGTAAGCTCTCCGATTATAATAATAATAAATAAATAAGCCTTTATTTTTTCCATTTCTGACATAGTAGATGACAATATTATAAATAATAAAATATAAATAATTAAATACCACCTCTGTATTATAATTATATTAAATAAATATATTTAAAAAAAAGTCGTTTGCTTTCATCAAGTTTTTAGTATTATTAGTTTGAATTT
Source organism: Xanthia togata (assembly GCA_963853775.1). NCBI lineage: Eukaryota > Metazoa > Arthropoda > Insecta > Lepidoptera > Noctuidae > Xanthia > Xanthia togata. Next base: position 24,102,380 of record OY970805.1, on the reverse strand, counting down.
TCTAGATTTGGGTTTGAGGTATCTATCATGGGAGAAGGCCTCCTCTAGCATTTTCCATTTAGTTTGGTCTTTTTCTATTTCCATCCATAAACTACAAAATAGAAAGCACCAGAAGGAAAAAGGAAAGCTGGTACACCTAAGAAACGATGGATTGACGATATCACCCAAATAGTAGGCAAAGCTATCCGATTATAACAAAAAGTAAATCTCAGAAAGTAATTATTTCATAATAAAACAATCAGTACGGCTTTTTCCTGCCACATGACTAGTAGTACTCGTTAACCACCACCTCACCTCACCTCTGCCAAAAAAGGCTAAAATTTTAATAAGTACTTCAAAAGCAGCATAAGCATCCAGTAGGATGAGCAATTCCATAATTAGGAGTGGACGTTTAACTACGGTATTATACGTATCGGAAAAAACAGCTTTCTACATAAACGAAGCCGCAGTCCCAGTTAGTTTCTCGTATATTAAAACAAACATACGCTACTAAAGGTGTGGCTAGTTAAACTACGCGACAATTATTCACAAAACGCGTCCACGACGTCACGCGCGCACTGAGCGTGATATGATCAAAGTGGTGCAGAAGTGACACTGCTTTGGAAGTAGAAAGTGTATTATAGCGGCTTAGGTATGTGCGTGGCGTGGCAGTGCAGGTCGCTCATTCGTCAATGCTCAATGAGTCCTGCCGCTTATTCGTCAACGCAACCCCCCCACCTCGCGCGGTACAACGGTCTCTGTCAAGTTATTGTTCATAGCAGATAATGATTTGTTGTTTACTATATAGGTCAGGATTTAGCTAGTTAAAGCGGTGATCACCGAAGAGGCTGTGAGTTTGATCACCATCCATTGCACTATTAAAGGCTCTCCAGCAGAAAGGTGCGACTTGTCGCATTGCGACTGTTTTCATTGTAATGTAGTATGTTAACTAACGTAAGGCGTTCCCGTAGTATATAATCTATACGTGCAACGGTGAAAGACAAGTGCGGGTGTAAAGACTGTTTCTTTTAGGTATCAATTTCATATTTTTAGTGAATATAATAGTATTATTAATACAAAAACAATAAAAAAACTTTTTTTTTATTGTAATATTTTTTTTGCATTTGGTGACGCTATATATTATTGCGGGTTAACGGGAACTCCTTTCGTTAGTTAACATAGACCGTATATCGCAGAAACGCGTCGCACTGTCTGTCGCGTCGTGCGTCCTCTTGCATGCAGGCTGCATGCAAAATATAAGAGCCCCTTACTAGTTGAAAGCCATTTGATAAAAGCCATAGATTCGAAAAGAAGATGACTCCTAGCACAAATATAATCCCTCCTGATCAGTAGGTCTAAGTAGCTAAAGGTCCAACAGCGCGAAACGTCTAATGAGCAGTAAGTCTAAGCAAAATGTTGATGACCTTTGAACTCAAAATTATAATTATGTTGTATCTATATGTATTTTACTGTGTGTACATAAATAATAAAATATAAGCTTACTTGGTTTTGGGGAAGTAACTGTAAAGGTATTCCGGTAAACAAGTAATTATTCACCTACAGATAACAAAAGTAAGTAATCAGTGGTATATGTTTTGTAACAAAAAGTTATTATCAATCCGCATGTTAAAACAGTGTAACGTTTTAAATGAATTTTCACATGCAAAATCTGTCAAGTAACAGGTTTTTTCTGTTAAGACTCAGATTAAAAAATCTACCATTATGGCATTAACCTTGACAGTTTAACAAAACCAGCTAAATGAAATCCCGTCCAAACGACTGCCGCATCTGTAAAGTTTACAAAGTTATTCTATGCGCAACCCCTTACCTCGTAAATATCTGAGTGATTTGCATAAGAAACGGCACCAGTCACACTCGGCGCTGCTGAATAAATTACTTACTTTTCACTGCTTTTTTACTAAGAAACTTTTTTTTATTATATCAGTCTTTTATAGCGTGTTACTCTTTAATATTTCTATAGCAATTTGGTGGAGAATAAAGGAGAGCCGGGGGAAGCGGTGAATTGCGGTGTTTTAATAATTGAGAAAGTTGTGGTGACTTTATTTTAGTTCTTTGTACTTTTTTAATTAGGTAGGTTCTTATTATCTAGATACAAAATTTGATTCGTCTATATTACACGTATTTAGTAATTTTCAAAGGTTTACATTAATTTCAAGCAGAGGTAGGTACCATTTTCTATAATATAGTCAAACTTCCTTACTAATAAACGTACTATATCAGGTGAATAGTTACACACCGTTTTCTCTCTTTCAGTCGTCAGTAATTTGACTTTCGAAAGAAGAAGACGTTGTGTCGACCGTTGTGTAACTACACAGACGCTATACAACGTTTATTAGTAAGGAGGCTATCCTATACTATTAAACGAGCATATATATATATATATATACAAAACTTGCTCGTATATATATATATATATCACGTTCTTGAAAACGGCTCTAAAGATTTTGATGAAAGTTGTAATATAGGATTTACGGGGGCAAAATTCGATCTAGCTAGGTCTCATATCTGGGAAAATCCTTTTCAAATAATAACATGGCAGCATGGAATTAGTATGAACTTTCCTATATGTACTATTGAATGAGCATTCTCTATTTTCACCAGAGCAGAACTCGATCGCAGGTACTAAATATATGTAATACACCTGTGACTAGTGATGATTTCAGAGCTTGAGAACAAAATAACGTGCAAGTCTTATTATAATACTCCCCGAATGCATAACCTCGCCTTTTTTTAAGTCCGTTGAAAACTAATAAATAATGAGCATCACGCACTTCTTGTTATTTTTTATCAGCGATCCAATGACTACGATATTATGACAACAACAAAAAAAAACTAATTGAAACCAGCCCACGCTTTTCACGGCCAAGGTATATTTTCAATAATACCTCATTTGTCAATCTATCAATCAGTTGTCAATCTAGAAAATCGTGAACATGTAATTAGTTTTTTGAAATATATAAGCCATTTCACCGATGGAATTCTTGGAAAATATAATAAAATGGGCTTAGCTCTCGTGACACAGTATTCCACCTTATAATTACAAAAAGCAGATTTTACGTTCCTGGACCCAAACACGAACGTGTTACGTAAATAAATGAATTTTGAATATGGGAGTCACTTTTGGGAGACAAATAAGAGAATTAAAAAAAGTTTTGTTATGTCACACTGTACTGTGTGACATTATTGAATGATAGTGACTTTTTTATAAATTTTAATTTAAATAGTTTTAAAGATATTTAAGAAAATAGTTAAAAATTTACCATTTTTTTTTTTTTTCGGAGATAAGGCCTTATCTTAACTACTGATCTTAGGATTTTGAAAAACCAGTTTGGTTTCCGCAGGGGGCGCTCCACGGTGGGCGCCATCATGCGCGTGCGAGCCCTCACGACGGGGGATGCGGTGGCTCGGGGTGGGGTCGTCTTGGCGGTGTCTCTAGACATCGCCAACGCCTTCAACACCCTGCCCTGGAGTTGCATCAGGGAGGCACTCCGGTATCACCGGATGCCGACCTACCTCTGTCGTGTGGTCGAGGCCTATTTGACGGACAGGGCCATTATCTACCCCGGTCACCAGGGAGAGTGGAACCGGCGAGAGATGTCGTGCGGTGTCCCACAGGGATCGGTCCTGGGGCCGCATCTGTGGGACATCGGATACGACTGGGTGCTGCGCGCCGACCTCCCCAGTGGCGTCAGCGTCGTCTGTTACGCTGACGACACGTTGGTCCTTGCGCAGGGGAGGTCGCACCAGGCGGCGGCCGAACTAGCGACACACGGGGTTGCAACAATCGTGGCCAGAATCCGGCAGTTGGGACTCGAGGTGGCCTTGCACAAGTCCGAGGCCATGTGTTTTCATGGTCCTCGGAACGCGCCACCGTCGGGTTCCCAAATAACGGTAGGAGGGGTTCGCATCGGCGTCGAGTCGACGATGAAGTACCTGGGACTCGTCCTCGACAGTCGGTGGAACTTCGTGGAGCATTTCCGACGTTTGGCTCCCAGACTGGAGCGGGCCGGGGCTGCCTTGAAGCGGCTCCTGCCCAATCTAGGGGGTCCAAACGCCTCCTGCCGGAGGCTATACGCGGGGATCGTGCGGTCCATGGCCCTGTACGGGGCACCGGTGTGGGCGCGTTCCTTGAGGCGGCGACCTGCCCGCCGGTTGAACGCGTCCCAGAGGGTCATGGCCAACCGGCTGGTCCGGGGATACCGCACGGTCTCCGGTGAGGCGGCGAGCCTCCTTGCCGGATTGCCGCCATGGGATCTGGAGGCAAAAGTCCTCGCGCATATTTGGGAGTGGCGCGAGGAGGCGAAACGCCGGGGCTTGACTCCGATGCCGCGAGAAATCGCGGCACAGCGGACAGAGCTCCGACGGGATCTCATGGCGTCATGGAGAGTGCGATTGTCGCAACCCAGTGCTGGGCACGCCACTATTGCGGCGATAAGTCCCCTCTTTGAGGAGTGGCTGGAGAGGCGCCACGGCGTCCTCACCTTCCGCCTGACGCAGGTCCTCACCGGACACGGCTGTTTCGGGAGGTACCTGTTTCGGATAAGGCGGGAGGAAACGCCCGGGTGTCATCACTGCGTGGATCGCCCGGAGGACACGGTGGAGCATACGGTGGAGGTATGCCCGGCTTGGGCAGAGCACCGCCGTGTCCTCGTGGAGGCGATCGGTGGCGGGGATCTCTCGCGTCCGGCCCTGGTCCAGGCCATGGTACGGAGCGAGAGGGCATGGGAGGCCGTCACCTCCTTCTGCGAAGCAGTAATGCTCGCGAAGGAGGAGGCGGAGCGCGTGAGGGAGAGGCAAATTTCGCGCCCTCACGCCCCTAGCCGCCGCAGGAGGAGACGCCCCGGGCGTCGGGAATCGATCGCGGATTCCCGGCCACCGTAGGCGCGGGCTTGCGGACGGTGAGCAATGGGTAGCTCGCCGTCCGGTAAGGACCAAGCCCGGGTCGACGGCGCGTTGTGTTCCACGCGCGCCTCAAAGAGATGTCAGCGAGTGAAGGGGTCCGATGAGACCATTGCCTGCCGGGGTTGCGGGAAAGTCCGAAAGGGATACCGTGGCCCCCTGGCATTGCACAGGCAAGAGAAGGAACACGGGTGGGTTTTAGTCAGTAAGAGTCTGACACGTCCTCCCGCTCCACCCAGAGCGGGAGACGTCATTTGATGATTTCCCACCCAAAAAAAAAAAAAAAAAAAAAGGATTTTGAAAAAAATACAGATAGTCTATACTTACATAATATAACATCACGCCTTGTTTCCCCGGAGGGTTGGGCAGAGGTGTACCCTGTAGTAGGTACACCCACATTTTGCCAGTTATGTTTAAGTCCCATGTAATAGGGGGCGAGCCTATTGCCATCAACCGGGCACAAATCCAGACTCCGGGCTGCTACTGAGAAATTCTAGATAGAAAAACCCAATAACTCTTTACCCGACCCGGGATTGAACCCAGGACCTCATGCTCAGCAGTAGTCAGCGCTTGCGACCACTAGACCAACGAGGCAGTCTATACTTACAGATTACAGAAAAACCTACTAGGGTAACAAACAAACAAACAGTCTTCCAGACTCTCCTTTCCGGGAAGGAATAGTGATGTTGGAGAAGCACTGGACCAAGTGCGTTGAAGTCAAGGAAGATTATTTAGAAAAATAAAATCAAATTTTAACTGAAAATCGCAGTCTTTCATTGTACGGCCGAGAACTTTTCACCTTACCCTAGTATAAGAAGTCTATGGTTTTAAAGTAACATGATATATCCCAACATTATGCGTGCAAACTTACATTTGCAGGTGGAACGTATGGGAAAAAATTTAGTTCAACTACAATGTTAAGTTTGTTCTTGGGACAAGTTCATTCCAACTACGGAACTCTTCATTGTCCGTGGTCCGACACGCACGGTCGCACGGTCGGTACGCTAGTCGGTCATTCTTCCATGCAAACGTAGTATGGTGATTACTAGTCTGTTTGAAGTTGTACGTTAAAAAAAAAAAATTATATAAATTTATCTTGTCATTATCTAGCCCTATAAGGAAGCAGAATTGGAAAAAAAAATTGGTTTGGAAGTTATAAGCGTCGAAACTTCCATATTTCAATACTAATTTTAAATCATCTTTAGGCGTAAATAAATAACTTATGTAGTAAAAAATGGCAAAATAGAAACCGTACAGGGATAGATAATTTATTCAATAGTTCAATAATTTAATTTTGAGTAAATATCCCCAATATTTACTCAAAATGAAATGAACTTGCCGATTTGTACTGAAAAATTAAAATTCGTTTTTTTTTTAATTTAACACATTTACTTAATCAAAATATATAGCATTATTATCTAATAGGGAGGTCATTTATGCCTTTGCGATAGAACTCTTGTGAATCTAGATATTCGACAAACTGTGTGAAAGCATTTTGTACTGCATGAGGTCTCGCGTTATCATGGAGCAATAATGGTGAAGATCGATTCATGAGTCGGGGCTGTTTCACTGCTAGTTTTGCTATCATTGTTCGGAGTTCGACACAGTACACATCTGCCGTTATTGCTTTACCATATCGGAGAAAGCTATAGTGAATAAAACCATGCTGAGACCACCAAACAGTTACCATTACCTTTTTATTGGTAAGCTTTGCTTTAGGACACTGTTGTGGCGTTTGACCTGGGGTCAGCCATTGCATTTTTCGCTTACGGTTATCGTAAAGAATCCACTTTTCATCATATGTCACAATTCGATCCAATATTCCTTCATTTCTGTATCGATTCAACAAGGCAACACAAGTTTCAACACGCGTTTCTTTCTGCAGATCAGTCAAATCATGAGGCACCCATTTCTCATATTTTTTTGTTTTATTAATTTGACGTAAATGAGTCAATATTGTTGGTAAGGTAACGTTAAATCATGCCGCTAATTCCTGTGTAGTTTGGCTCGGATCGGCTTCCACCATCTCTTTCAATTCATTGTTATTCACCTGTCTTCCACGTGGTTCGTTCTTCAAATCAAAGTTTCCATCAAGAAAGCGTTTAAACCAAAATCGCACGTTGCGTTCATTTGCAGTCCCCTCTCCAAACGCAACATTGATATTGCGAGCTGTTTCTGCCGCGTTAGCTCCGCGTCGGAACTCGTATTAAAAAATAACTCGAATTTTCGAAGTATCCATCTTTCTTGTCTAAGCTGAATTAAAAAAAAACAACTGAAAGATAATCGATAATCGAATGATGCACATTTTTTAAAAGAAGAACTTCATAGGTACCATGTGAAAAAAGTGTCACTCAAAAATCTCAAACCATGAAGGTTATTTATCAATTCGAAGTATCGAAGTACCTATTACAATAAAACGGTAATTTCATACTATAACCCCTATTACATCCATAATATTTATAGGTACGCCCAAAGGTCTGTTTATGAAATTTTACATGCTCGTTTTCTTTTATTTATTTATCTATTTCACTAAACAGATAAATTAATAAATAACAACGAAGTAAATAAATAATTAGACTAATTATTATGCATATTAGTCACGCCCAACAAGCCGGAGTTCGAGCCGTCGTCGACTAGTATACCCTTAAATGAAGAATTAATTATTATACTTTTACGTTACCATTACAAAGATTCACTTACACTAAGCGACACCTAAATTAATTCCTAAATAAAACGCGCTTTTGATTTTCAACGCTCGGCTCAGCGCCGACTGATAAAAATCCTACCCTATTAAAGCCTGGTCGACCGACCTCGGGTGTTTTTTTTTTCTAATTTTCCCTGTTACCTTGCTAGGTCGACTTTTCGCCCCCGTAAACCCATATATTGCAACTTTTATCGATATTACAAATATTGCACATTTAATAATTATTATAGGATAAAAAAAAGTTTTTTTTTTGTATAATTGTGAATTGAATTACAAAATTCATATTCTAGAAATTTAGTAAGTAATAAAATTGGCTAGTGTTGCAGAAAAGCTAACAAACTGCGTGGGCAGATAATGAAATAATCACTGATTGGAGGACCGCATACGTGGTTGTTAAGCTAGTTTGTATGACACAGGAAATTAAATCACACAGTATTATAGTTTTATAGTAACTAACCAACACTTATGCTTGTTCCTCAAAGCCTGGTGCAAAAAGTAATCCGTTGAAATCTAATCCCGTTAATTTGATTGGCTGTCGGTATTTTCGTGAGCTAATCACAATAGCTAATTATGTAATTTAATCGGAATTAGGCTGTCTGTCTACTGAAGTGGAGAAAAGTGGAGAGAAGCGGTGCTGTGCCAATATAACAATAGAATTTAGATTCTATTGGTTAATATTGGCACACCTCCGCTCGGTTCCACTTTGCTCCTCTCCAGGGGACAGGCAGCCTAAGCTTCATCTGTCCTTAACCGTTAAAAACAAATGATAATCTACAAAGCCACGTGTTTTAATAACCCATTTCCAAGCACAATCTCAATCCACAGTAAAATCTCATGAACAGTATTCCATTTCAACAAACAATTCACTAGTAAAGTTAGTGAGAATCGAAATGCAGGTTCGTGTTCTAATGTAACTTCAAAACAATTACAACTTCAAGGTATACAGTAACAATGCGCAGCGAAGAGACAAGAATTATGCAAGTCAAAATAATCCGAGGCATTCACGCAATCAGCAGAGGTAACGATCAGCCTAATACAGCTTCAAAGTGGTAGACCTTTAATAATTCATATTATGAGCGTAGGCCGAAGGTAAAGCCGCTGATCCACTGGTGCGTAAGCGATCTATAGTGTTTTGATGACGGTTTTGCATAATAAGTTATCGAACTGCCAAATAGAGTAGTAATAGCCTTACAGCTGGTCTTTTCTGTAAAAATCAGGTGAAGTGGAAACTTAGGTGAAATAAGCTTGAAGTGAGAGCTGTCATTCCACCTGATGCTAGGGGTAAATACTATTGACAGCTCACTTCAAGCTCACTTCACCTTCACCTAAGCTTTCACGGTGATAAATAATTTTATTTCTGTTAGTAGGTCCCTACACGTCAATCAAATTTTCAAAACTAAATGAGGCTGGCGTTTCCTATTTGACTACTCTGAGAAGAAATACCGAAACAAACTCTAATGTGACAGTCTCGTTTAAAGTTCAGACATAATCTTGGTGAGATCATTTGAAGACCAAATGGGGGTCTGAAATGGTCTTACGAGTAAAGAACCACATATATTAAGAGGACTTGTCCAGTCAGTGCACGGTGGGTGAGATTTTTACAGAAAAGATAGACAATTTAGAAGCTTTATAATATCAGCCTGGAATTGTTTAGGTACCTAAAGTACTGAGTTTTGATAACCACGCTTACTCATCGAATGTCGGCGATTTCGCATCATAAAGCTCAAGTTTCTGCACAATGTGACCATCACCACTATGAAAATTATTTATTTATTTAACCATTTACTTATATTCACGCATAAACAGACAAGAAGAAAGGAACAGAAAAATACGTAGAAAGGTGATACTTTTTTCTAAAGAAATCTCGTCCATCATACCTGCGATAGGAAAGTAGATAAAAAGAGATGTAGACAACGTGGTGTGTAAGAGCAGAAGAGAAAACAAAAAACATAAATCAAAGAAGAAAATAACAATTCACAAATTTAAATATAAACATACATTAAGAGGATATACTTACATACAAATTTCTAAAATAAATATCAATAGGTACAATATACATATATAATTATAATGTAATTTAAAATAACTATGCAAAACTATGACGAAGTGGAAAGATGGTGTTATTTTACTCTTCTTTTAAATGCTTCAACAGTTTGACAGTCCCTAATGTCAGGCGGAAGTGAATTCCACAACCGAACCGCGAAATTAACATGACTGACTTCACCACGTCAACGCTGGCTGTCGCTGACAACCAGCGCTGGGGCTCTGTCTCGCATAGGGTCCCAGCATTATGCTGAGCGATGGCCGTTTTGCGTGGATGTAATATTATTTTTCAACCGACTTCAAAAAGGAGGAGATTCTCAATTCGGTTGCATGTTTTTTTTTTTTGTATGTTTGTTACGCGATTACTCTGCCAATTATGAATTGATTTTGATGATTATTTTTGTTTTTGGTAGGGCATAGTTCAGAAGTGGTCCCATATAAGTTTGGTCAAGATCTGATGAGGGGTTTTTGATTTAGCGTCAATAACACGTATTTTTCTCACCTAGTATATGTGGACGATCTTCTAATAGTTCCTGTCACTGTAATTTACATAGCAGGTAGTGGTATTCAAATTTTTGTGGGGGGTTTGTGTAGGTACCACAACTAAAAAGTGAAAAATAAAAACTTTTTTTTACAAAAAAAATAACCGGCTTCCAAAAAAAAAACACTACAGTGGCAAAAAAACGAAAATACAAAACCAAAGACACCGACTTCCGAAATCAAAATTATTTTTCACTTTGTAGTGTTTTTTTTTGGAAGTCGGTTAATTTTTTTGCAAAAAAGTATTTTTTGCTTACTTATTGTGTACCGCAAATAATTCTTTCTTTTTTTTCTTTTATAGTAATAACATAACCAAACATCAAGCCTGTATTCCCCGCAAGATAAGACAGAGTTGGGTAAAATGTGGGTGTAATATAGGTATTATTACACCCACATTTCGCCATTTATTTGTAAGTCCCATGTAATAGTGGGTGAGCCTATTGACATCAACCGGGCCCGAATCCAGGCTCCGAGCTGCTACTGAGAAATTACAGATGGAAAAACCCAATAACACTGCCCGACCCGGGAATTGAACCCAGGACCTCATGATCAGTAGTAGCGCTTGCGACCTCTAGACCAACGAGGCAGTTTGCACATGGCAATACAAATTATAATAGCCATTTTAGTATAAAAAGCAGGTACTAAGCCTTTAAGACAACCATATCATTCCAAAAACCCGCTTTTAATTATAAAATTAAACCAAAGACACACCATAACTTTCCAGCTCCATAAACAAAAAGTCTAATCATAAACAAACAAAGGCTTTCCCCGTGGCGGTGTACAATTGTCACGTTAATGACGTCATGCGATGATGGCCGCCATCATTGTTCCCATGGCTCGTAATGGGCCATGTAAACATTCTCCCATAATGTTGGCCACGAGGATGTGAAGTATGGAAGAGTAACAGTGTGGATGCTGTAAGGACTGGATAAGAATGCTTATGTGTGTTTTAATATAGATACAGTAGCTAGTGAATTTGGTCTCAGTTTTGAATAAACATAACATAAGGCGTATTTCTTGAAGGAGTTGACAGGTGTATTGTTGATATATTATGCCAGTTTGAATTCTCACAGGCATTGAAACCAACATAGTAAGTACAGGAAAATTTCATCTGTTATCAAGAAAGTCGTACAATTTTAAGCATTCCCGCAAGATAGAGACACTTAGTTTTAGCCATAAGTGTGTGTGTGTGGGTGTTCCTACCTAAAACTAAGTGTACAGAACAAGTGTGGTGCAATTAATTGTTTATGTATATTTTTAATTTTTACAAAGCTGTCATTTGACATACATACCAATCGTATGTTGTAATCATAATATGTTGAAAGTTGAAATCATGATAGTTAAAAATTAATCAACACTACTCGTGACTCTATGTGAGTCCACAAATTATTCAAAGAACCATAATTAGAAGCGTGCCTTACAAAAATACATACCTACCTTAATACTTACATTAAGCATGGTCAACCAAACTAAATAACTTCTTATCCTGCCGCCACAATTCTTTGCTCCAAGTCCGCGCGCCGCCGGCACGCATGCTAAGTGATGGCATCTACATTTTTACGTTTTTTTATCTAAATTAAAAATCAGCGCCGCCCCCTTCCCCTCCCTGACAGGTCTAAGGTTACGCTATAAACATAATACATACGCAGCTTTGTTTGGCGTATCACAGGTAAAATTATCGAATATATGGCTATTATCGTAAATTGAGACGAGTAGGTGGTCCGATTTCTGATAGTAGATAGGACATTATTGAGAAAATTGCGGTTTCTTTTCGGGCACAGATTCGTGTTGAAAGTATCTAGGACAATTACTTTAAGCAAGTACTTAGGTGAACTACAAACCGATTCTTTGGCAGCGGGTGACTGTCTCGGCAATTACGTGGTTGATTTTTTTCCCCTATGTTTAAGTAAAAGAAAATACCATAGGAACCTGGACTGAAGGGCTAAGATAACTACCCTGTGATACTCAATCAACTTTCTATAATTCTATGTTGGAAAACCACCTATATTCTGCAGTGCAATAGTAATAAATTTAAATAAATTAACTGATTTTTGCTTGTAGGGTGAAGCAGATGTTGATTTAAGAAATAATCCAAGGTTAAAGACAACCTAAAACGGATACTTCCTTGTTATACTTCTTATTTACCTAATTTTACGAAAAATTCCCCAACAATCCCTCAGTTAATAATTCTAAAACTATTACTTAAGTTACATCACTTAAACTGGCAATAAAGATAACTCTAGTGAACACGATAGTAATAAAAAGCTAACAAAATGACTCACAGTACGTAACACCTTACGATGCGCGCACGCATGTGAGTGACTCATGCGAAGCTACAGGAATGGATGACTTACATCGACTGGTTAGCTTGGGTAGGATTTTATGATTTTTTTTCTCTCTTTATGTAGATTATATTTAGAAAAACTTAAATAAAAATCTGTGACTCAAAAACTCAAAATAAGAATCTTTTCTAGACTTCCAAGTCCTGTACCTACTCATAATTTGTAGGTAAAACTCGATATAGGACTGAAATATCTACATATAATTAGATTTATGTATTTTTTTATTGAAAATCAAAGACACCATGGTCATGGAAGAGGCCATGCTCGATTAAATACTGTTTATAGTTCTTCTCGGTCAAAGCATAGAGCGAAGTATACTTACTTTTATTTATCTATTCACAAAATGTTTTAAATTTTCAAGATTTTTCAAAACGTAGGTTTATTGTAATTTAATATAGTCCAAGATTAATAATGACATTAAAAATAGTAATATTTGATTGTTCTTACCACATGTTACAGATAAAGTAATTAAATAGTCTACAGACACAATTTTATAATTAATTTGTGGAAGACTGGTGCCTAAACTAAGTTTTTTTTACTAAACCTGTATCCGGTCACCAGGGGCCGTATTATGACGTATTAATGCCACCATTATTCCAGTGCGAGTGAGAGACGGAGCTATACAATGCCGCTAGCACCATCCTTTTTTCGCAGTGGAATAATGATGGCATTAACACTTCATAATAAGGCCCCAGCCCCCTAAACAAAGTTTTAAATGAATAATGCTAATGAAGAAGCCACAGTGGTAATGCTATCCTAATGAGCAATATTTTATATTTATATTTGTAATCACGTTCTCGAAAACGGCTCTAACGATTTCCATGAAAGTTGCAATATTGGGATTAAGGGGGCGAAAAATCGATCTAGCTAGGTCTCATATCTGGGAAAATTCACTTTCTCCATATTTTCACCCGAGCAGAGTTTGGTCGCCCAGGTACTACGCATAATATATAGAAGTTAATGTTTATTAGGGTCAATTATTACGTTATTTCATTCAAAATAATAAATTTATCCTGAAATCTCAGCAAGCAATGTATACAAAACACAGACACCTCAACGTTAGCGATAAGCAGACCGCGTTGTAACGAAACTGGGTGAAAGTCTGAACTGCCGTCTACTGCTGTGACTCACTCGACGACCGACACTGTGTGATGGACGACCACACTAACCTACCAATAGAGTCAATGTTACGATAAGATGATGAAATTGCCTGTAGTATTTCGAGGTGGTTTAGAATAAGAAAGTAAGTAAGCCTGAACTGGGTAACTACTCACCTAAGGAACACGAATTCACAGGTTTGAGTCATCCTATGCGACTATTCAGTGTTACTATTCTTCTTCCTCTTCGCTGGTGTCGCTTGCACGACAGTCGTTCAAATAGTTGTCAATAGTGGTAATTTAGGCCCAAAACTTAGCCACTTACACGGCGGTATCGGTGGCAGCGCAGAGGTCACTTTGGCTTTGAACATATTTTGTGACACAGCTCCAAATCCACACCCTGCTACCGTTACTATGTAAACTTTTTATGGTAATATTAATATCTCAAACTCACGACCCAAAAATGGGTTCCTCTTATTGGTAGGACGGCGAATGGCGAGTTAAACTAGTCTCCATCAAGAAAGACTGGCTCTTGTTCGCTTTACATCAAGCGAAGTGGAAAAAGAGTAGAGACGCCATTTCCCTACAGTGGAACAACACGAGCACTTAATTAATAGTAAAAATATTTTCTACCATTTAGTTATAGTAAAGGTACACAAGTTAAGACAACTGAAATGGTTTGAAATTGTAAATTCACAATAGGTTTGATCAATGCTCTCGCTCAAACCCCATAAGTTACCCCATGTAATTCCTACACATTATGCAAAATATCAGGTACCTACCCTTTGTAATAACTTCCAAAACATATGCGTTGGAAACCATGTAAGCAATTTGCACCCTTATAGTATCGTACTAAGCATTTCGCACCCCAAAAAGCGTGAGCGATTTCTAGTAGCTTTGAGCAAAATCTTGTCAAATCATGAGCCTTCAATCTACTTTACTAGATGCGACACATAATAATTACAGTCATTATTAATCTATCTAATTTGGAAGGGTTTAACAGTACTCTGATGAATAAATAAAGAAATCAGAGAAAAGAGTGGACGTGAGAATTTAAGGTTGACATTCCTGCATTCACTTTTCAGGTTTCTGATCATTTGTGACATCTGAATTTTGCAAAATTTGGACAGCCTTTCATGCATAAAATATCTACAGCCATTTTGCAAATTGACGTGGAACTTATCATGTAAATCAATCGATTCCTACAACATTAACTTATCCACGAACCCTTAAAAACTCCTTCTGTCTTTAAAACTTTTAATAAGTATTTCACGCCCTAAACAGCTACACACGTGAGATAAGGTATGTTCTCGTACACACGGGGGATCTTTATCAACTGCGAAGCGGTCTCAATTAGCCTGGAGCGGGAACTTGTCGCTACTAATGCGTCTGTATTTGTTAGGGAGTTTCACATGTGGTAGAACAGTCGCTGCGATGGTTAAGATTATCAAAGATGAAGATGAAGGTGAAGTAGAAAAATATAAAAGGCGAGTGATTTAGAGACTTTCATTAAGCGAACTCAAAGACAAAAAGTGTTAGAAATTATTTGGTAGTTATAGAGTAATGTGCTAGACCGTTTTGTTTGCAAATATGACAAGCGTTGCAATGGCTACCATCTACCAAGATTATCATTGATGTTTTTCCATCAATGATGAATATTGTCTTTTATGTTTTGTGGTGTACAATAAAGTGATTAATAAATAAATAAATTATTGATTGCTGTAGTCGCTTCATTTGGCACCGGAAATAATTCCGGAAAATTTCGAACTTTTTCCTGGAGGCTTTGTTCAGAAACCCCGCGCACACAGTAACCGTGTGTAAGCCCCTTTACTCACCAGTAAGGAGGAGTAATGTGTCGATTTATATGATTTATACCCCCTTCTGTAAACACATACGTTTGATCGTTGCGAGTTGATTAAATTATGCAAAAAACATCGTGTTGCCGACGACTCGTAAACGCGGTTTCTTCAGATGTCTATGTGTGTGTTGTGTTTGTAGGTAGTTTTGTGTATGGGGTTGTGAATGTGTGTGTGTGGAGTTGCAGAAATAGATATGGAAGTGTCTAGATATATGTAGGCAACTGATTAAATTGTAAGTGCCTTGTTATTGCTTAGGACTTTTTTCTATAAAAAGAGGGCTAGTCATAGTGCGATATTTTTACTAGAGACTGCAGGCTTTCATGAATTCTAATGTGCATCTTCGTTAGTTTTAGTGTTTGAATTACTGAACTAATATTGATTAAAGACAAAGACGAAGATATCTGACCAATGACGGACTGAGGAAACCTTCTTTTATTCCAGATAGATTATAAAAACTTAAAGGGTATGTTTCGGCACATATTGCTAATACATAGGTAGTAGTGCCTATTAGTAATTGGTTGAAGGACATTAATCACTGGTCCACAACTGGGCATAAACATACGCCCACACAGACTAAATTCCCATTCGCTGACTATTCGCATTTTCGAGTGTGTGCACTGTCAGAGATCAGTTGGCAACGCAAAAACAATACGATTGCGTAAATAGGGCAGTACCAGACATAAAAGGTGATCGATTTCAAACGCTCGATGACTCACTAGTGTTGTGACTTGTGATTATTCGACTGCTTTGGAATCCGAATAATCGACTACTCGGAAATGGATCAAAGAATAAAAATAAAAAGTAACTGAATAAACTGACTCATTATTTGAAAAAGGATTATTTTAGAGAGAATAAAAAGGTTTAATATAATGAGGTGGCTGACCGCAAGTGACTAAGATTATTTTAAATTGCTTTTTTATGTGGTAACCAGATGGTTTGAATACCAAAAGAGTGATTTTCATAGAAGGTTCAGTATTAATACCATATACCTACTATTTTTATAATTTCTTAAAGAATATAAGCTCTTGAATCTCGATAGCTTTATTAGCTAATTGTAAAAAGATTTGTTAAGATACAACCACAGGATTTCTGAGAAGGTTGTTATTTTTGGTATCTTACTCAATTTGCGGTGAATAAAATGAATAACTAGATAATATTTAAGTCTACTGATAAAATCAAGCAACTGTCCATAATTGCTCGAAATTAATGATCGGTGTATATTTCGCATAAATATCGAAAATTATTTAGATATAGTTTATGCAGTATCCATTTTTATTATGATACTTTTGAATTTTGTTTTTGGGTCTTGCTACTTCCAAATAGCATTATCAAACCTTTTAGTCTTTGCAAGTGTCTATATGCGTGAGTAAACACTTTTCATGAAGTAGGCTTATAAGCATACGGCCTATTTTCCAATTAATTCATTAAGTAGTCATTCCCAAATTAATACGAATAACATTATTCCCAGAAATCAGTTCAAAACATCGAATAACAGCACCCACGCACATCCTTACGCATCACCCAATAATCTCTTGATAACTGTACTTAATTAAGTTATAGCCAATAAGTTATCTTATAACGGCTAATCAAAGCCTATTTAGATATGCTATCGGCTGCTCACGAGGTGTTATGTGGCTTTTGCCACGTATCTGGCTCGAAATTGCTCGGTTTATTGGCATAATAAGCTCTACCTATGGGTTTTGAATTCGCATTGGGGTTCTGAAAGCGTTTGTGATTTTATGAAGTGTTCCCTGATACCGTTTTCTTGTAAAGATAGACCTGCTGTTGTGTGAACACGTGTTTTGGTTTGTGTTGTACGCTTTTCCTTGTATAGTGTGAAATCTGTGAGTCTGCCAAGATTTAAAAAGTCTTTAAAATAAGTTTTGTCAGCAATATTTTGTTTTTATTTTTATTGTTCATGTGTTTATATTTTTCAACATTTTATATCTATTGTAACTGAAAATTTGATTTATATTTGAAGTTTACATCAGTTACATCGTTTCAAATTTAAAAATAAATACATTTAAAGAAGTTTTTAAGTCATGTTATTAAATCGTATGTGTTAGTATTTCTCATTTGTCTATTTTATTTATTCTTAAGTACTGATAATGTATTGAGGATTAATTAAAGTTTGAAGAAAATTTGTTGATAGTTTAAAGCATGCTGTGGCCACCTGTAACACTGGACTAAAACGTAATTTCTATAAATTGTGATTATTTTATGTACCTTTTCTTGAAGGTTCTCAAGAAATTAATACATTCTGTCAAGAATGTGTTGTGTTATAGCATGTTAGGATTTTCCTCTCATGTGTCTGCCACTGTACTTAGTAGATATTCAAAGATTAACTAGATAGTTAGGATGGTAACGAGACTGACTACACAGGCAACACAGGGATAACATTGTAGTGACTACTTAGTAAAGCTAAACATCGTAGAGATTAATCTAGCGTACATCATAAGACTATTGTGAAGCCTACACTACTACAGTGATCTTGCTTTGTGATGAAGATAAGCCCAATCAAAGCTGCTGTGTAAAAAGAACATATTTTTGACGTAAGACTAAACCATAAGAAGCTCCCCAATGAGAGTGATGGATGACGTGCTTAAGTGATGACAAAACTGAACTAAACTAAGCTTCTAAATGAACACAATTGCTTCAATACGGGCCCTACATCAACGTTGATGAAATCATCAACAACAACTATCATCCAAAATCAAGTAGGACAACACAAAACATTTTTTATGAAGAACACACCGAAGTACTCATAATTCCGAGACCCAAATTTCAGAGGCGCCACGTCTCGAAATCGTCGAGATTTAATCGCCTAACATATCGAGTGACCAGAAACAAAAAGCAATATACATAAATTATAGTCGGAATCGTATTAGAAACACGTTTTGCGTAGCGCAGTAGTGATCGAGTTGAGGTTGCGTTAGAGTTGACGATGCGGTGCCGGGACGACTCTCTGCTCCACTCTAAACCAATAGATGCAGCTTTAAAAGAGACATAAATCCTAATAGTAAGTCTTACTGATATAATTACTGTAGTCTAATTTTGTGCAGTAGCATCTATCTATAACAAAGGGTCCCAAACTTTTTTTTTCTCGTCGACCACTTTCAAAATTTTCCTGGTTTCGGCGAACCCCCGCTACTACATTTCTACTCTATTCCCAAAACTCGTAAAAAAAGGTGAAGATTAGATAATATCGAATATGCAAGTTTTTACATGTACCTAACAGTCGCTTACATTCACAAAATACACTACTCAAAAGAAAAAAATGGAGGTTTTAAAAAAAGGAAATTAATGCTAAATAAACGGGCTATCTAATCCTAACTGAAAAAAAAATTATATCCTTGGAACAAAAAAAAGGCCAAAGAAATTAAATCCAGAAGCCAGTCAATTTTTTTTTTCTTGCACCTTTATTTTTTTTGAGTTGTTCATTATCTGCCGATAGGTAAACCTTTTTTTTTTTTTTTTTTTTTTTTTTTTTTTTTCCGGGGTGGAAAATCCTCATGGATGTCCTCCGCCTGGGGCGAGCGGAGGGGTCTGTCAGACTCTTACTGACTAAAAACCACCCCGGTGTTCCGTCTCACACCTACGCCGGGGGTCGCGGGAACGAAAAAACCTCCGCAACCCCCGACTGGTGCCAGCCCGCCGCAGCGGGCCCCTCCTCCTTCATCACCGGCGCACCAGAACACATGGCACGCCGTGACCAACCCAGGGACCAAACCAGCACATGGGCGCCAGACAGCCCCTTGTCTAGGCGCCCTTGGCCCCTCTTCGACGGGTCAGGTAATTGGCCCCGCCGTCTACCAATTTTCGGCCGCAGAGGATAGGGAGAGCGGCCTACGACCTACCGACACTCCTCTTCCCCTGCGGCCCCACCGCGTTCGCCATCGGACGGTGGCGACCCCGTCAAGGCCGCGGCAGGGAGGGAGAGCGCTGTACCGCAATACACCTCTCCAGCCGCGGCCCCGAAACCGCAGCCGCGATGCCCCCGATACACGACATCGCGGCCCGCCTCAGTTGCGATGTCGCCACCGCAACCTACACGTTGGCCGCTACGTCATGGGCTTGGGTCAAAAAGCCCTGACGAGCGGCCCCTCCTCGGGTTCCTCTTGGCTTCACCGTGGTTGGGCACCCACGGCTACTGAGCCCCCCCGCAACGACAATGCGGGAACCCTTCGGGGGGGGCCGATAGGTAAACCTAAGCCAACATTTTTGTTCATTACAATCGAATCCAGATAAATTTTCGTGGACTTACAACTTGTGAACCCCCATATTTTTTTCACGCCAACTTTGTCCCCCATGAGTCTGCCGTGGACCCCAGGCTGTCCACCTGAACCACTTTGGGACATAACATGAGTTCCATTTCCAGTTGTTATCGTGTGGAAATTATTCTTATGGGAATCCACTGTCCGAAAATGCAGACAACGACCCCTGAGTAATAAAATCAGAGGAATCCACTTGCTCTAATAGATAATTTACTGATTACCTTCTGATATCTGTTTGCTTGTCTATAAACGGCTGCAAGGATTTATTACGGGTCTTCATGAATATGAATTCTGAAGACCTTCTGGTTTAAAATCACAAAAACTTCTTCATTATGTTTATTGCATCACACATTCATCGATCTCCTTTACTTTAATTCCCCCAATTTATAACCCACCTATTAATCGTCACGACTTGGTCACCAAAAAAAAACTGAGCCACATTTCTTTGAACGAGTCGTGCACTATAAAGAGCTCCCAAACTGGTTTTTATTAGCACACGGCAGTGCCCGAGAGAGCGCGATGGTTTATTGGATAAGCGTCGTGACCAAGGTTTTGGGTTCTATTCCTGGTTTACAAACATTCGTATATACCTGTTTGTCAGGATTTGTGGGCGTTTTCGACATTTTCTTGAGCTCTGACGTAAGATTCCTAGATTCAAGGTTTGGTTGTTATGGAGAGATCTGAACTATAAGCGATGCATGTGTGATTTAAGCCAAATCTGATATAACTTATATATCTTCATTATTGTCTGTAGCGACAATAACTGAACCAGCTACGGTATCGTCTTGTCTGCTAATAATGCTCACGCACATAATCACAAATGCAACAACTACAAATATTAGTAATTGTGTCACTATGTTCTACGATCGAGTATTTGTTTACTGTAGAAGAGGTCACGGCCAAGAATTGAGGTTCCACTGCTCTAAAAATTCAATAGTGATATAAATACGTTTTTAAAAATACTAGGATTACTCATTGCACTTCGTCACATTCATCAACATAGTTTCTTTCCAATCGTTTAAGCTTTTAAAACTATTGTTGAAAAAAATAAAATGTTACCCATTCAGTGTTTTTATGATGATGTAGGTATCTTGAGATAGAACCTACTCAAGACGTGAATGTGTGACTGTAGAAAACAAGTAGGTATTTCCCAAAGAAATAATTTAAATGAAGTTATAAATCTACAAGAATATAGGTAAAGGGCTATTCAATTATGTTTATGATTATGCAAAATTTTGCCAGTGCCTTGGTTTATATTGCTGTTTTAATTAATATAAATATTAATAGGTCAGATTTGCATGAGGCCAGAGAACAGGTCTTCTTATAATAATATGTGGCTGTGGAAATATATATCAGGCTGAGCAGATACATAGTTATCTATAACAACAACAATGTTGACATGTGAAATATTACTGCTTAACCCTGGGATGTTGGAAATCATGCGAAAATGAATACGGAATGGCTAAAGTCTCCGACCAAATAAAAAACTAAGACAGCGCTGTCAACAGTGACGTGAGGCCGGTTTCGCAAACATGTGTGCACTTAGTGAGGTGTAGTTTGATTGTAAATGTGTGCGTGTGAGCGTGAATGCACAGAGCGGAGGTGTAGTTTTGGCATGCTTCACTGTATTGTTCGTAGCACTCTGTCTTGGTTTTTTATTTAGTCTGAGGGCTAAATTATAGTAGGTATAAGAAAAAAATATTGGAAAAAAAATAACCATACCAGGATGTTCTTTTAGCAGAAAACTTTAGAATGATAAATTGACATTTACTAAACACTGTGTCAAAAAGTAAATAAGTACTCATCGGTTTGTATTAAAATCATAATAATAACACACCATCAAATGTTCAACTAACACTTACAATAAGTACATACGTACTTACATGCTTATAAGTAAATAATATAATTTACATACATAACAAAACATAAAAGTAAATAAATCTCAACATAAACATATATACGTACATACTCGTATACACTATTAAATGCGTAGTTCGGTAGTAGGACAACTCTTGTACGACCTGTTACAAACTTACCTCCAATATTTGCGATCGACATGAACTCTACTCTCCTCAAAATAAAGGTGATTTAAGCTTGGGTGAGTAGTTTTTAATTTTGTTTTCATCTCATCGTCGTAAAGGGCATGAAGACTATGGTAACTGTTCTTCTGACTTATTTAGACGTCGGGTTTTGAAATTGAGTTGAAATTTTTTGACTTTTAAGAGGAGAAAGATTGATGGTTGCAAGGGTTCGGTGATAAATGGACATTCAATTGCGTTTCAATATGTGAAGATGGGTTTTTGTTGGCAAAATATTGGCTGTGCATGAGTGTATGTGGTTTTATTTTTAATGCCATTGACCTCTTAATGCCAATGGAGCTAAGCCGCGTTCGGATCAAATCTGTATTACCAAAAAGCTAGTCTAGAAGAACGATTGACGTCTAACTCATATAAATTATAATGGTTCACCTGTTACGATCTATCTAAGTACTAGGATGTTTATTCGTCGTCAGTCCAGCAGATTCGACTATTGTAAACATAAAAATGCTTATTATTGTAATAGTGCTCATAATTAATTTTGCATGTCTGAATTGGTGCAACACAGTGGACTGCGCATTCACTTGACATCTAGAAATGTATGATTATGTACTGTGTTGAGCAATAAACATTTGAATTTGAAATGTAGGATTAATGCCCTAACTATGATTTGTTTCTTTTCTAACTACATATTATATGAACGGTAGATTGTAGTTTGTTTTCCAACTCTTTACCTACATATACATTCTTGTAAAGAAAAAAAAAGAAAACTTGTTTATTCTAAACAAAGTGCACATTACAAAAACATACAAAAAATACACATACAAAGTAGTCAAAAGCCTCGTATTCAACAAATAAAGGTTTGACAATTATTATTGTGTCCATTGATTTATGTCAGGACAGGTCACAATTTAATGGTCACACCAAGACCAAAGATAATACACATTGCGTAATTACTACCTATACAAACTACAAATACCTGCGCCATCTTGTCTTGGAAGCCTTAACACTGGCACCTATTCTGCAAAATCCTTGGCAACCAGATCCATCCAGATTTCCTTTTCAATTACAACCCCGACGCTTTTAAAACAGTTAACCAAAAACCATACACTGGCCGCAGCTCTAAACACAATTCAAACATCTCATCGATTTGTTGTCAAGCTACCAATTTCCTGAGCACATCGACTATGAAAGATTGCTTCCTGTTCCAACACCAAGTCTGCTGCCCCCCCTGCGAACATAGCGCAATATCTCAAGTTACTTGGACAAGCAATGTCTGGAGCATGAGATGTATAGGGTAATAATCATGGTAG
Source organism: Xanthia togata (assembly GCA_963853775.1). Taxonomy (NCBI): domain Eukaryota; kingdom Metazoa; phylum Arthropoda; class Insecta; order Lepidoptera; family Noctuidae; genus Xanthia; species Xanthia togata. Next base: position 24,079,273 of record OY970805.1, on the reverse strand, counting down.
TTGGAAGGATAGTATAATATCAATTAATTGATTATAAGAAGACCTAAGTGATACTTACTGGAAATGTTGCTAGGCCCGTCGTCCACGACGTTACACAAAAGAAACAAGTTACCTACAACTACCTATATATATCATCAATTAGTAGCTGAATTAATAGCTCTAATAGAATGTCACAGCATTAGTATTTCAATTTCGGTCCTTACACCACACAATGTCTATCACGACGCAGTAAGTCGCGTCGTGTACGAACCACCATTTAAGTACTAGTGCTGTGACATTCTGGCTACTCTTTGGTGATTTGAGTTAGTAGCGTCGTGGATGATGGGCCTCTATATTTGAACATTTTGTTAATCATTCTTTTAGTCACGTATTCATGACAATTTATTTGTCTTTTGAGGAGCCAGATGCTTACCTCTGGAGATCTCAGGAGTTTAAGCACGCGAGGGGATTTTGGAACTAAGTAAATAAGTATATCAGAGGATTTCTTTATCCGACGGTACAGTATGATTCTCATAAAAATCTTGCTCGTTGAAGAAATTAGCTATTGAAGAGTCCCATGCATAGGTCCCATGCTTACTTAGATAGTATTACCAACTAAACTAAAACAATTGCGTAGTTACTTTCAAATACGAGTACCTACATAATACTCGTATTATGAAACTTTCGATAGATTTCTGTTAACCCTATCCAATTTGTGAAACCCAGTCGTCTTTAGCAACCGTGCATGAAACCAATATGGTGCCAAACCATTTCAAATTCAGAAGAGAAAATACCGCACAACATTAGAGATCAATGGCATTTCCAATTATGAATCCGTAACCACAACAGGTAGGGCAGGACCCGAGGCCCCGCGGAATACAAGAGTTACCAATTATTGTCCGTAGTTCGGACATATGCGGCGTACGGCACTGCCCCCGGGCGTTCCATTTTATGGCTGTGATATATACGCTTTTGATCTGGGAGTCTTTGATTTGACCTGAAATTGCACTCTTTGTAAAAAGGTTAACTACATGGATAATTGAGTTGGTTGGTTTTGTTTAGTCATTTTAAAGTGATTAATTTTGGGAACAGGTTAACAAAATACAAGCAAAAAAATAAATTTGATAGATAGAATACTCTCTATTCTCTCTGTATAACAAATAAATCTATTTATTGATTTAGCCGCTCCAAATCAGTCCTAGGACAAACTGAGAAGAAAAGAAGAAGATTTTATAAGAGATCACGAATACAAAAGGTTTCTGCTCCAAAGGCAGCAAATGCGTAAACAGAAAAGATTTGACAACCTTTCATAATCTGAACTGAATCAATATCCTCCATTCTTAACCGTTTCAGTTTTGGAACGAAGTCCTTATCGCATTTTATACTCTGCACCCATGGCTAATGAGAGATATACCGAAAAAAGTGTAACATTTTGACCGTCATGACACTCTTGTTACGTAACAAAAATGAAAGCAACTAATTCCAACCGGGCGTCCCACGACACCTCTAGTTTTTATTAAAATAACTTTTATGAGTTCAAATAACAAATATATATTTTATGTCTATGAAAATTTAAAACACGGGCGGTTATTTTTGTAGTTGTAGTGAAGCTATTCACTTCTTCTTTTTGTGTGGTTAGTGACTAATCCGGTGTCAGAGTTTTGTAGCCGCCCATGGGCCTCTAATTTGGCTTCATATGCCGTCGAAAAATATCTCTCAGGCAATTTCCACACGATATTACCTTCACCGTTTTTGAAGCAAGTGGTAAGTATACAATACGCACATAAATCTGAAAAGTCAGAGGTGCGTGCCTTGGGTTCGTACTCGAGACCTATGACTTGGCAGTCCGACGGTCACACCACTAGGCTATCACTGCTGTTCACTATAATACAAAAACTGCTAACACAAACCTAATTGAAGAAAAAATCCCGAACTACAAAAGTCAAGAGATCACAAAAACTAAGAGCCCCAACTCACGGTCCAAGTCCCGAGTCAAAAGTTTCCACATAGTGAGCGAGCGCCTCAACTTGTGTAAGTTACTTTGACTTCGAAGCGGACGCGTGTAATCGGTTCTATTCACTCATGTGATCGTGGATGTAGGGCTTTATGGACATGGCTTTAAGTTATAAATAGTAATAATAATAATATATTATATATATATATACAAATAAACAGCCCAGATTCAAGAAAAATAAATATAAACAATAATGCAAGACAACCAAATGCAAGTAAATATACACGCATACAATATACAATATTATGACAATACAATGTGAGTACCAATGTAAATAATGCAGACCAGAGCCAGAGCACGACAACAGGCACACCCACCATCTCCGGACTTGTCGCTCAGCTCCGCCTCGCAGCCCGTATGCGCCTCAACCGAGAGCGCCGTGTTACCGGTCGCTGCAGTTGCGTCGAGCTCGAGCGACGAGTTTTTCTCCCCACCGTCGTCACCAACACCACCACAACGGCGAGGAAGAGGACGGCCACCAGCGGGCTTGGGACCTCGAGGCCAACAGGCCCCGAACAGGGTCCCCGCTGCCGGTGGAAATGTGTCGCGCATGCGATGGACCCAGTCCATTAATGAAAATGTGATGCGCGCATATTATGGGGCTACTGAGGGAGGAATTAACCTTACAGCGTACCGAGGTCGGATGCTCTCACTGTTTCAGGTGCTTGAACCTGCCGTCAATGTCTCAGCCCAACGATTGTCGGATCAGGTGTGCGTCATTCAAAATAATCATAGATTGGATAACGCTACACTTGATCGGCTACGCTCAGAAATGCAGAGTAGCTCTGCTAGTAACCCTCCCCCATCCCAGTCTGTCGTTTGTGCGCCCGCCGAAGTTCCACCGCGGGCAAACCAACATGATGAGGAGGAGGACGCCAGGGCTATATCTGCAGATAACCTATGCAATGTGGAATTAAGGAGCGCACTGGAGGATTCGATCCGTGAGTACCGGTTCACATCACCTGAACTTAGACCACGGCTACCCCGTTTGCCCATGAATAAAAGAAACAGAGCACTGGTGTGTGCCCTGGATGCGCTGTTACCAAATTTTATCGAAAGCAGCGCAGACCTATGCGATACACACTCAATCTTGTACTGCACGGCTGTTGCGGCATGTCGTATTGCTCGTGTCAAATTTCCAAACACTGACCGAGCTGTACGGCCGAAACTTGCCGCACCAGCCTGGCAGTGCAGGATTGAGCGTCGTATTAATGAGGCCAGGGTACTAATTGGGAAGCTTATCTGCTTCAGGGAGGGCAATACACGCCCAAGGGTGATGCGTTTTGTGAGGCGGGCGTTCTCGGGAACTAGTATTAGTCCTAGAGAATATGTTTCCTGTGTCACAGAGCGCATCGACTTCCTGAAGCAGAAAGTTTATGCATGGGCAAACCGTATCCGTCGGTATAGGCGAAGAGTGGATCGGTACACTCAGAACCGCATGTTCCAGAGCGATGAAAGGTGGGTATACAGAGCATGGGAGCGGCCCATTCCCACTCAAAGTGTGACTGGCGCGCGCCCGCCAGATAAGGATGCCACAAGTGCTTTTTGGCGAAGCATTTGGTCGGTGCCCGTCAGTCACACTGAAGGTGATTGGATGCGTGTTGTTGAGCAGGCGTGTGATTTAATACCAGACATGGAGGCCATTCTGATTAGTCCTCTGGATGTGGCCCGTGCAGTTCGTCCGTTGCCTAACTGGAAATCTCCAGGACCGGACGGACTGCACAATTTCTGGATTAAATGGCTACAAAGGTCACACGTCTGCTTAGCCTCACAATTCCAGTCATCTGTTGAGGACGGGTCACTACCACTATTCTTCACGACAGGAGTTACCCACCTGCTCCATAAATCGGGTAGTACTGCGGAACCCAAAAACTATAGACCAATAACATGTTTACCGACGGTCTATAAAGTTCTTACACCCATTCTTAGAGCAAAAATTGCACAACATATTTATAGCAACTCAATTATGTCTGTGTCTCAGAATGGATGTAAGAATGGGTCCCGCGGTACTAAGGAGCTGCTCCTTATAGACATGACCATAAGCCAACAGGTTCGTAGAACCCGGAAGGATTTGTCGACATGTTGGATAGACTATAAGAAGGCCTATGACTCGCTGCCACATACATGGCTCATTAGGGTGCTGGAATTGTAGAAAATAGACGTAACTCTACGCACCTTCTTGATGTCGTGTATGTGGCAGTGGAGGACGGTCCTTCTCTATCCAGGATGTCGACAGATCCGGGGGATTAATGAACCGATCAGGATTGAACGGGGAATATTCCAGGGCGATAGTTTGAGTCCGCTTTGGTTTTGCTTAGCCTTGAATCCTCTAAGCACACTTTTGGAGGATTCAGGTCTAGGCTATCGGTTGAGAAGAGGTGGTCAGGTGATATCTCACCTCCTTTACATGGATGACTTGAAACTCTTTGCTCCTAACAATTTGCGACTGATGGAGCTACTGAAAGTAACAGAAACGTTCAGTAGCGCCATCAGAATGGAATTTGGTGTAGACAAATGTGCAGTCATGCATGTAAAGCGAGGGGGGATTATGGAATCCGTGGGAACCCAACTCTCGGATTCCATACACCTTAGATCCCTCTCCTCAACCGTATGTCGGAAGCATTAGGCATCAATGTTGCCGACATGAAACAATCGTTGAGGGATCGCTTCTTTGGCCGCCTGAATAAAGTGTTTAATAGTCTTTTATCAGGCGGAAACAAGGTGCGTGCCTTCAACGGCTGGGTCATGCCGGTTTTGATGTATTCTTTCGGCATACTCAAATGGACTCAGACGGAACTTGACGCTCTGGATAGGAAGGTTCGTACATTGCTGACAGCAAATTGGATGCATCACCCGCGATCCTCAGTGATGAGACTGTACATCCCGCGGAAGTGTGGGGGTCGAGGTTTCTTAAATGCTAAAACCCTCCACAACCGCGAGATCTGCAGTCTCAGGGAATATTTCCTTCAAACTGACGTGGGGATGCACCGAGATGTGGCCGCAGTGGACAAGGGCCTCACCCCGCTTTCCTTGGCGAAAGAGAACTGGCGCAAACCTGCTGTACTTGATACTAATGATCGTAAGGAAGTATGGCAAGGCAAAGAGCTTCACGGACGCTTTTTCCGGGCCCTCCATGGACCTGATCTTGACTTTTTGGCGTCTGTATCCTGGCTGCGTTTTGGCGACCTCTTTGGGGAAACCGAAGGTTTTGTCTGTGCGATTATGAATGAAGTTATCATGACGAATAATTATCGGAAATACATTGTCAAGGACGGTACGGTTGACATCTGTCGGGCATGCCACCGTCCCGGTGAATAAATCCGACATATTGTTTCCGGTTGTTCACGTCTTGCTAACGGCGAGTACTTGCACAGACACAATCTAGTGGCTAGGATTATCCACCAGCAACTTGCCTTGCAGTACAACCTTGTGGAGTCCGAAGTACCATACTACAGGTATGTGCCCGACCCAGTTCTCGAGAATGGTCATGCCACATTGTACTGGGATCGATCTATTATCACTGACAGGACTATTGTAGCCAATAAGCCTGATATTGTGGTGATAGATCGACGAGAGCGCCGTGCAATGATTGTTGATATCGCTGTTCCTCATGACGAGAATTTCGTGAAAGCTGAGAAAGATAAAAAAAACAAGTATCTTGACTTAGCACACGAGGTTGTCGACATGTGGGACGTGGACTCTGCAATCATTGTACCGATAATCGTTTGAGTTAATGGCCTAATAGCGAAGAGCCTCGATCAACACCTCAGGAGGCTCTCATTGCACGGCTGGGTCAAGGGCTTGATTCAGAAAGCAGTACTTCTGGACACGGCACGCATAGTGAGGAGGTTCCTCTCTCTAGAGCTCTGACCACCGGCAGCTTGGACCCTGTTCCTGATGCCGATGGGCCACTATTTTTTATATTTTTAAATGTTTTTATATATTTTTTTTATTCTAATATTTAAAAATATAATTTATATGATGTAAATTAAAATAAAGGAAAAAATAATATATATTTATTTTAGATCAAATTACAAGATCCATAAGTTGTTAGTAAAAGTCATTAAAACCACACTATATACAAAATTGAGAATAGAAGTGCACCGTTTCCGTATAATAGCATGAAAACCATCAACCCTGGCCTCGGTGAACATCCCGGAAGCGCTACAAAAGCGTGGTAGACCCAACAACATCCTGAATATGAATAGATTGTTATACTGGACACGCAGGGCGTTGTATGCTCTCAGCGTATACCTGACCCACAGACTGCACGTGTAAGAAGACTGGCAGTATGCTCTGAAAAGGGTTATTTTAACTTGCGTCGTACAACGTGCAAATCTGAGGATCAGCATATTACCACGGACATCCATCACCCTGTGTTCCCTTTCTATGTCCAGGTCATCATTCAGGTCATGAGTGACCCAGTGAGCCAGGTACTTAAATCGTGTTACACTAGATGACGGAGTCGGATTATTTATGGTCACATCTGGCACTTTAGTGTACTTGAGTCCCTGAGTGACCGCGTAGTCTTCACACATCTTAGCAAGACGCCTGAGTGCGATTATTGATGGACTCAGCAGCACCATGTCGTCCGCGTAACTTATATTGTTATCGCAAACTCTAAAAAACTACCTAGGGAAATTTTTGTATCACATTGATGCAAAATATTTTTTTTGCATACGAATGTACGAACAAACAAAATGTACTTGATGGTTTTGCTAAAGAGTTAGATCATTCATCATTTGGTATTGGTGAAGCCGCACTGTATGTAACTTTAATTTTGAAAGGGTCAAGCCGAGACACAACCACAAGGGTTAGTCGTAAATTACGTAGATCTATTTAATAAAAATGGCTTTTTTATTTCTGATGAGTGTTTTTTTTATTCTGATTGTCTCTAAAGTCTCACTTATTAGGACCAATCTGTACTATAATATTATAAAAAGGAAAGATTTGATTGTTTGTTTGTATTGAATAGGCTCCGAAACTACTGGTCCGATTTGAAAAATTATTTTACCATTAGAAAGCTTAGTTTTCAGGGAGTAACATAGGCTACCTACTTTTTATCCCGGGAAAAATAACGGGTCCCGCGGGAAAGACCACGGGAGCGAAGCAGGTATTTTATAAAGACCTTACGAGGAATATAATATCAGCATAAACGGTATCAAAGTTTACTTCCTTACATACAACCACAGAACCACTTAAAACTATGTTCTAAATCAAACGTTATCTGGACCAAAGTATCAATACTAGTACTGATCGAGTATGAATACATTTTAATATTGTAAACGCAAACAGGACGGCACTCGGCGGGTGGTATTGCGACAGCGCGTGCACAGATTCTATTCCCATCTGATGCAGTAACGTCTGGTGATAACGTCGATACAAATTAAACTGTGGTCTGAAATAATGCTGCGGAGATGCGATAAGGGTAACGCGATAGGTTTATATCCAAGTGGGTCGAAGAGGTGAAAGAGCTTAGAAGTGTTTAATTTTGTGGTGTCACTCTAGTCTGTCGTGTATGGTTTTGGTAGCGAATGAATTGTATTAGAAAAGCGAGCTTCGGTTTTGAAATTTTTGTCATCAGTCTGTACTTTATCATTGTAGAACAAAAGCAGATGCTTTGATGCGTATGAGGAGATCCTCATACGTAGACGGAACGTGATAGCAATCAATACTGATGGACCAAAGCCATCAGACATCGAAGACATTTTTGCGATCACATTGATTACGAAGACGCTAAATTAAACATTTAAAAGCTACAGCCAGGGCTAACCTTCACTACCTCTGACCGATTAAAAATTATATAATATCTTTAAAATGTCCATCGTCACCAATATACATGGTGAACGTGTTGTAAGTTGTTGTGATAGTTGCCCATTTTCTAGCTGACTTTACAATTTAAAAAAATCTGTGAATGCAAAAAAAAAAAGAAAAAAAAAAAGTTAACCCTTACTGCCGCATCTCAAAACTTCACTCTGTATTACACCTAATTATAACACCACCATGACTTTGTTGCTAAGATTTACTCCCAGATAAGTCACTATCAAAAATAGTCAAGTAGGTACATAAACGACTTCTAAATCTACCTTCAGATATGAGCATCGTGATAGGTCAGAGCTGGTCTCCTCGACACCTCGCCTTTCACCACCGATTGATAATTATGGCGCCTATGATAACAGATTGGTATACCGCTAAAAGTCACCGCGAGCCGATTTTATAACCGGTTTATTTTGATAAATGATTTAAAGGCAGTTAAATTCTTGGAGTTTAAAATACGTAGTCAGTGAAGTAAATGGAGATCGAAAATTAATTACAGATTAAAATATTTCAATCATAGCTACAATTAATGATAAGTGCTATCGCCATAATGAGCACACTTGACAAACCAGTATATTAGCGTGATGTCGACAGTCTATGGGATCCAATATGTAGTATGTAGTCCAATAAGTAGTGTGTATATTTAAAATATGTAGAAATTGAGTATCATCAACTGCTCGAAATGAATGCCAGTAGGTACCTTATTGATTGAAGATGACGTCCTAATACCAAGTCGTAATAAATATAATACGTTATAAACTGTACTTAGGCTTACACTACAGAGAGGTCGACTAATCAATCAATCAATCAGTTTATTTGTGAAACATAGGTGTTTACATAGGTGTTTACATAAATATGTGCGCTATGTTTTGTCATAATTAAGACATACAAATAATAAAGAAGTATGGAAAAAAAAGTTGCGCCGACAAAGAATAAATTGGTATAGTGGCTGAAGAATGATTATGACGAATACTAAGACATTATCAGATCATGGAAACAAAACTGAAACAATTTATATAAAAACTAGCTGCGCCCGCGGTTTCACCCGAATAAGTTTCGATCCCGTGGGAATATCGGGATAAAAAGTATCCTATGTGTTAATCCAGGTTATAAAATATATGTGTGCCAAATTTTATCCAAATCTGTTTAGTAGTTTTAACGTGAAGAAGAGACAAACATACACACTCCCAAACTTTCGCCTTTATAATATTAGTAGGAAGTAGGATAGTGTGATAAATTTTGTTTTTGATTAAACACAAAATCACCATGAAAATCCGACCTCAATGTTAAGCCACCCACTCTCGTTCAAAAATGACTGTAGCTGACACCATTTCGCCAAAAAGCCATACACCAAAAACCATAATTCATGGCCCCATAAAATTTGTTATAACATGCCTGCCTGCCTACCCGCTGACTGGTAAGTCGTAAAGATAAATAATCCTAACGCAATCAGTATCATTAAGAGCCAAATGTAATACGTATGTATCGTAAATCAATTTTAGGGTACCACTGTGTGTTGTAAAAACTGTAACGAGGTTTTATGACTTTCGTCGCGGTTCTGTATGTCGGTATTTGTAATTGGGCGTTAGATGATACTGATATTGATACAGGGGGTTTTTTATGGTGATCGCGTAATAATCGCGATTATCATCGTTAATTTATTATTTTAATCATTTTCTTTTTGCTGTTACGGTCAGCAACAAAAGTCAATTAAGACTGCTACTTTTAAACATAGTCTAACAATCTGTTAAGGGTTTAACTTAATAATTTACACAATAATTAAGGTTTAGAAAACTGAATCCACTTTACTACTGACTTTACCCGGGATTTCTATGCAATTATCATTTTCGATTTTGTAAACCCTCTCTGTCTCTGTAAGAAAGTAGGTAAGCAGAAAAATATTTGGACAAACAATCATTAAAATATCTCTAAAGCTCCATTTACACGGTGCAAGTTTCTGAAACGTTCAAGAGCAATAATCGCATGCCATACATAAAGCACGCTAAATATATATTTTAAAAAAATGAACGTCTTCTTATTGAACGTGCAATATTATTGTAGGTGCTGTTTACACCTTTACCAGTTTTGAGCGGCAACTACGAGTAACTTTCCCGTGTAGTGCAACAATTGTGCGTGTTGTTTAGACAGTGTCTGGTATGCCAGAGGCAATAAACTTGCACCGTGTAAATGGAGCTATTAAACTCCCAGCAGAAGGATTACCTTCTTACTCCAAATGAGAAAGCATTACTATTACCATCTTCTTCCCTCATAATCATCTGTTTCAAAACGACCTTCAACTTACATCATTTCACCTCCTTATCACAAAATGTCTCAAACTCACCATCTTTCTAAGTGCTCATCGGCTCGTGTGATAAATCACTAAACTCTGACGTCACGCCACGCTGTATCACCAATTTGTCATCAATATAGTCGAAGAGAAAGCAGCTTCTGTGTAGATAAACGAAAAAGCTGTAATTTGTTGTCGCTACAAGACTTCTTAATTTTTTGGGGCATAGATTATGTGACAGATGTGTCATTATGGTGTTATAATTGTCACGTTTCCTCTAAACGTATTTTTTGTTGAATTTTGATCTACTCAGAGACAGTCAGTCATTTATCTACGTCTTGGTAGATGTGTGATAACAATAACGTTGAAAATGATGGTAATAGGCTCGCCCCCCATTACATGGGACTTAAACATAACTTGCGAAATGTTGGGGTACTATAGGTACTCCGCTTCGGGGAAACAAGGTGTGATGTTATGTTGGTAAAAACCATGTCTTACTGGCTGATCTTTATTTTAAAGCTCTATATTTTCTGGCATTTTGAGAGTTGTTTACCAAGAACTCACAACCTGATCAACATGTCATTAGTTTGCAGTTAGCAAGCAATGTTATTCATCAACAATTTGACAGCACGAAACAATGTGGCATCTGAATCGTTTTCTGTTAAATGCCAGCTAAGATACGTGTTTGTATAAACATTTTAGAAAGTATTAAAAAAAAGTAACTCCAAATCAAATTTTACTCTCACAATAGGTATTTAAGCAGCCAATACAAGTGTCACTTTTTGATTCCAATACCTATCAATTTTGATCTTTGAACCCAAACGTCATTTTGATTGACATTTTGACATAACATGATTTCTGCTCAAAATTGCGTAGATGAAATTCAACGGAGTGTCAGATCTTTATATTTTCAATCATTGACCTAAATGGTTCATGTTTTAAACGTACTGTAACTTAAGTTTAGGCGTTAAAAACCCTATTAACCTATTTCATTCGACAGTTACTTCACATCTAAAGTACGAACTAATTCAACGCAATTTAAACTCTACGGTTCCGAGAATACAGTTAAAAATGCATTTAGTGCACACCTACATAACGGAGTACGGTAAGTGGATTCTATTGTATGTGTTCTAAGCTACAGAAGCTAATAAGCTATTATATTTGAATGACCCCGAACTATCGGTGACCCTACGAAACATTGGATTGTGAAATATGAAATTTTTGTTAGAGTTTATTTACATTTTGTTATTATTGCTGTCGTAATTGATGGAAAGATTAAGAAGTCACTTATTGATATAGCAACATATAATAATATTAATTGTTACTGTCCCACGGCAGGAGAAAGGTCTTCATACAGAGAAGACACGAGCATTGATCACCACCCTTGCTCAAGACGGGTTGGTGATTTCAGACTTATATTAACTATAAGTCCAGGTTTCCTCACGATTTTTTCCTTCACCGATCTCAGTAATGTCCAAGATAAACTCAGAAAGTACATATGAATTGAAAAATTCAAGTTGATACTTGCCAAGATTTTAACCCACAACCTCGTGCATGAGAGATGAGGCTTTAACCACTGAGCCATCACGACGATCTGTCATATTTATTGATAAATCAGCATAAGGTTTGTGTCTGGCTGGAATAACTATGAGAACTACTCTCCTCAGCCAGCATGTTTCGTAAAAGGCGACGTAGGTTTCTGCAATTTTTGCTATTCCTTAACTATGCAGTTGTATTAAAATTATCTGCCAGTTTTAATTCTTTGACATGGTCTCATTAATACCCTAGAGTTATGATATATCAAAAGGAACACCTTGTATAATCCAAGCTATCTATAAATAGGCAGAATTATGCCCGTTTTCACCGACAGCTAAGTGACACTTAAATTAATCCCTAAATAAAAGTGCAAGGTTGGATTTTCAACTCTCAGCGCTGAGCCTAGCGTTGAAAATCCAAGAGTGCACTTTTATTTAGGGATTCATATAAGTGTTACTTAATGAAGGCGAAAACGGGAATTAGTGTTGCAAACTTCTTTTAGGACAATGCCACAACATACCCTCCTTCAACAGAGTAATGTGATTTCCTGTTAATGTCGATAATCAAGATTACGGCAAAAATAAAACCCAGCAGAATCCATCATACCAAACGCCAATGAATACCCTTTTTATTTATAAAACATGAAAATCACCAATAAATCTTCCCTAAAAATGAAATTAAGACGTAATTTACATCTAAACCCGATACTTCAAAGCGCAGGTGCACCTAATTGAAAACACTAATGTATTTTTTTTGTTGCCAGCGTAATTAATTTATATTTTAATGACTTTCTAATGGTTTTTTTATTAATTTATTGGGGCGTCATAAATTTTCGTGTTGGGAACACGATTTCGGATGAAAGGGTTGAGTTATTTCAACCCTAGAGGGGGTGAAATTGGAATTGTGGGAGCTAATTAAGAGGGTGATACAGACGACTTCAAAATTAAAGTTTGAGTTCGTTGACTTTTTAAATGAAAAGATGTTTTGATCTTGTCGTGTGGATTGTATTTGCAATCTCATGATTTCTTAAAAACGAATGAAAACGAAAACAAAGAGTATAATTTTCAAATGAATTATCTAAAATACGATTGTTTTGTCTATGTTTTGATTCCTGCTTCGGTAATTTAGAGCTTATAAAATATGTATTGATTGTTTGGCGAAAGAAAAAGTTTACTTGTTGCATCCGAAATCAACCTCATTTCCTTTTCTAATAATTTACGTCACATCTTAATTTAAAGACTTGAAGTCTCCATCTCACTTTTTGAATATAAATGAATCACATGACTTTACAAAGTGATAGCCGAAAATAATATTGAGTTTGACAGATTAAGCTGTGTGGTATAAATTCCATTGCACCAAAAAAAAAAAAAACAGAGACATGGAACGTCATTATTTGATGCGGGACGTCATTTTACCGTTCCGCGCGCATTTTTGAAATTGAACCGACTTTACGAAATTTTGGCAGGGGTAATATAGGATGATATTTCGTGATTTCATGTCACGGAGTTTCATGCAATTTTTTTTTTTTCCTAAAGTTGAGATTATTATTTATCTGATTTCCTTTGCTATTTTCAATATTGATTTTTTTAAGAGAGAAATCTTTTGTTTTGATGCAAAAATGAGACAACATGCACTAATATTGTGGTATTCAGAATATTTTTACCACCTCTTAGACCTCACTATAATAAACTCTTGGGTCCTATTTAAATTAGTTGAGACCAAAAAGCATTGGAACTGAAAAAGCTCAAGAATCTGGCAGAGTTAAGGTCAGAGATTGCTGACCTTTTATGTACCATGGCTCTACGAGCCAGCCTACAAGAGGGCGTCCAAGCCACAGCAGAATCAATTCAATGGAACTAGAAACAAGAAAGAAGAAAAGGGTGCCTAGTTCACCAGCTTCGACGTGACAACGTTGCTCATAGTCAAATTAAAACAGACCAATGCATAAGGTGCATGAGACTGTAAATTACATTGTTTCATTAAACATATAAAATGTTATAGTATATTATTTTGTGTAAAGAAAGGAAACGATTGTTTTAATATATTCAACAATTCCCAATTTTTTGTGCCTATTTTCATACAGTCTCCAAAAATCAATCTTTTTTTTTTTAATAAAAACCATTTTTTTTTTCTTTTTCTAACTTTTTACAGCTTACAAAGAATAGGAACCAATTTACAAATCGGCTGAAATGATGAATCCGTCTGCCTAGCCTTTTCCCAACTATATTGGGATCGGCTTCCAGTCTAACCGGATGCAGCTGAACACCAGTATTTTACATGGAGCGGATGTTTATTATATTTTTCTAACTTAGGACTAATAATATTTTCGTTCTATTCTGTATACACTTAGATAATTTTCGTCAAAAACTTCACCTAATGCCAGGAAGTAACAGTTACTTATAAAACAGTATGGATATTAATTAAAAAGTCAAAATAACACACGTTCCCGACATGTCCTGTTATTAGAGCCACGGTGTGAGGCCCAATTTACATAAATTGTTGAGCTAGTACTTATCTGCACACGTTTTTAATCTTATGGGTTGCACAATGTATAATTTCGAAGCGTTTGAAATTTATTTAAACCCATAGGTGAAAACTAAACATCCATAGTAATGTATTTAATGCGAAAGTAACTCTGTCTGTATGTTACCTATTCACACCTTAATGGCTGAACGGCTTTTTATGGGCACACGGGTAAGTAAACCATGACTTGGATTAGGACATAGGAAACTTTTTATTCCGGTGGTACGTTTGTGTTTCAATCTCCACGTAGCCGCGGGCAAAAGATAATTCAGCATAAATGCTAAGATTTCCAAATTAATTTCAATAGAATTATTAATTTTTTGTTTTGTTGCTGATCATGAATTTAGTTCTTGGATGAAAACATCTGTGATATTGATATTGCAAGATTATCATTTGATTACGAACTATATCTCACAAACATTTCTGCGGCATATTGTATGATTCGTCATTTTGAACTGGGTGAAATAGGTTAGCTTAGCTTAGAACTGTGACCAACCGTGGTGGCAGCGGCCGGCGAGCGGTACTTCCAAGTTGATCGCAGAATTTTTTTCAACATTATTTCATTATCCGAGTTTTGGCAATATCCTTAAGGTATCCCTAGAGTTTTCGCAAACATTCAAATTATCAAATCGTCCTACGACATATACCTATAGGTAAGTATATTGCTATAGGTACTGGATGGAGGAATTCCTACTTTGTCAATAATACTTTGTCACGTGACAATCGCTTTCAAATCATTTTCTGTTTCTACAACGAGTTTCAATATTATTGACTTAGTTTTTCGGTAGTTTATGTCAGGCCTATACATTTTTGACTTGACAACATCGTTATTAATGATATAATGTCACTTTGTCTAAACGTGTCGAGATTAACAAAGGAGAAGTGTTGTTGCCTGTAAACCAATACGTGAGAATTTAAAACAAAATACGATAGTTATTATAACATCATTGTGTACGAGTATGTGGTCTATAGTCGCTCAGTGCTAGTACCTTCTCCTGTATGAACTTTATGGTTAATAACGTTTTTATTAAAATACTCACCATCTAAAAATAATTAACAATTAATTAATTAAATAATAAGTCGAAATAACACATTAGGTAAGTTCCCCGGCATCGCCTGTGATTAAAGTAGCTGTGTGAGGCCCAATTTACATACGCTGTTAAGGCGATGGAGGCAAGGGAATAAATAGAAAAAAAGTTAATCAAGTTAAGAGATTTAGTATAAAGTAGAGGCACGGGTACGGAATGAATGAGGTTGTTGTGTTTTGAACAAATTTAGATATTTAGTTAGCGAGTTTTTCTGGTGTTTTGATTAGAAATCATTGGCGTGCATTTAATTCAGAGCCATCCTAATCTCATACAAACTGACGTCCAGGATGTCTTCGGTATAGTGTCGCGTCAATTTAGCTCTTGGGTCGTCGTCGTTGCCAGATTCGATGGTGAATGATGAAAAATAATGTGCTAGAATTCAATAATATAAAAAATACATGCAATTGTAGAAATAATGTAGAAATTTGTACTCTGAAAATATAAAAACATACCAAAATTGAGTCAATGCTGAAAAATACCATGTCTTCAGTATATATCCAATAAAGCTTATCGTTAGCATTTGATGAACATGTAACATCAAATAGAAACAGTAAGCCCATAGAGAAACTATTTGATTTTTAAACAATTAAAATCACGACTCTCACTAGTCAAACGAATTAACAATACACGAAATTCACCGAAAGAGTTTCATTAGCACTTCCGCGAAAATCAACAAATATACCTACCTACTCACAGTAAACAAAAAGTTATCAACAATCAGCTCGAAAACTTAAATTCCACTAAATCTGTATCAGTAATTTCAGAGAAACGAGCCTTAACATACACACATTGCGAACTATTTAATTATACGCCGACAAAGCGAACACATAGCATCGATCAACGAAGTCGACATTGCTACAACTCAAGAGAAAAAAAAAAGAAGCGTTGTTAACCCTAATAACATCATGGGTCATTTAAGGCACAATTAAACTAGCTTGATAGTCGGCAAGTGGAGTGTTACATGTTAGATTATAAGGTAGAGATCTCAGATAGCAGAGTGCTGGTAATGTTGCTTGAACACATAATAATTTTGAAGTGATGATTCTTAACGGGAAATGAAGAGTTTCTTTAACTCCGAAACCGTGACTTGGAACTATTATCAGCGTAAATACCGTGGAGATTATTTGATACTAAGTAGTAGTTTTTTAACTTAGCATAATTATGTGAATAAAATCCACAAATGCTAAAAGTCGACTCAAATCAAAAATATACACTTCACAGTATGTTATTTCTATTATAATTACTAGAGTACATAGTACATACCTCTGATAACATTCTCTGAGTCACTTGTGATGTCACCCGTGAAAAGTCATGGGGTGTTTTATTTTTAACACCACACATTATCGTTCCATGACACAATTTGTCAACAACCTAATTTTAATAACATTCAGAATTTTACACGACGAAAACTCAAGCAGAAATAATTTTTCAACACTCTAAGCCCCACGCTTACGGCCTCCCTTTTATTTATTATAATATAAACAATTAGGCAGCTATTTATCACAAACGCACATCGTTCCACTGTGAATACATATTAACACTACAAACGTTGCATTTATAATTATGATAAAACCCACTCAGTCCCTGCCGTACTTTTGAAATTAATTGCCGGGGTCACGCGAAGCCACCATCGTTTTTTTAGGGTTAAGGTACCACGATCGATTGACACTAGGGTTGTGGTTATCACCGTAACCTACTTAGTTTTATTTAATTAGATTTTTACGGTTATATCATTTGTATTGTTTTTTTATTTTTATTGCCTATTGTGTTACTGTTAATTTCCGTCGTGATTTAAATGGGTGGTTGTTTTAACACCTTTGTTACAATGGTGTGTGGCTTTATGATAGTGTAGGGACTTAATGAACTGCTTAGAAATTAAAGGCCTAACCTGTTTATCTGTCTAATTAAACAACCTGCATGATGGTGTCCAAATAACTATCTTTACAAACAAGTGTTACGGGTTACGGGTCTTTACAAAAGGATTGAAGAGAAGAGCTATGAAGCGGTACAGGCCTATTATGTTAATATTTATGAATAGAATAGTCTATTATAGAGCACAGCAGTGCCTAAAGATTTCACCTGCTATTCAATTTATTTTTATAAAGGAATCTTTTTTCAACCCCTTCTTAAAATAAAATAAATTGCTAACAAAACACTAACATTAAGAATAAGAATAAGAATAAGAATAAATTTATTTCTCAAAGTTTACATTCAAGTGTTGAATTCCTAGACCTCACACTAGGATTCCCTGTGTTGTGAGATCCAGGCTCCTTCGTTCCGATCACAATTTTATCCATAAAAATTAAAATTAAGGTACATTTTTTTTTTTTAAACTTAAAACAGATATAAAAAGAGTGCATGTATAGTGGTGTGATTTGAGTCAGTTGTGTTGGTGTTGTAATGGAGTGTATTTATGTTATACGTATGTTAGTGAGTGCACGTGTATTGGTGAAATGTCAATGTGTGTACTGTTAGTTTTTACTTAACCTAAGAGACTTTCTGTCATATCGTAGTCCAGTGTAAGTAGCCAGTTTGTTACCGTCTCTCTGCATTTTTTTTGTGTATCTTTTAGTATATTATGTATACCGTTAAGTTTTGCGTATAAGTGTGGTCCCATAAAACCGTAACACCTTCTGCCGATTGTTTTACGACATCGAACTTTATCCCAACTTACCCTACGACTTGAAATGACACAAGTGCTCACGGCTGTTTTATGAAAACGTTGGGTGACAGACAGTATACAGGGTGTCCAAGAACCTGGCGTCCAACTGGATTCCCACGATGCCCCAAGTTCTAACAGTACTCAGAAAAATATTTTAAAAAATCCACCCCATGTACTTACAGAATTATACTGATTTCAAAAAAAAAGGGGAAATGAGCACCCTGTGACATACTTTTAAATGCTGTGACTGCTAATGCTGATAATTTCGATATTTCTTGGAGGTTTTGTAATCTAGGGTATTGCTGTGTCTAAATAGAATGTAAAAATAATGTACTTATTGTACCATTTTAAAATAAAATATTATTTTAACTAAAGGTGATATGGAAAACTATTGAATTTCGCAACTTTGACCGACTGTAGTGTAAAAAAAATGTACCAAAATAGTATGGCAAGTGACGTCAAATTTTGACGCGTTTATTCCTCTTTTTAAAAAGGTATAATACTTACACATTAATTTGAAAAAAAAAATTTTTGATAATATTTTTACTCAACAACCCAATTTTTACGATGTCTTACAGAATTCTTAGAAAGAAAAATTTACGACGAATTGAATCTAACCTCTAAAGAATTACTATTGTATGCTCATAAAAATAACAACAGGCCTCTCAAAAAACAGGTTAGACCGTAAGGGACGGTATGTGCATGCATCTCACCATAGTGATTCGTTATTACAACAGGAGGGAGCAAGACAGAAACTATCTTTGCGATTTGCTGGTTCTTCTTTATGGTACCCCATTATTCAGGTAAGAGTGAGGGAGAAAAAGGTTAGAGGTGCGAGTGAGATAGATAGTGACGCTATCTGGGATCGTGCTATTTAGGATAACAGTACGGTCAGTACGCGTCACTGCCTCCTGCCGTTACTACGCACCTCTCTCTTATTGTTACCATTGATCACGTACTACGATTTAAAGCTTTGTTTATTGGACTCGATTACTCTTTGTGCTCTGGACTTTGAAACGAACTCTTTACGACGACCTTTGCCTGTGTTTGGACAGTTTGTGTTTTGTGTGTGCTACCATGGCGACCTACACTCCGCAAGAATACGCAAATATGCACTACATTTATGGAGAATGTAGAGGTAATGGACGAGCTGCAGCGAGACTTTACAGAGAAAGGTATCCGAGGGCTACGCGATATCCCGACCATCGAGTTTTCATTAATGTGCACAGATCACTATGTGACGGGCGGTTCCCCAATCAAGTAGCTGGTGAAGGACGACCCGTAAATGACTTCATACGCGATGAAGTTTTAGAGGCGGTGTCGGCAAATCCAAGCATCTCTGTGCGAGGAATAGAAGCTGATACGGGGATACCGAAGAGCACAGCACACAGTATTCTCCAAAAAGAAGAATATCATCCGTACCACGTACAGCGAGTGCAAAGTCTTTTACCTCGAGACTATCCGAGCCGAGTCGCGTTTTGTGAAACAATCCTGCAAAAACATCGAGAAGACGAAAACTTTATCGACAAAATTTTGTGGTCAGATGAATCAACATTTAAGAAGGATGGCTACATGAACCTACACAACTTGCACGAGTGGCATGTGGAAAATCCGCACTTGATGCGAGAAGATAGATCCCAGTACCGGTTCAAAGTGAACATGTGGACCGGTATTCTCTGTGGGAATATTATTGGTCCATTTGAGATGCCCGAGAATTTGACTGGCGAATCATATTTAAATTTTCTTCAAAATGATTTGCCAAACTTACTAGAAGAGACCCCACCAGATATGTGGTTCCAACACGACGGCTGTCCAGCACATTTTCGCGTATCCGTTAGAGAGTTTTTGGACGAGCAATACCCGAACAGGTGGATTGGGCGATCAGGAACAATCCCGTGGCCAGCCCGCTCACCTGACTTAAATCCGCTGGATTTTTTTTTCTGGGGAACTATGAAGGAGCTCGTTTATGCGAAGCCCATTAATGACATCGCTGACCTTCGTGAGAAGATAACACAAGCAGTGCAGGTGATACGTCAAAAAAGTTACTCGCGAAACATAAAGCGGTCCTTTTTAAGGAGAGTGAGAGCTTGTATTGCCGCGGGTGGTCAACATTTTGAACATTTATTGTAATAAAATATCTTTAAACTAACATTCTTTGCTTTTATTCTACTGGGAACCCATCTACCTGTGTGTATTTCCTTCTTGCTCACTCTTGGAACCGAAGTAAATAATAGTAGTAACATAACAGTTTCTAAGATAAGAAAGGGTCCGACAGTTACCGTTAGTAGGTAGGCACTTCGTAAAAATTGGGTTGTTGAGTAAAAATATTATCAAAATTTTTTTTTTCAAATTAATGTGTAAGTATTATACCTTTTTAAAAAGAGGAATAAACGCGTCAAAATTTGACGTCACTTGCCATACTATTTTGGTACATTTTTTTTATACTACAGTCGGTCAAAGTTGCGAAATTCAATAGTTTTCCATATCACCTTTAGTTAAAATAATATTTTATTTTAAAATGGTACAATAAGTACTTTATTTTTACATTATATTTAGACACAGCAATACCCTAGATTACAAAACCTCCAAGAAATATCGAAATTATCAGCATTAGCAGTCACAGCATTCAAAAGTATGTCACAGGGTGCTCATTTCCCCTTTTTTTTTGAAATCAGTATAATTCTGTAAGTACATGGGGTGGATTTTTTAAAATATTTTTCTGAGTACTGTTAGAACTTGGGGCATCGTGGGAATCCAGTTGGACGCCAGGTTCTTGGACACCCTGTATAAAGCTGTCTCACCCTAAGAACTCCCACTTCAGTGTAGAGTTTATTTGTAGGGTACCGGTAAGGTCTTCTATAGGCAACTTTTAGTAGAGCACGCTGAGCTCGTTCTACTTTAATTAGTGAGGTCTTTCCCGCACCGCCCCATGCCACTATGCAGTAATTAAGAACGGACTGACATAGCGAAAAGTAAATCATCTTTAGGACAGAATCATCGGCAATCTTGCCTAATTGCTTAAATATACGTAGCATTGTTCTAATCCTGCCCTTTAGAGCCCTCAGGTGTGCGGACCACGTCTATCGGTTATCTACAACTACTCCTAGGTATTTAATAGAGTCAGTTTGTTTGATGTAAGGGCAAAAACACTGGTCGGATTTAACACAAGAGTGCAACCGTAAGCAAGAGACACTGTTAGGGGAAGAACGTTCAGAAATAGCAAAGTTGATTGCCTTGGTTTTTTCTATATTCAGCGTCAAAAGATTATGTTGTAGCCAGTTCGAAACAGCCTTTACCCCGCCTTCCACCACGCAGTGCACTTCATCCCATGTTTTCCCATGAAAAACTATCGCAGTGTCATCAGCATATGTGAAAATTTTAGCCTGTGGGAGGTTCATGCTGCATAATCCATTTATATAAATAATAAAAAGTGTGGGACCCAGCACGCTTCCTTGAGGAACACCAAAATGTACAGTCGATGGGTCGCTGCAATATTCCCCTAGCACAACTCTTTGCGTTCTTACACAGAGATATGAAACAAACCATTCCAAAGCAACGCCACGGACACCCAGAAGTGACATTTTCTTGATCAGAATTTTCCTGGAGATCGTATCGAAGGCTTTAGCAAGGTCCAAGAAGATGCCAGTACATGCCTGTCCCTGACCTAGATTCAAAGTTATAAAGTCGGCTAAGTCAGTAACTGCATCCTCAGTGGACCTGCCACCCCGAAAGCCATATTGATTGTCCGATAGTAACTTATTTTTTTCCAAGTATGCCAGAAGTCTCTTGTTGACAACTTTCTCAAGGATTTTTGAGAGAGCTGTCAGTAGAGAAATTGGGCGATAATTTGCGGGAATTTTTGGATCTCCACTTTTGAAGATCGGGCAAATATTTGCAATCTTCAAGCAGTCGGGTACTACCCCCGTACTTATGCTCAAGTTGCATAGGAAGGCAATCGGCCCCACTAATACATTTGAGCACTGCTTAAGGAATGCGTTATTATACATTGTTATATTATACATTGTTAGAAGTAAAATAAATTCAACCCGAATAATAGAAAATCTTGAGAAAATTCAATATTCCGAAGGGTGATTTCTTGATAATTTACGAGTATTAGCCGTCCCTTCTCGGGCGCCCTTAATTTTATATCGCGACGAAAACATAAAAGGGTTGTTCAGAAAAATGATGTAATCCAATTCAATTGAATTAAAATTAAACTCGACTGTAATGATTTGGATTTGGAAAAAGGGGGACTAAGAATTAGGTTACGAAAATAATAAAATCTATAAAGAAAGAAAATTAAAGGTAACCATTTCAGTTGTTTCTTTTTTAACGAATTATATCCGATTTCACGGAAAATTCGAATGATTGCTTACCACATTGGCTTCAATACGAGCCGGTCGATTCTGTAAAAATCTCACCGTGAAAACTTAGGTGAAGTGAGTTTGGTTTTGCTTGGAATTGACACTATTGATAGCTCACTCCACGCTCACTTCACCGAAGTTTTCACGGTGAGATGGTTACAGAATAGCACTGCACTACTGATTACTACTACTACTACTACTGATTACTAGTTCGGCATCTACAAAATGCATAGTTCTGTTCACCTAAGAGAAAGGACAAAATACTTCCTTGATTTCAATATAACGAATGAAGTGATTAATTAACTGACAGAACAACAACTGGCTTATATTGACAGTGATCATCTTGGGATGTGAGATACAAAAAAAAGTTAAAGCTACAAAATGGGCTATGGCTTTTATAATACGTAAAAAACCGGCTAAGTGCGTGGTCGGACCACGCACCATGAAAGGTTCCGTAGTTGGGTCGAAAAACATGTTCAGACTTGTTCCCCTAAGGAACTGTAAAATTAAGTTGGTCGATTATTACTCGCTAACCTGTAAAGCCTACTAAGATTGAAAGCTTTCCTTTTAACTTCGTTATCTTCTACTGCTGTGAATTTTTTCACACATCCAAGTGCAACCGTTGAGCTGGCAGGGGGGGGAGGGCACATGACTCTAATAAAAATTAGCACTTTAAAGCTTAGTATTTCGCAAACAGATCCCTGAATTGAACACACCCACAATATTTTTGAACGACCTTTTCAACGACACACCCTGGGATAGACGAGAAAAAAATACATCCCCACTTTACGAGTACTTAGGGGAGACCCTAAAAAAGTCCACTTTGTTGGCGTGATTAGTATGTATACTCATGCCAAATCACAGCTTTCTAGTACAGTCTCTGAGCTAAGCCGCGGACAGACGGACAGACAGTCAGACAAACAGATGAACATGGAGAAACTATAAGGGTTCCTTGCTTACTACGGAACCCTAAATAAATGAATAATAATAAATTCATGATTATTTTAATGAAAACAAACACCCAATTTCTTAGAAGTGTCCATGACAGACGGACAAACGCAAGCGGAAATGAACACTTCCTTCGCCAAAATTTTTAAAATGCTTGCAATGAATGAAATGGGAAATATGACAGGCCCAGTTTTTGGCCTAGGGGTGAACGAGTTATAATTATCTGGCTGTCAAAATAGGGGCTGATTTGTGCAAATAACTACACAAGTTGGAGAAATAAACTTTAGTTGGCGAAAGAGGGATGGGTTTAGTTACGGGGTGTAAAGAGCTTAGTCACTGAGTTTGGGTGAACAAGTATCAATTTAGCTCTGAAGGGTGCTTTCAATTGTCTCTCTTCTTGTTTATATCCAAGGTCAATTACTAATTAGGCACTTAATCGTAGTTAGGAGATATTAATTTAATTTTGTACCGGATTATAATTTGTTTATTGCATCTTTTAGGAAATCTCTGCAGAAAGATGGGACTTAAAGTTAACTATTTATTCTCCAATAATTATAACATCCGGTCTGTTACTTACTCTGTTCATGTTTTAAAAGCTACGTTTCAAACATTGTTGTTAATGTCAGTAGGTATATATTTTGAGTCTCAATTTGAAAATGGCATCGCTATTTCCAAATTTACTTTACAATCCTAGATTTATAATTCGGGAACGTTCGCTCTGGTGCTCTCGGTAAGGTAACGCTTCGTTACCCAAGCCTTGTTTGGTGTTTAATTTAAAGTACCCTCCAATTGTGCCGAACCCTTTTGTTTACGAATTTGGTAGATTTTTTTGTTTTTTCACGATCAAAGGGATAATTGGTGATTATAATCGGGGTTTCGAACAAATGTGTGCGGTTGTAACAGCTCTAGATAGATCGGTGAGATATTTTCTTGGTTTAATTTTGTGTTGGTATATCGAGTTCTATTAGATGTTGGTTTGGTATCTAATTGTTACAGTTAATAAATTATGGTGGCAATATGTATAAGCTGATTGGTTCTTTGCATGAAGGGATTAAAATAAATGTAGCAATGAAGCGACACCATCTTAGTTCAAGATTTTGCAGAAAGAAATGATGTTACAGATCCTGGTTACTTGCAACTGAGCCATTTTATACATATAATTATATTTCACAGAAATAAATTATAGAAATTGGAAGGAATAGAAGAATATTCTTAATTTCTTTTAATGGCTGTGTTACAAAATAATATTAATATGACGTATAGTTAGCAAAACACTAGACACTGGCACTGAGTCACAATATGATTGCGACGTCAAAATAACAAGGGAAGTAGATGACTCAAAATGGCACTACCAAGTTTAGTTAAATAATTTATTTATTTCTAAAATTAACAATTCTGATCTTTGAACCCGACTTCAATTGAAACTCTAACCTACCAAGTCATTAAAACAAATGAACGCAAAACCATCGAGGCGCACGTAATCACGAGTTATATTGTAAGGGTAACAAAACGCGCTTTAGTTAAGTTTCGAGTAACGTTGTAATTAGCGTTCGCTTAGTGACTGAGTATTTTGTATTGGAGTTATTGTTGTGCTCTTAATTCTTGGTTATGTAACGAAGGAAAGGTTTCTGGTATTTATTATGTTATTTGGCTATTTTACGACTCTTAATTTAACCTTTATGGTAAATTCTATGGCAGTAGATACGTAAGAAAAATAAAATAAAATTGTTTCTCTCAGTTCACTCTGATATTAACGGATTCACTTATTCTCACACAGAAGGTTCACTCCGTATTTTAGGTATGAAGCTACAAGTTACGCGGTGGGTTCGACTTGTCCGGGCCAATTCAGTGAGGGTAAAGGCAGACAGGTGCGACGCGACAATATTTTTTTTTTTTTGGTGGGAAATCATCAAATGACTTCTCCCGCTCTGGGTCAAGCGGGAGGGCGTGTCAGACTCTTACTGACTAAAACCCACCCGTGTTCCTTCTGTTGCCTGTGCAATGCCAGGGGGCCACAGTATCCCTTTCGAACTTTCCCGCAACCCCGGCAGGCAATGGTCTCATCGGACCCCTTCACTCGCTGACATCTCTTTGAGGCGCGCGTGGAACACAACGCGCCGTCGACCCGGGCTTGGTCCTTACCGGACGGCGAGCTACCCATTGCTCACCGTCCGCAAGCCCGTGCCTACGGTGGCCGGGAATCCGCGATCGATTCCCGACGCCCAGGGCGTCTCCTCCTGCGGCGGCTCCCTCACGCGTTCCGCCTCCTCTTTCGCGAGCATTACTGCTTCGCAGAAGGAGGTGACGGCCTCCCATGCCCTCTCGCTCCATACCATGGCCTGGACCAGGGCCGTACGCGAGAGATCCTCGCCACCGATCGCCTCCAACCGTGTCCTCCGGGCGATCCACCCAGTGATGACACCCGGGCGTTTCCTCCCACGTGATACCGAACAAGAACCTCCCGAAACAGCCGTGTCCGGTGAGGACCTGCGTCAGGCGGAAGGTGAGGATGCCGTGGCGACTCTCTACCCACTCCTCAAAGAGGGGACTTATCGCCGCAATATGCGCGAGGACTTTTGCTTCCAGATCCCATGGCGGCAATCCAGCAAGGAGGCTCGGCGGTATCCCCGGACTAGCCGGGTGGCCATGACCCTCTGGGATGCGTTCAACCGGCGGGCTGGCCGCCGCCTCAATGTACGCGCCCACACCGGTGCCCCGTAAAGGGCCATGGACCGCACGACCCCCGCGTATAGCCTCCGGCAGCTAGGAGGCGTTTGGACCCCTTAGATTGGGCAGGAGCCGCTAGGTGCGATGCGAAAATTTCTATGAAAAATTCTCGGAAATTGTTCTATCGGTGTCGCGTCGTGTCGTCGCGTCGCGCCTGTTTGTGGAAGACTTAACGTAGTCAGAAAAAATAAGAATTAAGCGATAGAAAGAGAAGTAATTTCTTAGTGAATTTAAGTGTAGGTCATCTGCAGCGTTAGGACATAAATTGCGCTTTATTGTGTGGTAGCAAGTCGCCTTTTATTTAAATGAATTTGCGGAGTGAGCCATCTGTATTCATCTGTGTTCTCACATCAAAAAAGTCTTTCCTTTGAAATTCAGAATATTCTCAAAGAGAGCATTAAATGTCTTTTTAATTGCCTTTTAAGGGATTACTACCTTCAACCATGTTACCTAAAATCATTATAGGTAACGCATTTGAAACTGCCTTCTAATAACTTCTAAAGACATCATTAACTACCTAATTAAAATCAAATCCGCCTTACAACTCTTATAATTAGCATCACAGGCCTTTCCAATTCTGAGAATCACGACCAAAAACAAAATACTACAGCACTCAGCCTAAAATTAAATTTTCAATAACATGAAACGTCTAATGTTAAGGGCTGATTTCATCAAACTCTGTTAAATAATGTATTAACTATTTACACTAGGTACTAAATTAAATTACTAACTAACTGTACAAATAAATACAAAAACAAACGGACACTTAAAGTAAAAGTAAATAAGAAAATAAGAACAGAAAAATCTGTAAATTAAATTAGAAGACATATTTTTTTCTGTAAATTGGGTTAAAAAAACACTTTAAACGTTAAAATAAATTATGTTTTAAAACTAGATGATGTCGGTGTTTCCTTTATGACTACTCTGAGAAGACACACCGACACAATATCCAAGTCCAAACATAATTTTAAATGAAAATAAATTCGTTATTAATTGTCTCGTTAAGTCATATGACGCAGTGTTACTATGGAAACCAGTCCGTCAAAATGCTTAACTAGAGTATAAACAGAGCTTGGTGAAATTGGGCCATAAGCTTCATCAATTAAGAAAGAGTTAATTGTACATCAAAACGAGGATAAGTTATTCATGGTTTTGAAGTGAATGACTCCAGTAGGCCCATTGCACAAAGTGAATTCTTAATACACGAAATTATAAACGTTTAAGATGCTTAGCACGGCTATGATTTGAAAGGGGACTTAAACTAATGTTGTGAAAACGGAAGGGAGGATGTTAAAAGAGATAAATGCTTTTCAAATGAAGGATTATTATTAAAATTTTGTAATTTATGATGGGCTTTTGAATTCAGAAATTTCCTCGGAAAAGTTCTTTTGGTGAATATAAGCATCGTTATATTATATGTACGGTCGTAGAAGTAATTTTGTAATTTAAATAACACATTCACGAGTGCTGCTGTTATTATTTTCTCCGAAATAATCAATGTCACGTCACCCAGGCCAGGCTTGGGATATCTCTGAGTGATAGAATCCGGAATGAGGTAATCCAGCAGAGAAGCAAAGTTGTCGACATAGCTCTCAGAATAAGTAAGCTGAAGTGGCAATGGGCCGGCCGTATTAGCCGTAGAATCAAAGACTGTTGGGGTAGAAGTGTTCATGAGTGGAGACCGCGAATCGACCAACATAAGGTAGGACGCCCTCAGGCTAGGTGGAGCGACGATCTTCGTAGAGTGGCTGGTAGCAGCTGGATGAGAGCTGCCGAAAATCGAGGTGAATGGCGTGGAATTGGAGAGGCTTGCGTCCAGCAGTGGCCTGCTGTATGCTGATGAAGATGATAAGGACATCACACAGATGCAGGATGCCGATACAATAACATGCCGTCTGATAACTATTAAAACAAAAAAAAAAAAACATATCACAACTCAACACACTTTCTCATAACTGGCGAAATGTGGGTGTATCTACAACAGGTACACCTCTTCCTAACCCTTCAAGGATTACAGGCGTGATGTTACGTTATAATGTCATACAGTTTATTTATCTTCCCAGCATGATACGAAGATTCGCTTACGAAAACAATATCCCAGTCCACAAACATAAGTTTGCCCACTTGAAATCTGTCAGTATTCCCCCATCGTGTCCCATCAGCTACAGATCCTCACCATCTTATTGCGTCTTCTATTGCTCTACAAATACACATCGACACCTCAGTATTTGGACACATTTCTATGTCGTATCCACTAAGTCTTATGTCAATATTTGGTGTGTTCACCTCATTCCTAGTAGGCCCACATTCTTCACCTTTATCTGTATTAAACAAAATTGAACTTTCGCCTTCGGTGATAGAAACTGTATCATCTGCAAATACAAGTTTGCAAGAACATTGTAAAATATACAAACGTTACGAATAATGTTTACTTTCGCTGCGATTTTCGACTCTGTTGTCATGATTTAAGGGTGATTTCCTCTTGTTTGCCGAGATGATTTTGTTGTTACTCCTCGGAATTTTTCTTGTGAACTACCAGAATTGTTAATCTTATTTAGGCTTCGTAAGCTCCGAATAATCATTTGTTTGTCTGTATGTAATTTTATCGCGGTTTCGTGTGAAATTTATGTCTTTATTAGTCACATTATCTCTCACAAGTGAAGCAATCGGACTATTTTTCTTATATCTAATCCTTTTAGATAATATTATAGTCTTACGGATCACTGATAGGATAATTGAAATCTGAAACACATATATCATTAAACACAAATACAGTACCTACATTCAATAATTGCCATTATGTGCTGCTTTTTTTTCAATTTCTCAAATTACTTCAAACATACATAATAATTGTATGATTTAAATAATCATGTAAGCACCTCTTAACAATCAAATTTTCCACAGCAGTTCATTTAACTACAAACAGCTCTTCCTAGTAAAAGTTTAAATTTAAAGAATCTATAACTACTAGTATCTTTCTATTTAATAATCAAGTAGATAACCGTACCAAAGACTAAATGGAGCACATTTTTAGCTACAACCTTTCAATTCTACTAGTTAAGTGGAAAAACTCAGTACTTTTAACTTGTTTCTATTTTCATAATTCTAGAAATCTCATGAAAGAACACACTTAAGATAATTTCTGAAAAAAGAAACTATTGAATAAAAATTGAGGCCGCCATCCCTGCCACCCCCTGTAGCCAACGAGGGATGAAATAGCTCCCAGTCTTCAATCAGGGGTTGATTCCACCCTATCATTATGGGGCGGTATGTTACTGGTTCGCCGTTCCCTCATTTGCTCTCACTTTGTTGAACTTAATTGAGAACTACGAATACGGTCAAACTTTGCTAAACCAAGTACAGCGTACTTTGTAGTCCTTTTCTTGTGGTTATTCTAATCCTTGATATAATAATTATGTTGCAAGACTTCATCATCTTCACAGACGAATTACTTTCATTGCTGTAAATATCTGTTATGACTAACTTTATCCTTGACTAGCTTCAGCCAGCACCTTCACCCGCCTGATATCTTTGTGACTAACATTTTTTTTTATTTTTTTTTTGGGTGGGAAATCCTCAAATGACTTCTCCCGCTCTGGGTGGAGCGGGAGGGCGTGTCAGACTCTTACTGACTACAACCCACCCGTGTTCCTTCTATTGCCTCTGCAATGCCAGGGGGCCACGGTACCCCTTTCGGACTTTCCCGCAACCCCGGCAGGCAATGGTCTCATCGGACCCCTTCACTCGCTGACATCTCTTTGAGGCGCGCGTGGAACACAACGCGCCGTCGACCCGGGCTTGGTCCTTACCGGATGGCGAGCTACCCATTGCTCACCGGCCGCAAGCCCGCGCCTACGGTGGCCGGGAATCCGCGATCGATTCCCGACGCCCAGGGCGTCTCCTCCTGCGGCGGCTAGGGGCGTAAGGGCGCGAATTTTGCCTCTCCCTCACGCGTTCTGCCTCCTCCTTCGCGAGCATTACTGCTTCGCAGAAGGAGGTGACGGCCTCCCATGCCCTCTCGCTCTGTACCATGGCCTGGACCAGGGCCGGACGCGAGAGATCCCCGCCACCGATCGCCTCCACGAGGACACGGCGATGCTCTGCCCAAGCCTTCTTCTCTTCGTGTGGTTAGTGACTAACCTGGTATCAGAGTTTTAAAGCCGGCCTTAAGCCTTTGACTTGGCTTCACATGCCGCCGTCAAGAAATATCTCTCAGGCATATGTTTCCTCACGATTTTTTCCTTCACCGTTTTAGAAGCAAGTGCAGTGCAGTGCAGATCGGTCCTTGAATTTATTAATAACAAACTAAAATACAAATACATAATAGTAAGTTTCAACCTCAAAAATATTCTGCTTGCTTGCTTTATCTGTATTTTTTTTAATTTCAATTGCACCATCAGTCGTGGGGTTCAAGGTACGGTTTTCTTTCGTCAGTTTAGTACGGTGTTACGTTTGGTATCAAGAACGTCAAATAGTGATAAAAAATTCAGCTCCTTATATAAAGGAACTCCAAAGTGTATTTTGGTACTTGCTTATACTGCAGCGTAAGGTTTCAGGCTAATGGTAATGGCAAATTAAAGTGCTAGCGATAATAATAGCTGGCACTGTACTCTATTTTAATCTTTAGAGCCAATATTTTATTCATCTTCATATGTGCACTTGAGTGTACTCAAGAATTTTAAGCTTTATGTAACCACAATAATAGCTTAGTATAATAATAGCTTAATATAAGCTTAATATTAGCTTTTTTTCGGGGGTAGGTGTAAAAAAAGTTAACACGCAACTTCGTATATCTATTTTAATTAAAATTATTATTAAGTATTTTAACTTTCTTTCGAGTTATATTTTTGTTGCACAAGCTACTGAATAAGCAGCACTTACATTGGTGAAACATTCCATGTAACAAAAGCACTTAAACTACACCACCTGCCAGCTTCTCACTAGTACTAGTCACTTGATTTAAACACTTCACCATGTCATCGCAACTGGATGATATCCAATTGGCCCAGAGGAACCTCGAGGAGTGCTTCCTTAAGAAGATGGGTGAGCTTGAGGCACAGATCCAATGTGCTGGACCCGCAAAGGACACCGTGGCAAAGATTGCTGAAGAGTTCCGGTCATTTCGTGAGCTTATGTTCGGTGTGCTGGGACTTCTTAGGAAGCAGATCTTGGAGTGTTCAAGAGCGGTTGATGGATTGGAGACAAGATCTCGTCGGAAAGCTCTCATTTTCACCGGGTTTGCTGAAGCTGACAAAGAGGATTGCAAGGCTCTCATTTTAGACGTTCTGAAGAACAAACTGGCACTGCCTGACATCACTGCATCTTCCATCAAAGTGTGTCACAGACTTGGAACGTCAAGCAAGGGACCAACAATTAGCAGACCTATATTGGTAAGGTTCTCCAATGTTGATATGAAATCCTCTGTTTGGAAAGCAAAGGCAGCACTGAAGGGCTCCCCGGTCACAGTCAAGGAGTTCTTGACTAGGTCCAGGCAAACTGTGTTCAGCAGGGCGCGCCTGCACTTCGGGATGCCGGCGTGCTGGACTCAGGACGGGGTTATTGTCATCAGATCCCCCGATGGAACACGGCATAAAATTTGTTCTATGGAGGAACTCAATCCCTTGTTGGCGAAGTACCCTAAGAAGACCGGAGAATCTTCTTCTGTTGGAACTGGAGGCAAGCCTGATGGTGGAGTGCGTAAATAATTGTATTTTATTTTTGTATTACATATCTTATTTTAGTCTCTTTTTGTGCTTGGGACGTCAGTTCACGTAAATATTATTGTTTATGTTTGTGATGCTGTTACCTCTTCCTGCTTTGAATTAATTGTTTTTTAATACTTCTAATGTACAGTACTACAGGGATCTTTTGGCGCCTTGATGATTTGTGAAAATAAGATGCATTAGTTCCGATTTTGGCCACGTGCCAAAAGATCCATGTATAACTACACTGGTGCTGCTGGTGGGTGGTGCATAGATAGTGGTGTTGCACCTAAAGCGAAAGCAATCTTAGCTATAGTTTATTTGCATATTTATCAGTTATTTATATTTATATTATTTTTATTTTATGTTATCTGATGATGATTCTTTTTACTCTGCCATTGATTCCTCTAGCTCATCCGCTGATGCAAGTTTTAGCTCCTTGACTGACACCCTTGGTGACTTTGTGCGTCGGAACTTCAGTCAACAGAAAGGTCATTTGTTTAATGTCTGTCATATAAATGCGCAAAGTGTACCAAGTCACTACAGTGATCTGTTGGACACCTTTACCGACGCCAATGCCCATGCCGTTCTGGTTTCTGAGAGTTGGCTCAAACCTCATCTTCTCTCCACCAACTACTCTCTCCCAGGTTTCACTCTTATCCGAAATGATAGAATCGGAAAGGGAGGGGGTGGTGTAGCTATCTATCTTCGTAGCGATTTCCCATTCAAAATCATTACCTCATCCCCCGCACAATATCATGCTTCCGCCGAATACCTCTTTTTGGAGGTCTACGTCAAAGGCGTTAAGACCCTTCTTGGTGTTGTTTATTGTCCACCCGCCGTTGACTATTTTTCTGAACTTGAATTGGCGCTGGAATCCGTAGGATCAGAGTATGCACATTGCGTCATCATGGGCGATTTCAACACTGACCTTGCTCACCACAACCCCCGATCCCGTAAACTCCTTCACATCACTGAGTCCGTTAGTCTCCATATACTTTCACTGCAACCTACCCATTTCAATATTTCAGGTGATGATACTTGGCTCGACTTAATCCTTACATCCACTCCCTCTCTTGTTTCCTCTCATGGTCAGTGTCCCGCTCCTGGATTTTCCCATCATGACCTCATTTTCCTCTCGTATGTCCTAAGACCGCCTAAACCTGTCCCAAAAGTACTGCACATGCGATGTTTTGCACGCATGGACGTTGAGAAGCTTCGTCAGGATGCGTCAGACTTCAGTTGGGAACACCTGGCAGCGGCGAAAACTGTAGACGAAAAACTGCGTATTTTCGATCGGACGGTGCTTGCTCTCTACGATAAACACGCTCCTGTTAAGTCGATTAAACTTCGGCGTCCCCCTGCTCCTTGGATGACGACAGGAGTTCGAATGGCTATGAGGCGCAGAGATCGGGCCTTTCGTAAATTTAAAAGGGATCGTAGTGAGGAAAACCGGAACTTTTACAAAGCTGCTAGAAATCGGTGTAATCAGATGATACGCAACGCTAAACGCCGCCATATTCTCGAGAATATATCTTCTTCTTCACCTGCTGATATCTGGAAGTTCCTTGGCACTCTCGGTATTGGCAGACCACGTCATGTGGATTTTCCTAAAACAATTGGCCTTAATGATATCAACCGTCACTTCACAACCACTTGTCATTTGGATTCCCAGATGTTATCTCAGACGGTTGATTACATTACTGGCCTACCCAGTCCCATCATAGAACTATTTCACTTCTCTCCGGTCACCTCGGCCGAAATTAAAACGATCATCTTGTCCATCAAATCCAAGGCTATGGGCCATGACGGCATCAGTCGTAGTATGATCGTTTGGATCCTTGATATCCTTCTACCTCCAATTACCCATATCATCAACTTTTCTCTTGATTCCGGACAATTCCCATCCCTGTGGCGTATGGCCTATGTACGTCCACTCCCAAAAATTTCAAATCCCTCTCTACCCAGTCACTTTCGACCCATTTCCATTCTCCCATTCCTGTCTAAAGTGCTCGAAGCCTGCGTACACAAGCAGTTTACAAGGTTTGTTCACCGGAACAACCTTGTTAGCTCTTTTCAGTCTGGCTTCAGGCCCGGGCACAGTACAGCCTCCGCTCTCCTTAAAGTGACTGGTGACGTTAGAGAAGCGATGGAGGATATTAAGGTTACCGTTTTGGTATTAATTGATTTCTCCAATGCCTTTAACGCTGTCAGTCACGATATTCTCCTTTCTATCCTCTCTCATCTTATGGTTTCGCCCGAGGCTCTCGAGTGGTTCTCTTCTTATCTTCGGGGACGTCAGCAGTCGGTTCGCGTTGATGAGCGCTCGTCGAGTTGGCGTGACCTGGATGCTGGTGTTCCGCAAGGCGGTATTCTCTCTCCATTGTTATTTTCCATCTTCATTAATTTTATAACTCTTTGTCTTCGGTGTTCGTATCATCTTTATGCCGATGATCTTCAATTATATACAGCTGGGCGGGTTGAAGATTTGTCGGAAGCTATAGCTGATGTAAACAGAGATCTAGATGCCATCAAAACGTGGTCTGATAGTTTTGGGGTGTCAGTAAACCCCTCAAAGTGTCAGGCCATTGTAATTGGGAGCTCACGCATGATTGGTAGGGTGACGCTTAGCTCTCTTCCTCCTCTTATTTTCAATGGTAACGTCATACCCTTTACCTCTACTGTGAAAGATCTCGGTTTGCATCTTGACTTGACGCTTGGCTGGCAACGCCAGGTCTCTAGTGTTAGTCAAAGGGTCAACGGTACTCTGCGATCTCTGTATCGTCTGAGAAACTTTTTACCTGCTAAGACGAAAACTATGCTTGTGCAGACTTTGATTTTCCCTATAATCGACTATGGTGACGTATGCTACTTTGACCTGAATTCAGTTTTGCTGGATAAGCTCGACAGACTGCTCAACAATTGTATCCGGTTCATATTCAACCTCAGGAAATATGATCATGTGTCGAGCTATAGGTCTGAGCTCAAATGGATGTCCATTCGCCAAAGAAGGAGTTTGCGCGCTTTGACCACGCTTTTCTCCCTTCTTAACTCTCCCACTCCTCCTTCTTATCTCATGTCTCACTTCCAATATCTATGTTCGTCACACACTAAGAATCTGCGTTCTTCTAACAATCTTCTCTTACTTTGTCCTTCTCATACTTCTGACTTTGTTCATTCTTCCTTTCATATTCAGTCCATTCTTCTATGGAATGCGCTTCCTCTTGATATCAGGACGGCGACCAGTCGGTATGCATTTAAGCGGAAACTACAGAGTTTTTTATCAAAATAAATAGAGTAGAGTCATCTCAACACCTCTCCCTTGAATTTGTATAATGTATATATATAATATAGGTATATATTTTATTAAATATGTATGTATGTGTGTGTAATATAATTATTTATAATGATATATTTTAATAAAAAATGATTTTTCTTTGTTCCTCTCAAACAGAGCACCTGCCATCTAATCTCTTCACTACCCTTGGTTGACTGGTAGAGAATGCCTAAGGCATTAAGTCCGCCTTTGTACTTTTATAAGTGTGAAAAGTTTAAATAAATAAATAAATAAATAATAGCCTCTTTTTTTAAACAAATATCTACAGTAAAAGATACAATTAACTTAACATTTTCACTTTGCAGTTCAAGATCAATAATTCGTGACTGTACCAAAAGTAACGAATTTTCAATCTTGAATCTTTGAATTCATTGCTTCTGGATAGGCAATATCTAACAGACTAGCTTCTGCCGCTACTACGTCCGCGAGACCTTCCTCAAAAATTGGCCTTCCAATGCAAAAATATTTTTTAAAATCCGACTGGTAGTTCCGGATTACCCCCTACATACAAACTTACAAACAAACAAATATTACCTCTTTATAATATTATTACAGTACAGAAGTATAGATGAATAAAAAAATGGTATGCCTGTTTTTTATCAAGTCTGTACGTAAAGATAGCCGAAACTTTTAAGGCGGTGGCGGTGGTGAAAAACACCTTAAGTAAAATAAGACAAATCCAGACTCCGGGCTGCTATTGATAAATTGCAGATGGAGAAAACCAATGACATTTTGCCCGACCCAAGAATCGAACCCAGGACCTCATGCTCAGCTGTAGTGCTTGCGACCACTAGACCAACCAAGCAGTAAAATTTTTATATTTTCGTAATAAATTGTACCTATTCAGGAAAGAGCCGCGGATGCTTCATGAATGTTCACTGATTTGACGTTAGCACAAGGAGTCCTTCACTTTCTTCACGAACTTACTGACGACTTACTGAAATTATGTCTAGCTAAGTTCTGGTTTGTCCATATTTTTTTACTTACATTTAAGAAACGGCATAAAAAGTTCTTGCGAAGTTAGCTAGTTAGTTTTTAGGGTTCCCGTACCCGAAGGGTGCCAAACGGAACCCTATTACTAAGTCTCCGCTATACGTCCGTCAGTCTGTCTGTCACAGATACAGCCCTATCTCATGAACCGTAATAGGTAGATAATTGAAATTTTCAAATTGTGCTATCTATTGCCGCTATAACAACAAATAATAAAAATAAAATCTAGATAAAAATTAAAGGGGGTTCCCATACTAGAAACGTGTTTTATTTAAATAATATTGTACGGTGGTACTAAACCCTTCGTGAAGTATTTAATTTTGCTTAGACCTGAGGAAAATATAATTATAGACTTTTCCACGTTTCTAGCTGGTGTCTATGAAGTAGTACAAATGATAGCAGCACTAACAACGCACATTACATCTATATACAATTACTCTAACGATCATGCAACAAATTAGCCGAAACAGTATAAAAGTACAGTCTGGAAAGTTAATTGTTAAGCAAATTGACACGCGTAATTAAAGATGAAGTCACCAATATTTAGTAACAAATTATTTTAAAAGAGTGTCTATGTAGTTTCTTGAACTTTGATAATTCAAAAATGCCTGTAAATAAAACGTCAATTTGCCGTAATATAGCCATTTTATACATAACTTTCAACGAACGACAGGTATATACAGACAACCCTGTCTGTATATTCAAATCATTATTGTAAACATAACTAAATGTTAAGCAAATTGATTACCAACTTACCCAAGTTGGTAATCAATTTGCTTAACATTTCGTTATCGACTTTACCTGCGCACAATTTTTCGGTACAACCAATTTACATCTACGTGCATCTTATCAAAGTAGCTCAATTTGTAGCTACCTACGCAGTTGCTACTTTCTTAGGACATTGCTAACAGTTCTAATCACTTGACTATGGAGTTACCACTGTCGAAATTAGACCTCTTAGAATTACTAAATAAAATTGTAAAGAGTAATAATGGAGTACGAGTATGGTTAGAAGAGATGTGTGGTAATATTGCTATCGATTTTTAAGTCTTTTCACGCCTGTTATCATTTTGAGGTGAACAGGCAATACCGGTATATAGGTATTACCAAGCGATTTTGCGAGTCGGACTCGCGCACGAAGAGTTCGTATTCTATTTTTATCTTTAAAAACGGAAAAAAATCATGTCTGTTGAATGGGAGCCCCTCTTAAATATTTATTTTATACTGTTTTTAGTATTTGTTGTTATAGCGGCAACAGAAATATATCATCTGTGAAAATTTCAACTGTCTAACTAACTATCACGGTTCATGAGATACAGCCTGGTGACAGACGGACAGCGGAGTCTTACTAATAGGGTTCCGTTTCACCCTTTGGGTATGGAAACCTAAAAACTAGCAACTTGTCCCATTACAATAGTCATAGAAGCTGCTTTTTTGGAATAAAGTGAAGTCATAGAAAAAAGCATTGACTTATTACCAAACTGCTCCAGGAACTTTTTCATATACAATTAGATCCAGGGTTTCTGAACTAGGACGAATGCGCTGGACACAGCCTGCAACCAGCAATATTTAATCACTAGGTTTTTGCTTATGATCGATGCTGGGCCTCGAAATAATCTGAGGAATAATTTTAAATTTATGACCGTTATTCCACACAAAAACGGTGACAATTTCATTCCACCTATGAAAGTTATCTGACATTGAAAAAATCAACCTGAATCGACTTAAAAAGACAGACGACTTAGGCGTTCGTGGACCTACATAAATAGATTTTCAGAACTTCGGAAAGATCTTGGATGAACAACAATATTATACTACCGTTGCGAAGGTCAAAGATAGGTAGGTAAGTGATAACTTATACTCGTAAGTTAATAATAAAATAAAATTCAATTCATTTATAAATTGCAATATTTCAAGCAGCTGAAATGTTTCGTTTTTATTCCGTGTCCAGCGCTTTTATTTCATAGACATAAAATTAACATGCAAAACTTAAAATATATCCATTCATTAATACTAATGTTATGTTAATGTGACACTTATTCTTATACATGGTGCTCCCATCGGTATAATAACATGCAATAAAGTTAATCAGATTGTAACAAATAAATAAATTAAAAACTTTATTCGGTTCGGAAAACACGGCAAAAAAAATAAAGTTATACATGACATAGGAGAGCCTTAGGCGCTAGATTCCCAGTGTCGGGGAGTCCAGTGCCTTCCCAAGCTTGGCAAACGAATCTTCAGTGAAATAACGAATAAAAAATAAAAAAACAAGATTTTGGAGAAGATACTTCGCATTAAATAAATTTGTTCACTAATTTCTTTTTTAAATCTGTGTGTTGTAAAGTTAAAACAATGTTTGTTCCCGATCATTCGTATGAGTTTAGAATCATCTAGTTCCTTTTGTAAATTCCTCAACTTTCTACGCAGTTTCTACAAGATGGAAATCCTTTATGTTTATAATCATTTAGATTTTAATACTATTCACAATTCCAAGATTGCAAGAACATCCTGTATACACATAAGGTGTGTGTAAAAACTGCAGCCTGGTGAGGCGTATAATAGTTACAGTACTCTATATATGGATATTACGAGGACCCGAGGTCCATATCGCGGAGACTTAAAGTACCTTTTCACACCTTTGTCAAGAGACTAATAAAAATGAAAGAAGTTTTATTTCTTGAATGGCTTTTAAAATATTCTGAATTCACTTTAGGATGTGCCGACGAATTATATTGTGTTTGATGAGGACGACCTGTGGGGTAATGGCGTAACACACGTACAGTAGCAATTACAGGGGATTTTTCTGACAGTTCAACAACATTCATTGCGTTATTTACGTTGTTGAACAGACAAATTTTTCGAACATCTGAAGCAATGGATTAGCAATATCCGTCAAAATCATTCAGATTGTGATTGAAAGTGTGTTACGTAATTAGGGTGCGGTTCTGAGTTGCAAATAATACATGGTGGCCAATTAGGAAGTACCTATACAACTTTAAATTAAGATTATTTTTATTACAAATGAAAATTACCAGATATTTTCCTATAGGTATATTATTCTGGCTTGGCAATTTTATAAAGTGAATAAGATCTGCCCAATCTGCTCCTGGTTTATTCTTAAAAATGCGATCATCCCATTTCATCGTGGTTTTCTTTAAATTTTCGCATACTTTATTAGGTATCCCACTAACAATAACAAATATTCTGCTTTTCGTATTCAAGCTTGACCACGACACGTCC
The DNA here is from genome assembly GCA_963853775.1 of Xanthia togata. NCBI lineage: Eukaryota > Metazoa > Arthropoda > Insecta > Lepidoptera > Noctuidae > Xanthia > Xanthia togata. The sequence continues at coordinate 24,040,056 of OY970805.1, read as the reverse complement.
CTTTACCCCATTTGAAAACCCCACAGGAAAAAAGTCAGGACGTGTCCTGAAATCCTCAGTGATGAAAATGTTATTCGTTGCTCTTAATGATTTGTTAGAAAAATTGGGTCGTTTTTAATTTCGTTCAAGAACTGCAGGATAACATTACTGAAAGTATTGCGGTGGTCAAATACCAAACTTAAGTGGCAATGGGCAGGGCACATTGCTCGCAGAACAGATGGCCGATGGGGCCGAATGGTTCTGGAGTGGCGACCGCGTACCGGAAGACGTAGCGTTGGAAGGCCTCCCACAAGATGGACCGATGACCTTGCAAAGGCCGCAGGAATCCTCTGGATGCGGGAGGCACAGTTGAAGTGGCGGTGCTTGGGGGAGGCTTATGTCCAGCAGTGGACGTCTTATAGACTATGCATAATGAATTTGCCGCATTTTAACTAAACAATAGACACCAAATAACTGCAAAATTTGGCATCAAATCAGACAGGGGGGCTAAAAAAAGTTGTGTACTTCCTAATTTTACTAGCCACCCTTTAGTTTACTAGTGATAAAGTACAGTACTGGGCTGTTAATGTGGCACAAAGAGATTTAGAAAAAAAGAGAGAGAGAGTTAGAGTTTTAGAGCGTCTTTGTCACTCAATACCAGAGTGGCAATCTCTTACTATGGCTCAGTGTGTCATAATGAAATCTTTGCTACTGTCAAGTCCTCCTACCTCTTATGAACAAACGTGATCACCAATTCGTCAGCCTAAAGTGGAGATTAAGGCAATTTTCTCTGACAGTTTTTTTTTTCAAAATAATGTCTATCTGTCAAATTGCTGTTCACTGGTTATTGTAAGAAGCAGACAGGTGGATGCTGCTGCCTATGCTCTTAACGTTTCCCCCTTAGCTTATGAATAATAAAAACATAACATAGCGGATGTATTCCCCGAAGGGTTAGGCAGAGGTGTATCCTCATAGGGGGCGATCCTATTGCCATCAACAGGGCACAAATTTAGAATCCAGGTTGCTACTGAGAAATTCCAGATGGAAAACCCAATAGCACTTTTCCCGAATCAAACCCAGGACCTCATGCTCAGCAGTAGCTCTTGTGACCACTAGACCAACGAGGCATCCACGATAAGTAATAATAATGAAATACCACTAGACTACCAACATCTCTCGAGGCTCTCGTTAGACGGCCAAGGACGGATCAAGGGCCTGATTCAGAAGGCAGTACATTGTGAGGGGGTTCCTGCCTCTACAGACCTAACCACCGGCAGTTTGGACCCTGCTCCCGATACCGGCGGAACACTATTTTTGATATTATGATTTTATAAGTATGAAAATAAATAAACGAGATAAAAATACTACTGTATCTAAAACACTTACAGACTAAGGCACCATAACCAGCCCCGTCGATTGAATATGATTAGAATAAGCAGCTGTGAAACTAGCTATGCACCTGGAACACTAAGTTTTTCTATCGCTAGGTAAGCGTCAATTACACATTAATACCATTAGAGGGATTATGTATGCATTATCAAGGCCCCCGGCTGCTTCATTGGAACATGTTTTGAAATAGGTAGGAGCTTTTTCATGCTCTATGAGTTTTTTTTTAAATATTTCACTCTGTATTTTGGGTGCAATTTCAGCAGAAAGAGATTCACAAACGTATTCTACAGGACTAGAAAAAGTCGGTTCTATGTGAGATTAAAAATTGTACAAAATAAAGCCACCATTTCCATGGAAAAAGTGGAACTGAAGATATTAATTAAAATTCATTGACACACAAATCATCAACATTTTTTTTTGTGGTTATATTCTTCAGAAATGTCGGGTGCGTAGTACTCGCAACCGGCCTACGTGTCGGACCAGACGTTTGAAAAACGAAGCAAAAGAAGTATTGTAGTAGGTGGCGTTCTGTAGTTTCTGCCTACCGTCCTTCCATGGGAAGAAGGCGTGAGTTTGTGTGTGTGTATGTGTGTACAAATCATTCATGCCAACAGCATCATATAGCAGTGCTAGCGTAGTGGCGTGACCGTCGGACTGCCAAGTTGGTCTCGAGTTCGAACCCAAGGCACCTCTGACTTTTCGGATTCATGTGCGAATTGTATAATTATCACTTGCTTCTAAAACGGTGAAGGGAAACATCGTGAGGGAACCGGCATGCCTGAGAGATATTTATCAACGGAATGTGAAGCCAAGTCAGAGGTCCATGGGCGGCTTTAAAACTCTGACACCAAGTTAGTCACTAACCGCACGAAAAGAAGAGATTCAAGTTAATTTCCTACATGGCGGCAAAGCTAGATCATACGATAGTAGGAAGGTTCTCCCACACACCTTTTCACAAGAACCATAAAGTAAACCTACCCAAAGTTGACAAAACACTCGTAAATACAAATACCGAAAGAAAATCAATTCAAAGGAAAAGGTTTCTTCTTAATTGTGTCTCCGATTCCATGTGTATCCGTATATCGATTGTTTTTAGCTAACATCTCTCCTATCTGTTTGAAACACGATTCTTTGTAACGCGGTATCTCGGCTGCCATGCCGCAATTACTGGAGCTGAGGATTTCATTGCCAAATATTTTCCTTTATCCGTTGAGGAGTGGGTGAAGGGAGAGGTGGAAGCGGTCATGAAGGAAACAAGGAGAGTCGATTGATAACTGTCTATCCTCCTAAACATTTTAAGCATCATCATAAAAACTGGTGATAGGATAGGGACCAGAATACGACCCGTTTGAACGACTGTATTAAAGAGGTTGACCCCATTTGTCGAATTATGTTTGCCAGCATTTTCTATATCTCTCAATATATTAATAAACATTAAGAAATTCAGATTATTAGACAAAACACAATTTGACTCAAACATTTCAGATCCTGGACAACATTTTTTATGAAGAAAATATCTTTTGGTCTATACCGGAAATCAAAACACGTTATAACAAGAAATTGTCTTAATTTCTTGTTATAACGTGTCTAAAAGATACTGGCTCAACTACTATTTCAAAACCGCTTCATCCCTCACCTTGAGCTGATCCAATCCTCCCCCAGTGTTCATTATTGAAAGGTCGCAATATAGGCTGCACCCGCCCATGCCGCGTCCCTTAATTAGGACATCTTCGATATTACGCCCAAAAGGTGTGCGACCAACGACTCGGTGAGATGTACGACTCGATAGTGTATGGACCACTCTTCATTCTTTTAATGGTCTTTTAGTCCATTTTATTTTCTTGTATTTCGCTTTTAGCCCATTTGTTGAAGCATTTTAAGCAGCAGACAGTGCCGAAGCAACCACCGTGCCTACTGGAAAAATAAATATTTTTAACAATTCTCATAGTTAGGTAGGTTACCTTATAATAGTATTTTCAATGAGTGTCCTAAATAAAATATGTTTTTATTATTTTGTTTCTGTCTTTCTATAGTTTGTGCCAATAATGATAGATGAAGAAGTTTATAGTTATTTTGAAGGATTTTAGAGAAATAAATTGTTAATAGACTCCTGCATTCTTTCATTTGGATATCGAAGTTCCCTAGCGGTTTGAAGCAACTGAAATTACCTAGGCAGGGTTATCCAAGCTGCACGTATTGTAGGTTTGTTTGTGCAGTTTTTCCCCGAAAACTAATCGGTCTGTAAACTCATTACTTTGCGGGAATTTCCTGCACAATTTATTGCCCAATTGATTTTATTAGGTACCCATTATAATTATGACATCAGCGTTGATAATGATTACCAAGTCCGTCCTAAACAGATTCACCACAAAACCGTGCAAACGCAAGGTTTTGTGGTGAATCTTGATCTTTTGTGTTGATAATTGCAGTACCTAGGTCCTCTTCAGTGCAAATGAGGTCAAGTTGGAAAATAGCAGTAGGTTTTCCCAGTGCATACCGTATTTCAATTGTATTACTGTAACTTAAGACAACAAATATATAATCATTCTTCTTTACGATCCATGATTCTTTACTTCTTGAAAATACTTACCTACACCATCATCTGCCAAGCCTTCTCCTATGTCGGGGTCAGCTTCCAGTCTAACCAGATGCAGCTGTATACCAGTTTTCTACTTGTAGCGACTGCTTATTTGACCTCCTCAACACAGATACTGGTCAGTTACTGGTTTACTGGGTTGCTGAGAATGCTGTCGGAACATGTTTCAATTGCACTACTTCTGAGTATGAGGTCCTGGGTTTGATTCCCAGCTCAGGCAAAAATTTATTGAGTTTTTCGCAGTAGCAGCCCGGAGTCTTGTGCCCGGTTGGTGGCAATAGGCTCGCCCCGTATTACATATGAATTAATAATAACTGGCGAAATGTGATTTTACTATAGGTACACCTCAACCCTTCGGGAATTTCAGACGTATTATAGAAATACATTCTTCTTTCACTTATCAGTGCATAGAAAAGCAAATGCAGCAAAAGAAACCTCATTATATAGGAAAGTAAGCCTTTTCCTCAGTCACAGTGGTCGCTCTATCCCCAATATTGTATCCTGCTAAGCTTCGTAATGAAACATCCGCTCATTTCGTCACAGATTTCCTTATAATTGGGACAGTGCCACGATTTTTATTCTCTCTCTGAAACGTGTGAGAATAGTATTACCAATTATTATTGTTTATGAGGTTTCATATCATACTTACATACATTGACCAAGTAAAAAATTAATACGACTTTTTTGAAGTTGATTAAAGTTCGCTTTTATTTTAGAATGAAGATTTTTTTTTCAGCACATGGTTTAAATAGCTGCCACAAAAATGCTATGTTAGGTAACAGAATCACAAAGGGATATGCCCAAGTTTCATAGTGAGTTTGGCCCAGAGTGCACACTTACGATATGATGTCTTAAATGTAGTATAGATTGTCAACATGTAATAAAATAAAGAATCGGTTAAATATATCTTCAGATTTTATAGTAAAAAAACTATTAAAACTTCATCCAGGAATCAAGCAGGTGCATTAATATTACTTTGATGCCGTGCCCACCCTAAATACCAGATAACTGACATGACGTGGGCACAACATCCAACTGTTCGACGGCCTACAATACAATTACAACAGTATTTTTGTATTGCTGCACGACCAGTATTATTGGTATTTATAAAAATGTAAACAAAATATATTTTTCTTGTTATTCTTACTAGTTATTATAGTTATTCTTCTTCTTCTTCTTGAAATCTAACACACTTCTAGGATGAAATGGATAAGTTGATAATTCAAAATTAATTATGATGCGTTTTTTTACATAAATATTTTTCGTGTGCGTTTCTAGGCCAAAAATGGGCAATTGCCTTTATCAGCATTCTATCAGAGGTGAATTTTGTTTTGGTAAATCCCGAGAACTCATTAAAATAACGAAATTAAATCTCAGCTAGTTTCCCTTTCAATTTCAAGACTAGTCGAAAATTGAACTCAGATCTTAAATATTCATCATCTTTCTTACACGTGTCCAAAGACATAATCCCTATCCTCCCGTCTTCACTAGTTTAATCGCTAAATAGCTCAATTATTTAAGCATTAATCCGACTTTGTTTATAGTACCCTCATCATTCAGGGAGGCTCACTAAACTGGAGAAAAAAAACTTTGAATAAACAGAATCTGAGCAATCCTGTAAGCATCCACGAACAATGGTAAGACGCGACTTGACGCGAGGAGACGCGGGTCCGCGCGATTTGCCCGTGATGATGATAGTCATCATAAAAATTGTGACATATCCAGCTTGAAAAAGTCCTAGGCTGCCTTATAGACTGCGTGTGACAATGATGTTACTATAACCACCGTGTTTCGCTGAGGAACAATGCTGCCGACGAACTTGCCAGAAGGGGATTGAGCCTGACACCAGTAGGCCCGAACCCATCGTGCCACTCCCCTTCGGTTACCTACGCACTCTGGTAAGGAAACGAAATAGGGATCAGCATCACAAACTATGGTCGGACCAAAGCGAGTGCAAACAGGCTAAGGAGACACTCCCTTAATTCGATGGCCGCCTCACGAAAAAGGTTCTTCGACTAACTAAACAACAGCTGCGTGTGATTACAGCAGCTATAACTGGCCATGGGCCATTTAATAAACACCTCTTTGTCATAGGAGTCACAGACAGTCCGCTCTGCAGAGCCTGCATGGAGGACGACGAGACAGCAGCTCATGTGCTGTTAAACTGCCCGGTGGTCGCCACTTACAGGGCAAAGTACTTCGGTAACCCAGGTATCCTACGCGAGATTGCCAGTAACACCAAGGCGTTGCTGGCCTTCTTTGAGGAGCTGGGGTGGATCGAATGACCGATTTTTCCCACCCGTACGCGAAATACGCGCTTTGACGTAGAGTTGCGGTAACCAGCCCGTATTACCTATTACCTATTAACCACCCTGCTTGTCAAACCAACACGGTATGTAGTAGGGATATTATTATCAGAATATTGAAGACGCCACTGCTAACTTTCTCGCAAAATCCCTTAGTTAAAGACGTCCTCGAGAAGAGAAAATGTTTGTTTTTCCAAATAGATTCCAAGAACTTGTTACACATATACGTATATATTATTATTATTTCCTGTAGTTAAACTAAAATAATTGCCTCACATCATGTAACCTGAATCGATGTTTATAATTATTAAGTTCTTGGTTTTAGCTGAATAGCGTAAGATATAAATAATGATTGTTCCTTGATTCTTCTGGATACTTCTAAACAAAACAGTGTCATCCTTTTGGAGTTTGCCGCAGTCGGGAACAAACTGCGCGTCTCCAACTATTTTCCCAGTGCACGGTGTCCTTAATTTTATAAATATAAAGCTATACATTCACAATCCGACATAACAAATTGTTTTACACAGGAATCGTGTCGCCCTATACCGAAACTTTGCACGTAAATAACGTTGTGGAAGCTCTGGGGTCCGCGGCTGCACTGTTTATGATGATAATTTACTTTTTGTAAACATTAATGAATAAAAAGAAGCTTAGATGGGAAAGTGAAAAGTTTACTATTTTGTTTGTTTAATATAACATAACATCACGCCTGTAATCCCCGCAGGGTTAGGCAGAGGTGTACTTATAGTAACACCCACATTTCGCCAGTTATTTTTAAGTCCCATTATAGTGAGGGGCGAGCCTATTTCCATCAACCAGGCACAAACTAAGACTCCGGGTTGCTCTTTTTATTTTTTTGTTAATATTGCATAGATCGCTTAGTATATCGGTGGCGTAGTACTGAAACCAAAACCTTTCGTTTCCTTAACCACAGTTAGAAGAAACTCGAGACTTTCAATTCGTACCCTAGCAACACTATCAGCCAAGAAACGTGAGTTAGCATAACATATTTATTTATATTCAGATTATTTTTTGCATTACTAAACATGTCTACCGTAAAAACGCTACATGAAAAATGAACAGTAGTTTTTGCTTGCAACTTTATATTTGCTGCTCACCAACTATTTAGAGACCCCTAACTTAGAAGTCATAAAGACGATATTACCAGAGCTTTTTGTATTTGAATTGTAAGAGTAATTTTGTGTTTACGTACACGCAAAGCATAAACTTGAACACCCCTTAGGATTTTTGGCGGGGGATCTAATTTCTCGGAAAATGTGCCCCGTGATGTAAGTCGGCAGAATCATAATTTGAATCATTGGGACGTAACGCGTTGCTACGGACGACTAGATACGTCAGACTTGTCGGTGCGACTAAAAGTTGATGTGTTTAGTCGGATCATTTAGGATTTCCTACGAAACAGAGAAATTCGGGTTGACGTGCTTTTGGTGGCGTTTGAACCCCATGCTAGTCAGTACGCAGCTTAACTATTTGGTCAATACCCAGTAACCAATGAGAGATAGGCTTCCTGACACGTATTCTATAAGGATAGGTAATTATTCACTTATCTTATTCCAAGAATCAATATAAAACATTCTTCATGTATATTGTTTCAATATATGCTTTGCAATATAGTATTTGAGTCATCTGAAATTGATGTTCTGCTGAACGATGACCCGGCAAACTGGTTACTATTTTTGTACGTTTACAAGTTACCGTAACGATAAGTAATTTCCCTGTCTTCGATAATTCTAAAGAGCTTAGTCACTTCGTTATTGCAGTTTTGAATTTTTGACACTGAAACAATGATCACATTGTTTTTTTATCTAGGTTTCATTTCACTTTCCCTTTTACACTGTTTTTTCTTTTCTTTTTACTTGTCTTTCTTTTTCACCTTTTTTATTTTGTTATTATGTTTCACGAACTGTGTCCATTTGGACACAGTTCGTAAAACATAATAACATTAAAAAAAAAAAAAAAAAACTATTTCTTTCTAAAAATATTTATTTAAATATTAAAAAATATTTAATCAAATATTATTCTTTCTTTCTTTCTTTATTTATTGTTTGCATAAGTTGTTGAATAAATGTAATTTACGTTAGATACTAATAATTAATAATTTGGTACTAATAATATGACTGTACAGTAAATTCATTAGGTACTATTATTATCTTTTTCGAGTGCATACCCACAACATTTTAATTTTCATTATATAATAATATAATATAATGAGAGCTTTGAAAATAAATAATAAGCTATAATATAATAATAGCACATAATGAGGAAAAGAAATCTCTACTGAAACCAAACAAAGGAGGCAACCTTCAGCACCCAACCTTGCAACAGCTAAATCATCACAGTGTTCGCAGAAAACATCTCACCACACCACGAGACAATCGTCACCCTCCTGCCCTTATCACAATGACATAACCAATATTTACGAATCGCACATGCGCAGGATTCCTTAGATAAAAATTGAGATAATAATATAATATGATCAAGATTCGAATGATGCTCGCCGATGGCATCCCACGTATGTTTACAAGATAACATTTACTGGTAAACCGTATCAAAATTATTTGTTACACAAATAATAACGCATGGTGGAGATATGTTTCTTGAGACGTCGCCGTCGGAGATGAGGAAGTCAGGCTTTTGAAAAAGTTACTAGAGTGACAGAGTAGGTATAATGTATTTTTTTATAGGTTAAGTTTTGTTTTTTTTTCCTTATGAGAAGAAAGTGCAGCCATTTTCGAATAGTCCTTCGGGACCAATTTGCATTCAACAATACTTATTAAGTTCTTATCACTTTTAAAATCTGCTCTAATGTTGTTTCAAGGATAAACGCCTATCAAATTGTTCCGAAGGTCAGACTCGCCCAAATTCTAGTCTTAATTAAAATTTTAGGTTTTATGTTAATTTGAGACAATTTAGATCGAGAGCTCTCCCGAAGTTTAGGCTTTGCAAAAATTTTGCACAACTTTTTTTTTATTAAGTGTTTTTGCGATAAAATTATGGTTAGGATATTATTAGGGCTATTCTTATTTACTTTCACTCTCTACTTTGAGTTAGAGGGTGAGTAGAATTTTAAGTAGCATCGGCTATTTACTGCCTAAATTCAGGCTATATTTTAATTAGTCATTATGAAAAATTTCAGTGTAAATCAGAAATCGAGCTCTTTCTAAAATACTTTGTCCTGAGAAGCACTTTACTGTCGAGTAATAAATACAATTACTCAAAAAAAAGATCAAAAAAAAAATATTCAAAATATATTTTGGTTTTGTAAATCTGTGAAAATGTTAACATATTCCGATCATTAAGAAAGATTCTGATGAAATAAATAACTAAAACATGAGATCCCTTTTAATCCATTTAAATCTTTTAATGTTCACGCAGGGATCGTATCATAATCTAATTGGGACTTAACTTTAAATTAAATCTCTTAAAACTATCAATAAGTAATTAAGCCTATAAATAAAATAATTTAGTTTAAAAATGAGTTAACTTTGATTATAAACGTTGTATTATGCCTAATTTCATTATAAAATATATAAGTACTAAATTTCTAGCTTGCTTTTTAAAAACATGTGAATTACAATGGGTACTTTCGTGACCTCTTTATAATTCTTAATTAATTACATATGGGTATGTGAGATTTACCTACATTATATATATAAAATGTACCAAATATTACCAATGCCATATAATTATGTGGAGATCCAATCTTTTTGTAGGACAATGCTGTACTTTTGTTGACGGTGACTTTTTAGTTATAAAAGTAGGCACACAGTGGGACAATAACGGCAAACAAAAAAATAACAATACTAGATATCTGAATGTTCATTGAACAACTTACAAATGAAAAATTGTACCATAACCCTTCATCCAGGACTTGCATTTTAGTCGTAATATATCAGATTAGGTCATGTTATAAAACCTACAAATTACCAAAGTGCGTGCAACACGATGATAATGACATCACCGTGAATAGTTCCATGACCATGCAATGAATTCATTTGTTTGATCACATGTTCAAATAATCAGTAGTTCAATGTTTATTCACTGTTACATTTCCACGAAAACGCATATTAATGGGGATTTATTAAATTTTATATTTACTAAATGTTATTTTAGAACGGCAAAGTTACTATAAAATCAGTACTATTATTATAAATTGTATGTGCTGCAACTACTGCGAACTTATATCGACTACCTGCCTTATAATGACTAGTCCGAAACTACCCCAGTGCTAGTCATGACTAGTCCGAAACTAGTCCAGTGGTACTCGTGACTAGTCCGAAACAAGCCCGGTGTAAGTCGTGACTAGCCCGAAACTAGTCCGGTACTAGTCGTGACTAGTCTAAAACGGGTGTGGAACTAGTTTAATCCCAATTCAAAAGTTAAAGCAAAATATCTAAAAAAAGATTCAACTTTGACTTGCATACAAGTCCTGTGCTACTACTGACCTGCTGACACACATCACCCCTGGCTTACGACCGATCATCAGTGATGACTCATTCTTTCCGGACCACAAGTTCCACTCGCTCCTATTACACAAAGGTAATAGGAGCATCAGTTCTAACAAACTGTATCACACATTATAGTTACTAACGCGACCTCAAATCGTTCGCGTCGAGTTACAAGTAATGTGAAACTTGAAATTAGTGCATGTAAACAAATGGGTATCATGGCTCCCGCAGACACGCTCGACGTGGCGGTGCGACGCGACTTTGGTGCAAAAACGTCTATGAAAACTTCGCGTCGCGCCTGTCAGCAGGAGCTTTCGATGTTTCTTGTTTATTGTATAAATGCTGAATAGAAATAGCTACTTTATTTGTTTAATATTAATCATGTTTAATAATAAATCTGCATCTCAACGTGGGTTTTTTAGCAGCCATCAATAAAATGTTTTCCATTATGTACTTTCAAGTTTATCATATGAATGAATGAAGAAAACATCACAATCGGAACATTGGTCTATAGTGGGATATTTAACACCGTCGTAGGTACACTAGGCAAAGAAACACAAACTAAATAACGCGTAAGTAAGTCGTGTTGTGAAGAAAAAAAACTAGTGCTGTGAGATTCTGGCTCCTCATTGGTATTTCAGTTAGTAACGCGTTACGTTTGAGTGGCATCGTGTACGATGGGCCTTATTGTTCAACGCTAACATAACAATTATTTTGACAGACGGTTCACTGATCAAACTTTCAGTACCCAGGATTTGTTAGCTTAAGGGCTTATATTCTCCTTTGAGTTTGACCGTTACCAATTGATAGCCAGAAGCTATAAATCTTACAGTATTCGGTGAAATATCAAAAGGATAATCCAATACACCAATGATATTACTATTATTTACTGTTACCAAATTATTCCTTGTTTCAGATCTTTCTAATGTTATGGTAATAGGTCCATCTGCCTAGCCTTTCTCCAACTATGTTGGGGTCGGCTTCCAGTCTAACCGGATGCAGCTGAATACCAGTATTTTACATGGAGCGACTGCCTATCTGTCCTCCACTACCCAGTTAATGGGTAACACGATACTCCTTGGTAAGACTGGTTGTCAGACTTTTAGACCTAGTTTCACCATACACTGTTAGTTAGTTTTAACGTCCCGTTAAATAGACAACGGCCCGTTAAGCGTAGTGAGTGTTTCACCAAGTACTAACGAATGGTTAATCCTCTTAACAAGGCGTCAAACTTAATCACTGCTCCAAAGGTCCGTTAATGCTTTTAACGGCTGTCAGTTGGTCAAATAAAATGGAAGCAGCGTAAATTTTTGTTTTGAACACGGAAATGATGATATTTTAGAAAATTTACAACTTTTAGACAATAAAGTTCAACGTCCTAAAACATACAAAGATCGACGTGGCTTATATTTTGAAGAATATGACGATCTAGATTTCAGGACAAGGTTTCGTTTATCGAAAGAATCTTGTACATATAGAGGTCTTGCAAATGATTGAAGATAAAATTCAATATCCATCAAATCGGTTAGTACCTACCTTAAAATTGCCTTATTAGGTATGTGAATGGTAATAAAAATATGCCTATGATTCGACTTACAACTTTTTACGTAAGTAGGTACCCACCCATGATGTTTAATATTATTAGAAATGTTAGTTACCTAACGTAGTGTAAAAGCTCACAGTGGTTCCCACTAGTAATAGGACCGCCCCATCATCACAGAGAGCACCTTACATCCCTCATTTTTATGAGCAATCGTCACTGCATCTGTTTTTTGGTTTGCAACTACATTTTTATGTTTTGTAATGAGTCCTATTAAAATTTCTTTTTCACTAGCGCTGAAATTGGGTCGGCGACTTTTTTTCGACATTTTAACACACAAAATAAGTAAACATTACAATTTAGAAGAATCAAAAATTGTTGTAAGTACCATAAAGGTTATTAATAATGCACTATGAATTAAGAGTAGTTTTCTTTAGTTGTTGCCTAGCAACTGTTGTTTCTGTCATCCTGTGTTTTTCAAATGAAGTTAATTTGTGTTATAATAAAATGTACTTTATTAAACCACTGTGATACAATGATATCTTAGTTTCATTGTTAGCAAGCTCAGCCAGCAAAAAATACCACAAAACAAAATAATTTGAAAACATTTTTACAAATTTGACGTTTAAAACGACTAATAGAGAATTACACTGTTTATAGAACGTTTTGCTTAGACGCCATGACATTTTAATTTGGTTGCATAAAAACGAGAGTGAATGAAAAGTCAGACCGGTCGTTTTTGTTCACTCGATATATCTGCTAGATGTTTGATTTAGCAACGCCTTGTTAAGATCCCTCCATAGAACGTAAAAGTTTTTGACGTCTACGTCAATTTTAACAGAGCATTTGCTGATGGCTCGTTAAGAATTGTTTGGTGAAATCGGGTCTTAGGCTTCTGAATATCCGTAACGACTGTCAAAGATCTACGAATGACAGCCCGGACAAACGGCTTAACATGCTTTCCGAGGCACGGGGGTTTCCCGATATGTAATGAATTATGGAGGATTATAGGATTATATCCAAGATAAAAATGCTTGGAAATATGCTGGTCCTGCTCCATAGGACAATTCAGAATCTAGACAAAATCGAACTGGTTGCCAATTTAATTGTATAATATTATTTTTTATAACATTAATTTTATATTTTGTGATTACTTGAACTCACACTGACTTATTACTAGTACTTATTACTTATTAAAATATTAGGAATATCGTATAACTTTACAATGTTTGTAAGTATGTGAGCACCATGCATCACATAATTAATTTATATCATTCCTTCATTTTTCATTATTTTTACCTATCGTGGTATAGTAATCTTATTCTAGGTGTATTGCCTTCACATATAATTATATAATTAGTGTATACAAGATACAATGAAAACATTTTAAAAGAGTAACGGTGGAGTTTCTTGCCCATTCTTCTCCATACGAAAACTACCTTTTGGAATGGGCGACTAGAATCAGATAATATTATTATTTTTTGTAAATTTGGACGTTCAAAAGTGCCATTTTTGTGCCTAATTGAAATAAATTATTTGACTTTGACTTTGAGAGGGAGTGAGTAATCTACCACGCGGGTCCATGGCAGTTTCAACAAAGATAGCAATCGTTATACGACCGAATTTCACAAGTAGACGGGCGCGCCGTGTTTCACAAGTACGGGACCTTTTCGTGCTTGTCAACGGACGCTATTAGGACTTAGCGACCGAATTCGGTCGTATAGTGATCGCTATCCATGTCGCGACTGCCGCCCCTGTGCGGGTTGATAGATGTGACATGACTCTGATTTTTTTACTATAGGACATGCCGGTTTCCCCACGCAATTTTCGTTCGCCGTTTTGAGAGCAGTGGTGATGAAATAATTTACACAAAGTAATGCGCCTGCCTGGGTTCGAACCTACGACCTACAACTCGTAAGTCACGGTCGCGGCCGCCACCGCTGGTCCACCACTGCTCTATAATATTATGCACCCAATGTTATTTAAATTACTTTTTTATACAAAATGTTAAACTTTGCTGTACTTTTTCTGTTATTATAGGTACTCTATGCTATTTAAATTACTTTTTTATACAAAATTATAAACTTTGTTTTACTCTTCACGTGAACCAACTCCTATCAGCTACGTTGCTCAGCAAGTAGTCCTTCGTTTACTTAGCTTAGTAGGAGCAACCTCCAGCAAAGTGCAACCAGTATTGCCAGTTATCTTTAAAATTAATACACGAACACGATTCTAATTGCTCTAAACTCCATTCAAACTTAGAATCCATGATTTTCTAATTACTAGGCCGATATTAACTAGACTTTAACTGACCACTCAAACACTAAAAGTTCACACGAGTATTAATCCATTTCCAATCTATAATCGGTTTCTGAAAATAAACTTAATTCTGTAAGTTGTAGAGTTTTAAATCAATTGAAATATAAAGTATTGGATTCAGTTTTGGTGTGTTTTGTAATTATTATTATCAGTTTACTATGTAAGTCAGTTGCGTGAATTGATGATAATGTAACGTACGCTGACCAATGACGTCAGAGGTTTTGTGGTGTTGATAGAGTTAGGGGTGAGCTCTTTGGCTTTAATAACTGAAATATTATTGTCTTTGGTGGTGTATGTTTTTTTTTTGGCTATCAATACAGTGTTAGGAAAAGTTTTTTCACATATAAAAATGAAATGTTACATATCATAACGTAACATCACACCTTGTTTCCCCGAAGTGTTGGGCAGAGGTGTATCTAGAGTAGACCCACATATCGTCAGTTATGTTAAGTCCCATACAATAGGGGGCGAGCCTATTGCCATCAACCGGGCACAAATCCAGACTCCGGGCGGCTACTGAAAAATTACTAATGGAAGAACCCAATGTTACTCTGCCCAACCTGGAAATCAAATTAATATCCTAAGTATCCATACTAATACCAATATTATAAATTCGAAAGTAACTCTGTTTGTCTGTCTGTATGTTACCTTTTGACGCTTAAAGTACTGAACGGATTTCGACAAAATTTGGCAAGAAGATAGATGGTATCCTGGGCAAGCACTTAAATGGTACTTTTTGTTTCAAAATAATCCTATATAGTAGTGTGATATAGGGTATGAAAGTTTGTTTGGGAAACCCAGCATTTCTTAAGTTAGGCATATGAAAATTTAAATGTATGTTTTTGGTAAGGAATTATGTCTTATAGCGTTTTTGTAAAAATCATCCCCTAAAGGAGGTCAAATAATAGTTTGAATAAATTACTTTGGAATTTTGAAAAATACTTTGTTGTTTTTCCAAGTAACAAGCTACAGCTTACAGAATTTCATAAAAATCAGTTCGATTGTCACCGGAAAACTAACTTCTTTTACAAATCTAGTTGTAACTATAGTTTATGAAAGAATTGCATCTTATCGAGAAAACAACTTTCTCTGCTACGTTAATTAAAATATCACTAAACATAAAGTTAGTACCCATACAAACTTAATTACCAATTTATCGTTACGAATTCCAAAGTTGGAAGTAATTCTAATGGCTAACTGAATAGTGCCAGGGGTCAGGGGGCAGCAATCCGTCATTCAGAAGCTTCGGAGATCTGTAACTTATATAATGATACGATCTTTTGACCTTACGAAGGGGATTTCAATTGGCTTGTGACTCTTGGATTAGAAGCTGGGCTTTGGAAGTTGTTTTTGATATTGTAATCTGATCATCGTGAAGGAAGAATGCTTCAATTATTATAAAACGCCATCTGTCTAACTGTTATAGACGGCCTTTATGTAGAAAACCACTGATTCGATTTATAAGATTTTAATTTTAATTCTTATATTATATGTAGTTCCTAGTATCTATAAATATTATATTTACCTTCATAAAATAGATGTCGGTAGGTATATCTGCTTATTATTAATAGACTTCGTTTGACATATCACCATGAAAGTTGACACATATTATGTATTTTTTTTATAACGAAGATTTACCTTCACGCGGGCGGAACCGCAGGCAAAAGTATGTTAAATATAAAAGGAAGCGGAAATACCTTATAATAAGTCAAACATCAACATCCACATTGCCCACGTTCCCACATCGAACTAATGTCAATTATATTATTAGGCTATGATAACAAACGGGCTCAGTTAATATGTGACTAAGATTGTGTCCGCTACTGATAACTTAACAAAAATAGGACGCCTAATTAGAACAACGGCTTTATTTGAGTTTGGCGACAACCTAATGAACTAAATTGATTAATTAATAAGTAAGAAGGTTTTTTTCCTGTCGCTTAAAAGTCGAGAATTGTAATTTATACCTCAAGGGTCAAGTAGGTCATTGTAGATTGATATGACGGCGCAGCATGTGGCGCCGCCGCGCGCCGCCGTCTAGTTTTGTAACGAAGTTCTCTACTGGAGTCACCCAAAAAGTCGGATGGAGAGTGACACTGGTTGGTTGCATCGGTGGTTGTGTGGAGGCTGCCTTCTAATGACTGCGGAGCTGCTGCTAAATTCCAACAAAATCCTGATGATTTTGAAGCTGCTGAACCACTAATACGTTGACCACTTTTGTTAAAGGCTATCGTGCTCCGTTAGATATTTATAGTTAAAGATAAAAGAAGTCCAGAGCAGACAAGATCTTGAATCGAAACCCCGAATCAGTAGTTAGTGTAGCCTACATGTTGTCCGGGGACCGCTTGAATACGAAAGGTGGAAGACATGCTATCTCCAGCAGTGAACTGTAATGGGTTGAGTTTATTGTCTTATCAGGTAGGTCAAACCTTAAACCAATACTTGAATAGTACCTACCTAGCTACGCTTGGCCCATTTGCCCTCCAATTGGAGCCAGCGGATTCCAAGAATCATGCTCTATCACAGGCGATATTATTCTGATTGCTTTGTCAATAGCAACAGAATTGCTTTCAATAAGCTAAGACTTAATTTACTAAATGCTACCGAGCTTCCAGTAATTTGCAGTTGGCTTATAATGCTTGTATGGCCTTTACAGCCATCCAGTCTTTGAATGGTGGCCGTAGATCAAAAGACGTATTGAGGAAATGATAATGGCATACGCGGAAGTTTTTTTTTTTTTTACAATACGTTGCCCCACACTAGGATTTTCTCCTGTATCGTGGGTGCGTTTACATACATTTAAACTCACATACACAAACAGCCAGACCCGAAACAACTAATTGTAGGTCATACAAATATTTGTTCCGTGCGGGAATTGAACCCGCGACACGCAGCGCAGCAGTCAATCGCTTAACCACTGCGCCAACCGTGCCATCAAACTTTACCTTGACCTACGTGATTTTTCTGTAGTCGGGTTTTAGTTTTTGAACTTTATTTAAATTATTTTGGGGTTATAATTTCATGATAAAGTATTTGTAGAGCCGCAAGTGGTAAACAAGCAAAAGTGACACTGTGCTGCCACAGTGTCACTTTTGCTTGTTTTTTAATAGTTTGAGCATATTTATTTTCTTAGACAATAAGATATATATACATATTTGTAATGTGCTTGTCAAGCCCTTTCATTTGATTTGCAACATGTTATTATTTATTTTATTATTTATGTACACACAGAAATATAGATACAGATAAGATAAAATCATAATAATCAGTTCATGACTTGATGTCCACTAGATGGCGCCATGTTGTGACGTCACATAACCTATAACCAGCGGACAATTAAAATGCTTCCAACGATACTCATTTGTCAAATTATGATCAGCAGTTTAAAAGTTATGAGGTAACAGATGAACATACCGGTCAAAATCATTACCTTTTCCTTCCTTCTTCTTTTCTTTTCCTATTTCTTTCTTTTTCCTTTTACCTTTTCTTTTTTGCTTCGCCGCAGTCGGGTAAAAATAGAAGCTGGATTGGATTGGATGCCGAAGACATCATGGTGTATCTGAAAAATGATTCTTTTTTTCTTCTTTTTATTACGGACGCTTTTACGAACGTGCACGTCTTATTAAATTGTTCTCATATGCATAATTTCAAAATGAATGATATACCTAACCAATATTTTGTATCAATTTTTTATTTTATTTAAAAGAGTGTCCGTGGAATTTCTTGCCCGTTCTTCTCCATAGGCTACTACGCTTTGGAATGGGCAACTAGCTTCATATTTTTGATTGACCGACCCCTTGACAATTCAAAAGTGCCTGTAAATGGTTTAATTGAAATAAATGCTTTGAGTTTGAGTTTGAGTTGTTGACCCTAGTTCGAGAACTAGGGTCAATAGTCGGAGGTCAAACTCACGTTCTCTCGCTCACCAGTCTGTTCCTTAATTGTTGCGCTATAGCCTCATATAGCCTATATAGGCACTCTGGGTGCCTTACAATAAACCAAATTGATAATTACTTGTAGTATCGATGTTTGCGAAGTATGACAGAAGAAGACATCCTGCGCCGTCCCCAAATAAATTGGAATATCTAAGAGCAAGATAATGATGGTGATGAAGATCGGTGTTCTTGCGAACCCTTTGAAACGCCGACTGTCAGCAATTGTAACATTACCCAATTTTCAAATATCTAAATCAAGATTGTTATATTATGTCATCCCACGTGGCAATGCTGCCAGCCTTTTGGGCACTTTTCCCGCTGACAGCGATGCGGACGAATTTTTTGATGCCCCATGAGCTTTTCATTTAATTTAATTTTGTTATTTGTATAGTTAGTTAGTTTTTAATTTAGTACTTATATTAAAATTTTATGGGTATAATAAAAAATAATTTACCTAGATTGTTATGTCATGTATCCGAATCAGTATTCATGTCACTGTTATTTTGAACGTCCTAAATTCTAGCCATAGATATTAGGTTGGGGAAAAAGTCTTTTCGCATTATAGTATGTATGAACTTGTAATAAAATTTCTTTGGCTATACTACTTGTATCTGGCTGGTTTTGGTATCATTGAAAGTTTAAATTTTAAAGAACATATAATTCCAAATGCAAATTAGGAAAATTTGTGATTTTCATTTGTTTTTCGTACCGTTAAGATGAGTGAATCTAATGAAGAAATTCGATACATTTTAAAATTTTACTACAAAAAAGGTAAAAATGCAACGCAAGCCGCGAAAAAAAATTGCGATGTTTATAGACCTAGTGCAGTGTCTGTGAGAGTAGCACAAATTTGGTTTAAGCGTTTTCAATCCGGAAATTTTGATGTCAAAGATGCACGTCGCTCTGGTCGCCCTATTACGGATAAAATGGATGCCATTTTTGAAAAAGTGGAGCAAGATCGGCATTTCAGTAGTTACGACGTAGCTGAAGATCTGGGAATTGACCACAAAATAGTTTTGTCGCATTCGAAAAAAACTGGGTACACAAAAAAGCTCGATATTTGGGTACCTCACGAGCTCACTGAAAGAAACCTAATGAACCGTGTACTCATTTGTGATTCTTTATTACGACGTAATGAAACCGAACCATTTTTGAAGAAGCTGATAACTGGTGATGAAAAGTGGATCACGTACGATAAGAACGTGCGAAAAAGGTCGTGTTCAAAGGCCGGTCAGGCTTCACAGACTGTGGCGAAACCCAGGTCAACTCGCAACAAGGTGATGCTGTGTGTGTGGTGGGATTGGAAGGGCATTATTCATTATGAGCTGTTACCACCAGGCAGGACCATCGATTCTGAATTCTACTGAGAACAACTGATGAGATTAAAGCAAGAAGTTGAGAGAAAGCGGCCGGAATTAATCAACAGAAGGGGTGTGGTTTTTCATCACGATAACGCTAGACCTCACACATCTTTAGCCACTCAGAAAAAATTAAAAGAGTTTGGCTGGGGCTGGGAGTTGTTAATGCATCCGCCGTATAGTCTTGACCTTGCACCTTCAGATTTCCACCTGTTTCGGTCTCTTCAGAATTCCTTAGGCAGTGTCAGGTTAACATCACAGGAGGACTGCCAAAACCACTTGTCGCGGTATTTTGATCAAAAGTCCCAACATTTCTATACCAATGGGATCATGTCCCTACCTACAAGATGGCAAAAAGTTATCGAACAAAATGGTACCTACATACTTTAGTTAAATGTAAATAAACTATATTAAAAAATGTTTTGAATTTTCTTAAAAAATGCGAAGCAACTTTTTCCCCAACATATTACACAGGACGTTTCATAGACCAGATATTTGCCAGGTGTCTAGAGGTCGCCTCAATTCTACGCTAATATGTGTTAGAATTACTTCACAAGTGTTTACATGTTGTACTAATTATTTGAAGATAATTAGGTGTATGGTAGTGGCATGTTTTTTACCAACGTTTGTTACAGCTTTAGTGGCAATCATGCCATTTGGTTTAAATAGGTTTTTAATTGTTTTTTTTATATAGATTCTCTTTTATATTTTGTGAATGTGAGAACGTTGTAGGCATAACCGACTTTTAGATCTGTCGATCGTTTTCTATCTTGCTAAGTACCTGGTACTTGTTGATAGGCCTACAGTGTCCTCTCATACCTATAAACACTGTAACTTGAAAAGATTGTAAATACCATTAACTTTTAAAAGAGTAACCGTGGAGTTTCTTGCTGGCTCTTCTCCATAGGAAACGACCAATTGGAACCGTGCACCTAGCTTCTGACGTTTCATAAGTGCCCTTGTAGGTTTATGTGAAATAAAATATTTTTGAATTTGAATTTGAATTTGAACGGGCCAAGACAATCCTTTTGCTCTGATCCTATTTATTTATTTGGAGTCCGCGCGACATGTCTTCTTGTTCCATACATCTCTGTTAGTCCTCATCTCGGAAGTCACGCCTTTCTATCCATATCTTATTATCATCTTTCACACAGTTCATCCATCGTTTCTTTGGTCTTCCCCTACTCTTTGAGCCATCTACATTGACACTCAAAACTTTCCTCACGATATTTTCCTTAATTGCTAATTACTATCACAATTATATCATGAAGTTAAATGAGCAACGATGTCTATAATTCTCAACCACGTGAAATTAGGAAATTATACAACGATACCATAATTTACGTCACTGGACTTGTTAAAGTGTCTTAAAAGATCGACTTACAGAAATAATAGTAGATTTTACAACAAGTGCACAAAACGCACCATATTTATCCGAGACTTTTAGCAGCCCGAGACGAAGGCGAGGGCTGATAGTAATGTCTAGGATAAAATGGTTTTGGGACTAGTTATAAACTCTGCTTTTCACTTCGATTGCGAGGAAATAAAACAGTAGTATAACATAACATTTCTTTGATTAAAATTCAAAGTAAAATTAGTACAATTTTGAATACTGAAGGATTTTTTTTTGTCTTAAAAAACACATACCTAAGGCAATAAATTAAAGTAAATATTATAAAATAACAAATTCTATCTATGGACTTCTTATTGTGTTTGGCTGTGTGGCTCATTTTCTTTACCTTAATATAGATACATTTATGAGTAGATACGTTAATGCACTTGTGCACACAATTCGATTTTATGCAGCCTATATCCTGCACAAATAAGGACTTTCAGAGCATGAGAAGTGAAAACATTTTTATTTAATTTCATTACTTATTTCCTATTACTCGTCGTTGCAAACTGTTGTAAAGATCATATTATTGCTTTCATTATCACAAGCTGTTAAAAGAAGCTAAGATAAAACACATCATAGCCATAGCTAGGAAACAAACAGTGGATAGTCATTAACACAAGCAATGTCATAATCATTCTGCGATCAGCAAACCACTTACACAACCGTAATACTTTACCACTCAAACCAATCGTATTTGTATACGACGCCTATACCAATATAGCAATAAACCCACCAATTGGGGCATTAAACCATAGGCCAACATTAGAACAGTTATTTGGAATGACGGAGATAATATGAAAACAAATAAGCCATGGTTTTATGGGCGTATCTTGCAATGGGCCAAGGTTAGTCTTCTGCGTGGCGTGGGTCGTTGTTAGTACAGAGGAGAGGCGAAGGTAGCCATCTTGAATACTAGAAGTTTTACTCCAAGGTGGTATTATTATGTAATTAGAACAATTCACATAGCCGTGATCGTTGGTGGGGTAAACAGAGACGTAGAGCTTACCAATTGTAATTTTTTGAATATTATTCTATTTTTAGTAATAACATCAGAAGCTGTTATCAAGTGGATACCATCGTCTTTATTTCTGTGATCACAATTATTGCTTGGCTTGCCACAATTATTCAGAGTTCAATGTTCGGTTGAAATGATTTACAGGTTAATAATAGGAACATTTCCGCCATCATCTCGGCTCGTACTTCAGTACGTTACTGATCAAAGTTTCTCACTGATAAAATGAGCTGTTGTGAATATTCTTCCGATGAACTCGATTGGCTCAATTAGATTTTGATGATTACTTTACCTAATAAGGTACAAGGTTTACTATAGGCTGCTATGGCTATTAACATAATTTGCATTTATTTTTAGGGTTTATATTTACGTTATGTCAATGAATAAATATTTTAACGAGAAAAGAGACCTTTACAATCCCAAATTAATTTAATATTGTAAAAATCAAACAATAATAAATGAGTTTCTCTTCTATTTGTTTTATCCCATAATTACGTGAAGCCTTGAGATTCGTTAAACATTCATTAAAACTGCGAGTAATCGCAAACATTTTTATTTTCAATATTTACTTCGGCACACACGAAGAAAAAAGTAAATAGTCCTTATGGTCTTCAAAATTGTACTATGTGTATGGGAGTAAAAGTTATAAATTCATATTGGTTTAATAAAGGTCGAAACGAAAGCTCTTTTCAGGGTTGAAAGAGGATATCTGGTCAAGGATAAAATGCCCTATAATGATTATCCTTCACGCTTTTGTAAAGTTTATGGGGTCAGTTGAAATTATGTGTAAGATTCATGATGTTACTTACTCATTAAGATTCCCCATCGCCGAAGATAGCATCCCCAGCACCTAGACCGAATGCTACTTACAGGACGCAAAATAAACTTTCTAAATGGTTAAGGTAGTAATATTCTAACCACCAAGAGATAGATAATCTCAATAATAACAATGTTTAGGTGATTGGTCCTAATAAGAAATCCCTCAAACAGATTATTTTTGATGAGTTAGATAAAACAATGGTTTGATGTATAATCACTAAATTGCTTACTTAATTACAAATATATTATTATGATTCAGTTCAAATTCTAGCTATATCAGTTGCTCGGAAAATCAATTGTTAGATTATTACAGAATCAATTAGTAATTCTTGAGTGCATAATGTTACTGATAAAATTTCCTTTGACCTTTGGCGAAAACAATTCAATCGAATTGTTAAACGCATAAAAGTAGATTCGATCGGTGTAGGAACAGAATGTTAAAATATTGCTACTTTTTAAAACAGGTATATCCCGTAACTCCTAACCATAAGATAGCTTCCAGTAGACACCGACGCTATCTACGGGAAGAAGGAATTTTATTGTTTATCCCATAAACATGGATTAGCTATGCATATGTGTTTAATGTGTAAAACTGCTTATAGTTGATGAAGCTTGAACTAAAGCTGTAGCTGCTAGCAGTACAACACACTGCTACGCTTAAGGCGACAACTAAGCAAGGAGGAGAGAATAATGTGGATCTCGAAGTTGATTTGAAATGTTTGACTTTAGAAACAAAAAAAAAATGCTAATCCAATCTCAGAAATATCTAGGGCAAGAAAATGGTTTAAAGATTTTAGAATGAATATCCATTATTTATTTAATAAAAAAGCTAAATTAATTTTGATAAGTGATTTTGATGTCTTGGCTGATAATATCACAAAACTATATCTTAAAATAGGTTTGTAGTTTTAAAATATCTAAAGTTCCTGTCCTGATAGTCAGTTTCTTAACAGAAGAACAATATTAAACGAAAGCCTATTCAATAAACAGAATGCAGAAGATAATGAAATTTAAACTGATGTTGGTACTGTGGTACATCATACAGAGAACCAAAGTATAAAGATAAATTAAATTGTAATTGAATACGAAAACAAACTGATAATTTAAAATGCAATTCCAAATGAGGCTTCAGTAACAACTGCAATTATCAAACGAGGGAATAAAAATAGAATAATATATAATAGACCACATTTGTGTCCAGTCTCCAACTGTGACTAAATAAATAGGACAGATAAACTACACAGTGCTTATCAACACAATTCTTTCCAACGTACTGCGAACGTGTCCGAACCGGTTAGTTCGTGTCAGAGCGAGATAGACACACTTCAACGAACGAAGGAAAGAGATGCCTAATCGATGCCCGAGTAAGACCACAACACAAACACGAGAAAGATAAACGAATATAGTATAGCTGGTTGCACGTTGCGTTTTCTGCGGGGATCAGCATTAATTTAATTTAGACTTTGCAGTTCCAGTTTTAGGGTCGGTTTTCGGGTGTGCTAAGGAAATATATGATCCTCAGCTGGATAAAGTCTCGATTTTAAGGCCGTGCCCTCGAAAACAGCGGAGTTAAGTTTCTTGAAGTTGGGAGTTGCTTGATTTTAATTTTTCTTATTTAGACAAGTTTTGTGAAGGTTCTACTTCCTGTCCTTAGTATATTTGAACTTCGAATGTAAGCACAAGAAAATATGAGATTAAGTTAAGAAAAAAGAAGTAGCATTAGCTAACCAGGACTTATAAAAAACAAAATGAATGCTAAAAGGGGAATAACTACATAATCCTCTCTCCCAAAGGAAGTTCTAGCCCAGAAAATTCAGACCCAAGAATTTAAAAAACAACTTAGAAATTAATTAAAACTTTCATAAAGTAGAACTATCCATTTGTAGAGAACCTTTGAGTTGTTATAATCTTTTTTGGTTTGCTTTTAATATCCGAATTTTCAAACCTAAGGCCAATTTTAAGGCCTCGCTTTTCTCGAGGCCACGGGCCTGCTGACGTGAAGTGCTCGATTCGATTCTATCAGATGTTCGTACAACGTTCGCTTGACTGCTAGTACGCCACTATTTTTTGTACACTGCATTTTTTTACTCTTTCTAACAATGTAAACAAGAAAGGCTTCCTCGTTAATCTGGGGGTCAAAGAGGATGTTAGGACGGTGTAGTGCAAATCAGTTTAGATTACAAGCTGTAACTGTTGACTACTATGGGTTTTGATGTGATTGCCTCTTCGAGAACTACTGAAAAACCGGATCTGTCTCTGTTTCAATTTATCATCTTGGTGTTCTTGAAAGTAATTACTATGGTTTGATTTTCGTCCAAGAGAAATTCTACCTCTGCACCTAAAACGTCCAATTAGTTATTTTACCGTGATTGAATAACATTTTTAAAGTGAAACTTCTGAGGGGGCGATACAATAATTGGACGAGAATTAAGAGTGAAATTTCGAGAACGCGTCACGTTTATTCACATTTCGTTACATGATAGAAAAAAGATATAACTATTCTCTCTTACGCTAAATCTCTCTTATTCTTTATTTTTTAATAAGTTTCACTTCTATCACGTGTACGATGCCGCATGCGCATTATTTTTAAAATAGACCTAATAAGCTTTTGCTTTTTATAGTATTAAAAAGTAGTATAAGTTACAATAGTACCTATAGTAACTTACTGTGCACACTGCTCATTTCATAGGTACCAAAATCAGAACAAAAATTAATGTAAACAAGTTAGTTTGATGGTTAAAAAAACGAAACTATATTTGTGTAATTCCTGTTATTATGCATATTTATTTATCCACACCACACTAAATTTTGATAAAAAACTCAATGCAACTAAATGTGCATCTTCTTAGAAATGAAAACGAAATGGACTTGACTTCACTATACGTTTTTGACCCTTATCAGTTCAACAAGTTGTGCCCATGTCATTAATGGGATGATCAGATGAAACTTAATGTGTAACGAACTCTTTCGGGGATGCCGCTGAATAGTGTCACGTCTCAATGGGCCATAGAACGTAGGTAACTTGCCCAACTTTAACTTAAGTATAACTTTCGAGATTAAGCTAGGAACGTGGCCGTTTTTTTAATGAGTTCATTGTTCAATTTTGTGTTTTAGTGTGTTAGAATGGTTAACGAAGACGTTTGAAGAGTTAGACAACTATAGAAAATCAAAAATCTCGATACACAGGGCTGCAAGATTATTTTGGCGCTTGGATAACATTGACAGAGGGCGTTATTGTTGGTAAACATTTGTGAAGTCGTATTGAAATTAAAACCGGCAAGTGCGTGTCGGACCACGCACACTGAAGGGTTCCACAGTTGGGGTGAATTTGTCCTAAAAACAAAACTTGACAATTTAGTTGACCAACATTTAAGGGGGATACATCGATTACGTCACGGTCAATTCCCCAATTGCAAAAATGTGTGATGAAACTACAAATTAACGATTTTTGGACTTTTTCTTTTACATGTGCTGTTAGACCTTGCTTCTTGCCAAATTTCAAGGTTCTAGGTCAAAGGAAAGTACCCTGTAAGTTTTGAATTATTTGTGAATATCAAAATATGTCGCATACATATTTTTATTGCGTTTACTTCGAAGCTTTACTTTTTTAGAGCGCCAATTTAAGGGACCTGCGTATTTAATATTCATTTCAATTTGATACCTACACGCGTTCTTGAAAAAAAGGGTCTTGACGGATTGACAGACCAGACAGACATCGAAGAGATCCTATAAGGGTTCCGTATTTCCCTCTTGATTTACGGATCCCTAAAAACAAGATGGCACCATGAGTTCCGATTTTGGCCACGTGCCAAAAGCCTCTTATATACTACATATATGCAAGTGGGGCAGCCTGTCAATAAAATGTCAACGGGAGTTTTTTTATGGAAATGTCGCCAAGTGATGAAGCCATGTATTATGAACTGTTCTAATTTTGCCAATCGACCTATTCTTTAAGCGAAACTGATTCTATTCTTACAGCGTCACTAATCACGACATAGATTTGACTAATTTCGAGCTATAGACACAAAAAACTAAATATCAACATATGAACAAAAAGTAGAGTCTCCATGATTAGGTAATGAACATAATGATAAAAAGAAGCTACCAATTTGTAGCTCATATAGTATAATAAACATGTTTGTTCGGAACCCACGGTGCGCGAGTCCGACTCGTACTTGGCCGGTTTTTTTCTATCTGGAATTTCTCAGTAGCATCCAAAAGTCTGGATATATGTCGCCTATTAAATGAGACTTAAACATAACTGGCGTATTGTAGGTGCACCTCTGCTTAACCCTTGGTGAAAACAAAATTTGATGTTATGTTATGTTTATTTATTTATTTATTGGATCTCCAACAGAGGCTATACAATTTCAAGCAAGTTTACAATCTAATAACAGGGACAAATACAGTGTGCGCTTCCAATTATAAGAGACCACATCATTCTCTTATAATCTAGGTAGATACATTAAGTTTAACAAACCGAAAATAATGTGTGTTATTTATATCTTGTTTATAAATAAAATGTCGCCTCGAAAATCAATCAGTTATGTAAGCATTATGCTTACTTACAACTGATTAGTTTTCGATATTGCGCTATACAGCTGATTAGGTAGATTACCTACTATTCGTCATCGATCATCATGTTACTGACAAAGTTCAATCAAAGTGCATGGATAAACAAACGAACAGACTGATTCATGTCTGATTTCGCTGACTTAGCAACCCGTCATCCAATCACGCTGCGCCGACAATTATTAATGATTTCCGATGGCATGACATCATGTTGTGATAGGTTATTATGCCATATCGTAGGTATTATATGAGTTCATTTCCTTTCAATTGTAGAATTAACCCATCGGTCTTAGTTGGGTCAAATAAAAATTGAAATGTTACGATATTTTATACCGACTACAAAAAGGAGGAGGTTTTGTATTCGACGAGTATCTTTTTTTAAAATATACAACAACATTAACATCACGCCTTGTTTCCCCGAAGGGTTGGGTAATAGTAAACCCACACTCCGCCAGTTATGTTTTAAGTCCCATGTAATAGGGGGCGAGCCTATTGCCATCAACCGGGCACAAATACAGGCTGCTACTGAGAAATTCCAGATAGAAAAACCCAATAACACTTTGCCCAACCCGGGAATTTAACCCAGGACCCCATGCTCAGCAGTAGCGCTTGCGACCACTAGACCAACGAGGCAGTTAAACAACGAGGTGGTAGTTTTTAAATATATGTACACTTATTTCTCCGTGATTACTGGGCCAATTGTGAGTCTTCGGAAGCCGGTGGCATAATACGAAAATACAAAACCAAAGACACCGACTTCCGAAAGTAAAATATTTTTTTCACTTCTCATGCCTCTGAAAGTGCCTATTTGTGCAGGATATAGGCTGCACAAAATCTAATTTTGTGCACTAGTGCATTAACGTATCTACTCATAAATATATCCATATTAAGGCAAAGAAAATGAGCCATACAGCCAAACACAATAAAGGCTCGAGCAGACCAGCGCGACGCAACTCGAACAATACAATTTATAAGAAAACTTCAAGGTATAACCGGTGTCGCGTCCGGTGTCGCGTCGCGCTAGTCTGAACGAAGCTTAAGAAGTTCATAGATAGAATTTGTTGTTTTATAATATTTTAATTTATTTGCCATATGTGTTTTTTAAGGCATAAAAGATATTAAAATTTAAATTCAAGTACGTTAGGTTATTTAATTTAAGAAAATTATTATTACAAAATTAATTTAATAGTAGGCTGTATAGGTCTGCAGCCCAAGCCTAATATCAATGTCGTTTAATTATACTTTGAATTGATAAATATTTGTTTAGATCGAGGTATTTTCCCCGATCACTTAAAAATTGCTAAAGTTATTCCTATTTACAAATCTGGAAATAAGTCTGATCCTTCTAACTACCGTCCTATATCTGTCCTTCCTGTTATCTCAAAAATTTTCGAGAAAATTTTATATAACCGATTGACAACATTTCTTAAATTAAAAAACTTTTTATATGTAAAACAATACGGATTTCGACCTCATTCGAATACTCTCTCGGCAACTATAGATCTTATAACTAAAATAAAAAATAAAATCGATCAAAAGCAAACTGCTTTAGGTATTTTCATCGACCTCAAAAAGGCTTTTGATACAATTAGTCCCGATTTGTTATTACAAAAACTGTCTCACATCGGTATCACAGGCAAAGCGCTACAGATTTTTAAGTCATACCTGCAAAATCGTAAGCAAATTGTTAAAATAGGTCAATATCAAAGTGGTTCACGTTCTGTTTCTTTCGGTGTACCTCAAGGATCAATTCTGGGACCACTTGTATTCCTAATTTACATTAATAACATATCCCAGATTGGCCTCAAAGGAGACATCTCGCTTTATGCAGATGATACAAGTCTTTTCTACTTTGGGTATTCAATCGAAGCTGTGATACCTTATATACAAAGCGATTTAAATTCACTTAATGACTGGTTCCAATCTAACCTCCTCACCATTAATACTACAAAAACTAACTATGTTGTGATTGCCCCCAAAAATAAAAAAATAAGTGACAATATACAACTTAAAATAAATGATGAAATAATCCAAAGGAAAACTAAAGAAAAATATTTAGGTTTAATTTTAGATAACTATCTGAGTTGGAAGCCTCATATAGAGAAAATCAGATGTAAACTATTATCACTTACAGGAGCTCTTCATAATATAAACAAATCCCTTCCTCGGAAAGTTCGATACATAATTTATAATTCTTTAGTTAAACCACACATAGACTACCTAATAGAAATCTGGGGGACCGCAGCTAAATCTAACCTCGAAATATTACAAACAGCACAAAATAGATTAATCAAAATATTATTTAATTTCAAATTTCGAATGTCAACTCAGAAAATATATAAAGATACAAAAATAATGAACATTTCCCAAACATATATGTACTATACATGTATACTAATACGCAAAATATTACATAAAGATATTCATACAACACTAAAATTTACAAAAAAACACCAAGTACAAAAAATTAAACTACGAAACTCCAATTACTTAGTAACACGTCCTCCCAGAACAGTTAATTACGGGAAAAGAAATATTGAATTTGAAGGTGTTAACATGTACAATAAAATACCCATGAAAATAAAAGAAGCAAAAAGTATGTCTTGTTTTAAAAACCAACTTAAATCGTATATAATGTGTCAATAACAATAATATTATAAAAATACTAGCTTTAGCAAAAATCAAAATAAATAAAAGTTCCTTATTTAGTCAGTACGCTATCATGTATGCCACATCTAGTACTCGTAATACATCTACTTTTACTTTAGATCCGTGTTTACTTGGTTGGTGAGAAGTTGATATTTACTTTTTTTTTGTCACTACCTTCCTATTTATTTTTATAAATTTACTTTTAACGTCTTTTTTGTACGCTCATAATCATTTTATGTAAATTTAGTTTCTCAGTAAGTGAATTATTGTTAATTCTTAATGAGGAATAATAAAGCTCTTAAACCATAATTTTAATTACTTAAATGATAAGGTATACTACTGTTTTATTTCCTCGCAATCGAAGTGAAAAGCAGAGTTTCTCGTCCACAAAACCATTTTATCCTCGACATTGCTATCAGCCCTCGACTTCGGCTCGGGCTGCTAAAAGCCTCGGATAAAAATGGTTCGTTTTGGGCACTTGTTGTAAAATCTACTATTCATTGTGCAGTTTTTTTCTTCTAAAGTCAGTTGTTTTTTTGTAAAAAAGTTTTTTGCTTTAATAGTACTATTGCTGAGCAAAGGATCCTGGGGTCGATTCTAGGATCTGGCAAATAATAATAATTAAGTATTATTTATTTATTTATCATCAACGTATGCTATGTTATAACTTACCTATGGGCTTAACTTGGGGTATCCTATTACCCAGTGTGGAGGTCAGATAGGCAGTCGCTCCATGTAAAATACTGGTATTCAGCTGCATCCGGTTAGTCTGGAATTGGAAGCTGACCCCTATATAGTTGGGAAAAGGCTAGGCAGATTGATTGACTATGTTATAACTTAAATTCTACAACAGACCGGGTGGACGGTTTATAAGATGCCTAATTTTGGGGCATGTATCATACATATAATAAAACAGTAGTATCCAGTGTGTTTGTACATGAAGTAAACTAAGTAATAGAAGAAAAGTAATAAACATAGGAAGGGAGTAACTAAAGAAGAGTACTTATAGAAAATAAACCAGTGATTTTTTGAATTATTTTCTGCATGTCTGTTTTTTTTTGTTCGTGCACATCTTCAGAACTACTGAACGAATTTTCATGTACTTTTCACTGGTAGACAGAGATTAATTTGGAGCAAAATGTAGGCTTACCTTCATAAAATCGGAGGCTGCAAAAAAAAATCTCCATCTCCTCTTTATTTTATACTGTTAGAAGTTACATAGCAAATAATTCATTACTCAAAAACTATTGGACTGATTTAAAAAATGCTATGTTATCACTGAGTAACATAGGCTATACTATAAAAAGATACCACGCGGACGAAGCCGCTGTGTGCGGAAGCTAGCCAGCAATAACTTTTAAGAGGCTGTTGTTATTGTCCCGCAATCTTGTGAGAAGAATTAGTAAGAGGGAGATGTGTGTTGGATCATTCGGCTCCCTACAAAGTGGTTGACCTGGATGGTGCTGATCCACGCGTCATGTTCCTGAACGGGCGCCGTCAGTGGCATTCTTTTCCGATGAAGCAGATAACAAACTGTCTATTCTGGCTCGAGCAAACTTTGCAAAAGCACTGCAATGACGTGGCAGCCACTACAACGCCCTAGAAGCGTTGTTGTATGGAATACGCAACGCATTGGCGGCACGTTTAGTAATAAAAAAGTGTTATTGTGTTCTCCATTTGGGAATTTTCAGTATCAGTCCGGAATCTGTATTTTTGCTTAAAGCTTTTATAACTGGAGAAAAAGCTAATCAACGTATATCTCTAGCTTATCCTTTCTTTAAAGAAGAAGTCAAGACTGGCCAGCCAGTTTGTCTAGGAGCAGATCAGGTATCTAAGGTTTCTTCCAAAATTCGTTGCTTTTGCTAACACTAGCGTTGATCACCATTTTTGTTTTATGTGATTTCACGATTTCAGAGAGAATTATTAAAGAAGTCTGAAAAATTTGATGCAGCTGTATCTTGTCTCTCCTTACCTAGTATAATTTAGTAGGTTTAGTGTCCTATATGAATAGTTTTTAATCTAGTTACGTGTATCACTAAATATAAATGTTGTCATTTTATCTACCTAAATGAATTTTAAATGCCCCGTTGGTCTAGTGGTCGCAAGCGCTACTGCTGAGCATGTGGTCCTGGAAATGGAACTCAGGACAGAGTGTTATTGGGTTTTTCCATCTAGATTTTCTCAGTAACAGCCCGGAGCCTGTATTTGTGTCCGGTTGATACCAATAGGCTCGCCCCCTATTACATGGGACTTAACATAACTGGCGAAATATGGTTGTACTTTAAGTACACCTCTGCTTAACCCTTTGGGGATTACAGGCGTGATGTTAGGTTATGTTTATTTCAAATCTAGCTGTCCCTAAACCCAATCAATCATATCCGAAATGCAAACACATCAACTTTTAATACTATACCTATGACTCAAGTCCAATCAAATCGTAATATACAAACAAATTGATTCACAATAATCACATTTCGATTACTTAGTGCGCACGCGATGCTTAGTGGACAATCTGATGGCTTCCGATGACGTCACTGGCCTTGACACGCTGACTCACAGGTTAGGTCATGTTATGTGGAGTACGTAGAAAGTATGTGGGTAACGTCAGTCTAATTGTTGTAATAGAGAGGTGATTATGTGTAAGGTTATGGTAACGTTGACGATAGATGTAGCGATTGACGCAACGGCTTTCTTAGCGTCTTAGTTGAACCCATGATGCACGAGAATTGATCCTTGGCGGGAATTTAATCCATAGAATGGTGTCGAATCAAATCAAAAGTCATTTATTTAAACTAGGCTGAGAATCAGCACTTTTTGAACGTTCAAATTACATAAGACAGTCACCCAAAACCCACCCAACCCACCTTTCCCCACTTCCTAGTGCTTTAGCTGGGAAGAAGAAGAGGCACAACAAACTCCTCAGCAGAACAGCTGTTTGTTCGTTCAGTTAGATAAATCTCCACATCACTTGCTAAGTGCAAGTGATGTGGAGAAATGAGGGAAATGTCGTGAGGAAATTTTTGGGTATGAATGATGAATGTGGATTACTATTAGAAGATCAAGACACGATGGATGGACTGAGTGGAAGTGTGGAAGATGATATTGTTAGACCCTGTCTAACCATATCATCTTCACATAATCTTGGCCAGGCCATATGAGGACCATATGGCCTGGCCAACCATACGGTTTTGAGTAGACCTGTCCAGTCAGTGTAAGCAAGTCTCTTGCCCTCATCCCAATTTATTTGGGGTCCCTAGTGGCTACCGATATGACGACTAATAAAGAGGATGATGAATGGAAGAATTAGACATGTCACGCGGACCCCAAATAAATTGGGATGAGGGCAAGAGAATTACGATAAATACACACACACACACACGACATTTTATTCTTGCATTGACTGGGCAGGTCCACTCAAATCCGTGTTCTAACCTCAAAATACCATTTCAGATACTGATCTAGATGGTCCTCATATGGCCTGATCAAGATTATGTCTGGACTTTAAAAGAATCTGTGACCTCTGAGTTTGTTTCGGCCTATCTTCTCAGCGTAGTCAGATAGGAAACGCCGAACTCATCTAGCAAATTTTTTATATTTTTTTAATATGACATGTAAAAGTGATTCCAATATCCTATTTACATAATCAATCGATCTGCCTACCCTCTTCCCAACTATACTGGGGTCGGCTTCCAGTCTAACCAGATGCAGCGGAATACCAGTATTTTACATGGCGACTGCCTATCTGCCCTCCACAACTCAGTAACTGGGTAATACGATACCCCTTGGTAAGACTGGTTGTCAGACTTTCGGGCTTCTGACGACCCGTAACGACTGTCAAAGATCCACGTATGACATCAGGGACCAACGGCTTAACGTGCTTTCCGAGGCACGGAGGAGTGCCCAGACCAACCCCGGCAAGCGTAACTTAACGTGCGGCAGTTATTACTTAGCCACGAGCTCCTCTAGAAATCCTATTTACAGAATAAACAATTTCATTTTTACATTTCCTCAAGTTTCGCTTGATAATTTGATATACCTACAATAAAGTGCCTAAATTAAATTGGAGCGTTTGTTACAAACAAACTTTATAAAGGCCACGAGGTATGACGAGGACTGAGAAGGAAACTCAGAAAGTAACAATTTCCTGTGGGGTCTATCAGGTTCAGGTAAAACGAAATTATGTAAGTTTCAGCCACTTTGATGAATTGACGAAAAGTAACAATATACCGACCCAAAACTGTCCCAAACACGGATTGAAACAATATTCATTTCGTAAGTTAAGCATGAGTGGACACAGACAGTCAATATTATGGTCATAACAAAAAGTTGGCTAAACAAACTTCTGCCTAGTTACTGCACAAGTTAATCTGAACGCGGAAGGGACGGAGAATTACGACCGTCATCTAAACTTATCCTTGTATCAATCATATGAATGGGTATGGATTTGATTGGTTCGGGATATATACATGGAATTATGGATGTGTCAGCTACGTTCCTTGGCAGCTAACTTGGACAGAACATTGTGATTGGTGGCCTAGTTAAAACATAGTTCTGTGCTGGTCATTTAAGAAGAAAGTTTAGTTACTTTGAATAACATCTATGGTAACATTTTTTAAATAAAACATCATAATAACTTAATTTTGTATTTGGAAAGAAATTACACACGCCCACCACGTTTGATTTCCCTAAAAGGTTAGGCAACACCCCTGCCTAACCTAGGCTATGAATAGTACACCCATATTACGCCAGATAAGTTTAACTCCCAATTATTTTATTTTATTTATTTGATTTACATGGCTTAGGAAACCAATTACATAAATCACAAAAAACTCCCCAGCAGCACAGCTGTCTGTTCAGTTAGAAGAATTGATTCTAAATATATAGTATGCAAATTAATTTACACTACGCAACACAAAATATCATTTAATTTATAAATTAATAGCCATATGACAGCTAGCACACCCCAATATACCCACCAAAAACATCGAGAACTGGAAGGAACGGCAACTCAGGCAGAAATAAAAATAAAGACTAAATGTAAACACTATCCAAATAAAAGCCTCCAGTCACAAAGGGCATGCCCGCTTACATACAGCTATAAATGGAAGTTATAATTGATAAACTTGGACCATCGAGGTAAAACAAATAATTTTCGAGGTCGCTAGCTAACCACATAATGCAATAAAAACAAAACTCATAAAAAAAACATTGTAATGAGTAGATTATGCCAACAATACCTACATTTATATAAATTGACTTATAAAGTAAAATTATAAACAATTGTATAAACTCTATCAAAGACCCATGAAATATGGACCGAGCCCATCGCCATAAACCGGGAACAAATCCAGGCTCCGGGCTGATATAGAGACATTCCTGACTGAAAAATCCAATAACTCTTTGGCCGACCTGAGAATCGAACCCAGGACCTCATGCTCAGCAATAGCGCTCTCGACCAGCCTCACGAATCTCAACATTCAACCAATAATCTTAAAAAATAAAATCATCAATATCATCATCATTCAGACGAAAGACGTCCACAGCAGGACATACCTATACGTCTCAATCATCTCCACTACCACTGGTCCTGTGCTTCTCACATCCAGCGGGTTCCTGCGACCTTTTCCAGGTTATCGCACTATTGTAGGTTTATCCACGCTGCACCTTCTGAAAAAGTACAACCAAATAATGTAATGACCTATTTAATTAAACAAAACTGCATTCCTAATTTTAAAACACGGAAATCGGGTTATTTAATCATAAATTCTCTCCTTGAAAGTTCGAATTAATAGTTCGGAAATTGCACGAAGAGATCCTTTTTATTCCTTAAAATAATTTCTAATTTGCGCTGAGATAGGCGGGGCGGGAATGTTTGTTATGATAAAAACACAATTAATTTAAATTAAATTACACTCTAATTGGGGATCGCTAACGTTATATTAAAAAAAGGAATAATAAGGAAAAATACTCGTTCGTACGGTCTTCAGGAGGGCGCCAATTTCGTTTTTTTTTGCAATCCTGGCAAAGATGTTAATTTAAAGACTGCCTCTCATAATAAAACAAGCTCGTATTTAATAATAATGAAGTTATTAGAATATTGACGCAATACAAAAAAATAAAAGTTTTTAAATTATAAATCTAAAATTATCTATATGTTAATAATTTTGAACTCGGGATTCCAAAATTTTATGGAGGTTTTACAAAATTTTATAAAAAAAATTATTAAATTTTTTCTATTGATTTTGTAACAATAAGCAATAATAGTACATACTAGGTTAGTAAGCGTTCTCAATTATTGATTCAATTTTCTTCAACATACTTTATCTTTAAACTATTTCTATGTACGAGTATAACAACAGCTACTGCTCACTCTTACCCAAAAAACAGCTGTGAAACACAACACATACAACCGCAGCTTCCAGTCGTTTCAATATTCATGACTTGTTGCGAATTAACGAATTCTGTCAGGTGCGCAGGTTTTGTGCTAATCATTGAAGCTATCCATGGGTTTTCGCCTCGACTCTAATGTGGTCACCACGATGCTATGGGGGTGCATCTGCTTTACTGACTTATAGAAAACTAGGTTAGTAAGTCCAATTTCTATATTATGAACACGAAACGTCAGAATAACCAATAGTTAGTACTTTGGTGTTGTCATTTTGGTTATTTGTAAAAAAAATGGAGTTTTATTAATATTTAAGCTAAACTACGGTATTACGGACTAATTGGAGTACGGGCTGATCTTTGCGTTAAGCTCGTGAACGGGTGCTGCTTGTGGTGACTGGTCGTCCTGCTGACCATGGTTTTTGTTGCTGTTATTAGTAATTAACTGTTTATGTATTTTTACTTCGATGGTCCTAGTTTGTCATTTGTGATTTCCGAGTTACAGCTTTAATAGCTATATGTAAACGGGCACGCTCTTTATGCCTGTAGGCTTTCATTCGGGTATTAAGTTCTTTTTACTTTTTTGTTGGTATATTGGCGTGTGTTAGGTGACATATAGAAAATTATTTAATTTAATGTTTTGTATTGCGCGTAATGTACATTATTTTGCATAAGTACTATTGTATACAATCAAGTTTTTCTATATATTGCGTTTTTGGGGGACTGTCGTAAGAAATTTTGACGTTCCAAAAGTGCTGATTTTTCAGCCTAGGTACTTTGAATAAATGACTTTTGAATTTTGAGTACTTCGTTCTTAGAAATATAGATAAATCTACGGTTATAGGACTTTTCGGGGTATTTGAAAGACTTGAAAAGCTGTTATGTTTATCGTTTCAAGGATACAGGAATTAGGTCAGAGGGAAAATAATATTATAGTCTGCCTCGTTGGTCTAGTGTTCGCAAGCGCTACTGCTGAGCAGGAGGTCCTGGGTTCGATTCCCGAGTCGGGTAAAGTGTTATTGGGTTTTTCCATCTGTGAATTCTCAGTAGCTACACAGCCCGGAGTCTGGTTTCTGGAGACATAACTGGCGAAATGTTGGTGTGATGTTGTGTACCTAAAATAATATTGACCATTTGTTAAGTACTTTAATTAAACAGTGTCGTAGAAAGTTGGAATAATGTTTTAATTCTGATAAACGTTGCATCATCTAAGATAATTTCATGGAATTCAGTTACCAGTATAAATTGAACTGCACTTCCGTCATGGGTTTCTTATGATGCATTTCAATTTTAAATGGTTTTGAAGCGCAGTTTTATGGATTCATGTGAAGCCAGATTTGCAGATATTTTATATTTTATTAGTACCTACTTAGTACTCACGTAGTAAATAGGATTAGTCTGTTAATGTTTGATAGGCATGATCATAAAAAGTTTTTTTTTATTTTTTTGGAAAACTACGATATTTTGTTAAGTAGGCTCAAGTTAGCTCAATTTTGTTTAACAAACTTACATAGTTGAACGTTCATTTCGAGTCGACCTACAATTTCTTTTAAAAATATTCTTAATTTTAAAGAATAACATTTTACGTCTTTTTAATGTTTCAAATAATGGTCACCACACCCAGAAGGATGCGGGCAAACTGTAACCACATGGCAGATGGTAGTCGGGACAACGCTAAAAGACAACATCAAGAAAACTATAGAAAGACCACACGGCCAAATTCCAGAGTGGAGCAGGGCACTGCTGAATTTTGGAAAGCCCTATGAGTCCTCAGGAATAAAGGTTATCATAGCAAGGAAATGCAAATTACTTGATGATTGCAAGATGTTGTGGATAGAAAATCAATAGGTAAAACAAGCCATTACTGCCTTAATTATGACACCTACTCAACGGGGTGACTTAGTCTGCCCTGCAACTTGATGGAATACGAAATAGAAAGTGTAAAAGATTATCAAAGAATTTTCTTCAATGTTTTCTTCATAGGCAAAGACGAATTAGAAGGTGAATTGTGTCGGTTAATTGCAAGGGCTTGTTTTTAGCAGTAGATAAAGCTGCAGATGAACCTTCTGTACCTTCAATATTTTTGACTGCCATATATTTATTGCCTTCCTTTTGAAGTTTTGACTAAAGGTATGAATGGTCTTCATAATTATAGTGAATCTACCCCGTGGGTAAGGGTTTTGTTAAATTGGGCATAATTCCTTGTGCCCAATGTGGTCTTTGGGCAAATTGCTGGGTGTTAAGTTGAAATAGAAATAAGATTTTTTTGGTTTTATTTGTTTATTTTATCACTCATTTGTTAAAACGAAAGACATTTAGTACGCACTAAGTACTTCAGTTCGTTACATTGTGTCTAAATAGGTAACTTGTGACGTTCCGAGTTTTAAAATTTTCAATGACTGATAGGTTATAGGTAATATTTTGCAATAACCGAACGGTTTGCCATGAAGGTATAACAGATTAACTCAATTTTATAATTGAGTTAATCCAGTCCGGTTGGTTTTCCGGACGGAAAACCCTTAAGCACAGATAACCTATTTTACCCTTAAACTACTTTTAAGAGAACCATGTGTTGGAACTGATGACTTACATTTTTATTGTTATTCAATATTTACTATTGAAGTAGAAAGTTAATTATTGAGTAAATACTTACCTATTCTTAGATAAAGGTATTCAATTTATTTGAAAAAGTCCTTTATTTTAAACTCGGAAAACCGAATGGGTACTCGTATTGCGTATTCGGTTTTCCGAGTTTCACCCTTTACTTCCCTTCGATAGTAAGGGCATAGGGATATAAGATTTCATAATAATTTTCATAAAAATTACAAAGTAGGTATAGATTTATATTAGAGCAGGCCTCATTTGAAATTTCCATAACCATAAAACGTAAAGAGTGTCCTATTACTCTCTGTTTACGCATAAAAGTTTAATAAACATAAACTTTACTGGAAACAGTTGCCAGCACAACTTCATACTTACGTAAAACTCCAAAATAAGTGCTCATACATCTAAAATTTGCATTTAAAACGGCCACCGTGGGCTGTGGGTTACGGTTAGCCGGCCACGGCTCGTAACGACGACCGGTCGGACCGGTGCAGCGGGAAGTGCGGAGGAAGCGTGCGCTTCCGCCGGCCGCCACCGCGAGAGTGCGCCGCGGGGGGAGAGCGGGGCGCTTGCGCGGCGCGGGGCAGGGGCGAACAGCTGAGCGCGCGGGTATATTGACAGCACGTTGCCGCTCAGTCAGTAGGTTCTCTGTCACCGCGGAGTGCGAACGTAGCCGCATAAAGCCCACACCACACGTCGCTCCCGATTGATTATGACACGATCGCCCCGCAGTGCTAACTGAACTGCGGTCGGGACACCGCTAAAATTATGACTTTTGGACTGTTCGCCGGCGACGAAGATAGTAGCAGATATCTCGTTCTCGAAGAGAAAGCTCTTAGGATAGTGTCCAGGTACTGGGAGGTCTCAGGAGTTTCGTCCGCCGAGAGGCTGCGGTTCAGAAACAAACAGAGGCTCCTCGTTGCCCCATTCGGACTGTTATAAATATTTTTTTAAGAAACTTATGGATTTTTTTTAGACTCAAACCAATTAGTCTTTTAGTGTTTTTAAGTGCAATAGGTGAACTGTGTTTTTTTGTGTTAAGTTTTATTTGGGGTTTATTTTTTTGGATAAACAAAAATGGTGCCCCAACAAGTGTCGGAAGTGAGGTCCCTCTCTCCAACCTCGAGTGGTGGAGTACCCGTGTTCGGGTCCCAGCTCGTCGACAAGAACTCATCAACCCCATACACGGATGCCACACAGGTAAGTCCATACTTGTAACTTTTTTCAGTGACTAAAGTGAGAATAAAAATTAAAAAAACAAAAATAT
Source organism: Xanthia togata (assembly GCA_963853775.1). Taxonomy (NCBI): domain Eukaryota; kingdom Metazoa; phylum Arthropoda; class Insecta; order Lepidoptera; family Noctuidae; genus Xanthia; species Xanthia togata. Next base: position 23,999,462 of record OY970805.1, on the reverse strand, counting down.
TCAATTTAAGCAGTTAGTAATAAATTAAAACTAAAAATAATGAGTGTGAAATAAAATAAAGATAAAAAAATCACCCATAAAATTTAAAAACACCCGAAAAATAAGACTAAATAAAAATTGTTAGGCGGTATTCGAAAAATCATAAAACCACGTCCGACAGAAAAATAAAATTGCTGAACGGCGTCTTAAAAAATGATAGCAAACAAAATAAAAAGCAAGTCATAAAAACTCGAATCATCAAAATCTTATCTCAAGTTCTATCTATCAATAACAAAAATATTTACACGCAGTCTTAAAAAAATAAAGTGCGAATCCGCGACATACGCAAGAAAATATAACTGTAACGCCATCGCCACTACAAATAATATACAAAAGTAACGCGCAATATTGTTTTATTACTAAGAAAGTAGTCAACACAATAATAAATAGATATTATATTTTGTAAACATAATATTATTGCAGGTGACGTGTCTTACACCAATAAAACAATAACGCTAAGGAAAAAGTATAATTTAAGTAACCAACACGGAAAATTTAATAAGGTCAATAAATTTATAATGGTCGGATCTACCTACATTTGTTCCGTTTGTCGACTAATACCTACAGGAAAAAAAAAAAATTATAATAAATCATTTTACAATTCAAAACAACAAAACCACACACGAGCAGGCATTTGTTAAATTAATTAAATTTCTGCTAGGCCGGTGTGTGAAAATGCTAGTCCTTCAAACGGCCCATTTAACTTAAACAATTTGTAATTTCGGTGTGTTGGTTGCAAAGGGTTAGTCCTCTATTATCTTAGAGATAATCGTAATAAACATTCATTGGCCGACGCAGCCATTACCGAGACACTGAAATTCAATTCGCTCACTAAACTGGTTACTAACGAGGAGTAATGATGCACAGACATGCGATCCAGCAGGCCAGCGCAATAAAAAACCCCACGTGGAGTTAAAACACACTTTAAAATCAGAAATTCAGACATTTAAATCGGCGAATATAATTTAAAACTCGGAAAATTTATTCCGATAAATTGAATGAGCACATTTTAGGAATATTCGGAAAAAATTAGGTTTAAAGGTTAGCGATTGTTTGGGAGTCATTCTGAAATCGTATTTAAGTGTTACTCCAAATTATAATACTCTAGTCACATAAAACTGATGCGATTCAACAAAATAGAATTTTTAAATTGAAAAGACACCTTGTCATGGCACTGGAAAAAAATCAAGAACTACAACCATGATAGTTGGGAAATATGGAAAAGATCTTAATAAAAACAAGCAATCCGCGGTTCCTACTATTTATTTTTACAAAAAATACCTATTTTGAGCTCTAATACTCTGAATAAAATTATAAAACATTTGAAATTCTTAAATGGGCTATAATGTAAAACCTTGGAACTAAACGTTGCAATTTTTAACAGCTAAACATTACAAAATCTTCCATTTGAATATATTATAAAATCCTTGGAAAGACAAAATAAAACGTCCATCATACGCTGCAATTGAAAATTAATATTGATTACTCCTATAATTGAAACGAGAATGAACTTGAAAACGTCTAGGTTGACAACACTCATTAGGCAAGCGATGAATAACCAAAAATTGTTGTGAAATGACGCGTCAAATCACGTAGAGAGATTTCTACAAAACCAAGATTAACGATAGAAAACGCTGCAATAAATTAAGCGACCGTGAAATAAATGAGATGGTCACTTAAAATGTGAACGTTTCATAAAACTTGGGACCCGGTAATGAATCAAATAAACTATCGCACGTTGATAACGGTGATAAATCCACTGCACATACGAGTGATGCGGCCGGTACGAAAAACATGGTCGGGAGTAACGACACCGCGACACATTTATGAATTTTTCGCATTAACGCATTATAAACACCGGCTCACGCGATGTCGTATGCAATGAAGATATAAGCAGTCAAAATAATCAATAAAATAAAAAGACACAATATTAAGGCCATGCTGTATCCATGAAATGCGTCGAGCGGAGAGTGCATTAACATTTCAATGTCAACACGTAACAATGTATTTTTAGTCATCCGCTGGCCGAGCGAGTCTTTCTCGAGACTCGAGAGTTCATACACTCCGAGCCGACACTTTGGCGCTCCGAGCCTGATAGCCTCAGTTTGCGCAGCTCTCGTTACCAGATACAAGGAAATAAAACGTACAAACGTGTGTCGTTGGAAATATAAGGAAACGATTAAACAGTATCATTGCAATATTTAATTGTACTGATTGCACGTAATTAGTAGCATTTCTGTCATCACGACTATTGAATATTGCAAAAAATAACGATTGTTTAGGTTCTTTTATAGTAGCTGATATCATACGTCTGGTCTATGACTAATTGCTTCGGGCAAAAAAGGGGTAGCCCATGAAGAATTAAGTTGTCTTAAAATCCGCAACCGAATCGCTGGAAAAAAACCATCTTAGTCAATTTTTTTGTTAGGCAATAATTATGAAATCGATAAGCTTTTATTGACCAAAAAAGTGGACGTTAAAATTTAGCATTTGGTTGTGTGCAAAAAAATGCAAAATTAACTAAGGGCGGAGCTTTGGATCATTATGTAGCGAGCGACCGACCGGACTGGCTGTGTTATTTTTTGTTAACGTTTTTTGTTGGACGAGTACGGCAACAGTTTTGTTCCACAAGGTTATCTATCGTACTTTTATTTAGCCGACGCTATTCAGCGTTCTCTAGAGTTATTTAGAAAAAAATGTTTCACTCGACTTTGGGGTGTTTGCGGAAAGTTTAATTTTCACACTAACGTGCCTTTCGAAATCAGTTTTTTGCTGCAATCGTTTTTCCTTGTAAAGTGTCTACCTCAATTATGTCATGCTTTCCCATCATTTTTTGTCCTTTAGGAACTATGTTTCACACACAAATCCCAAACCCACGAACTCTGACTATTCCGAACCACGTATCATGACTATTCTGAATATAACTCCCAAGTCCGACTGTATCCCATTACCCCTTCATTACTAAAAGCATAAAACTCGCACAACTTTACTCCGCCAAGCACTAAAAAGCGATTAACGTAGTCATTTGCATTAACGCGAAATCTTTGAAACAATTTACATTGAGTTCGTAGAAAAAGTGTCGTACAAGTAGCAGGGCAACTTCGTGTCTTTTCACTATAATGTTGGCCTTACAACTGTGGCTCACGATATGCAGGCATTTGAAGAATTCTCCGTGTTCGGTATTTCAAGTTCTACCCTAGAATAAGGGTTGATAACGTGATTTGTGGAGCTAAGACATTTTTTAATTGAATTTGTTGTTTTGATTAATAGAAACTATGTTAAATTGTTGAGTTCTACCTATGTATCGTTTTTTCTTAGTATTATGTGTCACCCTATTTCTCTGAGTGACCGAGTAATTTTCCTTTCCGGGTGTGTACAACTTCAAATAATTTTACATCTCCGCTTGGAGCTGTTAATTCTATATTGGGTATATCCAACACGTTATCGTTCAATTTAAGTATGTCTACGCTCCTTATATCATTATACAAAGCTATGGAAGTCTATATTATGCCCCTTCCTGTGAATTACAGTATAGACTTGTATACCTTGCACCAAATTAACAGAGTTGCCAACCAAAATTTTAATTACCATAGTGTACACGGCATACAAAACAGTGTTGGCAGCTGAAGCAAATCAACATTTGATTGTGCTCAAGCCACTTGCAAATTGCAACTCGTGGGTGTTTTTAATAGCACCATTACAGTTTCGCGTTACTTAGGAAAATTCTTAGTCTACCTGCCTTTTTGCAACAATAATTTGTATTTGTACACTTATTTGGAACGATTTAGAGTATCTCTTCCTTATAAAGAAGCATTACCGTGATATCGTTTGGAGTAATATGGGTGAAATTATGGTACTGAAAAGGTACTTCGTTTAATAGGATCATGGTTATGTTTTTGTCATTAAATTACGCCTTTGCTCTCGATAGGTTCCACATTTCCTTTCATTTCAATATTGGTTCCTTTTGAAACTTATATTTAGATCTTCGTTTAAAATTAAAAGGTTTCAGATTCCTGAGATCAGTAAAGAGTTCTAAGAATCTAAATTAACTTATTTTTTTGCACCTGGAACCGAATTTAGCTAATTTTCAAATTATTTTGTTTTCAGACCCTTTATTTTGTCTGTAATATATCCTTCAGGGGAGAATAATAATTGTTAACGGATTCCAGTTTTAGTTATTTTCTTTTCTCGATATTTTTTAAGCTTCGTCGGAGTAAGCCCATTGTGCGCTATTTAAATTCTCTTTCATGTTAATTAATAAATACTGTTAAGTTTTGAAGGGATGAAGAGAAATTAATTTTCAGAGCATAGTAACGCTTCATTTTGTGATTTATTCAAAATGTCAAAACAACAGCTACATATACTAAATAATTTTTATGAGAAAGCTAATGGTTATTTAAGAGCACTTATTTTTTTTTATTAAATGACTTAGTTAAATTTTGAAACCTTTGGAACACTCTACAACCTATTGTACAGGGTGTTTGGCGCATGGACCGACACAATTTTTTCAGGGATTTGGGAGGTCATTAGCTAGGTTCTACCCATACACCCTTTGTCCCAAATGTCACGGTTGGTTACATATGATTATTTTTTTAAAATGAAAAAAATTCCCAAAAAGTGTCCTTTAATTTGAAATAACTTTTTTGTTTGTGGGTGTAGTGGCACAAAACAAATTTTGTTGCATTCTCCAAAGTCCTTTAAATCTAAAAACATCTTTGTTTTATACAACTGGTTTCAAGAAAATTCCTTACAAGCTTCCAAAGTTAATTTTTGTATTTAATGAATGAAATTTTACAACTTCTAAATTAATTATAAAAAAAACTAAAAGCTATTTTGAACTTAGCTAGAACCTAGCTAATGACCTCCCAAATCCCTGAAAAAATTGTGTCGGTCCATGCGCCAAACACCCTGTATATGTCACTATCTACGTCTTTAAAACTTTATACATCGTCAGAAATTGCAGATACACGTTATAAATTAAAACTTGAAGCCAAAACTAGATTCCTGGCGAAACTCCCACATGAAAACAGAAAGTCTGAAGAGCAAATAGCTATAAATTCGTTTGGGCTCACGATGACGGCTGAAGTCGGTGCAGAAACAAAACTGCTGCACATATATCTTTGGCTCGATTTTTCTGCTAGTATTGTTTGTTTCCTTCCCAGTTTTTTTTTGCGATAAGTAGGGTATTTTTGTTTAAAATCGGGAGAAGTAACCTAGAAACGACAATTGTTCAATTGAACTAAGAGATTGAAATATAAAAAAAAAAAAATTGCTGCTTCTACGTAATTATATTTAAACTTTTACTTTTTAACTCGGTTAGAACCTGAACTATGTCAGCTGCTCATATTTTTATTGTTGTTTCTCCCTCGGTCATAAAAATGAACAGCCGAATAGAACTAAATGTTATCATTTTGGTACAGAAGTTGCATTCGTCAAGACTATCTAATCTTATGCAATTATTATTAATGTGGTCTCTGATACGGACACCGAATTATCAGCGTTACGGTAACATTTATTTTGTGTATATTCACCAAATATATCGTTGCTTTAAAAGGTCAGAGATATAAAACCAATTACGGATATACATTTGATAAAGTGAAGTCTAAAATATACCTTCAAAATTCATCCTCACCATGACACCACGACAAAAGACAATTATGTTCTTTCGACAGTCCAAAATTTCTAACTCTGACACGCCTATTCCGGACTCATAAATTACAACCCAAACATAACTCTAACCGAAATTTCATCACATTTACAACCCTGGTTAATCCGAACCGTTAAACCGAAAACCGTACCCGGAACTTAAGCCTTACATATTCAGGAGCCTTCAAAACGTTAAAACGGCGTCATTAAGCCGACGGAACTCTAAAAACGATAAACTATACGAGGAACCAAAGGACGACACTCGATCCCAGTCACTTTCGAAAAAAAGAAACTTCTCGTCTGCGAACTTCATTTCCCCTTTATGATGAATATGTTGTAGGTTAGTCAAAGGTATAACACTTGTTGATAAGCAGGATTATTTTTTGTTGGTTTTGATAATAAAGAGAATATAAATCATATCTAAACGAATTTCCTTGTCTGAATCAAACATGCAATTCAGAGTTCCCAATTTACAAGAAAAACCTTATTCAATTACTTTTTCATGCTAAACCTAATTACATTCGACGCGGTAGTCAGTCTACTAATCCAATCTGATTTCCTTGATTCCCAAATTATCTCCGAAATTAGTTCCTAATCCTCATATAATCCCGAAGACGCCCCTAATATCACAATAACAGAACTATTGATCCCTTACTCAGATCGTAAGTGGTCGTTGGCTCCAAACTTTTTGTTCGCCCTCCTATTCACTTGCGACTTCTAATCGCGTTACTCTATTAACCCGTGGAAACTGTGGAGAGCCCCTTTATACAATTAGCTACTTATTGACTTGGAAAAATCCTTCTCTCTTTTAATCTAGTTTTTTAAAAGTTTGCTACTTTTCTCAGCACGTTGACACTGGATGCTCTCCGCGTTTCAGAAAGTTAGCATTGACACCGGTTGGGGTGGTTTACTTTAGCAAAGTATGTAAGTCAAATTTCCTGTGCGTTAAACTTTTAAACTACAAGCCTTTGGGAATTTCCGAAATAAAATAAAATTATACTTGTTAGAGTAACTTAAATAAAAAAAATGAATATAATATAATATAAATAAATAAATAAAACGCTATGTAAAAAGGGTTACTATTACCTAGAAACTCTTCTCAACGTAATTGCAATTCTAAAACGCAACGTTATTTCTATTAAAAGGCTTCCAAGTACAGCTTGAAGCACTCGTGCGCGAGCGAAATGAGCTTAGAGATCCATGCATACATTAAGTTGGATTTAAGTCTAGCCTAAGTGAGGAAGACCTCTGAACTTATAGGTGCGATTGTCCAACCGTTGACCCTAAAGCGTCTAGACAGACTTACTGGTCTGCTCTGGTATTACTTACGGTTTCCTGCTACCAGGAAAGGAATGAATATTGGATTGTATCGAATTCAACTTGAAGAACGGTCTAGTATCAATGAGAGTGAATTCGTACAACAGAATCACGCTGGTCTTATTTTATTAATTGTTTATTTGTACTATATAATAGTGTCTATCAAACTGCAAGTATACAAATGGTTCTAATGTAAATTCGAGGAACGTCGGCAGAAAATAAGCAAACCAAACGGACGTTCAATTTGTTCGCTTTCCTTTAAAAGTAGTCACTACCTCCATTTTCGTTTTTTACACGATGTGGGTACAGAATTTAAAACGACACTAGCAGTAAACGTCAGCAATAAAGTCTGCCTTAAGCAATCGCATTTCAGGCCCAAAAGTCGGGAAAAAAGGCAAAAAAAATTGTTCAAACATTTCCACTGCTGTCGTGGAACAAATCGCTCTTTGCAAGCTCAACGTTTGGCTTAAAATTTAAATAGCTTAAAAATAGCTTGAAAAAACAGCATCGGCTGCCGAGGCATTCGCATGATTTATGCCTTCTGTAGCGTGACTATGAGGAACGGCCGGGTAGTTCGGAGAATGTCGGCTAAATTAATCGCTTCGTATTTGGCCGTGTGAATTATCAAAATTCCTCTGGGTCTAACTGAAATAACGGGCAACTAGACTTTCATGAACGCCATAATTTATTGGGGGAAAATGCAAATGTATTTATCCAGCACGAGACTTTGGAAAAATATGTGTAAGCTTGGTTAGGCTCGCTGTAGATTTATTACCCTGTCTTCGAACTTGAATGGGTTTTAAATATAAATTCAAGCCGGTTTGTACGTGTATAATCTTGTATCTTTGAACTGGCAAATTAATATATCCAATTCCTTAAGCAGACTTAGGTGTTAAGTTACACAGTGCTTCACTGTTTTCCGCAGTACATTTCCATTTTCAATTTCGAGATATGTCAACGTTACATCCTAATCATTACACATAAAACACTACAGCCTACCTCGTTATTAACCAGTCTCAAACGTATTATATTTAAAACTAAAACATCAGGCATGTTCGTGTTAACTACAACTAATGGTGATTAAATTACTTGTCCTAATTATGTGTTAGTAGATAACAAAAGAGCTGTTGCGTTAATAGTACTGATAATAATGATACTACACAGTTGGGATCACGTTCTAGATTTGTAGGAGAGTCGGTTTTTGCCTGGATCTCTTTTATAAAAGAAAAGGTATCGATGTTCTTATCTTTTTTACTTTCTATATATTTTGTAGCATCGAAATTTTCATTTGGGTTATAAAATTGAAAATGATTCTCGAAAATTTTCTGCTGTTCTTTTGACGGAATTAGCTGACTGACTGAAATAATATATTGATTTTATAAGAAGTCATACCAGTGCTGAATTTGCAGAGGCTAACAATTCCACGCAGCAGATAGGTGAAGTTAGAACGCCAGAAGTCACTCATAGTGTTTTGGAAGTTACAAATTGCACCAACTAAGCTAAAGTTAAAGATCAAGTCCTACCTTTCCCCTCTGTATAAATAGCGCGAAGTTTTCTTATAAAAACGGTACCTAACGATATTTAACATCTTGCACTTTGCCGAACTAATCAGGAAGCGAGAGATATATAATAATATCTTCTTGGAAACTTGGACGGTTCTTAAAAACAAGTTATAACATGATTACTGCTGATCGACAGTTTTGCGATGTTCCGGAAAAATGTTCGGTTTGTAGGTTGTTATGGTTCGTGCAATTATTTTGCTGATGTGGGACTTGGGAGTTAAGAAAGATATGGAGGTAGCTAAAAGATAATTGGCTTCTAGGAACTTAGTTTGCTTCGTTAGAACATTCGTTACCTATTTTTATATTGTGCCACTCATGGTTACATTGTACATCCATCAGTATTAAATTCTGGTATTCAGCTGCATCTGGTTAGACTAAAAACGGACCCCAACATAGATGATAATGTATTGCACCATCATCCTCTTTGCTTATACCAAAACAAAACATACATAGCAATCCATGATTCTGGTCAACGGACACATCCAAACACGTTGTACAATTAACCTGATTCTTATCAGTATAGTTACTGAACACGGCCATGAACTTTGAAAAATTTTTGGCTAGCTATTGATCTGCGATAAGAAGTATGCTGTAATAATATTGAAATGGATTTTTAATGCAAAGCGATACATTCTCTTGAATATATTATTGAAAGCTGTAAATGGATGTATAGATTTATATCTCGGGATTTTTATTTGGGTTTGGTTCCTTATTTGGGTTGAAATTTTGAATTATACAGGGTGATTTAGAAAAAAATAACAAAAAACCTATTTTTTACAAAAGAATGCTTCGCATATATCATATGTGTTTCATATAATTAGGTTTTTCGTAATGAAATACAGCCTGTATAACATATTAAGTAAATCCAGATCAAATCATAAATACGTTCATAAACCCGTTTTTCAACTCAAACAGCATCATTAATTACAATTTAAGTATAATTTTCACCTTTAATCAAGTGACATGATAATAAAATATGATGACATGATTTTCACAAGTTCTTGCTCTAATATTGAGTCGTTAAACTAATAACTAAGATGAACTCATAACTTCGCTTTTTGTGCACTTTTTGTTCAAGTTTCTATGAACTAATCAGCAGGTATTAAATGAACATTAGGGGTTATGCACACGGCTTACGAAACGTACGGTGGTAATGACTTGGCACGTAGCTGTTAGATATTGCCTTCTATTGGTATTAGTTATAGTCATTTTAATAATAAACTAGCGTTATTATAATGTGCTTATTTGATGTTTTATGAGGTAAAGTCGCTCCTAGTAACATAACTCCTCACTACCTTTTGAATGTATGAATGAAGTACAACGATTCCAGCGTGGTTTAACCAGACTCGTTAAATCGAATGCACCCCAATATTTGCACTAGCCCCTGGAGCCTCTTCTTGCATGGAGCTACAGAGGCCATTGCGTATCAAGGAGTAGACTAGGTGGCACGATAATGGAAAGGAATACGTGCCCTTTGGATATGGAAGGATTTGCGAGTCAGTTTGGATATGCATCCTTGAGTAGGCAATGGACTAGTGGAGAGACGGGATGCCTTTTGATGACAAACTACTTAGATGAGCTTTTTAATGCAAGGTATGTTTTCTTTTGCATTATTATAACCTACAAATAAAATTACAATCGCAAAAATGTTGTTTATAGTAATATAAAATATAGTAGATAGAAAAGTCCATACAAACAAAAGAAAGGCAAACATCATATGCATTTGATGAACTCAAGATCCGTCTAGATATCTTACCTGATAATTCTGTCAGCAACCTCTCAAGGCAGGATTGGCCTATTTCTAACCGGACAACACGAGATGATGTCATGAAATGCAGATAAGTATAAATCGAATCCGTATCACTAGAAAACATCCGCTGGGTGACGCGTCCGGAAGAATTATGAGCGCACGCGTGTTTATCTTAAGTGGTTTGATTCACAAAATCTTGGGCTTAGCCATGCGGATATGAGATTTAAGTTGTGTAGTTGGTGGTGGTTTAAGTTTTGAGTGATAAATATAGTGTCTGAATATACTTAGAGTTATACTTAGTTTGGATGTAGACAGAATTTCGGTAGACTAGACATAACACCTAATTGACTTTTATGCCAATTGTTGGCTGACTGGCACTTCATTAATATTCTTGGTCATTATTATTTCATCGATACATAAAGTTGACTAGTTCGTTAATATAAAATGGTTAAGCTTAACTCGGGTTAACAACCAATAACTAACACTACAAGTAGCAAAACCTATCTTCACACCAAAGTAACAAAAAAGTATCTCACATAACTTCTGGAAAGAAAGATCCTTTGAAACTCGAAAGCAACTGAACGAAAATAATCGTAAATTATGATGTTTATTAGACCCAAAGCTGGTCTACCAGTTGTCACCCTATTCCGTTCCACCATCAAAACTACACGATCTACTGAACTAAATCAAGAACAAGAAAAAAACATGCACAAAAAACTGCAATTGACTCTCAAGGAAATACCAACCTTAGAGCAGTCATTACAGAGTTGAATGTACCTTAACGTGGAAGCCGGCACAAGGAAGCCGAAGCAAAACTTGTATACAATTCTGTGGCCTTGAACTTAAAAATATTCGAGGCGAGCTGTTCAAATGTGACCGGTGTGCCTCGAGGCACTCCCGATATGGCTAGGGTGAGGTTCTCAACGTACAAGATAATAATATTCCGACAAGAATTACTGAGGAGTTTTAATTCACTGTGGAAAGTGATTGAGACGAAGAAGAAGGATGAAATGAAAATGTTATAGAAGATAAGAAATGGAATACTACAGCTAAAAGAAAAAATGAACGTTGCGTGTTTGTTTTAGAAGTTCTCTGCTTAGGAGGAGAAGATAAGATTACAAAAACTGTGATAACTTTTACTTTTGAATCACCCAAAGCATAATCGATATCTCCAAAAAACGAGTTAGACCCAATCAGAAATTAAAACATTTTTAACTGGATTCCCAATAACGATGCCGTGGCACTTAATTACACATTCAAGTGCTAACACTGTTCTCTAATTGATGCCTCAGACATATATTTTACGATCTCTGTAACGAGCGAAGCAATTAAATATTTAACGTTAAATCCATTGTTAAAAACATCTAATCCTTGTGAATTAATTGAAATACCTACAGAGAACATTAATGTCAAAGGTTAGGGTGTGATGAAAAATGGGAGAGCAAATTAATTCAGATTGGGCAGCTGTGTGAAAATTTGCTCAATTTCCAAATCAGTTTTGATTGCAAGGTGGTATATCATGCTAGGTTCATTAGCTTAGCCCACGTTTAATCTAATAAAAATATGGAGATTATAATAATTAAAAATGTTAAAATATAAAAAAGCAAATTTCAAACCTCAATCACAAGTAGCTTGTTAAGTCTAGTCTAGACTCGTTGGAGTCTATATTTAGAATCTTCAGAGGACATAAATATTTTTTATCTTATACAGCAGGTGCAATTTTCCCAACTATATCCAGAAGTGTTTTGAATTAACTCCTACTTCAAACAGATAGATTAGTCGGAAGTCAGACTCACCTTTCATCCTACGGAACCCAAAAGGTCGCGACAAACCGAATCTACATTCAGACAATCTCCGAGATATGTAGATGAGATTCAATGCTGACGATTTATGAAGAAAGCTGAACGAAATATGGCAGCGAGTCGACCGTTTTCATTGAAACTTTTTTACAACCTCCTCTTTAGATGGCAGATAAAATTGCAAATAGACGGACGGAAAAGGGAATTTTATGTGAAGGTGACTTCACGCTTTTTATTTTTTAAGGGGAACCGAAGCTGTAAAGACGGTTAGTGAAAACAAATTAAGCTTGAAAGGTCTGATATAATGACGTAGGCTTCTTGTTGCGATTGAAAAGGTTTAGCTGACGATAACGCTTTCTATTTCGTAACCGATAGCATCTAAGTCGACAGAATAAAGAACGATTTTTTTTCCAAGTTAGTAATCTCAAGGTTGACATAATCTTGCACTTGCTTTACTATCTCTAAACACGTGCATAAGCCACTTAAAATCCTTGATGGGTTAAACAGAAGTCACAATTAGTGCCAATGCGTTACTTGAATCCGCATTAGGCTTAATCGTTTGGCATTCGACCTGCATGGAATTATAAACAGCTGATATAGTGTTATGTTTGAGTATGTTTCTGTTCTAATGTGAAAGAGACAATAATATTCATAATATATGTTTGTGTTAATGGTCCATTTTGATTTTAACTAAATGTAACCAGTCAGTCTTTTCTATCTTCGAGAACACAAAAAGAAAAAAATCGTATCCCAAACCAAAACGAAACCTTTATCTTTAAATCAAGGGTATCACAAACCGGTTTAAAAACAAAAAAAAGTCAAGCCAAGTTAAGAAGTGACTTGTTACAGCCATGTTCGCTAATACACGACCAATATTTGTTCTGGTGCCAACTCTCAGAGGATTGGACGGGGCTCGGGACGCTCTAGTGGGCAAACAATGTTCTTTAGATGCATTCTGTTTCAACGTTCAACTCGTCTCGAGGGTCTGGCGACTAATAGTGTTAGTTCCTAGTGCGTTTATGGTATATGCAATTTATATGGACAAGTTTTCTTGGAGTTTTGGGTGGAATTTTAATAGGCTGAAATGTGGTTGGTCTGTGTTTGTACTCTGTTCTATAGATTGTTATTCATATCTTGGTTCTTAGGTGTTTTATCTTCAGTTATTTTTTTTTATTTTATCTCTTCATGGTACAATCTGTAAAACAACTAATATGTAATAAAAACTGAATGCAATCCCATAATCAATGAATTAAACCTGCTTCAAATTACGGACCAACAAACTACAATTTCTTACCATTTCGACCATTAAAATTACTAATTTCTATAATACTTTACCGGACGTTTATAAAAAACGTAATCTACTAAAAGTAAGTAATAATATCGCAGAGGCAATAAAAGTACCATTATTAATACCAAACAGACTAAAAACACACGGGATTCGGGCACTTGAGAACACTTGGCAATATAGCTGTTGCTACATAGTTTTTATAAGCGCATGTGAGCGATAAATTCAAACATTTACTTCGGTCGAAAACTACACTTTGTTTGTTGTAAATAAAAAGTTCCATATTAAACTACAATGTAGTATAGTTGGGACTTACAGCTGCGGTCCAGGGCTGTTTGTTGATTTTTAAGTGCGATTTAAATATGGCTTTGTTATTTTTAAGTTCGATACGAGTTGCTTCATCAAGTATGTGTGGCCTTTTGTTTTCGAATAGATTTATTTGCTTGGTACATTTTAAGTATGTGCTCTTAACTATTAGATTTATATTGCATACACGTGTTTGTTTCTCTCAATGAACTATTATTCTCCTGTCACAAATAGTTTTTCTATTTTTCACTTTTATCATTCACGTTGGTTTTACATGTACCTAATCGAAAAAAAACAATCTGTGTTTGACAATGGTAAAACACAGAATGTTTGCTTAAAAAAAAATGTAGGAAATAGGTTCAAAATTATTATAATATTTTCTTGAAATATTTTCCTTTCAAACCACTCTCAACCCTAGACTTGAATGGGAGCATCTGGCAATGGGTTTACGACATGCAGCTGATGCATCGGGCCGCGTCAGACTGCCATAGCTTCCCTGGGATGGCATAGCATCGCCTCCCGGGACCTATGCACAACTTCACCCTAAAGAATTGTGTGATATGAATTCGGTATGCGATTTAGTTTTGTAGTTTCTTTATTTGATTTTTCAATACAAAGAGCACAGAGAATAACATCTAGAATATTAAATTGTTTTTGCACTGACTTAATGACAATAACAAAGTTAATTAGATCAATTTGCCACGGTTACTAATGACGAAGACCCAAAAGAAGCAAATAGAGTTCCTGTTCCAATTTGAAAGTCGACCTTCAGTCACTAGACTACACAACAACTAATTTCATTTAGTTCCAATCTTAACAACTAAACTCAACTTTAATCCCTCACATACTTTTTTCGTTTATTCTTCTCGCCGCCGAACTTGTGTGTTTCCAGCCCTTAAGCCACTTGATTCAACTTAGCTTACAAGTTTTTCATCCGTTTTTTCGTATCCAGGAATTTTCCTTTATTAAAACTCGTAGCTAAGTTTACTGAACATACGAATTTGGGACGGGGCCAGTGAATTGTGATCCAGCATCCCCGAATGGACCATTACCGCTACTTGCTGTAATTGCTTTGGGAATACCTCGAGATTCGTGTCAGATGTTTAGCGTAACATTTTAGGGACCCTGACCGGACATGTTTAGTGTAACAACGTTTTAGTCACCTGGATCCTTACCTCGGAGATCACATTTCGGTAAATGGCGCCTTCTTATTACTTATTTAGCAGACACAGAACGCCATTTTATTCGACCCCAACATGCCTCTTGCGTTATTTATTCATTGATACACTCATGTTTATTTATTTGTGCAAAATTGGAAAGACGTTTACTTACTGTATCTACATGCGTCTTATTATCAGCTTTAGCAATTGACATGGAAATGTAACGCATAAATATATTCAGAAATATATTACAGATTTTATTTAAATATTAATGCGAACAGATGCAAACTAAAGTCTTGAGGTTGAGAATAAAAGTTTAAGATTACCAATGTAATAATAACAGTTGATTAAACTGACACAATCAAGGGAAATAGTTTGCAAAATGTTGTATTACGAATTCCAATCACGTCGTAAGCCAGAAGTTAGCTGAAACGAGATCGGCTCAAAAGCGAAGATCTTATTGACTGTTCGGTTCGTACCATCTATTGACTCGGTAATGTCTCCCATTTCCGAACCAGCTCTCGGAATAAGAAAAGTTAGTACAGGGGAAAAGAAAAGAGGCCTTTTCGGAGCGCACTAAACTTAATAGGTACCTTTGATCTTGCAACCCAAAGTTAGAATTAACTGGAACAAAGACACTGACTATCTGGTTAGAACCCAAAAGAAGCGAGTAACTAATTTCAAGTTTAATGAGAAATTCGCTTGAAAGGAATAATTCAATTTTCTGTATTGTTAATTTGTGTGTTCGCTACAGCTTCCAGTTTGGGATTAACAGGATTCCTGACGAGGGAGTACTTTATTGAAACGCTTTGTACCATTGTTTGAATTGTGCTGATACAATTTTCATTAAAACATTGAGGATAATGCGGCCTATTTTAGAACAACTTCAGTGGTTGTATGTATTAGATGGGATTTCTAATACAGCGTTTTATTTGATTAGGATTGTTAAAACTTAATTTTTCTTGATTATTTCTTTATTTTATCATTTAACTTTAGGTAAATAAAACTACAAAGCTTTAATGATTCTGAGCCAAGTACAGTGGCATATTAGAAAAAGAAAACCTTTAATTGCTTATAGTGTAGGTATTTAAGGGAGAACAGTTCGATAATACCTCAGTCAGTATCATTTCATTCTTCCCAACATACCCAATTATCTCTAGAATTTTTACGAGCTTTGGCAAACACACACATTCCCTATTACTTCTACCTTTTACATTTTACCCCCAGCCCAACATGTAAACATTTCCATTGCGAGACATTTCAACATATACACATATGACTATGATTTCTTTATTACGTACCCTTTATCCTTTTGTCCGCCAACGCTCGTTGCCTCTCAAGATATTTCTCTCTCACTGCCTTCTGTATCTTGGAAGATAAGAATGTATTGAATTTTGAAACATAAGGTTTCCCTTTTTATCTCATAGCCGAGATTCTTTTATATTTACAGACCAACAAACGTAAAGTGATTCGTCTGAGCACTCCATTAAATAAATTGATATTTGTTCCTTTCGAAGTTGAGGATATGTTTAAAAGATTATTTCGTTACTAAAGTTAATATAATATTATTGAGTTTGCAGCCTTTTGTTGGGAAGGTGGTGCTTTATTCTTCAGATTTCTGGTCTATAGCTGGATTCAGCTTTCCTTTTGAACAAATCATGTGCTCCTCAGCGAGTATATTCTTTCAATTTTCTGGAGTTTCGCCTCCATCGATAGATTTATCAACGTTTGAAAGATATTCTTCAATCTTTAATTTTATTCTAATAAATAACATCATCGATATATTAATAAGTATATTCCTAGATGTCATTGTCTAGAAATCAAATAGTAATTTTACACCGTCAATAATCGATTTGCACTGACGAATTCGTTTATTCTGCACACAGTGCTAGACGTTTTTGTCTAAGATTTATAACATTACGAACACTGGGTTCCCAGAAACGTATGTGTCGATTTTAAGTAATTTTAACGGGTCACCATTAAAAACTAATTTTGTGCTCATCTGTTTATGATTTGCTACTTTTTTGTCGTAGGTATTCAAAATTTGTATGTTTGATGTGTAAAACATCTAATTTTGCAATTATTATTTCTGCACTATCATTTTGGTTGATATTCATACAATGTTGATTTGTTTAAGCATTACTAGCGTTTGATAAAGCACTTAAGTTTGTATAGGTCTTTATATGGCATCTGACGCCCACAGTTTTTAATGGACACCAAGTTACCGCTAAGATTCTAACGAGCTCTGCTAATATCTCACTTAAACGCAACGCCACGCAGCCATCTAACCATGAACTAGAAACGCATCAATGACATAAGATTACAAAAATTACATGTAATTAAATTACGTGTGTTTAACAACCACGTAAGCCATGTTTCCCATGTGTATGGGAGATGCTAGCCCCGTTACTGTGGTGTGCTGTAGAATTATGACTACGTGGAAAATTACTGTACAACACAGCCAGGCTTTTTGTTCTCACAATGTTTATGATACGTGCTTTTTACTGTACTGTATCTTTACTTATTATGATTGGTAGTTCTTTTTTCTTATAATTTGTCATTTTCTTTGATGAAATTGTGTTATTGTATAATGGCTTTTACTTAATTACTGCGAGATTTAAATTGCTGTTCATTGGCTTATCATTGTCTATTTACCTTAATTTAGACGTTTTGATTTTTTTGTAACTTATTTTTACCCAAGATAGAAACTTTAATGAGACTACTCGGTCAGTCATAGACAGACCACTTCGGTCTTTGACTGACCTGAATAGCCTCATTATTTTTACTCGTTTGGTCAAAATCTCATAATTTGACGGAAATTTCACTTTAACACATTTCGCCATAATCGAAATTAAATATATATATATCGTCGCCAGATTACTTGAAACCAGCCTACATTCTACTAATCGTTTTAAAACAGATACTTAGCCAATTTTATGGCCATTTCTTTAAAAGTTCACGGCAAACCTTCGTTCTATCCATTGTAATCATTGTGACAGCTTGTCACGAAGCAGCCTACATATATGTAATTATAAACGCATTACCATGCTTTACTGTTACAGTGAAACATCATGTTATGGTCTAATATCAAGGCGGAAATTTAAGTATTTTTTTGTGATTTGAATAGCAGGTTTATTATCGTGGTCATTATCATTATCAAAGCATGGAATCCGCTGGTTATAGGCTGGCTTAAAGGCTATCTTGAATTAATTACCAACCATGCTTGATCAGAGAAATGCTTTTTAAACTACACCATATATTTTGGAGAAGCTAGAAGTAGGTATTATGAATAAAGTGAGAATATAAATTGTACTCTCATTAGGAACCAACTTGATATAAAAATGTGTGGGTAGTTTGTGTAGGTGTTTCACCTCATGTGTTTTGAATATGACCTCCACCATTTGCTTTCGGTTAAATCATTAATAAAACTGTATTGACTCGCAAATTTTACCTGCACATGACCTATTACGTAATCAACCAGCTGTCTAGAAAATTATTGATGGTCGTATTTATAGTTTTCCTTATAAACTAAAGTATTATAATTATTGCATTAAAAATGTTAGTAACAATTGTATGTATTACTGAGTGACACATGCGTTGTTGCCGGTCTTCATTTCTGATATTATACCAAAATTAATAAATTTATTATTTATTTCTGAAGTAAAGGTGGCCTCCCTTGGGGCCTCAATGGCTCAATGTTTATGATAGTTAAATAATAAAAATCCATCCCATTTCGGGGATGGAACCCAGAATCGTTTTCTCAGAATATGAACGGATCACCACTGCGTCATTTATGAAAATTACACCGTTATAATTATCTATTAAATGAAGGTCATACCCACTCGCTTCAAGAGAAAATACTACGATTTACATGACGCGTAGAAAATAACACGTGCGAGCGGTATCAACACATGCAGCGAACTATTAGACAAAACGCGAAATTACCGCTATTACCCGCTTTGACCGGTATATTCGCTTTCTAAATGTACACTTTGAGAAAATTACAGCATTTTAGAACTGGCTGTTTAGTGATTTCCCTCGTAATTAATGAGTACACGTGTCAGTTTTTCAACTATAATTGTGTAAAAACGAATTAACTTTTTGGCCCCTAATTATTGAAATACTAAAATCACCCCTAACGAAAATAGATCTAAAGACCCCTAATAATAAAATTTCTCTGTTGACCCCTTTTCCATAAAATACTAACGAAACAAATACTGCTGCATATCAATCATCATGCACATACACGCGCTAATTATAACAATTATATGACAATTTTATCTAACGCGTAACTCGCTATCACAACATTAGTCATACTAGATAATGACTTCTGGAAATACGA
This sequence comes from Xanthia togata, assembly GCA_963853775.1. Taxonomy (NCBI): domain Eukaryota; kingdom Metazoa; phylum Arthropoda; class Insecta; order Lepidoptera; family Noctuidae; genus Xanthia; species Xanthia togata. The sequence continues at coordinate 23,980,256 of OY970805.1, read as the reverse complement.
GTATCCCTGTTTAATAAGCAATTCAATGCAAATCGTTTTAATTCGGTAAACTAGGTTACTGAGGCGGTTGGCTAATATCGACAGTTAATACTAGTTGAAGAGGGAATAAGACCTAGGTATTGTCCAATCAAAATGAGGAATGGTGAGAGGTCAATGCTATCGTGTAACCTCCCGCCATATTTATTTATTTTTCGTTTTAGCTGTCAATTTAACTTCAAATGATGCACGTTTGGAAATAGTAGTAATATTATTGTTTTATAGGCCCGATCAAGTTTATATAAATGTTTTGATCGCATTGTACCTACTGATGATTATTATAATACACCTTTTATGACCCCTAAAACTGCCACAGTATAGTATGTTTTCCGTCCAAAAGTGCACACTGACAATTTAAAGTACACTTCAATATAAATATCTATAATTGCAATCACCGTAGACAGGCCGTCTTAATAAATCTAAGTGTTGGCACGAGGCGAGCTCCCCACGGCTCCAGATCACCATTCGGGGCTATTCTTCGCCAAGATAGCGAATTATTGGTTCCTGATAGCATAAGTCAGGTTTATAGGATTTATACTAATGGCGTCTGCGTTTAGTTTGTGGTGCTTCCTATGGTAGTTTCGTGCGTGGGAAGGTAGTAGTACCTTCTTACTTACATAAGTGGTTTTTTTTAACTGCTGAAGAATAAAAAAACCTTATATTATCACAAGTATAACTGAGCGAAATATTTATTTTTAACTATAGTTTGATTTAATGAATTGGCAATGGTTTGTAATTAATTTATCTTCTGATTTAAAAAAAAATCAATTCACATTAGAATTAACACGGCTTTGGCACTATTCCCCCATTTAACAGTAGGGTTCATCAAACACGCAATATTTTCTACAGAACTAAAAATAAACCGAATCAGCTGTTCGTCACATGCAACCCGCATGCGCCAGTCAACTGAAAGATGCATGTTACCGCGATGTTCTTAAATGATCAGTTGGTTGATATTATGCACATGTGCATTTGTGCATCTCAGTGTCTGCATTGTGCCTTTAAGCGGTTAACGGAGCTCGTGGTCGGTAGATAAAATGTTGGTAAGATTATCATTTAAATATGAATTAAGTAAATGTGAGGAGTCGTTAGTAGTTTGGTAGTTGAGACGAATTTTAAGTGATACGAGTATAAGTGTTTTAAACTGGTGTTTTAATTTTTAACGAAGTTCTTTTTTACGTTGTTTATTTTACTTGTCACATACACGTGTTCGGCTTCAAATCAGATACGCTATTGTTTTGTTTTAATTCTGTGCGCAGATTTATTGTGCAAAAATACATAATTTCTTTCATAGGATTAACCGTTTATCGAAAATTGGCAGCATGGCCGTCCCCATACATGTGTTCAGTATAAGTATACAGTAGAAAATCCATAACAAGCGTAGCTGCGCAGTTACATCACAACACGCGCCGCACGCGCCGCTCTGTACACCGAATATTCGTTATCAATCAACTTCCCTAATCGTCAACAATGTTTTACACGTGGTTCATTTATAGCCTGCTGGTTATAAATTTTGGGTTTTGATGACCGTGACATGGGATAATGACCATCTAAGCTGCTAGCTTAACTTCTGCTCTTAACCAGTCATACTAGCTTGACTTCTACCTTTTGTACTTCCAGGGTAACGAGCGGGAGTATAGGTACTATTAGTGGTTATATCTGTGGCCACTGACCCCCACCATCAGCCACGGTAAATTGAACGTTCTTTTATTTTTTGAAGATTTCTCTTTAGTATTACGGCAAAAAATTTAAGAAGACACCAAGTGTCTCTTCCTGATTACCCTTAAAACGGTTCAGTCCACAAATACGGCTCAAAATTCGTAATAAGCGTAGCTACGCAGTTACATCATTACACGCGCGGCGTTTGCGCAGGGCTTATTAATAAACAGCCACGTGTATGATATTGTGCGCTTCGTGCGGTGTAGTTGATGTGGGCAGCGGTTAGCGGGTTGCAAGAAGTATGGGATTAGGAGCAATTAAGGGTTATATTAGGGGTGATTTATGAAATTTGGGTAAAATAATGTAAAAGTTAAGAATTTAATATTGGATATTTTTTCTATGAAATCATTTTTATTAGCGATTGCCTCACCATGTTTTGTTTCAATATGTTTTGGCAAATAGTAATATCAAAATCATGGAGGTATTCGAATATAATTTTCATAAAATATAGAAATTACTATCACTAGTTAAAAAAGCACTTTCACTGCTAACTAAGCCTAATTGTATTTTAACTATCCCATTAAGATTTTATAGATGCATATAAAACAGTTAACTGGCGGTTAGCATTCGTTTAACTAAATCTAGGGTTATTGCGAAAACTTGCTCTTATAACCAGCTCCATAATTTTAGACTGGTTTCTTAAATGTTGTGATAGGCATGTAGTTTAAGTTATGATTACTGTCTGAACTCTGAGTCATAATATAGGTAGTTGTATTACTAAAGCGAGAACTTCGTTTGTTTGGGTGTTAACTGGGGTTTAAGCATTGGCTTAACATTTTTAAGAAAACTTTATTTTATTTAAACACATAGACATGTCAATTCGTTTATCGTTATTTCTAATTCAAGGTGGCAACTAAGGAACGACTTTTTTCATCAAACCGCTACCTCCTATGAACATAGTCATACCTGAACAATGCACTCGCGACCATATCTCGTCCGTCCATGATAGCGGGCTAGTAACGTTATATAAAGTAAACGAGCTAATATTTCGATTAAATATTATAATATGTTTGAGCAAGCAGAGTAAACTATGAGACTTGCACGTTAACGAATGGTATGGTCTGGGAAATATTATATCGATATTTGTGAGATTCACTAAATAATTTATATTTTCGACTTGAATACAAATAAATGAAATGAAATCTTTTTATTGCCAGATATTAAATCCACATCCATGTTAAAATAAATACACACATAGATAACGTAATAAATATACAATATCATAAATATAACACATTCACATCAACACATAAATTCGATTTTGCTATTCGGTGAGTTAATAACAACCTAGTTAGTAACAGTACCTATCCTTTTTGCCATTTAGACAATTCAGGTTTTTATCTGCCCTATCTAATGTCAATAACTGGAAAGTATCGATGTGCGTAACTATTACTTTATTTATTAACACACTACGTACCTGACCCTGTAATTAACTTTCAAATGATACAAACAGACATAGATTGCAAAATTCGAATTTATGAAATCGAATTTGATACCCAACTCCTTATAATCAGTTTCATCTGTCCGATATATTATTTCCGCTACTGAAATTACATCACTCCATCAAAATTCTTACAAAACAATTGATTTTAATCAATCATAACTTTCATAAAGGGTTACCAACATGGAAAATCCATATTGGCAAACACTTTAGCATATAAATAACCTACTTCTATACGATAAGCCATCGTATAAGAAATAAATAAACACATACAATATAACCTCTTCGTAGTTAACTATTTAAACAACCAATTTATATGTGACCTTACGAACGTAGTTGGCTAGAAAATAAATTAAATAACATTACTAGTAGCAGGGCTCGTAAACACTTGGAACTAACGATGTTAGTCTTGGTAACAGTATGTGGTGTGCCAAAGTCTCTTCCCTGTTAACATATAGCATTCATCGGCCGTTTTCATCGGGTCTTCTCAGATTTAAATTAGTTGAGTAAATAAAGCTGATGACACGTCGGGATTTTAGTTCAAGCCAAAGTGCTCTTCCATCCATGAAAATGGGAAATGTCATGTTTGACGGGTAGCAATTGTCACCACGAACATTTATGGCAGTTTCATCAGTGTGTCTGTACTTCTGTAGATGTAGTCACTTTTTGTAAATGAAGCACACGGGATGAAATGGACAGTCTATTTTTGTCGAACCTCGATCAATTTCCCGATTGACTGTTACAGTTAGCACGGGATGACGATTGATAGATTGACGCAGCTGTGTTTAGGTGTGTTACAGAGCTGTTGGACAGTTGATGAAATGGCGTCCTGCCTTGTGGTGATATCTTTAGACTTCAGTTTACTTTCGTCATCTGCTTTCACTGGCCCAGCTGTTAAGATTGATTGTTTCAACCTTCTTGGTTGAAACAACCAATCTTAACATCATTAGCCATGGGTGGGATACCGTTATTAGGGCATTTACCATAGAAGGATGATCAAAAACGTCCTCTTGTCTGCTAAAACCAACACTGACTAACGTAACGTAACGTCTGTCAAAGATCCATTAATGACAGCCGGGACCAACGGCTTAACGTGCTCTCCGAGGCACGGAGCACACAACAAACATCAGGTCTAAATGTAATTTCCACCAGGTAGAACCTTCCATCACAAGATTGGAAATAAAAATTACAGCCATTTCTCTTTATAGTACACTTTCGCCATTAACTGCGTATCCGGCACATTTAAGATCGACGCATTAACGTACTGACGGACGTAAACAATGTTATTATTAGTGATTTGTATCGCTGCACGCGATAACTCCTATGGGAATAGATATAACTGGGCTGGTACTGTACAAGCACACGTGTTGGACTTTTTATCTATTTACTCGTTACCATACCCACTACTTGCACGTATGTGGAATATTTTATAGGGGTGAATGTTGGTATGTTGAAGTAAATACAAAAAACTGTGCGGAAAAGTATTGTAGCTTGTTTTTTATTTTATTCAAGTAAATGTTTTATTGTGAACGTTTTTTGCTCTTAAAATGAGGTGATTTTGCCTTTAATTCATTACGAGTGATTTATTTCCACATTTATTACCTTTCAATTAATTAAAATTTAAATGCATTTTTGAATATTTTTGATTATTTTATATCTTTCATACCCTCACATTTGCACACACTATTACATTTTTATAATGGCTTTCAAATGTAAAAAAAGGTTTAATTTGACCGCATAAAACCTGCGAATGGTAGCTGTTTTACCACTTTTTACCGCTTTTTTACCGCCGCCATTATGTCATGTGTCAACTGCACCATCGTAAAAGTATTCGTGTTGCCAAGGAATAAATTAAACTATACACTTATGGCGCATGTATGAGCGGGTAGGAACTTTTGTATCGATTTTAAGTTTGAAAAAAAAGAAGAAAGTAGTAAATAATGACTTAATAATTATGTGTGGAAGGCTGATTAATTCACGTTGTTGTGAACGTTTGTCTTGAAGAAAGAAAAAAGTTTAACAATTTATGGCTCGCCATTTTAGTGAAATAATAGGGTAAGATAAATTAATTATAGAGCTAAATTTTTTGTATTGTTTGCTCCTTCGATTATAATTCAAGACTTCACCTTTAACTCATATTTAGGTAGCTAGTAGTGACATTGGCAAAATCACCGAAATTACACAAAAAATCCACTCTAAACCACCCTTGAAAGTTCAAATTCGTGAAATTCCCATATTTTTCCTTCGTCACAAACCATTACAAAAATTAAAAAAAAAACAGCAAATTCGCCATTCCCGTCGCTCCTTGTACTGCACCTACATATTGAAATTATTGCTGACATTACCACCACAATATATGCATTCGCGACACGCAGGTAGAAAGTTTGTGAACTTTTATGAATCGTAAATTCATGTTTTAATTGAGTAATAACGCTGTTATTTAGTAAATTCTTACTAAGTATAGTTCGTTACGATAATAAGCCATGTTTAACTGATTTAGGTGGAGATATGTGGGTAACTCCGTGTGTAGGTGTGGGCATTTCATTTTTTGGCTTGATTGTTGAATGATTTTAATGTTTAGTATTGCTGTAAAATTTATTTGGTGCAAATTTGCTTTTTGTTGATAAAACATTTTCATTCGGCTGTATTGTTAGTTGATTTACGACGCAAAAACGTATAATGGAGTAGAACAAATTAAATTGCATATTTCTTTTCGTTTTTGTTTTACTATGTCCAGTGATATATCACTAAAGTACCCTTATTTACAAGCAGTACAGTCCATAACAAAAGAATTTCAATTTATTCCCACGAAATATGGGGACTTTCGAAATTAAGAAACTTAAAAAGTCTTCAGAAAGTTCTTAAATCTCGAGACGTTGGGACAAGGTGCTCCTCTCGAAGGTCTCACTTGTAATATCAAGGTGGGCTCGAAGATAAAGTTTCGGTTGAGCCAGTATTATAGGATCAGATAGTTAAAATGGCCGGGGTTCGGATCTTTCCAGAATTAGTAATTGAAATTGAAGGAGTTTTCAACTTGAAAGGCTGACAAATGGCACAATTTTCAACATCCCTATTTTATTTCCTTCTCTTAATGAAGATTCATCTGCGGATTAAGATAGAACATGACTAAGTAACATCAACAAGAACTGCTCTAACTCATACAGACTTATGTCTGTAACGTGACCCCATAAACCATTGCGAACAGATCTTATGTTTACTAGCGATGAAGCAATATACATATTTTTATATATATACAAGTTCAATTTGCGCATAAACGTAAAATCCTTCACACAAACGATCATAGTGGCAACGGATACTAGCAAATTACCTACCATGCATCATATAGAGGTTACAATAATTCGCGCACATACTAAAATTGAGCAGTTTGCTTTCAATCAAAGTCAAATTCAAGCAGAATGCAACATCCTAAATAAATAGGATTATCCTTGAGTCATTATTGGCGGTTCCTATCAAGACATTAGCTCTAGTGATTAAATCAAGTGTTTGATATAGATCGACGGGTAACTATATGATTACTGCATTGATGTAAAGCATAATCGTCGAGTGACGGCGTGCGATGCAACGTGACCTTCAGCACGTGGATCGTTAGTTGAATTTAAAACAAAATGTCGACTTTGTAATGGAAAAAATATGTAGAGCGTGTCAGGTTCTTACTTTTATGTAGTTAGTCTTACTGAGGGATTGGATTACTCAACTTTACCTGTATATGAAAGACACAAGTGTCATCGTGAAAGACTAACTGACCATGCAAAAAAATGCCATGACTTCGTCTCGCGATAAAGCACAAATCAGCACTTAAACCCATGGCTCACGTGGAATTATATTTCCCAGCCAAAGAAAGAATCTATGGCCGCATATGGTGACCATTATTGCAACATAAATCATGAAGATCTGACAACATTTGGTCATATATTTTCAGGCGAGCTTCGGTCCGTTTGATCTCACAAATCTACGAAACAGATCTATGCAGCAAAAACTAACTTACATAAGCAAAAATATTACGTCCACTTTTTTTGGACATCTTAAAGAGATAGCAATTGAGATCTCTCATGAGGATATTTCTTCATAACGTTTCGTATTTGGTCGTAAATGTCATCGCTGCTTTTTGATCTAGGTTCTTGTTTTTTTGGGAACTTAACGGTGCTTTTTGGCTACTAGGCTTTATGTTTTTTTATCTGGATTCTAGGCTAGTTATTACACATCACCTAGACTTTTTTTATGACTAGAAATCTAAAATCTACCAAACTAGTTCTTACAGAATAGAATAGCAGAATTTTGCAACGCCTGATTTAAAAAAAATACATTCAAACATACATAAACTCACGCCTTCTTCCAATAGGGGTAGACAGAAAATTTAGAACGCCATCTGGTACGTTCTTAAAACATTACTAGGAGTAACTCAATCTCTTCATACCCAGTCCTTATAACAACATTGTCAGGTCTTTAACTGAGTCCTTAAGGGATAAGAGGCATAAGCACACAGCAAGAGTATTTGTTCGTAGATAACTGCAAGGTTGCAAGACCAAAGCAAATGTTTGTTTTAACAATATTTTCTAGCCACTTGGTGTCGACATCAAAATAAACAAGATTCTCTTTTATTGTATTAAGTTTTTATATTGTTTTCCAAGCTTATCTGAGTGTTTGAGAAAATGTACAGGGTTTTAGTTGGTTGTTACTCATCGTATATAAGTTGTAAGTTGATTTTCCTTTACTAGGGATCACTTTAAGTAGTAATCTTGGTTGTGAGGTTTGTGTCATCAAAACCACATTGGACTTCAGAATTATTAATACAACTAGTGCAAGTACATACTTCCAACGTGACTTGTGTCAGCTACAATTTTCTCTTTTCCTTCTGGACAAAATTCTAATTAAATCAACACCAAACACGAGTCCGTCGGATTCGAACTCCCAACAATTTCCGTTCCCCTAGCCACAGAGCCGCGGAGCCACAACTTCAAAAACATAAATCCAGATAAACTTTATGAGACTAATAATAAAGTTAAGTGCTGGTTCTTTGATAACGTTAAGTAATAGGATTTCTTTGGGCCTCCCAATTTGTATTAGCTCTGCTTTATCTCAGTCTACATGATGTTTCATAATAATAGGATGGTTTGCTTCTTTGCTCTGTCGGTCGAAATGTTGGTGAGATATTTTGCATCCTACGCAAGTTTGGCCATGCGGGCTACACGTCAAAGGATTACTTTTATCGCTACATCATTTTGATGGACCTCTTGGGATGGATCGGTACTATTTTCTGGGTACTTGACTGTATTGGTTGGCCGAATTTTGTTAGCAGCATGAGAGTTTAGTCTAAGTGAATAATGGAACTTTAGAGCATATAACTGCTGGAGAAAACGATGATCATTGTTAACGTGCTTATCAATAACAAATTAATTCATTAAAATAATTTAATTAAAAATTTCTAGAACAGTCCTTTACTTAATCATTTTCTATTTTAGTTTACTATGTCACTTCTCTATACTTAAGCATGCCTCAATTATTAGTCATAAAAAGAAGTAAATTGTAGGTCGCGATGCCACCTGTCTCCATATTTTTGCAACTGCCGCCGTCCCCATCTGTTGCATACGGAAACGAACAGTTTTCAATGCGAAATGTTTTTTGGTTGAACACTTGAACAAATACCTTTAATGAGGACTGAATTTGCGGCATTGTTTTGTGGGCTATTATGATTTTAGAAATGCTTTATATATCTAATAGAATATAAATTATA